>CM021108.1:440680359-441396172 GCA_007115665.2 Sequoiadendron giganteum | reverse complement strand
AATTTTTATATAAAATCTTTTATAAATGGATTATCTTGAAAAATTAGAAAACAATGATAATTATTAGTGATAAATATAAAATTCTACTGCTATAATTAACAATTAACAAAAGTTTCTAAAATCATATTAAAAATAAATCTTGTTAAATATATTCTAAAAATTAAAAATAATTATGTTTTATTTTGAAAAGATTCTAAATTAATATATATTTTTATAATAATATTATAAATCATATATATTAATATAAAAAATGATAGCTATTATAAAAAAGTCAAAAGTTTCTAAATTCATATTAAAAATATTCAAAAAAGTTATATTCTATTTTCTTTTTATAATAAAAATTATAAAATGATATATATTATAAATTAAAATACTATATAATAATTTTTTACGGTTTAATAAAAATATAGCAAGTTAAACTATATGGTCTAATAAATTTTATAGCTACAATATATGGTCTAAAATTGAAAAAAGGGTCAAATATTTAATAGACCATCAAATTTCAACCCTGCTATCAACTGTCAAGTGATTAATGTTTATTTTTAAAGTTAATATAATAAATTACTCAAGTTTCAACCGTTGGATGAACATTTGATGTATGGTTGTAGTTGCATTCTGTAATGACATGCATAGAGCAATGGGCTTCCCAACTTAAACCTCTGGAATCACCCTATAGCCGTTAGATTTAGAAAGATCAACGGTGAAGAATTTGCAACTTGTAGACGTAAGATGTGTCATTCACTTTAATGTTCCAATTTCGAGAAACAAAGCATTTAAAGCACTTTGTACTGCTAAGTGTCAACTGTCAAGTGATTAATGTTTATTTTTAAACTTTAAAGTTAATATCATAAATTACTCAAGTTTCAACCATTGGATGAACATTTGATGTATGGTTGTAGTTGCATTCCATAATGAAATGCATAGAGCGATGGGCTTCCCAACTTAAACCTCCGGAATCACCCTATAA
Organism: Sequoiadendron giganteum; assembly: GCA_007115665.2. Taxonomy (NCBI): domain Eukaryota; kingdom Viridiplantae; phylum Streptophyta; class Pinopsida; order Cupressales; family Cupressaceae; genus Sequoiadendron; species Sequoiadendron giganteum. The sequence continues at coordinate 441,395,205 of CM021108.1, read as the reverse complement.
CCATTAGATTTAGAAAGATCAATGGTTAATAATTTTCAACTTGTAGTTTTGTAGACCTAACTCCTAAGACGTGTCATTCACTTTAAAGTTCCAATTACGAGAAAAAAAGCATTTAAAACACTTTGCACTTTGAAATTGTACAGTGATTTTTAAAGTCTTCAATCTTTAGATTGCTCATTGGCCATTGTAGTGCACCACCCTGTTTTGGATTCCACAGTTCCACTTCCAAAAATGCCATTCTAGTTTTCAAGCATCGAGACTTAGAATCTGGGTAAGTGAAAGAATTCCTGCGGCTACGTTTCATCATTTGACATTTCTTAAAATCTTATTTTGTCAAAGTTTGAAGTTTGGTTTTAGACTTTAGAGACTCAAGAATTCATTAAAATTAAGGAGGACTAATAGGTATTACTTATTAGGGAATTCAAATTACACAACTTCACATTTGTACAAGCATGTCTACCACCAGTACCACTACAAGAATGTCCGATAAAAAAATGCATTATGCAGAATTGCTTAAAACCCCAGGTTTCACCGATGGGTACCATGATATTTATGATCCTGAAATCTATGGTAGGCATACCTCAGAACTTAGATTTTCGTCTTAGAATAAGGTTGCAAAGAAAATAGAAGTTGATAGTATCAGTGCACCGTGGGTAACTGGATTAGGGCTCATGATGTTACATGAAGTTTTCCCTTGCCCAAAATTTATCATGGTCTGTGCCAAAAATTATGATGATAAGAAAAGAGAAATTGTTAATAAAGATAACCAAGAAGAATTGTTATCCATTAATGTAGAAGAACTTGGAAAAGTGTTGGGGTTTACAACCGAAGAATTTGGAAACCACCACATTGACCTAGAAAAGCTTGCTAGTGATTATGAAGCAGTGGAAGAAAGGCTGAAAAATGATTTCTTAAATCAAATAGTTAAGGATAGAAACAAATTGAAAGGTGATCATAAGCCTCCTTATAATTTGGATTTTTTAAACCATGGGTTCAGGATACTATTTCCATGCTAGCATTTTGCCTCGGTCTGGATAGCAATTTGGAAGTGGGTGCAAGCCTCCTTGAAATGGTATATAATATCCATTATACTAAAGAACATGTCAAATATAATTATACACAGCACATTGTAGAATCCATGCATAAACAATTTTAATGATTAAAGCAAGTTCCACGAAGACATTTAGGTTCACAACCTACTTGTGCTATATTTTTCTATTCAAATTTAGAGGAATGTTTCAAACCAACAAGCTTCAGATTCAGCCCTGTAGTAATGCAGAGGGAAAAAATGGCTCTAGTATATGAATGGACCAATGAGATAAGGATGCATGATTCTCAAAGGAACTACAGTCATTTTGTAGACTACTTTTTTGCTCCATTGCATCAAGTAATTACTAATAATCCAATGCCTAGATTGCCTATGTCATGTAGAAACTACATGCAACTAGGAAAAGAAATACAATTGGTTGATTGGTACTTAATGGAAGAATATACTGTGCTAAGATTTTATGGATCGGGAGTACAACCATACAAACTTCCAATACATGTGATAGAAAGGGTTTTTGCATTGGAATATGTAAGGCAGGTGCAGAGTGCTGATGAACTACACTTTCTCAGTCAACAAAAGAAGACCTTATTTCCTTCTTTACCTTTTTCATGTGGAGGGTTCACATTTGAGAGAAAAGCATTTAGTGTGGCACATAATCTTTTGAATTTTTTTGACTTTGATCCTATCTGTCACTGGCAGTATGATCCATGTGACATCATTAAATCAATGATTGTGGCCAATAGGAATGCTACAAATAGAATTCAACATCAAAGTAAACCCTTGCTTGAAAACTTGAGAAACAAGGATTCTTGGGATGAGGTCAAAATAGCAATGGAGAAAAGTGCTGTTGAGAATGGTATTTCTTTTGAACAATTGTCAGCAGAAATTATGGCATTGCACCAAAAGACAATCAGGACATACAAAATTTTTTATTTATAAAGTGATAAACCATCTAGTAAAGTAAAAATTCTAGGTTCTCTAGAGACGAAACTTATAGATAAAAAATGGTCACGATCAAAAATTACTGCCTTTTGGTCTATGAGGAAGGACCTAGGTGATCCAAGAGCTCTTGAAGAGTATGATAATAACGAAGAAGATGAAGAATTTAGCAAATTGTGGAATATAGAGCATGGGCATCCTGATGGACATGATGAATCTGATGATGATATTGATATGGAAGAAGAAGAACAAAGCCATGCCAATTACAAACCTAGTTTAAGTGAGGCCGCAAAAGTAGAATATGCTTCAACATATACTTCAGGAGCATCCATACTTCAAAAAATTGGTTATGAAGGTGGTCCTTTGGGGTCCAAAGGACAAGGTAGAGGCCCTTCGACAATACAAAGTGTTGAGCATAGAAAAATAGGTGATAAATCTGGCCTTGGGTTTGGAGGTGAAAAAGTAGACCAAGGGGATACAAGACAAAATCAATTTGTTAGAGCTTCTAGTCCTCATCCTCATGGTCAGATAAAATCACAACTAGGACATGCCCTTGGTGGACAACTTAGTGCAACTGGGAGTGACATTGGTGGCGATGGTATGGGTAGTAGTACTAGTAGTGGTCAATATGTGCCACAACGACAAATTACACACAATACTAAGAGGAAAACAAAAAAAGATACCACAGAAACACCAGGTGATCAAGGCAATCAAAAGAGGCAAAGGATTTTGAGAGGTCAAAGTCACACTATCAGTGGATCCACTAGTACCACAAAAGAGTTATTTCTAGAAACTCCCACAAATCAAGTTAGTGTGGGTGCGACATCATTAGCAACTGCAAGTACTCCTATTCCCTCGCCATTCAAGCATTCCATTGTTCCTGCCTCCCCAGGTTATGATTTCATTGAAGAGTTTAAAAAGAAATCAGACTTGAATAAAAAAGAAAAGAAGCAATTGATGGAGAGTGCGTCTATTGTAACTTCAGAGATTGCAACAACCATGGTACTACCCACATTTGACACAAATAAAGAAATCATGGAGTACACAATTGTTGTTCCCACAGTTCAAAACAAACCAACAAATCAGATGGATCGATCTGAATACCAGGTAACCAATTTTCAATTGGATTTTTTTGGCCTGAAAAATACTAACAAAATTAATGTATCAAAGAAGAACAATGAATTGGTGTACACATCATTGCTAAAGCAAGATAGAGAAAAGAAAATGTTGCATACCCAAATAGAAAAGTTACAGGTAGACCTAGCAAGTGAGAAAGCAAAGAGGAAAGCAGCAGATAACAAGAGCAATGAATTAGAAAAAAGAATAATAAAATCTACCTCTACATCAACAAGCAATGCGGATAAATCAAATGAGAGAAAAGTGAATGACCTGAAGCGAAGGCTAGATGAGAGCAACAAGAAATATGATGAGGAAAAATCCACTTCAGAAAAATTAAGATTAAGCATTACGAATGGAAATGCACAGTGGGAACAAAAATTGGAGAAACAAAGAAAAACAAATGAAAGATTGGAGACAGAGCTAACGGAAGAAAAAGAAGAAATTAAGTCTTCTCAAAATAAGTTATTTGCATTTTGTAGAGATACAGTGAGGCAGATGAAACAAAAGATCTGGGATGAAATAATGCAGAGGTTTGATCATTTGTGTGACATGTTTCAATTGATTGATGCTACCAGACAACATTATAAGAAGCTCAACAAATATTTAGTGGACAACAAAAGGGTGTTGGAATTAGAGAAATCCGCAAATGAAGTTCTACAAACAGTCTACAAAGCCAGTGACAATGATTTGAAATCAAAAGGGATTACTAAGCGGACTAAAACCTCAATGAAGTTGTCATCTATCATTGAAAAGTGTTCGAGAATGTCTGGAACAAAGGAATATTTGCATTTGGTTGCAGACAAGATGAAGGTGGTGGATGAAAAGGTAAGGAACTTCACAGAGCTTGGTTTTCAAGAGGATTTTGACACAAATGAGCGATTCATTGGAAATGATGCTTTCATAAAGAAGATGGAAGGTGCAAGGAAGATTGATTTGGACCAGTTTCCTCAGAACCAAGATGTGAACTATTTGGATTCCATCAGAAAACTGATAACCTTGAATGCAAAATTGATTGAAGAATTCAAGACAGGTTCCATTTCCAATTACAATCAAGAAATGTTAACAAAAATTCAAGTCAAACAACATCAGTTAGAGCAAATGGCAATTTCACCACCTGAAGAGTGGAAGTTGCAGAAAAGTTGATACAATGACTTGATTTATTATTTTCAATCTTTGATAATATGAGTTTCGAAGTTCCAACTCAGCTCTGTGCAGACTTGTCTTTGGGCATTGGCAAGATTTTGCAGTGCCAATGACAATATGTACTCCTTCATGTGAAATTCAATTAAAAATCTCAAATTCAGACTTCAGTAATGTGATGATGTTCAATTATCTGGATTATGTATTATTTATTTTATCATTTGAACTAGTGATGAACTGTTAGCTCATTATATTTACTTCTTGGTAGAGCTTCCATTTCCAAGTTATGGATGTTGAAATGTTAGCTCATTATATTTACTTATTGGTAGAGCTAAAGCTTCTAAGTTATGGATGTTGAACTGTTAGCTTCTGTTATGTTTTGACTAAAAATCCTGATCAGTATCCACCAACTTACACCTCACCCACATCCCACATACTGCAAAAATACACTACATTTGATTTTATGATTAGCACAAATTGCAGGGATTTGTGTGACAAGATCCATTTTGTGGCCCACATTACTACTTGATCAATGATCATGTCCATAAATAAATCTAAAACCCCATGGTCACAACCCCTATTCCTGAAGAATTCAAATTCAATGTACTGACAAATTGAATAATATAAACAATTTGAATAACATAAACATCCACTTTGGGACAACCAAATAAGTTAATATTTATAAGCATATGAATCCACAACAGTTGAACACTTGAAAGAAAATCAGTAAATATGTGTAACCTTCTCCATTGTATTGATCTTCAAAGTTCAAATGATATGCATTATAAAAATAGTTTATGATATGAGATGGATGGGCGAATTGGTGCAATCTATTATCTATCTTCTTACCATTTTCTACTCTAAAGTCTAATTAAAAATGATGTGATGATCCATTGATCTCCTATTAGGGTCTTGATCTCTCTTATATATGAGAGGCAACAAGCTACAAACCCCTTGCAAAAAGTCATGACGTTTTGACAACTAAACATAACTCAAATTATAAATAAAACAATGCTGCAGGTGAATGCACTGATCCGTTAATCTCCAAGCAGAAGTCCGTGACCACTGACCACCTAAGATCTGTTCAAGGCTTCTACTCCATGATAGGGTGCTCATCATGCTGTCGGCTGGCGTTCTTCCTCTGAATCTGATGGTTGTCCCGTTGGATCTGATTCTGACAAATCTACAGTTTGGCTAATAAACATATAGACTGCAGAGAGGTGATGGATGTACTCCTGTTCAACATAGGTGTCCATGTTAGAGATTTCCTCTTTCATATCATATTCCATAGACATTATTTTTTCGAGTTGCTTATGAGTGTTTTGTAAAACCATATCCTCGTCATTTATTTCTTGGAATGCAACAGTCAGAAGCCCATCAAGCTCTTCCTTCCAATCATCATATTCTCGTCGATTTCTAATGCCAAAATGAAGTGTCGGGAGTGGGACTGAATCAAAGCAGTCAAAATATTCCCTAAGCTTGTTATGATATCCATTATGTGATTCAACCAACTTGTTATATGTCAACAATATTTATCCTTTCATGACATTCTTATTTAGGAGCTCCTTCTTTTTCTCCATCATTCTAGGCTGCAATTGTTCATTCTGCACCAATGCAATGCTTGTCTGTTTGAATATTTCCCAATATTCAATAGCACATTTCATCATTTTATTGAACCTTTCTTTTATCATTTCAGATACAGTGTTATATTTGATGGTTTTCACTTCTTTCTCCAATTCTTTGCATTTCCCCTGGGATTTCAAATGGCAATTCTTCTAGTAGGCTACATCAACCAATGCATCAAGCACTCTCTTATCTTTTTCAAGCCATGGGGAGTACAACTCTGATGTGGAGGAGGAAGATGTTTTTTCTCTCTAATTTGCTAGCTCCTTCTTCAGTTTGTCATTTTCCTTAATCAATTTATCGATATGTGCTTTGGTAAATTTTGCCACATTTATGTTCAATTCTGCTATCTCCATAGGGTTGGTATCCACTGCTCGTTGAACCAAGAGATGACCAAACACTTGGGTCGGATTAATAATTATAGCAGGTCTTTTATCATGGGGATATAGTGACCAAATAAGCAAGGTGGCTTTGTCTGGGTTGTACCCAGATCTTGAATACATTTTGTCACTTGCTTCTTCTGTTAAGTTCATTGTCGTATCCCCTCTTTTTCTGAAGCTATCAAATACAATTGAAGAGCTAATATCCCACCTGGCAGGAGCAACACTCCAGCTTCTTGAAGCAATTCCCTACCTCTTTCAGGAGTGATGGACTCCATTTCCTTTTCTACCTCCCTTTTCAATTCCTCCAGAGCGGTTGCCTCATGTTCAGGAGTGATATCTTGTATCTGTTGTCTCATTTTTCTACCTTTATATTCATAAACAAATGATTTAAATTCAGAAGATTTAACAAAATCACAATCAGAAATAAACTGTTGTCCAACCATGACCTTCCCATCATCAGATAGTTCATTTGATGCCTCAAATCTTACAATATTCTGCTCTTGAGGGGGATCGTACTGTGCAATCACAGGAGCACTGATTTGTTTGACCTTCTCACCCTCTTCATCACCCTGCTCTTCTTCACTTATATCAGTATCTACAAAAAAACATACTTCAGGAGTAGGCTGTGAGGGTATGTAATTCAAGGGCTCTATGTCTTCAGCTTGTACTCCTGAATAGGTTGCATGAGGTGCATCAAAAACAACTGGGGGAACATCCTTTCCCAATTCATTGACATGAGCGATGAGTTGCTCAATTCTTTTTAAAGGATCCCGTATCTCACCAAATGCCTTTGAATAAGATGGGACATTTTTCCTCTTCCATTCCTCTGCAAGCATAATCTTGTTATAGGAGGCCATTCTTTCCTTGGTGGAAGCCTCATCATGGTTTCTTATGACATCTTCGATTGAGAAAAAATGTTCATAACCTGATAGCCCCTGCGATAATCTCGCCTTGTGAATAAACCCTTCTGCATCAGATTGTTTCCTTACATCACCTAGAGGTAGGTTGTACTATGCTAATTTACCATCAATTTCTCCATATCCTTCATTGGCAACCACTGTAAAGTCTCCAAAACATAAGGTGCTGGGCATAATTGATTGTTTGCTATGTCCTTTGAGGTGTTTGGAATCAGATTTTTCCAATTGCCTCACAATTTCTAAAAAAGCAATTCGGTCAGGAACTACTCGTGGCATCAAGTGTGGAGCCCCTTCGAACCCATAAACCCTTATCACTGTACAATCAGGGAAAGCATACCAGTCTCCCCAGTTATGATTCACTTTATTTCTCGGTCATTTTCCTTTGGTCTTAGAAATCTTTGTACTTCTGGGGATAGGTTATAGTTGCACGGATACCCCAACAACTTCATCAATGGTTTTACAAAAAATTCTTCAAAATAAAGGTAATGAGACCTACCAAATCGGTTGTCCCACAATGAAGTCCACATTTGTACAGGTTTAAAATCTCCATTTTCATCTATATCTTTTATCCTTAATTCTTCACTCCAAACCCCTCTGACTTGTCCCTCGTACAATAGCAAATGCATAAGCAAAGAATAGTGTTCAAAATTAATATTATCACTATTATTTTTAATCTTTTCGAGCCCTCGATGTAGGGCGTTGGCCAAGTAGCTAGCATAATCAAATGGCCTGGCATCCTTGCTCTGTATGTCTGCAGCTAAGACCATTGGGGCAATCGACATGAGAGGTGGAACCTCTACTCCCAAAACCTGACCAACTGAATAATAGGTGTATCGAAAATACTCTTCAAACAAATCTTCATGGAAAGGAGGGTTTTCACTGCTAGAGAACCTTTTGAGTTGGCCTCCTTCATCCTTGGGCCTATGCAAAGGTAATTTCCATCTCTTATAGCTGGTATCCATGTGGCGATACTCTGTCAAGAGATCTTTGAGCGTGAATGATAAATTCAGTGAACACTCTAACTAAAATACATTAGAAATGAGATCCCTAGAAATAACAAGCATGTCACCCCTGCCATGTGACTGAATAGTTCTTTTCTTGGGGTCATATCTGATAGCAAGAGCTTTAATTAGCTCTGCGTTCACAAACACATTGGGCACCACAAGTCTTCCCAGGTTCAACCTCCATGGATTGCAGACTGGTTGGAACCTAAATTGTTTTCTGTAATGGTACATGAAGAGGTCGTACCCTTGTTGCGGTGTCCAAATATCCCCTAAGCCCTTATGTTTGTCCCATAATCGATCCATGGAAGGATTCATTTGAGCACTCCTCTTGGGTCTCGGCCCCGACCCAGGACATTGATCTATCAGGTCTTCATTTAGGAGTCTCTTAGGCTTTTCGGTTTTCTATTTTTTAGCTTTAGGTTTGTCTGTACTCTCTTCCATTATTTAAATCTTAAGCTTTTGAGTAAAATAGCTTCTCAGCTGGGTCTAAAAGTGAAGTACTTATGTGAGTCTCGCCGAGTCGCCTCCACAGTCCACTGGTCTTTTCTGCGTCAGAACTCCAAGTTTTTGCCTTTCTACTTCTACCTAAGCGAAATCTTCCAGGATTTTGTAACAACTATGCGATCAACTTGTGATATAATTCACTTCAATTCTAGTTCATAAATGCACCGTAGCAGCACGATGCCACGGGATGTCACATCAGTCTTTCACCGATAGCCACCCTCTCCACCGATGGACACCTATCCTTCGTTCTATCGGTGGGACGCCAGATAATGTTTCCCCGATGCACCATAGTTCCCCCGATATACTTTATGCATTTGATAATTCATGCCCATGGCCATGGGCCATGGTTATAATTCATGGTTACTTTTGTTGACAACTTGACTCTATCGGTATATCGGGAGAGCACCTTAGGAGTCAGCCCGATAGAGTATTGTTACACCGATACTAGGTTGTGAGCTATTTTTATCGGGCCATCGGCAGGATTGTGATGGGGTTCCGCCGATGAAGCATTGTTAGGCCGATGGTATTGAATTTTGTTAGGAATGGGGGAAGGACTACGTCACTACAAAATTTCAAATTTTGTTTAATATTTATGGATGCAATGTGAATGTAGGCTATAATATGGATCTTGTCACACAAATTTCTACAATTTGCATTGTTCATAAAATCAAAGTGTGGTATATTTTTGTGATTATTGATAAAATAAGATAATTCATGCCCATGGTCATAAATTATAATTCATGGTTACTTTTGTTGACAACTTGACTCTATTGGTATATCAGGAGAGCAGCTTAGGAGTTAGCCCGATAGAGTATTGTTACACCGATACTAGGTTGTGAGCTATTTTTATCGGGCCATCAGCGAAATTGTGATGGGGGTTCCGCCGATGAAGCATTGTTAGGCCGATGCTCGATGGTATTGAATCTTATATAATTTATAAAATATCATCAACTACGTTACTACAGTTTGACTTTGGCATATGTATTATGATTTATGAAGTGCAATATAATATAAAATACCATGGAGACTTGGACTGCAATATAAAATAAAATATTCTGAACTTGAAGTGCAATGATTCACAATTTATTTGAATACAATATACAAAATCATCAACTACAGTTTGGAATATGATTCAAGCTGACATGCAGTGCTTGAGTGCAATATAAAATAAGATATCATGAAGTGAAATGATTCACAATTTCAATGTTCATTAAATACAATATAAAATATCATCAGACATCAACTACAGTTTGGACTTTGGAACAATGGAAACTGATTCATGAAGTGCAGAAAAAATACCTAAAACCTGCTAATTATCTTCCATTTCACAAACAGAGTCAGGGTCCTCAAAGCGATCCTCATCTTCAGATAAAGTAAAAGAATCATCTTGATTCTGAGACTTCTCTGCACTTTCTTCGGCCTGTGTCTCAAATTCAACATTCATTGTTTGATTTGTGTCAATTTCAATATCATTGTCATCTGTCCTAGGCCCAGTCCCACTACCACTACCACTACCACTACCACCAGTACTAGCGACTGTTGGAATTCGAGAGCCTGTGTTGCACAACCTGGTCCCTCTTCTTTCACATGTGGACCTCCAGATTGCGAGTGCCCTTTCAAAAGGAATTTTTTTGACATTATACACAGTTCCTTTCATCCTCAAGCAATTTTCCAAATTCTTGTTCAATTTGTTTCTTAACTTTGATTTCAAAAACCCCAATGTACTGAAAACTCTCTCATCCTCCACCGACCCCAATATCATTGTTTGACATAAATCAACAAGTTTGAAATATTCTGACATCGAACCACGCAATATTTCACTCTGACCTAAGCTTGTCCAAACCTTTTTTATTGATCCCGGTTCAAAGGCCTTCTCCTTGCCCATGGATTTATACTACTCCCTCATAGCTATTGCAAAACTCTGAAATTCCTTTCTAAGATTATTTTCATCTAAAATTCCTTCTATTATTTGTTCATTGTATGTTACCTTTTCTGAAAACTGTTCGATCAAGATTTTTTCTTGATCATGAAAATATTTTGGGTTATCTCAGTTTACCAAAAATTGAGGATACACAATACCCATGGCTTCAAGTATTTCATGTTGAGGGAATGTTTCACGAATCTCTGAGGAAAGAGATTTTGCAATTTCCTTCAAATTATCACTAACAGATTTAACAATGCCGTTAAAATCTTCCTCGTTAATAGGTACTTCTTTTCTAAAGCGCCTGTCTGTCTTACAATGGTACATTGGTATCTCATATCCATGTACACAAATACAGAAGTGCCCACTTGCATTAAACTATAAATAATTATCAGGATTATTGAAATCAGTAATTTTCCGCCACATCAAATAATTTGCGCCTTCTTGTGTTAGATCTAGATATAGATGATTGAGGGCCAAGCATGTAAGTTTACGTAGATTGGCATATTCATAAATATACATAGTTCTATCTTGGGATTTCTTCACAAGATTTTTCATCTCATCCAACATGGGGAGAAGACTAGCTAAAGTCAAGAGTGTCTCTATATCGCTTAACCTATGTAAGAGGTCAAGAGCTTTGTCTACTGTGCTGCGATGCTCATACATCACTCCAATCAAGGATTGATATTTTGAAAGAACTTGTTGCGCTGGTCCATGCAGGGAGATCCATCTGGTATCAACATCCTTGAGAAGCTTGTTTCTAGGTGTTATTCCCTCAGCAAAATGTTGAAATTCAAGGAAACATTTGGGACTTCGGCAGAAGTATGCGTAGATCTCGCGAACTAGATTTTCAACTTTTGATACTGTAGGAAACTTGCTTACAATTTTGAATGCTAAATTCATTCTGTGGGCCATGCAGTGAATGCCAAGCATGTATGGTGAATAAGTATTTTGTAACTTTGTGCAAAGACCACTCCTTTGACCTTGCATCACTGCAGCTCCATCAGCTCCTACACACACCAACTTTTTGGCAATTGTCAACTCATCCATACCTGCAATTTCATTCAAAGATTTCTTGACTAGTTCAAATAGATTTTGTGATGTTGAACTGTCCTTCATTTTATGAACACAAAGAAGATGAGCTTGGTGAACATGTTGTTCTATAGTATACAAATGCATACAAACCCAAGAAGTATTGTCTACCGTAGTAACTTCATCTAAAGATAATGCAATGAAATTTGACTCTTTTAATTTCTCCTTTAAATCTTGCTTTTCCACTGCAACAAGACAGTTCGCCCATTCCATCTAGCGTTTACTGACCAATGTGAGAAGGGAAAGTGGGGAACACTCAAATAAGATAATAAATCAAAATATTTTGGGTAGTCTGTCATAGGACGCCTCCTGGACAAAATATGAAAAACAACACTCATCTGAACAGTTTTTGACAGATTTGCTGCTGCCATGGCTTTTCCAAAATGAGACTCAAGTGTACCTTCACATTTTTTAATCTTTGACATTCTATGGTTATGCTCTCCATAATCTGTGACATACTTAACATGAAGACATTCTTCCTTTGATTTCCATCGTACGACTGATTGTTCCTTTCCATCTATGATTTGTTTTTCGTAAACTTTGCCGATATGCTTTTCTATAGTGTCAAGCTTTAGCTACATCGTCTTGTCTCTTCCACATTTCCAACTACAAATCTTACATGTGACCTTTGTTGCCCTTTCAATATCATTTTCGTTTGATACCCCCACTGCTTCAAGGAGTGGGTACTTCGACAACCAATCAATTTGAAAATTGCTTGTCATTTCCCACTCGTGCCCCAATTTTGCTTTGCCTTTTCTTTTCTTGCTACAAACATCATCCTCATCCAAGTCAATTATCTCATTCTGGTTATCCAGGGTATCCCTTGGAATATCTTCTGCGGTATTGCCATCCTCATTTGATACATTTTGATTTAACACAATGACAATCTCACCTTGACCTTCCTGTGGTGGTGAGGTATTGTCATTGCCATCTTCAATAATATTTGGTGGAAGAGTCGATGGTGTAGCTCCACCTTGATCTGATGGATTAGAAGATTTTCCAATTCCAAAGTAAGATTGTATGGTACCTCCATGTTTTGGGTGTTTTGATGGCCTCCCAATCTCTTCATTACCCTCGGGAGTCTTACCCTTATAGTTGCTGCTCAACATATTGATATCTCACTTCGAATAAAAGCTGGAAAAAAATGTATTCTTGTTTAAGAAGGACAGACCAACAGAGAATATAGATCCCATTCCCTACTCAAATCATGTTTAAGACTGAAGCAAGAATGGAAAATAGATAAAGAAATCTTATTATTATAACTAATAACTAATAAAAGTATGAAGAAACTATCACTCACCTTTGAGTCTACGTTTTTGGGTTTCGCTTACTTCTGAATCGAGAAGTAGAACCTCAGAACCAAACAAAATGTGTAAGAACAAATAGTAGTTTCAATTGTATTTATATCAATCCATATTTGGCGAATTCCGCGGGATTTTTAAATGGTATGTTAAAAATTTGGCAAATCCCGCATGCTTATACAATGATACCTTGTAATTTTCAAGGCGAAATAGGTCCTCATAAGCAACTATTTATAAATTTTAATTGGCGAATGGGTCTTCACAAGCAACTATTTGTAAATTTTAATTGGCGAAATGGGTCCTCATATAATGTTGTTTTAATAGTATTGGTGAATATGTTGGTGTTTTATGACATGCTCACCAGGATTCCAAGCGAAAATATTGATCGGTCCATTGGAAATGCGTAGTCTGTTATGGAAAATTTATTTCCTAAACATGCCTCATAAAAAAAAACTGCTGGTGAATGGACATGCATTGGATTGATAACAAACACCTTGCTGGATACCTAGAATTTGCCAATTGGCGAAGATTCACCACTAAAGTTATCCCTGAATTGCAATCCATTAGCTAACCACCATTAGAAAGGGGTAAATGAAATTGTTGTTGATTTCATCATCAAATTCATTATGAGAATGAGGAAATTTCCTCCCTAGTTTTTCGGATTCAAATTCAAGCAGTGAGAGGCTTGTTAGAAGTTGTTTGATCCAGAGCAATCCGAGGATGTTCGAGGGCAATCCAAAGGTGACAGAACTATGAAAAATAAAAAATCTAGTTTTTTTTTTGTCACAGAAGTGGGAAACTTCAATGGGTGGTAGTCTTCAAATGGATTCATCCTATGCTACCATCCTTGTGTGGAAAATATGTCCGATTACACAAAGAAGAAAATGATGATCATTGTAGAGAATCCTAATGAACTCAAGAGTGAGATCTGTTACCTTGATATAGAGATTGACAATTTGGTAGGTTACTATGATGGTGAATATGTTCAACAAATTGATCCTAATTTGGTACACTCACAACTTCATCCAATAGATGTTGGAATTTGGAATATGCATTTTGATGGTGCATGTTCAAGAGAAGGTGATGGTGAATGTATTGTATTGATGTATCCTAAGGTAAAATATTACAAGTTCACTTTCAGATTAAACTTTGAGTGCACCAATAATGTAGCAGAGTATGAGGCTTTGCTACTTTGTCTAAATATAGCTTCTAAATATGGAATCAAATGTATCAAGGTGCATGGTGATTCGAAACTTGTGGTATCTTAGTTTAGATGCACTCATGTTACAAAATAAAAGAGGCTAAGAATGTATAGGAATACTATTTGGGATACCATTGAGGCCTTTGATGCTTTTAACATCACTTGCCAACACTAGGTGGAGAGATAAACTAATGTGGTTGTTGATGCTCTAGCTACATTAGCTTCAATATTTGATGTTTCTTCTATTCCCCATCATTGCAACTATGAGATTGAGATTCTTACCAAGCCAAGTATCCTGGATAACATATACGATCGGAAGGTTTTCAGTAGTGATCAACAAATTTATGACTTCTTGACTTGTATTGATCATTTTGAAAACTAGCAAATTGATTGCAATCCATGGTGGAGAAAGATGAAGAAGGCAAGGAGAACCTTTTTGGGAATGAAATCATCTAGCTCAAAACCAATGCCATTCCTAAAGGTCTTGGTTTTTTAGAGAGAATTTTTGACAATGTTGATTGTTACAAGACTAGAAGTAAGTCTGTCAAAGAAGAAGATATTGAAGGTGTAAACTTAGGAACTGAATCATATCCCAAAATGGTTTTATATCGGCACAAAATTAAGACATGTAGAAAAGAAGATGTTAATTGCATTATTAAGAGAATATAAGAAATGCTTTGCATGGTCTTATGATGAATTGGAGACTTTAAGAGAAGATTTGTTCCATCATACCATTCTATTGGATCCTAATTAAAAACCATTTATATAGAAGCAACACTCTATCAACCCTACTCTTGCTCCTCAAATGCAAAAGGATTTTATGAAACTAAAAGAAGGGGTAATTATTAAACCAATAGAGCATTTTGAATGAGCGTCTAACCTTGTTCTAGCTAGAAAAAAAGAATGGGGACATTAGATTATGTGTGGAATTTAGAAATTTAAATATCAAGTCCCTTAAGGAAAATTATCTATTGGCCAACATGGATCTTTTTGTACATGGTGACAGGCTTAGAGCTTATGTCTATGATGGATGTCTTCTTAGGTTACAATCAGGACATGTTCAATGAGTCTAATCAACATAAGAAAACTTTCACTACACCATGGGGAACCTTGTATCTATTCAAATTATATTTAGACTTAAAGTTTCAGGGGCCACATTTCAAAGAGCTATGGACATGTAGCTTTTGCAGGCCTTATATATGAGTTTTTAGTGTTATAAAATTGCACCCCTTGCAATTTCACCTACACTTTTGTATCCACTTCAGTGTCCCCTCCTTTAGTATTTGTGTAGGTTCATTTCAACCTTTGCATCAACCCTTTTCCCCTCAAGATGCTCAAGACCCCTTTTTAGTAGCTGCCTTCTTATATCGGCTTTGCGTTAAACCTTGTGTTTTCCTTGTTCCCACCATTTTTGAGTGTGACTTATCTAGACATGAGCACGTGACACAAATATCCACGTGCTGCTCTAATGTACCACAAAATTTCAATGCTCAAATGTTCATTTTTGAGCTCTTTGCCACTTATCACCTACCTTGGTCAGTGGAAACAACTCGGGACATGTTGTAATGGCTTAGGAACCTTCTTTTCCCTCCTATTCTCTCTTTAAAATATATTTTCAATTCATTTGGCCTTATTGACCACTCTTAGTATTTATCTCTTGATATTTCTCCTCTCCTCTCTTGAACATTCTCTCTTCTCTCTTTCTCTCAAGCTTGCACAACTCTCTATAGCTTTCTACAACACTTTCAAGTTTTCATAACACTCTCTACAACTCTCTTTCTTTTTCTCTCCTTCTCTTTGGCATCCTCAAGAATTGCAGAATCTATCTCTTGTCTTATGTGTTTAAGCATCTTGGTATTTCTCACTTCCCTTGTCTATGCATTTTATTATCTTGTCTATTAGTTTTCTATCTGTTTGTCTATTTGGTTGTCTATGGTGGAAACACCAGGGGGTTTGACTAAGGAAAGCCCCTAAACAACCCCAATATTTTCTCTTGGTCTTATGTGTGCAAGTGTTGAAGAGATCAATTTTTTGGAGGCTTCATTAATTGGTTTGTTGTGAGCACTTTATTTCTCCTCAGATTTATCATTTATATTTCATTTAGTTTGCTTTATTTCAGTTCTATTACTTTCTGTCATTTCCCTACATTCTCAAAGTTTTAAGAAATCAAAATAGAAGTAGTCACTTTATCATTTTCTATGAAACTCTTAGTTTCCAAATTGTATGAGACATCAACGCGCTCTGGGATGACAATGCATCATGCTATTGTCCATGTGTCACACTTTCATCCTTGGTCGAGAGCTTGCTAGTTTGTCTAGAAGACCTCAGTGACATACTCTTTCTATTTATGGAGCTCTCACTATTTTATCTTGTCACTTGAGCATTATTTCTTGAGGTAGTTGAGGACCATTTTATCCTTGTAGACTTATTTATCCTAGAGACTTAAGAGTAGAAAATATCCTCCTCTATAGAGTTGATGGTTGTTTACTAAGATGACTTGATGACTTACTCCAAAGACTGAAATGACCATTGCAAACACTTGGAGTTAGTTTTCTAAAGATGCCTAGAGCATGGGATATATTTGATTCCCAAGAAGTGTATTTTTGGTGTGGAGGAGGGTAAGATCTTTGGGAAAATTGTGTCTAAAGAAGGGGTAAGAATTGATCCAGAAAGAGTCAAAGCTATTGACCTTATCCCTCAACCTAAAATAGTCAAATTAATTCAATATTTCTTTGGCTAGATAAAAATTGTCCAAAGATTTGTTCCCAACTTGGCTGAGAAAACAAAGTCAATCTCTAAGGTGTTGAAGAAGAGGAAATATTCTAGTTGGGATAAAGAATCAATTGATTCATTTTTGGATATAAAAGATGCACTCAAGAAGGCTCCAGTGCTAGAAAGTCCAAATTATTCTAAGCCTTTTCAATTATTTTCCTTTGCATCTGTTTATACAATTGCTACAATTTTGTTGTAGAAAAATAAAGATGGTTATGAGAAGCCCATAAATTTCTTTAGAAAATCATTGAGAGATGAAGAGTTGAACTATTTTGTGATGGAGAAGCACGTGTATGCCATTGTCAAAGTTATGAAAAATCTCAACCTTACCTTATGGGGGCTATTATTATTGATTTTGTGCCACTTACTGCTATCAAAGATATCTTTGTCTAGCAGGAAGCATCAGGGAAAAGGTATAGATGGATCAAAAATATCCAGGAGTATGACATGGAGATACAAACAACCAAATTGGTTAGGGGTCAAGGCCTAAAAAAATTAATGGCTCATGCAAATTTGGATGCTACTGAAGTCCATTGGGTTAACTTTGATCCCCTTTTCATTCCATGTTAATTGAAGGATTATCCTTGGTATAAGGACACTTTTTTTATTTAGAGAACATGAACTGTCCTCTTTAATTGAATGATTAGAAAAAGAGAACTTTGAAGCTTGAGGCTTAAAGGTATGTATTTCTCTAAGGAAAATTGATGAGAAAAAACCTTGATGGTGTGCTTCTAATATGTTTAAATGAGGGGAAATTAACAAAGGTTATGGAGGAATGTCACCATGGATTATGTGGTGGACATTACATGTCAAAGAAATCCACTCAAAATATTATGAGGATGGGTTACTGGTGGCCAACATTATTCAAGTATGTGGCCAGGTTTATAAAAGGATGTGATGCTTGCCAAAGGTTTTTTGGAAAGATAAAGTTTGCAGGTGCACTTCCCCTCAACCATTTTAGTGGAGGCTCCATTACAACAATATGATATTGAATTCATAGGGGAAATTTCAAAAAAACCTAGCAACAAATACAAGTGGATATTGGTTGCCACTGATTATTTCACTAAGTGGGTGAAAGCAACTCCCACAAGAAATTCTACCTCAAAGATAGTGATTGATTTTCTAATAAATAATAGAATCACCGAGTTTAGGGTGCCATCAAGAGTTGTTGTTGACAATACAATGTGTTTTAGATCCAAGGATTTTTCTGACATGTGTTCATAATATGGGACCTATTTAACACATTCATCACCTTATCATCCATAGGGAAATGAACAAGTTGAATCAAGCAACAAGTCCATTATGAATATTATCAAAAAAACTTTGGATGCAAATAAGAAAAGATGGGATGATAATATGATTTATTTTTTATGGGTAGATAGGGTAACATAAAAGAAGGATATTGGAAGGATTCATTTTGTATTAATGTATGGTGTTGAGATAAAATTGCCAATTATCCTCAAATTTCTAGTCTACCAGTTGCTGTAGCAAATTGAGGGAGGGGAAGAAAGTGTTGTCTCCAAAAGAATTCATAAGTTGAATAAATTAGAAGAGACCAAGAGATGTGCCCATGACAAAAATTCATTTAGAAAACAAAAAGTGAAGTGCCTCTTTCATAAGAGGGTTGTCAAAAGGGAGTTTTAGGTGGGAGATCTTGTCCTCATGTGGAATCCTAGGCTAGAAGACAAAGGAAACAATCGGAAATTTTATGTTTTGTGGGTTGGACCCTATCAAATTGCAGAAGAATGTTGTCAAGGAATATTCTACGTCAGAGGCTTGGATGGAATTTTTATGGAGTTTCCAATTCATGGTCAACATCTCAAGAACTACTCCTCCTAAGTTTGGGTTATCTGAACCTTTGTATCATATGTTCTTTTCTGTTGTGTTGTTTATATAGTCATGGCCCCTGTTTGTCATGATGAGGTGTAACTGCCTTGCTCTTTGTTGTTCCTCTTTTTGGTCTCCTACTTAGAGATCTAGAATCTTTTAATTCTTCATTGAAGCATGTGTCACCAACTAGAGCCACTGTTGACTCTATTTTTAACTTGTGTTAGTTGCCTTGTGATGCCCATCAATTATATTTGATCAGAGAAATTTCAAATGTGCATCATGTTCAAGTGAATATGTTAGTTTCTTTTTACCCTTACCAAGTTACAGTCTAAAACCCTAAAAAACCCTAGGCTGGATGAAATCCCTTGCACTTTTCTTATAATCTTGCATTGACTAGTTATCAAGGTCACATGTTGCTTAAGTTATAACTTTAAGGCTTTATCCTCATGTGATTACCAACCCATTGCATTAGACAATTAAGTGTTCCCTTTTCTTGAATATTCTAATATATCGCTCTAAGGTATTGTATCCTCTCAAGCCCCATTGGACACATATTGACATATCACGTACCTTCCTCAATTCAAGAAGGCTTTTATTTTTTCATTTTCTCTATTCACGAGTCCTCGAATTAGCGACACATGTCCCAATATTAATAAAATAAATCAAGGGCTAATGTTTTGCTGCTAATTTTTTTTAATCCCTTTTTCATTGTTCATGACTAATCCCTTTAGTTCTTAGTAGCCTTAAGTTGTTTTTTAGGCACACACATCAAAGGTATTTATGTATCATGGGAGCTCTTCACTTCAAAAAGCCTCTTCCTTTGACACATTCACCCCCACAATTTAGCAAAAAAATGACATGTATTAAGGCACATGATAATTCTCACTGTTGAAGCTAAAGCCTTCGTAGGATGATGGTGGGCCATCTTGTTTCGTCCTCAAAAACCTTGAAATTATGTCAAATGTCATCACCACATTGTTTTGTGAACAATTCTACTATCAATGGAGCTTTATTTTTTCATCTCTTGCCCCCACGATTCTCTAAAACAATGATGCATGTTCACATAACAACAAAAGGGGGTGTCATTTTACACAAGCAATTTCAAATTTTCGTGATCACCATCTATATTGATATTGACAACCACGTTTTAAACTTCCAAAAAATCTTTGATCTCGATCCTCCATCGCAGATTGAATGGCATAAATTCAAATCTATCAATGGATAAGCATGCCATTTTGTGAGAGCACTTGTAATAGTGACTGGGCAACATTTTCAGCTACCAGGATCAAATTTTCTCACTGTAGGACTTATTCTTCACATATTTCCATGCCATATTCAATGTAAAAGTGGCATCCATGCTTCATCATGATTTTCAAGACTCATTTCTATCAGTGGTCAGGTTGTGGCCATGTTTTGCTACATATTTTGTGAGAGATTTTGTTCCCGATTTATGTTCTCATTAATTCAATGGCATGTAGTATGTGTTGGGACTTGTATGGAATGTTTTCCTCTTAAATTTTTATGTCTTCATGTCCACTTTTAATTTGCTAGGGTTTTAGGCTTCATTCTCAACCCTTTCTTCTTCACAACTTACAAAAGTATATATTACACTTTTTACTCATTCTAAGGGGGGGATTTTTATTTAGACATTTTTCTAGAGAGAAGTAGTTAAAAAACCAATATTATTCACAATAAACCTTATCTTTTAAATATTTAGTTCTAAGTATAGATATTTTGTATTGTAATGATCTTGATTGGATCATATGCTTGTAATTACATTTGTAAAGTTAAAGAGTGAATGATTATAGGTAGAATCAACCTTAGAAAAGTGTCTCCTCATTTGTAGTATGCATTAATTGATGTATCATTGATTATTTCTTAGCCAAAATTTTGTAAAATCTATGGTAAACTTTTGCATAGTATCTTTTCAATATACAACAAAATGTATGGGTATATTTCAGGATTACTAAGTATAATTTCTTTTTATCATGCAACCATATATTATTATTTCTAAGTGAATGTGTAGATCTTAACTTACTTGTACAATTTAAAATAGCATAGTCTTTTGTGGTGACTTGATTACGCCATCACCATGTTTTTGGTTATTGCGTATATTGTAAAATCTAGAGACTCCATTGTCCTACTAGATATAGGCATCGGTATGTAGTTTATTATCTCTCCTACCATCTTGAACACCATCCAAACACAAAAAACTAAAGAACCTTTCAACTTTTTACTGTAAGTTGTGTTGTATTTGGTAGTAATATACCAACCTTACCTATCCAAACTAGCACATAGGTATATTATGACACTAGTATTGGGGTACACTATGCTTTGAATATAGTTTGTAGTAAGGTAAGGCATAGTGTTTCAAATCATCAAATCAACATCTTAGGGAATACCCCCTTGGTCTTGCAAAGCTATAAGTGAAGGAGGTCTTACCCACCTTAACCATTCGTCCTTAACTACCCAACATAAATATAGTTTTGTGATATTTCTCCAAGTTTGATACCCTTGGAACTTGGAATGTTATCAAACCTTAGGGATTTGGGACTAACAATTTTGATCACCAATAGGTTCCAAAATAAACAATAGTGATGCATCCAAGAGGAAAATCTAATTTTTCATACAAATATGCCTCTCTAAAATTTATCTTCATCCCTAAATCCCAAATCCATCCATATAAATTTAAGCATCCCCATCCTAAAATCTATAATCCTCTCCCATCTAAATATGAAAATCCAAATCTCCTACCCTCAAAATCTCATATCCTAACCCAAAGCTTCAAAATTCATCAAGATATATACAACTCTTGGTCATATTTCCCCTTAGTCTCATGATACTTTCTCATGCCTTCACCCATCCATTCTTTTATTCCCCCGTATTTTAGAACCATATCAACTATCCAACATATATCCACCATATGACACCTCCTACTCTTAATTTTCACCCAATTCATCCATCCATCAATCCCTTATCCTTCATCCACTACCCTTCACTTCCCTTGGTTGGAGCAAGGTTTTATTAACCTCTATTATCACAACAACATTCAACATGGTCCATGAAAACTAAATCCTAAGTCCAAACCCCTACCCAAAATCCACTCTTTATCCACCACCTCTGTCACTTTCATCCAATTCTAAATAAAATTAAACTCAAAAAATTCAATAAAAATAGTAAAGAGTAAAATTATCTATCTATGAAAACTATTATCATGATTCCTTCAACAATTACCATGATGAAAATTTGGGAAGAAAGTGTTATGAGTAAATTATTCATCCACAAGAACTCTACAATTAGCAACAAGCTTCGTCTATCTTATTTGTCCCACCCCTTCCACCCCTATCCATTGCACCCTATCCATATTCCCTTCTCACTTATGATCTTATAGACATAGAGATACATTTTTGAAGCATGATTTAGATAATTCAATCCTTACTTTATCTATAATTAACCTCTCTTTCAATAATTTATTTCATGAATCCTCCACTGACTTGAACCATCAATCTACCCTCTCCATTATGCAAGCCTCACAAAGCCATTTAACATGAATATTTATATATTTTCTCATAATAGTTTTAGAATTTCTATTGCAATATTTCTAGGCCGAAGAATGTTATTTATATTCAACATAGTCCTTAGATATCACATCCTATAACCCCTCTAATTACCCTTAATCCCTCCCATCTTCCCTATCCATGTCCTACAAAGCCACTTCATGTGATACTCTCTATACTCACACTTATCGAATAATCCCTCCTCCATCCCTACCATTCATTATATAAGCAATCCATCCATCATTTCATCCTTATACATAGACATAGTTTCCCCTTATAATTTTTTATGTTGGTGCCTAGATTTATAAGGCCTCAAAATTTGTAAAATTGGCTAAGTTTTATTTTATAGTGTGTATTTTCTCTAGTCACTCACTATTGAAAACCAATCTAAGAAATTTCAAATGGGTTCTTTATTTTGTGGCTTCCATTGGTCAAATGTAAAATTATTTATGCTAGGTGTTTTGCGTCCAAATTCTTATATTTCAAGTTGTCAAAGTTTTTCTTCCCTAAGTACCATTTCCCCAATCCCTTTGATGTCCTAAAACTTTAATCTTTTTCCTTAAGTCCTTTCTTTTACCAGAGTTTTAGAAATCCCCTTCCTTGAGAATCATTTCCTTCATCCCCTTGACCTTTGAAACCCTACCCCTTGCTTTGATTCCTTTTGGTGTTAGAGTATCATACTCACCCTTACTTGGTACTAGGTATGCCTTCCCCAATCCTTATTACCTCAAATGTTAATCCCTAATTCCTATTGTAACTCGTCTCATCATCTATTGAACCCTTCATCCCTACCTTTTTTATATAGTTCCCCAAACACTAGAACCCTATCTCTCTAGCCCTCACTCTTTTTTCCTCCTCATCAAGCCTAGGATTATGAAAAATCCTTAGAATTTGTCACGAAGTTTAATGGTGCCAAGTCCTTATGAAATTCTCATCCTCACTCTCTTTTTCACCTTGATTCATTCTTCCTATAATTCCATCTCTTTCTCCCATTTTATCTCCCCTATCAAACTTCAGTCCCATAGGTGAACCTCTAACCCTAGCACCAAGCTCTCAATTCCAAATTCATCCTATTGGGGATACAGATTCATTCTATCATCATAGATCAGCATCTAAGACAACAGTGCCTTAGTGATTTTCATTCAAATCACAACAAAGACACAAACAACTATGCCATAAAGCGGAAACAGGCACATTATATCCCTCATTGATCCTCTGAGAAAAGTAAATGCTTAACTTATAACAGATTCAACACAAGCACATATTCAGAATACAAAATCAGACAACCATGAAAGACAAGCATATGGACACACAAATTTACGTGGGGAAAACCTTTTTAGGTAAAAAACCCCATCCTCCAAAACACTCAGCTCACTTGTATTATTCAGTAACAAAAAACCGGTTACAATACAAATATCAGAGCAATTCTCTTCAGGAGAGATACATCTTATCCATCTGGAGAATACAGGCAACAACATAAGAGAACCTTCACATGATTTACAATGTCCTCAATGAAATATCATGTAGATTCCCTTCAGCTCCTCATAAACACTTTCAGCCAGCCCAGCCTCAAGGCCTCCACAGGTTCACATCGATCAGAACCAAGAGGCAGAATGTTCACAATTACAATGCCTTGGCATTCTGATCGAACACACTCACCACCTCTCTCAGTCAACAACTCATCCTACTTCTTCTTGTCACCTTTTGGTTTACTTTAAAATGTATATCTCCGACCGAGCCATACATTGCATTCAATGTCCCAACCAATCACTGACCCTCAGGTTCATGCATCGAACAACCAAGCACACATCCGATCTGTACAAATTGCATCGAGCCACCTAGGAAATTAATCCATCACCTTATATGGGTTCAAATTCCATGACTTGCAATAAATTTCATTACCTCTTTGGTCTTCGGCCAAACAGACACGACCAACTTGCCACATGTAGCCTACACATTTGTTGATCGCTCTGACACTGAGTCCAACTCGATCAGCTGAGCTCCGAGATCCTACCGCGCTACAACTGAGCTCAACATTACCTGCCATGGTATGGTGGTGAGCTCACCTACGCTCACCCCACCATCTACCACACTACCGCTGCCCTGTTGGAATCGCCTCGCGGTAAGGCGGTGAGCACGCCCAAGCTCACCCTTCGCCTTCATCGAGTTCACCATTGGAATTCGCCACACTACCACAACCTCAGCCGATCCGCTTTGCGGTATGGTGATAAGCCATCCGGGCTTTCACCCAAACTCCACCGCACTATCGCGCCCCTGTCCGAGTCGCCTCGCAATGTGGCAGTGAGCTCGCTCGAGCTCACCCTCAACCATCCTGTGCTACCGCCGAGCCCACTAAGCCTTATCGTAGTACACCGGTAACCTCCAAGAAAAATGCTGGTGGTAACACCGCACTACCGCGAGGGCCGCTAGGCCACCCCACGGTAGGGCGGTAACCACCAGGCCGATCATAGGCGGTCTCACCGCGGTGAGAGGAACCACCGCTTGCGGTAACCACTGAGTCCACCGCTGGAAATCTTACTGTGAACACCATGGTGAGAGGGACCACCGCCAGCGGTATGGCGGTAATCGCCGAGGCAGACCACTGGCAGCCTTACCTCGCCACCGCGGTGAGAGAACTCACTGCGTGTAGTAAGGCGGTAACCGCCAGCGCAGGCTGCAGATGACCTTATCGTGCCACCACGGTGAGAGAACTCACTGCATGTGGTAAGGTGGTAACCACCAGACATACACCGCCAAGACCAAGCTAGACCACTACGGTAAAGGCCAAAACATGAAGGAAAACGCCAAGTCCGAAGGGAACAAGACAAAACGTTGAGGCATAATTTCCCAACAATCTCCCACTTGCCGAAGACTTTCAAGATTCCTCCAAACACTCGAACACAGATCAACACCATGCTACCACGCTTCACCCAAGACACCTGCAATGACATTCAAAAAATATCCACCATCTCAGGCTACAACTCCAACCATCCAACATAGGAAAAGGAACAAGCTGAGGCGTATATGCACCAGTCTTAGGAACGTAAACATCTGATCCTTCAGGTGACAAAGGCACCACAAAAACAACAAGGAAAAGCACAACACAAACACCAAAATGAGAAACATTTTCCAGAACAAGATAAACTAACCGGCTAGAACAACAACCATACAAATGACTGCCCCCATCCAACTGATCAAACCCACATGGCTGAAAAACAACACCCACAACATGTGCTAAATCATCCAACCACCCATACCTCAAAGGTATGATCAACAGTGAAATCATGCCATCATGCAACCACCCATCAGCAGTAAATACAAGCACCATGTGCCAACTAGTCAAAAGACCAAACACGTCCAGGTACTCCCACTGCAAGGGTACTATCTAGATGACTGCAACCAAAGCACCATATCAAGTGATCCAGGCATACCAAGTCCACCAATTACCTGCAAAAAGAAAAGAGGAACCATGTAGTTTCGAGGAACATCCACACTGATTTGCACAACCTGCAACCACCTGCTGCAAGAAACATTTCTCTCAACAGTCTTCCACAGTTCTTCCAAGGTTCCAAATCTGATTGAAGAAGGAAGCACAGGAACCTTTGTGTCATCACCCAAGTGACAACACATGACCACAAACTATGACCAACTCGGCTCCAAAATGGCATCAATATCTAAAGTCAAGAACATTCAGGAAGAGAAAACCAGAAAAGAGAGAAACAACAAATCATAACATGTAGCATCCTCCTACATACAATTCTAAATGCCAGCTGTGACAAGAATGATCTTCTTCATATTCCAAAGGCAAAGCCAAAAAAAAATCCAACAGATCCATGGATGTAAGCAGCTCAAAGAAGATCAGTCTAACCCATATTACCATCTCCTACCAGTCCTCAGAAGCACAAGGAGATACATAATGGTGTCCACCTTCCATTATGAATCCTCTGGAGTCTTAAAACAACAACTCAAGATTCATATCATGAAAGATAAAGCATAACACACATCTGAAAGATATAATGGGTGAATACCTTTCAAATAAACTTCACTGCCGAGTAGACCAAGAAGAAGAAAAATAAAACATGCTCCTCCAAGATATACAAGCCACCATGACTTACCCAAGAGCAATCTCCTTCATGGTCTCTGTTGAATTTGCATCCAACCAAGGTGTAGGCTACTTGGACTTTCAACTGTAACAACAACATTCACAAAATAATCCCAACCTCACCTTATTCTCCATGCATCCATGAGCACCAACAACCTGTAATCTCATGCTAACTCCAAACTACATCACTGCAATAAACATGAAGTCCTCCAACATATGACCAATGTACTCAAAACATAGAGAACCCACCATACCACTATCAAAGCTCCAAACCAGCTGAACCAGGAACTTATCATGACACCATGATCTACACATCCCCATTAGGAGATACCATGCTTCAAGTGAACAAGCCATGGTCTCAAGAGTAAAGCAACATTCCAAAACTCTAATGCACAAGCAAGAGTATACATGATATGAAACAAATCTAAACCAACATCACCTGTCAAGCACTACCAGCACCTCAACCAAAGACTACCAATGTCCTCCATGGCTCCAAGATGCTGCACATCTTCAAATAGTGACCATGCAGATGCAAAAGAGCTCTTCTGCAACAATAGGATCTAAGAGCCCTTCCAGAACATCTACAACACCAAAGAAGATCATCCACCACCAAGTGATGAATCCACAGTCACTGCTAAAGCTCCCACTGAACCATGACATTTAGATTTCCAAGCAACATGATCGACCTCCTGCTGATCCAAACAACCTTCAGGTACAATTGACAACATGCCCATCAGACAACAACTTCAAACAACACCAAGATCACCAGATCAGACAGGCAACACCATCACTGTCAAAATAATAACAAGCTCTCCATGACATCGTGATCCCATGCTACAGGTCCCCATCATTGAATATTCAGGTACTCAAAATTTCATTCACCTTCTCATCTCAAAACAACCACGCCAATGCACACGTGACCACAGACAAGGTCAACTAATAGATCTGTAAAAACACAGAAGCAAACTCATGGATATTGACAGTCCACTTTCGAGTTGACTCATTGCACCCAATGGGTAGCTAATCCATCAGCCACACAACTCAAAGATCCACTTAAAAAAAACTACAAATCTATTATCACACTGGAAACTGCAAAACTGAGATCATCAAAAAGAACAAGTACGTAGACAAACATGACTCAAACACCAGATCAAGTACCAGATCTGATTTTCCAATCACATCCACAACTCAAGCACCATAGTACAAGAAACCAGTAAGCACACACCACAAGAATGTTGAATAAGGAAAAACACATACCAACACCCCCATGCAGAGAAGACATCACACCTCCTCAAACCATGTTGAAACTACAGCTATCTCATCCAGTCACACCCCAGAGGCCAGTGTTTAGAAAATAGCAAAACAACAACTCCACAAACCACAAGTTTTCCTTGATCATGTAAAACTTGCAAAACCACAGTGTTTATAAAACACCCATGCACTTCCATATTCACTGCTCATCTGGATGACTCAGGAGTCTGCACACAACCATCACGGTTAACTAGAATCTACACAAAACCTTCAGAGCCAAAGACATGAATCTGAACCATGCGAGTGCAAGACATAGGTAAGCAGGAACAACAGGTCCATTTTAGACCAGTTCCAAAAACCACAACCATGCACAGGCATACGAGAGAGCCAGGCTATCCAGAAGTTACAGACCACCAGGATCAACTTCATAGCCTCCATGCAATCAGAGCAATAGAGAAACTGCCTTTAGTGCTAAGTCAAAACACACAGCACAAGCGCACACCTTCATGGCTGAACAATAAAACCAACAACTCCATACCGCCAGGGAGTCTCTCACACAGACACCCAGTATGAAACCATGCTTCACTGCAACACAACCACAAGCAAATCTCACGCCCTTTGCATCAGGAACATTGTTGCGAGCTAGGAGCCTCAGACCACATTGCCACAATATGATCAACTCTAGTAATCTCCAGTGTCTTTCAAAACTAGAGTGTTGAATCAAAGAAGAAAAAACTTCCACTCAATGAAGGATCAATCACCAACCGATTTCTCCAGATTTCCTCAAGCATGCTAGGCTAAGAAATCATCATAGGAGAAATACCCAGAACTTCAGTAACAAGGAGAAGGCTTTGACACCACTTGTTGGTATCATCAAGCCTCGACCTCCTTCAACCAACTTTGATACCACTTGTTGGGGATATGAAGTCGTTCTGTCATCATAGATCAACATCTAAGACAACATTACCTTAGTGATTTTCATTCAAATCACAACAAAGACACAAACAACTATGCCATAAAGCGGAAACAGGCATAGTAGATCCCCCATTGATCCTCTGAGAAAAGTAAATGCTTAACTTATAACAGATTCAACACAAGCACAAATTCGGAATACAAAATTAGAAAACCATGAAAGATAAGCATATGGACACACAAATTTATGTGGGGAAAACCTTTTCAAGTAAAAAACCCCACCCTCCAAAACACTCAACTCACTTGTATTTTTCGGTAACAAAAAACTGGTTACAATACAAATATCAGAGCAATGCTCTTTAGGAGAGATACATCTTATCCATCTAGAGAATACATACAACAACATAAGAGAACCTTCACATGATTTACAATGTCCTCAATGACATATCATGTAGATTCCCTTCAGCTCCTCAGAAACACTTTTAGCCAGCCCAGCCCCAAGGCCTCCACAGGTTCACATCGATAAGAACCAAGAGGTAGAATGTTCACAGTTACAATTCCTTGGCATTCTGATCGAACACACTCACCAAATCTCTCAGTCAACGACTCATCCTACTTCTTCCCATCACCTTTTGGTTTACTTTAAATGTATATCTCTGACCAAGCCATACATCGCATTCAATGTCCCAACCAACCGCTAACCCTCAAGTTCATGCATTGAACAACCAAGCACGCATCCGATTTGCACAGATTGCATCAAGCCACCCAGGCAATAAATCCATCACCTTAATCAGGTTCAAATTCCATGGCTTGCAATAACTGTCATTACCTCTTTGGTCTTTGGCCAAACAGACGCTACCAACCTGCCACGTGTAGCCTACACATTCGCTGATTGCTCTGACATTGAGTCCAACTCGGTCAACCGAGCTCCTACAGCGCTACCGCCGAGCTCAACATTACCTACCACAGTATGGTGGTGAGCTCACCCGAGCTCACCCCGCCATCTACCGTACTACTACTACCCTATTGGAATTGCCTCGCAATAAGGCGGTGAGCACGCTCGAGCTTAGCCTTCGCCTTCACCGAGCTCGCCATTGGACTTCACCGCGCTACCGCAACCTCAACCAATTTGCCTCGCGGTATGGAGGTAAGCCATCCAGGCTCACTCCTAGACTCCATCGCACTACTGTGCCCCTATTCAAGTTGCTTCGCAGTATGGCGGTGAGCTCGCCTGAGCTCACCCTCAGCCATCCCGCGCTATTGCCGAGCCCACCGAGCCTTATTGTGGTACAATGGTAACCTTCAAGCAAATTGTTGGCGGTAACACCGCGCTACTGCAGGGGCCACTAGGCCACCCCGTGGTAGGGCGGTAATCGCCAGGCCGACCGCAGGTGGTCTCACCGTAGACACCGCGGTGAGAGAAACCACCGCCTGCGGTATGGCGGTAACCGTCGAGCCCACTATTGGCAGTCTCACTGTGAACACCACGGTGAGAGGGACCACTGCCAGCAGTATGGTGGTAACTACCGAGCCAGACCACGCCACCATGGTGAGAGAACTCACCACACACAGTAAGGCGGTAACCGCTAGACAAACACCACCAAGACCAAGCCAGATCGCCGCGGTAAAGGCCAGAACATGAAGGAAAACGCCAAGTCCAAAGGGAACAAGCTAGAATGTTGAGGCATAATTTCCCAACACATCCTACTCCATAGCCCCTTCAATTTAATTTACCAATCCCTTCCAATACCTATTTCTTTCCCTTCCTCTCCTTTCCTCCACCACCTTTCAAACCAAAAGACCTCATTCAAACTTGGAACCTTTTACCTAGGATCTTATTTTCAATTCTAATCTCTATCTTGCTCCATGTGATCCACTTT
Organism: Sequoiadendron giganteum; assembly: GCA_007115665.2. Taxonomy (NCBI): domain Eukaryota; kingdom Viridiplantae; phylum Streptophyta; class Pinopsida; order Cupressales; family Cupressaceae; genus Sequoiadendron; species Sequoiadendron giganteum. Next base: position 441,364,709 of record CM021108.1, on the reverse strand, counting down.
TCCCTAATTCCATGATCCTTGGTCCTTCCTTAGACCCAATCCTTACTCCATTTTGGATTATTATATTTTTTCCCTCTTTATTCCTATTCATGACTCCCTCTTTGGACCCAATCCTCATGGATTATTCCTTACCACTCCCCTTGGTACTAAGTCCATCTAAACTCGAAACACCTTTAAGAATTATTTTCTTCCTATATTCCAAGGTTCATGGTCCCTCGTAGGACCCAACCCCAACTCTCCCCTTCTCCTTTTCCTTGGTGACAAGTTCTTCCCAAACCTTGACACCTAGTTTTTGTTGGAAAAACAAGAAGAGACAACTTAGAGGGGGGGTGAATCAGTTGTCACAAAATTTATAACTTAATCAATCTTATTAACCTTTAATTCTAGATCTGATAACTAACAGTTAAAGAAAGAATCAACAACACATCAGAAACACATGAACACCAAGATTTTATACGTGGAAACCCTATTAGGGGAAAAACCATGGTGGATGTTAGTCCACAAGATTATACCCTGTTAAAAGTATAGTGAAGAATGAATAGGTAATGCACATGCATTCAGGCACACTACCTAGAGCTCATTGCTCAAAAGAAGGCTCATTGCCTTACATAAGACAATTAGATTAAATCCATCCGATGAGGTTGAAATGATAAATTAGCTTCTACAAAATCCTGATGACAATTCTGGTTATGCACAAAAATACTTCTTCACACATCGCTCAATCTTCTTCACACCCTGCTCTATACTCGAATGATCTGCTCTTTTTCACACAATTCACATACAAATTTCACACACCTCTGCACATCTCTCTTCTAAATGACAAAAACAATCGCTCTTATATATCCGCTTCAAGGATTTACATTAACAACTTTGTCGGCCAAGAATAAAAAGAATAAATTACAAACCATCGGCCCAATATATGAACAAATATTAATGCACACCAACCTAAGTGAGTCAAAACATAGAGAGGACCTAAATCAACACCTTGAAATGCACAAAGCATTAAAATATTAAACCACATGGATCTGCAACATGCTACAACCATCATGTTGGCCAAGAACATAAAAACCTAAACATACAATAGAAAAATCTCTGATCACGATCACACCAAATAACACGAACGTGCAACAAAGATAGGGCATGATCTAGAAACATCTAGAACATCGTAGGAACATACACAACAACTGGAATTACCGAAATTTCATCCTCTTCTTCCAAAAACACTTGCTACAGTGACATAATGACTATAGGAACACCAAAACTCATAATCTGCACAAATATTGATGCGTACCACTGAAACTTTTGGGGTAAAAACTACATAGGCTTAGTAAAAAAACCATTAAAGCGCAACACCTGAAAATCATCGTATAGGGATTTACACCATACAAAACTTCTCAGCTTCACAAGCACACTGAAGCATGTTTAATTTTCTCAATATCCTCGACATATACAACCTTCAAACCATCAAATGCTAATAGTTTTGACATCAATGACAACCACATATCAACAAAACAACCACAACATCCAACAATTTTTCCTTCTTCAATTCAACTTCTCTTTATAGCCTAGACCTTTGGGAGAACCTTGCATATCAACTTTGCGTTCCCTATTCCTTGCTTTGCTCACTCTCCCATGCCTTGTGATGTTAGTTGATCAATGAAGAAAATGATAGTATGAAATTCAACAAGTTCAAGTTTCCTTGAACTCTTTAGTATGGTTCAAAAATTTCCAAAATCATTAACAAGGGGAAGGATGCTAGGTAATTCCAAGGTTCATGAACTCCTCAAACCTTAGATAGGTTCAATGATAATCAAAATCTCTAACTTGGGTCAAAGATATTTATAAATGTCAATTGATACAAGAAATATGAATGTTAGAGGATTCATAGGTTCTCAAGCCGATAAAAAATCCAACCTAGTTTAAATTTAAGAAAAATCCCTAACATGTGATAATGAGTGTGTTAAAAAAATACTAAGCTTGAGGGAGAAAGATGTTGAAGATGTTAAAGGTGCTTGAATCTATTGAAAGTTTGACTAGATATTATGTGGTTCCTATTGGAAAAATGGGTTAGTTTTGGTGTGAATAAATGTCTTGTACCTAGTTAATTCACCTACTAGGGACTTAGGGGACATATTCACATGTTGAGTTTACTTAGTTCCTAGGAATATTTCTAGAAGACTTAGTTGTCATTTCTAGAGTTAATATGATTATATGAAATTTATAATCTAACTAAAAGTGGTTCAATCCAAATGATGGGAGTGAAAACTCCTCTACACTTCTATCTATTCTAGGCCAAGTAGGGTATTCCTAAAGATCATGTAGGCCAACTAAATATATATGAAAAAAGAACAAACTAGTAGCAGGTTAAAATTTCTTAGTCATACTCTACACAAGAATAAAACAAAAATATTGTGGCTAATATCTCTTATGATGGCTTACCAAACCTTTAGACAAGATATATTTTAAAATACTAGGTTAAAACAAGGTTACAATGCAACTAAAGATGAAAAACCAAATTTACCTCCCTAAATATGATGTTGTTCATATTCTATTACTTCATGTGTAGCCTATGAAAACCCATAATATGCATAACTCTCTAAAGAAAGGAAAACAATGCAAAGTCTAAATATTTGGAAAAACTTATCAACTATGAGCTTGTGCAAACTAGTTTTTGATTAGTTTAGCAGGGAAGGGCCCTGATCCCATGGTTACATCCATGCCTGTGCAAACTAGTTGAGACTTAATCTATGATAATTTATCAAAAATAAAAATAAAATTTGAAAGATAATACCAACTATTTGTGGCTAGTACTTCCAATTGGAAATAGATTCAAGAACCCCCAAAAGCAATAAAATAGTTACATAACACCTATTCAAGTAAGCTAGAATTTGATTATAGAATTATGTCAATCTTTACTTTGGATTCATCCAAAATGAAATGAAATCAAAATACATCAATCAAAGTAGGATTTTTTCTAGATCCTAGATGATCCACAACATCCCTTACATATATTAAAATGATATTTACATCTAGCATTCATTTATCATGTCAATAACTAATACTCAAACCAAGCATAAGTATACAAGAAATCAATAAATATAACCCTAGAAATATTATACTATTAGTGGTGAATGTCTATTTGATGAATTGGGTTTTCCTAAAAATATTTTAACAATTTTCACAACAAATCCTTCAACAAGCCTCACACAAACCCTTATAACAATCTTTCCTAACTCTAAGAGACTTCATTTGAGCGCTGTGTACTCCTTTAGACATAACTTGAGCCAAAAATAAAATTCTCCATAAAGAAAATTGCAGTATTTATGGTTTTTTCAAATAAATGATACCTATTCACACCTCCATAATTACACATGGTCCATACCAAAAAATAAAATAAAATTGATTACTTTCAAAAAAAATTATTAATCTTAAAATAAAAAATATTTGTCCAAAACCAAAAAAAGTATATTAAATAAATTTTAATGTATCTTTATAAATACTCAACTCCAATATTTTCCTTGCCACATATTAAATATGTTATACTTGGGACAATAAAATCACTTACATCTAGCCCCAAGACTTGGACCAATAAAATCACTTACATCTTAATAAGCCTCATATATGTCTTAGGCATACTACCTTTACGCTAAAATGATATGACATGCTAGCACTGTCTTAAAAATGTATGTGAAAGGTCATTGGTATGCCTTTCACTAGGAAGGTTAAAAAACTAACTTAGTGTGAAGGTGTTTTCTCAAGAACTTGAAGTGCATATAGTGTTCCACACCAAAGTCTTTCAAATAAATTTTGGGAAATTTTCAATATTGTATTCGATTTAAGACTAAAGCTTGACAACAAAGAAAAATTGGAATACTCCAATTCTTATATCCTCATAATAAAGGGCATCGCCACAGGCTTGTACTATGAAATAAGGATATTATTATTTATTTAATGTTTATTTTGCAATGGGTGGTCTTTATTTTTAAGTGCAAAATTATTATATTTAATTTAATTATATATACATATTTAAAAAAAAATATTTGACATTTTTATTTCTATTTAACAAATCATAAATTAAGAGTGGTTCTATAGACCATATGATTTGACATTATGTCTTAATATCCACTTACCATCTCACCTAACCTATTTAAAACACTATTACATTGGCACTAGATATCCGACCATTAGGATGCACCATGGGCATCCAATGGCCATATCCCCATGTTTGTTAGACTTGCAAAAAATTATTAGATGTGATTTGATATGCATAACAGACTCGTTAGAAAATAAGTACTTGTTGAAATAATACAAACTTTAACTCCCATCCAATATTTTTGTTTAATGCCAAAATCTTCGCTCGAGCTCAAACTTGCGTGAACTCTAAAACCCTTCTTATTTTAGTTTATTATGGAGGTTTAATTTTAAGTTCATATATATAATCTTATATCATACATCATATATATAAATAATCATATTATTATATTATAAATAAATGATACAATAGTATAATATAATATATATTATATAAGAGTATAATATAATAATATAATTTAAGATAATATAATAATGTTTATTATATTATATTATCATATGTAATATTATTATATTATACTATTATATATTAAAAATAATATTATTATACTCTGTTATATAAATATTATATTATACAATGTATGAATATATTAATATAATAGTAAAAGTAAAATTAGCTCTCGATGTCTGCTACAACTAGTGAAAAATCTTAGTTTCTCATACCTGCGGAGGATGTTAGGGCTTCATGATTTCTGTAGGAGCAAGGGCAAAATGTGGGGAGTCAAGTTTGGGATTTCTAAAAAATCATGTTGTTGCCAAAACTAATTCCTTTCGACATGTTGAGGGGTCATTGGGGGTAGGAATGGAGGGGAAAGAAACACGAAATATGGGGTTTTCAAAGGCTTCCTAGTCGAATAGAGGTGCCCACAACAGGGAAAATGGGGTGGACACCTAGTTTAGGGACCATTTGCTTGGTATTGGTGGTCTCCATAATGATATGACATCATCTCCTTTGAAGAAACACAGGAAACCTACAAGAGGAATTTTTTGCCCCAAAAAGATCAACAAAGATGGCTTTGGATAGGGTGGGCCTATCCAAAATTTTAGTAAGACAATTAACCTAAACTTTGGTGGAGAGGTTAAAAAAGAAATAGCGAAAAATTGTGAATATTTTGCAAATCACAAGCTAGTTTGTAGGTTTAGTTGTTTATGGCCTTATCTCCCCAATCTACACCAATGGATCACCAAAACCTGGCAACCTTTGTTAAAAGATGGGCTAGAGATTTATCTAAGTGTGGGGGGATTTTTTTTGGTTGTATTTGATTATGTGGAGGATTGAAACACTATCCTTCTCAATTTGTGGGCTTGGGACCAACACCTTTTGTTGTCCAAAACATGGCACCCCAATTTTAACCCCTCCACAGAGTCATCCAAAGTCAAGCATGTTTGGGTGCGTATCTCGAATCTCCCACACCACTTCTGGAGTGATTCATGCTTTGAAGCAATTGGTGATGCATTGGGCAACCATCTAGCTATATACATCGAATCTTTAGATTCTATGCACACTACATTCACTCAGATTTTGGTAGATCTAGATACTTCAAAAGATCTTCCGATAAAAATAACCCTTAATGTGGATGGACAGAGCTAGACGCAACCTCTAGACTACGAAGGTATACCTTTTCGTTGTTAAAGATGCTTCAATACTAGTCACCTTGCTGCTCACTGACCCAATGCCAAATTCAAAGAATCATTTCCTGCTAAATGGTGGAAAGATGCTGCCCCTGAACATTATTCTTTGGCATCAAATATCTCATTTGGTCAAGTGTGAGATATGGACAATTTGGATGCACTTCTAAATTTGGATAATGTTCCAGGAAAATCCACCAAGATGGGCAGGACTTCGATTCTTGGGGCAAGCTTGAAGGAAAAAATAGCACTTCACATGGACCTCTACCTATGTTGGATGATGGTTTGGAGGAGGGTGTTGTACCTCAAACTAATGAGGTATCCAAAGCTTTGGTAAATAGTACATTGGAAAACGACAATCAATCACCCAAAATGGGTGAGGGACCCATTACAACTCCTGCAACTTTGAAACTCACATCTGAAGAAGAATACAACACTGGTTGGGAGGTGGTGAAAAGGAAGAAGAAAATTTCTAGCAAAGGCAAGGTTGCTTATCATAACATGATTTTTCTTCTCTTTTTAAAAGCAGTGCTAACTCCCTTAAAGAGAGTGGGGGTAGTTTGCAAGCTTGAATATAAGCGTAATCTATGTAGGGGTACTTGGTTTTAGATTCTTGTAAGCATGTTCACTTACATATCACACCCCTATTCTTTGGGCATGCATTTTTTCTTAGGGAAGGTTCATCTTCTCTATGTCATGTAATTATTTATAATTTATCAACATTTTATACATGGGCACAACCCTTTGAGACTATTTTGAATTGATAAAAAATAAATAATAATATAATAGTAGATAAAATAATACAATACTATATTATATAATATACAAATAATATTATTACATTATATGTATTCTATTATATTATTACATTGGATATGTGACGACATAGTGCCTGTAATCACAATATCCTAGCAGAGACTTGAACTCTCATGACCACAACAACAATGCCACCACTTAACCATTGCACTATGGGATGAACCCCACCTATATTATATTATACAATAATAATATTTTTATACTATATAATATAAATATTATATATTAGATTTATTTATATTATATTATTCTATATATAGTATACATTATATTATATGTATGAAAATATTATATTTATAATAATATAATATAATATAATAAATATTATTACATTATATGATTATAAAATATTAAATATAAACATATATTATATTATATAAATAGTAATATTTTTATATTTATAATAAAGATAATATTATATTTATATTATATATATATATATATATTTGATCGGTAATTGGAGTTAATTTTTATTACTTAAATAAAGCATTACAATAACCAACAGTTCAACAAAACTTCAGCAAAAACCACTATTCCAAAGTTCATGAGCATATAAACATGCAAATAATTCAAAAACTAGTACCCCTACAATCTACACTGGGTTCATCCAAAAATTACTATCACCATTACTAACTAGCATAACCCAACCTTCCAAAAAACCAAAAAACCTACATTTAAGCAGATAGGATGAACCCCACCAGAGATCTAGTATGATACTTCTATGAAAAAATAATGAAAAAACACTAAGACCTGGCTTATCTCAAGCCTGACTTCCCCATTTCCTCCCCGGTCCACGCTTCTTCTTTCCCTTCTCCATCTGACGTCCTACTTTCAGCTCCTCCACTGCCAACAAATCCACATCACCTTTGGCCTCTGCTATGCTCTTCCCCACTTTTAAAATGCCAATGAAAACTTTAAGACCTTGCAATCCTAGATGAGCCTCTTCCCTGCACTAGTTTTTGTGGGCATCTTCCAGTCCTTTTATGAATGGAACTATACCCTCATCTCCAACCCTAAACTTGTCGTCGATTCCTTCGTTGAAATCCACACCCACATCCAGAATAACATGCTCCAACAACGAGTCAAGGCCATCCAAGAAATCATCATGCACTATCATTCTCAATATATCCCCAATAGTTTCAATCTTCTCACCCAGGTCCAGGCCCCACGCCATGATTATGGAGTAAATATCCTTGTTAGTTCGGTACCTATGAAACTGGCCCCCAAATGACTCACCCATTATTAGCCTTACACTCTTCAGTAACCATTCGTCTGTGACCAAAAACAGACCCTCAAGCCTCTACACCGAAGCATCACCAAAAAAAGGATTCAATTGCTTCTTTGTGCGGAGAGTGAAACCAACCTCCACTAGTAATCTCTACTGCTAAAGAAACTCCACCAAACACACAACTTACACTTAACTTGCACCACATGCAAGAAAAATGAAAAGACCGAGGCTTCATTAAAACAACTCCCTACCTTCACACCACCAAAAACAAAGCACTCATACATTTTGCAACACAACCACCAATGCATCAAATCAACCATCCTTCTGCTGCCAATAAGGTCCTCTCTCTCTCTCTCTCTCTCTCTCTCTCTCTTCTTTAAATCCTAACTTCGCCACCTTTCTAACACGTTTAAGTTTAATCAATCCAACTTAAATTTCTCAAGTCTTCAACTCTTAGTTCCCCAACCATACTAAACTTTACTACCTAATTAGATAAAGTATCTGCCTCACCATTGCCACTTCTCCTTATGTGGGATACGCTAAAATCCTCAAAAGAGTTTAATACCTCTTTGATTCTTTCAATGGTATTCTGAATATGCCATGCCCCTATCTCCCCATTCACTATTGCTTGAACAATAATCATGGAGTCATCTTCGAAGTGCACTTTTGAAGCTCCTAATTTCTTGCTCAATTTCACCGCCAACAATGCAGCAGTAGCCTTTGCTAAATTATTGGTTCCCTCCCAAAGTTTCTTTGCACCAAGGGCAATCACATTCCCATCCCAATCTCTTATCAAAAAACCTGCTCCTGAAGGACCTAAATTCCCTTCGAAGCACCATCGAAGTTCACCTTCCACCAACCCTCCCTTGGACTTTCCCACTCCACCATTCTATCCTCTTTCCTCATTGGTTTAACCCAACCAAGCCCCTTAACGGGCCAATATTTATATTATATTATTGTATACATTATACATTATATTATATGTATGAATATATTATATTTATAATAATATAATATGTAATATTATATTATACTATTATATGATTATATTATATTATATTATATATTTAAATATTATATTATATATATTATATATGATATTAATATTTAATATCATATATTATATTAAATATTAAATATTAATATCATATATCATATATTATATTAAATACTAAATATAATATATAATATATAATAATATCATATATTATATTACATAGTTTAATATAATATATTTAAATATTATATTATGCATTATATAAATATCATATATCGTAATTATTATAATTAAAGAGAATAATTAAGATGACGCCCTCTGCTTTGAATTTTTTCGCACCCTCTGCAACCTCCGATTCGAATCTCTGCAAGTGCTCCTCTGTGACAGACCTTGGCATAAAGAGTTTTGGATATGCGACAATAGTTTTGCCATGCTCTTTTGCGGATTCTGAGGCCTTTCAATCTATTCACGAGCATTTGTGGGATGGGAGAGGCAACTCTCTCCACATCCCTGTTTCTCAGTTGGTTGATTCACGACATTTGGGCGATGGTGGTTCACGACTAGAAGTTGGTGGAAAAGGATTTGCAGATTGTCTCCCTCACTCTGTGGTGGATGGCACTAGGAATTCAAGTGATGTTGGCACCATAGGGTGTATCTCAAGGAGAATTTTTGCGGATGCCCTTGCTGTGTACCACCATTCCCCATGCAATGTTCACCATGGGATGACTAATAATCTTAGCTTGTGGGCTACTGGCTTGTCCCCTACCAGGCACATTTTTGATCCTCAAATATCTTACAATGATTCCTCTTTGAGTCCTCCCTTTTCTATTCTTCAATCATCCTCTGCTCCAGAGATCTGTCTAGACGATTTCGCTTGTGACATAGAAGATTTTTTGGTGGACCATGCTCTGATTTGTCAATTTACGAATGTATGGCCTAACCTATGTGATCTCCATTCATGGATTGATGCAAACTAGAAGGATTATCTCAAAGATGAAATCAGTATCTACTCATGCGCAAAAGGGTTCTTTATCTTAGAATTCAAATCTAAGGAAGACAAAGAAATGGTGCTTAACACTGGTCCGTGGTTCTTCCAAGGGAATTTTTTATGCATGAAACCTTAGTTCCCCTCTTTTGATCCATGCACAAAATTTTTCTACTACATTCCTGTGGGTTCGTTTACCATACCTTCCCTTACAGTTCTGGGTGATTGGTTGCTTGAAGGCAATCGATAATGGTCTAGAGAAATATCATAGCATCTCAAAAGAGACAATCAATTATGAAAACTCGACCTTTGCTTGTTTGTGTGTTGAGATGGATGTCTCAAAAGGTCTTCTAGTAGAATTTTTTCTCAAAGTTGGAAAGAGATGATGGTGCCAACGAATATATTATATGAAAATATTGCATTTAGATGCAAAATTTGTTTTGCTACAGATCATGTTACCACTCATTATAGAAGAAGACATATTGGGGAGCATGCCAATGCTGATCCTAATTGCAAACTCTCATGGTGGGATGGGGCTGAATCTTGCACTATGTTGTTTCTCCTCTTGTGAAGCGTACAACTCCTTCCACTCCCACTCCTCAAGGAAAGGTTCATGTATTGTCCCCTACTTCAATCGTGGAGAATGGCAACAATCTTGAGACTGAGTAAAATTCAAAATCAAATGCTATTTGTGCTACTGATTCTTCATCACCCTTGGTGGAATCCAACACTTCATCTTCTTTTCTTGTGGCCATATTTGGTGACTGCAATACTGGGATTCCTGTGGATTTGTGCATGGACCCGCATGCCTCTCCTGATGATGTTCAAGCTCAGATTGAGGTGAAGAGAAAGAAGACCCCAACTTCAAAAAAAAATTACCCAATGTCCTTAAGATCCTCGAAGAAAGTTGGAAATTCGAAACTATAATTTGTATGTTTTTTCTGATTTGAAGAGTAGGTTTGGTTGGTAATTTTGTTGTATCGTTGTACCCCTAGTGCCTAGGGCATGCATTTATCTTTCTTTTTGTGGACTTTATATTATGGGAGCTGCCCCCTTGGTAGTGCTTACCTACAATATTTTTATATATATCGTATTATATTTGTAGACACCTAAGAAGGTCCTAAGCATATCAAACATCTTGATTTCACTTACTAACATCACTATCACCTATTTCCTATATTTAATTAAATAATGTTCAATTATTTAGTTAAGTTCACTTTATTCTTCCATTAATTGAACGATTCAAATTATTTGATTAATTCATCATTTTCATATTAAGTTTCCCTTTTGATTAAATAATTCCCAATTATTTAGTTAAAAATCTTAATTCCTCTCATCCTCATAATTAAATAATTTTCATAATTGTTTATTTAACTAATTTTCTTGTAATCCTCCAACTTGCACAAATAATATTCCCTAAAGAATATTCCTAATTCAAATTCAATTTCTTCCCTCCAATTCAAAATATCTCCAAATTCTTCTCCATGAATTAAGGGATATTTGAGCTCTCATAAATTATGGACCATTGATCTTCCTTGATCCACACTCATCTCCTTGATTATCTCATTAACTGTTTACCATTTTCAACCCTAGCCATTGGTCATAATTCCTAAAATCTATAAAACTAGGCCTTTTCAACATGAATTAATATTTACCATCTTCATAGAATCCTTACTCTCTTGAATTTTTGAGCCATTATTAAGAAAATTGAGAGCATTTTGTGAATCATTCCTCTTCAACCCATCAAGTGGATTAGGAAAATTTGAGCACTCTACATCACTATAAGTTTGCATCAATCCAAAATGGGATTGAAGGTTTTGTATTTCCTAACTTGGTTTAATTTCCTTTTTTTGATTAGTGATATGAGATTTACACAATCCATCTTGAAAGTATTTTTGTTTCTTCTAGATTTGATTGTGTGCAAGTTTTTTTCATCAACATTTCAGGTTACACTTTTTGATCCATCATCAGTTTGTTTTGATGTTCAATTCTTAGATTAAATCATTTCTATGCTTTGCAAACGAATTTCATTGAATATGGTCTTGTTTGATCTTAATCTTGTTTAATTTTAGTTCATTTATGATATTTGATCATTAACACTAACCATACGATAATATATATTTTTTAGGTGAATAGGAGCTAGAGCTGCACCATTATATTGATAACAAAAAAATATTTTACATACTTTCCATATTTCGATCTTTCTCCCTATACTATGCAGAAGCCTATTAACTATTCTACTGAACTACCCAAAACACCACATAACCAAAGTTTTTACATGGAGCCATTTATTCCCAAACCCCCACTATGCCATTTTTAGCCTACATTTATACACCCTATACATCAACATACTAACATGTCAAAATGGAGTTTGAAAAAAATAAGAAGACCAAACTATCCACGGGCTCAAGCCACCGCCAAAGTCTTCTTTGAGCATCCTAGCCTGCATTCAACATGCTCAGCCGATTCTGTAGCCTCTTGCACCACACTTTCCACCCTATTTAGGCTCCCACCACCTTCAATACCTAGGAAAGTTTCTCTTGCAGAATTTTGAATCCAACTAGCATCCTCATCAATCACTAACCTCACCCATCTCTTTAAAAAGGAAATCCCTAGTTCCCTTGCCCTTCTATTGTGTGGATGCACCATCAAGGCCTTTGGAATTATTAAAGGGAACTTCTCTACCTCTCGACCCTGCCTTCTCAGAACATAGTAATCCATTGGTAGAGGTGCCTTTCCCTCCAGGTCCACATTCTCCAGGAAGTCTTCAACCTCCCCTAGGAAATTATTTTTGAACAACTTCTCATAGAGGATCTTAACATCCTCTTTGTTTTCCCCTTCTTTCAAGTTGGTCACCAAAAACATAATGATAACATCAAAATTAACCCTATATCTATGTTCAAAACTTAGAAACTCTACACCCAACACCAATTTCATCTGGATAATCAAACTATGGTGCACCTTAAGAATGCGCTTTATTTTTCTATCCATCACTGTTCCCAAAAAGGCAATCTGTTGCTTTTTTCTCACCAACCTCATAGGTGTATCCATCTTCTCACCTCTATATTTTTGCATCGTCTAAAGGAAAACCAAATTCAAATTAATATTACCCTCTTTCCTAGCATAAGCGTGTCAAGCCACCTTAGATTGTTACGATCACTATGCTCAATTTAACATCTTTCACTTCATAATGGTATGGAGATCCCTGTCGCCTCTTCCCTAGTTATGATTTTCCTTATGAAACATGGATCTAATTCGATCTCCAAATCATCATCAATGAGATTTCATCCTCCTCCCATCCTTCTCCCAACAAACATTTCATGACAATTGTCTTAAGTGTTCATAATTATCGATATGATGTATGCTCTCTCTCCATAACATGCCTTTCCAAAGTGTCAGCCGAGTCATCTAAGTGTTTCCTTTGACACTTTTCTTAGCCAACTCATCTTCCATCATGTTTTCTTTATGGTATACATGTGTTAATTTGAAATCTTCAAATATTTTTATCAATTCCCAAATAGGTTCCAACCATTTACTCAACTTCCAATTTGGCATTTTCTGTTCGTTATTAATAATCACCTTCTAAGTGCAATTTTCTAGCCTTTAATTCCTAGTGCAAGGGAACCTACACCTTGGGATGAAATTAAAATGAGTCTTGAAGGTTCAATAGTTTAATTTGAAATGTATTTTGATCAATGAGCAATGAGGAAGTTACAAAATATATTGAATTGTAAAAGTTGCCAATCAATGTCAATGATGACAAATGAGGTCTAGGTGGATAAAATATGGTATAGAGTTGATATTTAATGTTTTATTTCATGAATAAGGTCTAAATGACCATATAATATGTATTTTAAAGCTTTTGGGGTCTTAGGAAGTCAATTAAGAGGAATTTGCAAAAAAATAGTTATAAAATGTTGTCAAAGAGTAACATTAACAAGGAACAATGCAAATTAGGAGTTATTTGAGTCTAAAATGTTGTTAAAGGAAGTTAGGCACGATGGAGGAGCTGGTTGGAGTCAGGAAATGTATAAGAACATATTCCAAGCCTGAATGGATGGTTAATAAAAAGCATTTTTTTGAGTATTTGCTCTGTTTCAACGCCTAAATTATGTGTTTTCAGTACTTTTACTTGGGTTTTGACAGTGTACAGCCCAACAAGGGTAGCATTGGATTCAAGACACACATAATGGTGTGGAAATAGGTGATACTGATCTTCTCCAATTTTATTTGAAGGCCTCTCAATTGATTTTTTTGAAATAAAGTCCTCTTTTCTTGTTCTGCCTGTAACAGGCCAGTAGGGTCTGGGTTTTCAATTTATTTAAGAATGAAGTCTTTCCTCCTACTGTGGTGACCTGTGATTTAGAGGAAAGGACTGTACCATGTTAATTTATGTTTCTATGCCTTTTGGAAGTCTTGTTAAGGTGTTTATAGGGCTGGGAGGTGATGTTCTAAGCTGGAACAATGATAGTTCCATGTGAAAATGTGCAACCATGGTGGAGTTTTGATGAATTAATGAGAGTTTTTGCCTTGTGAGTGTTTAATATGTTTGTGCAGGGGTATTAAGTGGTGTTTGAACCAGTGGCTTGATTTGGGAAGCTTTGGAAGTGTGAATTCCAACAAAACCCTTGTTTTGTGCATGTAGAAGGAGGGTTTCTAGGATCAGTCACATAGGAGTCTCAAATCTAGAAACAGATCATGAATTTTGGTGTTTTGTAACATGGAAAATGAATATTTGAATATTTTGAGTTAAAAGAAATATATTTGAGGGTACTTCCTTTGTTACACAGGACTAGTTGAGTAGCCTTTTGCTAGATAGGCTTATTGGAAGTCAAACATGGTCCAAAGAAGTCATCCTTGGTTCTGGTGTATGTTGTGTAACCTTGAAAAGGGTATCTTAATCAATAATTTTTTTTCCAAGTTTTTTGGGAAGATCTTGAGAAAAGTGCCTGGAACCGGGTTTGGAATACTGCCAGGGGAAGCATGCTCAAAGAGTGAATTTTGATGAGATCTTTGGAATCCATTTTAAGATTGATCTGAAGATCATTTATTTGTCATTTGTAAGGAGGTTTCCATCCCTCTCTACATCAAAGTGGTATTAGAGCAAGGGAGTAGGTTTTTTGTGAAAGAAGGTTGCACTTTGTGTGTGAGAAGAAGGTAATTGGAGGAATCAAAATGCCTCCTAAAGGGAATGTTGTTGCAAGGAAGATTGAAAATCATGACAAAGAAATAGAAGCCCTAAAATACGAGATTGCTGGGATAAATGCTAAAGGTATGACTCTTTTTGAAGAAAGTGATTTTGGAGAGGAGGAGACCCCTAGTGAAGAAGAGGAGATGGATCCAGAAGATGTGAGAACAATGGAAATTTTGAAGGCTGTGAAGAAGGATGGACATTGTAAAATAGATGTGCCTATGTATGGAGGAAAATTGATAGTGAAGAGCTCTTGGATTGGATTGGAGCCATGGAGAACTATTTTGATAGTGAAGAGGTTGATGAAGGACATAAGGTGAAGAGGGAAAAAACAAAACTGAAAGAACATGCTCTGGTATGGTGGAATTTTGTGCAAGAGGAGAGGGAGAAAAGAGGAAAAAGCAAGATCACTTCTTGGGAGAAGATGAAAACAAAAATCAAAGGTAAATTCCTTCCTAGTGATTTTAATGTTCAATTGCTTAAGAAGTTACAAAATCTTAGACAAAAGGAATTAGATGTACAAGCATATACTGAAGAGTTTTATAGGCTAAGCATAATAACTAAACATGAAGAAGATGAGGAAGAAATGGTTGCTAGGTACTTGAATGGTCTGAGATACAACATTCAAGATGAAATCAGCTTGATGGCACCAAAATCAGTTGAACAATGATTTCAAATCGAAATGAGGGCAGAAGAAAAACTAAAGAGGAGAAAAGAGAAGGAAACAAGAGGAAGAGGCAACACTTCTAGAGGTAGACGATCCTTCCCTAATTCAAAGACAAACACTGAGATTTAAGGAGATATCAAGAAGGATCAAGAGCAATCTAAATTCAGAGGTGGATGGAGAGGCACACGAGGCATATTTGGTGGAGGAAGAAATGCAAACACCTTTTCAAGGAGATGCTACAATTGTCAAGAATTTGGACACCCATTTTTCAAGTGTCCTCAAGGCCAAGGTTCAATGTCAAGTGGTGATAGGAGGAGTCAGAGAAGAACACAATTGGTCCAAGAAGAAGAGTGTGAGAGTTCATGCAAATCTGGTGATCCAAAAGAGGGAGAATCACTTATGGTAAGAAGGAATTTATTGCAGGAGCCTAAGGAGGAAGACTTGAGTCAAAGAAGGAGTCTCTTAAGAACTTCATGCAAATGCAAAGGTAAAGTGTGTCAAGTTGTCATTGATTCTGGTTCTCAAGATAATATGGTGTCTAGGGAGATGGTAGATAAGGTAAGCTTGGAAAAGATACCTCATGTAGCACCCTATAGAGTTTCTTGGGTGAATGATAGTCAAAATTTAGTGGTGAATGAGCAAGCATATGTTGATTTCCAGATTGGAGAGTACAAAGATAGGGTCTTGTATGGTATATTTCCAATCGATTGTTGCCATTTTCTCTTGAGGAGACCATGTAAATTTGATAGAAGGTCCATGCATGATGGCTGGGAGAACACCTATACAATTCAAAAGGAGGATCAAAGTTTTAAACTAACCCCTTTGCAGGGAAAAGAGAAGGATACATATAAGTCTAAGGTGGTGATTTTTGGGAAAAGAGAGCCTTTGAGGCTTGAGGACAACAAAGGTAACATGTTTGCAGGTTTGGAGCAAGTTAATGGTGTTAAGACAACAAGGAAGACACCTAAAAATGGTATTAGGATAGTGGAAAGTCTATTTTTACAAAGGGCATAAAAGGAACTCATGCCTAGGTTTGATTCAATCAAGGTAGATGTTGACAAGTCTGCAGGGCAGCATGGAAGACATGGTGAGAGGTTTATGGACATGTTTGTGAAGCAAGAGGCAATTGTAGTTGGGACCATTGTGTGTCCTATCAACATGGGTGATGATGCAAAGAAAGTAGGATTTTTAGTGTGGGGATTGGTAACCTTGAGAGGGTAGAGAAACATGGTGATGGTAGAGTGGAAGGTCTGAGGATAGTAAGGAATGAATAAAATGAACAAAGAGGCAAAGGTTTGATGGCAGTAGAGGCAAACCATAGTATGCAGGGCATAGTGGAAGGATACAAGTGTATAGATAAAGCAAAGAAGGTGACAAGTAGAGTTATGGCTAATGATTGTTTGATTGCAGGTATGAGACCTATAGAAACACCAAGTTTTGATCTAGGGATAAGGAGGAGGCAGACTTCAGGTTCGAAGGTGCATGGAGCAGCGATGTGGAGAGACAAAGAGCAAGGTTTTACTCTTGGGAAAAGAGTTTTTTTATATGGGGGGGTGTATGGTGCAAGGGTACCTACACCTTGGGATGAAATTAAAATGAGTCTTGAAGCTTCAATAGTTTAATTTGAAATGTCTTTTGATCAATGAGCAACAAGGAAGTTGCAAAATATATTGAATTGTAAAAGTTGTCAATCAATGTCAATGATGACAAATGAGGTCTAGGTGGATAGAATATGGTATAGAGTTGATATTTAATGTTTTATTTCATGAATAAGGTCTCAATGACCATATAATATGTATTTGAAAGCTTTTGGGGTCTTAGGAAGTCAATTAAGAGGAATTTGCAAAAAATAGTTGTAAAATGTTGTCAAAGAGTAACATTGACAAGGAACAATGCAGATTAGGAGTTATTTGAGTATAAAATGTTGTTAAAGGTAGTTAGGAATGATGGAGGAGTTTTTTGAAGTCAGGAAATTTATAAGAAAATCTTCCAAGCCCGAATGGATGGTTAATAAAAAACTTTTTTTGAGTATTTGCACTGTTTCAACACCTAAATTCTATGTTTTCAGTATTTTTACTTGGGTTTTGACAATGTACGACCCAACAAGGGCATCATTGGATTCAAGAATCACATAATAGTATGCAAATAGGTGATATTGATCTTCTCCAATTGTATTTGAAGGCCTCTTAATTGATTTTTTTGAAATAAAGTCCTCTTTTCTTGTTCTGCCTGTAACAGGCCAGTAGGGTCTAGGTTTTCAATTTACTTAAGAATGGAGCCTTTCCTTCTACTGTGGTGTCTTGTGATTCAAAGGAAAGGCCTGTACCATGTTAATTTATGTTTCTATGCTTTTTGGAAGTCTTGTTAAGTTGTTTATAGGGTTGGGAGGTGATGTTCTAGGCTGGAACAATGATAGTTCCATGTGAAAATATGCAACCATGGTGGAGTTTTGATGAATTATTAAGATTTTTGGCCTTGTGAGTGTTTAATATGTTTTTGCAGGGGTATTAAGTGGTGTTTGGACCAGTGGATTGATTTGGGAAGCTTTGGAAGTGTGAATTCCAACAAAACCCTTGTTTTGTGCATGTAGAAGGAGGGTTTCTAGGATCAGTCACATAGGAGTCTTAAATCTAGAAACAAATCATGAAGTTTGGTGTTTTGTAACATGGAAAAGGACTGTTTGAAGAATTTGAGTGAAAGGCAAGAGATTCGAGGGAACACTAGTTGAGTAGCCTTTTCCTAGATAGGCTTATTGGAAGTCAAACATGGTCCAAAGAAGTGACCCCTAGTTCTGATGTATGTTGTGTAACCCTAAAAAGGGTATCTTAATGAACAATTTTTTTGCCAAGTGTTTTGGGAAGATCTTGAGAAAAGTGCTTGGAATTGGGTTTGTAATACTCCTAGGGGAAGCATGCTCAAAGAGTGAATTTTGATGAGATATTTGGAATCTGTTTTGAGATTGATCTGAAGATCATTTATTTTTCATTTGTAAGGAGGTTTCCATCCCTCTCTACATAAATTCTAGTACACATTTTAAACCCAAATATGCAACCCTAAAATCTGCCATGTTATTTGTTGCTTCCCCTAAAAAATTAGTTTTTCACAAAGAAATTTACCCATTACGTCTCTTATCACACAACCAATACCACTTGGCCCTAGGTTTCCTTTAGATGCTCCATCAAAATTTATCTTTAACCACCCTTCTTTTGGAACCTTCCATTTCACTTCTTTTATTGGATCAATAGGAAGATGAACCTTCTGAGGCCCATTAACAGGGAACACCTCTAGGACACAAAACATCTTAGTCATATTATCATCCCAAGAAATTGAAATAGCTCTTACTAGCTTTCATATTTTGAGCCACATTATTTGCTAATTCAACAACCAATCTTTCTATTTTTTCCGCCAAGGTTTGCCTTTCCATTTCGTTATTTTGAAATATCCTCCTGTTTCACTCCTTCCAAACTTCCTAGATGATTCAAGAAGGTAGTAATTTATTTTCTATCCCACTTTTGCTACATTAGAAACCATTCATAGATGTCTTGTGGGAGAGGGCATGTCCAATTCAACTTGTCCATAAATGTTTTCCAACAATACTTTGTGAAAGGGTAGGTTAGAAGAATAAGGATTGTATCCTCATCATGTTCCTTACACAACACACACCTACTGGGGACCTAAATTCCCAATCTCTTCAGTCTCACAGCTATCAAGATCTCCTTCTAAATAGCCATCCAAGTGAACACCCCCACTTTTGGAAGGAAAAAACTTATTCCAAAAAAGATGAGTTGGATAATTCTACATTGATACTATCGCTTCTTTGGCCTTATACCCCAATTTGACCCTATACTCCCCTAATTTCAAACATCACCACCTAATTGTATCTTCACTCATAGAGGGGATCAATGATCTATTTACACAAATCTTATTTAGTTTTGTTTTCTAATTTTCAGGGACCATCAATCCTTGAAGAGTGTGTCATTTGAAAGTGGGACTTCCATTATTGATACTTCTTTTTATGTAATCACACACCTTCATTCCCCACCATCGTATTGTTTATGCTTGAATCTCTTTTAATTTTGGATTATTAGTCAGTGATGCATATCCTTACCAAGAATCTATTCAAAATGAGGCACTCCTCCCATCCTTAATATCCCATGTGACGTGTTTAGTTATAATATCTCTACATTCCAAAATAAAGTTCCAAATTGTTGATCCTCTAGGAGGATCATCAACTGTGAAGATTCTTTTTGGATGATCATAGTATAAATACTTCCTTTTGACAATCCTAACCCAAATTTTCTCTCCTCTCAAATACATGTTCCACACAAGCTTAGCTCCCATTGTTAAATTCAATATTGCTAGCTATCTTATACCCAATCCCCCAACTTCCTTTGGAATACATATTTTTTCCCAAGAGATTAAAGAAATATTTTGTTAATTAGTCGATCCATTCCAAAATAATATTCTCATGATTTGCACTAATTTTTGCTTCAACTAACTTGGTAATTTTCAGACATGACATGGAGTAAATAAGAATCATAGATATAACAAATTTAAGCATTAGGACCTTACCTACTGAAGACAACCGTTTCCCTTTCCAAGATTCCATATTTTTCTAACAACTCTCTAATGGGAAATACCAATAGGTCTTCTTGTTCACCCCAAAAAATTGGGGCATCCCTAAGAATCTACCAGGAAGGTTTTCCATGCACAACCCCAAAATTCAAGCTATATCTCTCTATAGGCCTAGTTGAGTGTTTAGGAAGGACTTATGACTTTTTACAATTGATCCCTTGTCCAGACACCCTGCAGTATGAGTCCAGAGTGGACCTAACTACTCTAGCCTCATGTCTTCAAGCACTCTTGAATATGATCGTATCATCCACAAATTGGTGGTGCGTGGCCACACCGATACCCTATTAAATATCTATTCTTGCCTATTTTCCTTCCTCCCTCATCTTTCCATTATTTCTTCCCAACACTTTTTCCATTATGATGAATAGGAAAGATGAGATTGGGTCTCCTTGTTTTAATCCTCTGCTCAATGTAAAGAAACCTTGCAGAGAGTCATTAACCATAACTAAGAATTTAGGAGTTGTGATGCATCCTTTGACCCATAATATTCATTTTTCATCAACGTCAAATATTCTCATGACTTCTAGTAAGAAATCTCTATCTACTAAATCACACACTTTTAGGATATCAAGCTTGATGACCATACTCATAATTAAGCCTTTCGAGTTGAGTGAATTGCTTCAATGTGCACAATTATAATTCCTTCGACCATGGATCTACCAGGGGAGAAACCACTTTGTTCTAGTGAAATGATACCATGAAACACTTCTTTCAACCTATTTGCCATCAATTTTGTTACTATTTTATAGACTATATTACATAAGGCAATGAGCCTAAAATCACTCATCTCATTTACACCTTTTTTAATTTGGGATCAATGCTAGGAAGGTATAAATCAAAACTCCCAACATTGTAGTTTTCTTCCTAAATTCCTCCATAGCTCGTAAAAGATTCGATCCTATAATCTCCCAAAACTGTTAGAAGAAACCTATAGTAAATCCATCTAGGCTAGGTGCTTTGTCTGGGTTGAGCTGTGTAGACATGTAAAATTGACTTGACACCTATCGAACAACCTCAAGCAATGTCAAACGGTATGGGCATCATCTCACATCACTTCAAAATGACTCAAAATCATCTCGTAACACTTCAGAATGACTCAAAATCATCCCGTAACACTTCAGAATGAATCAAAATCATCTCGCAATCCCTTAGAATGACTTAGAATCATCCCGTAACACTTCAGAATGACTTGGAATCATCCTATAATGCCTCAGAATGACTCAAAATCATCCTGTAACACCTTGGAATGACTCAGAATCATCTCGTCACACCTCAAAATGACTCAAAATCATCCCGTAACACCTTAAAATGACTCAGAATCATCTCCTAACACCTCAAAATGACTCAAAATCATCCCGTAATGCCACAAAATGAATTAGAATCATCTTGTAACACTTCAAAATGACTCAGAATCATCCTGAAATGGTTCAAAATCATCTTGTAACGTCTCAGATCATCTCGAATAATCTTGTAATCACTTCGAAACATCTCAGAATTATTCTATAATGTCTCAGATCATCTCAGAATCACATCGTAACATTCCCACATCACATCACATCAAAACAACATCAAAAACCCTAATTCCTCTATTAATTAAATAATATAACATTATTTAATTAATTCACTTTTTCAATATTTTAGACAAATTGAATAAATTTCATTTATTTAATAAGGTCCTGAAAACCCTAATTCCTCTATTGATTAAATAAAACAACATTATTTGATTAATTCATATTTGATCATCTCGCCCAATTAAATAAATCATATTTATTTAATAAAGTCCTATCTCAACTTATTTCGTCCCGATTAATTAAATAATACCAATTATTTAATTACATCACTAAATCACCTTATTCCCCTAAGTGGATTAAATTATTAAACAATAATTTAATTACAACACTTTCCTCCAAAAATTTGAATAAATTAAACTATTCAAATCAATTATCAAAAATAAAATCAAAACTAATGCAACTTTGTTTGCAAAAGTCAAACTTGATTTGCACATTCAAACCCCAAAAAGGAATTAATTAATTAAATCAATTAATTCATATTCCTCACCCATTTTCTGATTGAGAAAATTATGATTGCTGACTAAGCAATCTAATTTGTTAACTAATCCATCTATTTTGTTAACTAAACAATCTATTCAGTTAACTAAAACATCACATTCCTAACTAAGCCATCACAAACTTGACTGATCAATCACATCCCCGATTGGCCAATCTATTTCCCAATCACACAAATTCTGCAATCCACTTTGCATAATTATCTCATGCCTAAATCCTCTCAACACATTCCGACCGTTGATCTAGATATTCTTCAGAACAACTTGATCATCCATTTCAAATCTCATTTTCTATATAACAAACCCCTTTCCTCACAAATAAGGATCGAAGAATTAACATACATTGAGTAACGAAGTGCTGCCAAGATCATCCTTGAGAGAGCTTCATCCATTGTCTTCGATCAACCAAGCACAACAAGCATTCACCCACACTTTGCACATGAACTTTGGAGGCTTCGCTGTGATAAGAGCAATCCAACATCAAGCGAATACACTCCGCTACGGGATGGTGAAACTATATGTTTCTTTCAATCCATATGATAATCAATAGGTTTCTTATTATGTTTGCATTAGTATAGTTCAATTTCGTATGTGTAGGTTTCTAGATTTTAGATTTTGAGCTTTTCGGCTGTAGATTGGATTTCTTCATCCGATTGCTCTAATGTCCCTCTTGGATCATTGATCTAACATCCATATTCCCCCTCACACATTCTGGCATGCCCGGTGGGACATCAACGTCTCAGATCATCTCAAATTATCTTGTAATCACTCTGAAACATCTCAAAATTATCCCGTAATGTCTTAGATCATCTTAGAATCATATCGTTACGTTCCCACATCACATCACATCAAAACAACATAAAAAAACCTAATTCCTCTATTAATTAAATAATACAACATTATTTAATTAATTCACTTTTTCAACATTTCAGACAAATTGAATAAATTTCATTTATTTAATAAGGTCTTGAAAACCATAATTCCTCTATTGATTAAATAAAACAATATTATTTGATTAATTCACTTTTCCATCACTTTAGACAAATTAAATAAATTTCATTTATTTAAAAAAGTCCCAAAATTCCTATTTCTTCTATTAATTAAATAAAACAACATTATTTGATTAATTCATATTTCATCATCTCGACTAATTAAATAAATCATATTTATTTAATAAAGTCCCATCTCAACTTATTTTGTCCCGATTGATTAAATAATGCCAATTATTTGATTACGTTGCTAAATCACCTTATTCCCCTAAGTGGATTAAATTATTAAACAATAATTTAATTACAACACTTTCCCTCCAAAAATTTGAATAAATCAAACTATTCAAATCAATTATCAAAAATCAAATCAAACTAATGCAACTTTGTTTGCAAAATTCAAACTTGATTTGCACATTCAACTCCAAAAAAGAATTAATTAATTAAATCAATTAATTCATATCCCTCACCCAGTTTCTGATTGAGAAAATTACGATTGCTGACTAAGCAATCTAATTTGTTAACTAATCCATCTATTTTGTTAACTAAACAATCTATTCAATTAACTAAAACATCACATTCCTATCTAAGCCATCACAAACTTGACCGATCAATCTATTCTGTTAACTGATCAATCACATCCCTGATTGGCCAATCTATTTCCAAATCACACAAATTGTGCAATCCACTTTGCATAATTATGTCATGTCTAAATCCTCTCAACACACTCCGACTGTTGATCTGGATATTCTTCAAAACGATCTTGATCGTCCATTTCAAATATCATTTTCTATATAACAAACCCCTTTCCTCACAAATAAGGATCGAAGAATTAACATACATTGAGCGACGAAGTGCTTTCAAGATCATTCTTGAGAGAGCTTCATCTATTGTCTTCGACCAACCAAGCACACCAAGCATTCACCCACACTTTGCACATGAACTTTGGAGGCTTTGCTATGATAAGAGCAATTCAACATCAAGCGAATACACTCTGCTACAGGATGGTGAAACTATATTTTTCTTTCAGTCCATATGATAATCAATGGGTTTCTTATTATATTTGCATTAGTATAGTTCAATTTCGTATGTGTAGGTTTCTAGATTTTAGATTCTGAGATTTTTGGCTGTAGATTAGATTTCTTCATCAGATTGCTCTAATGTCCCTCTTGGATCATTGATCTAACATCCACATTCCCCCTCACACAAGCTGAAAGGTGGTCTTCCTTACTTCTTCCATTGTCACTTATTTATAAAGCTTCTTGTTCTGCTCTAGAGTGAAAAGGGTAGGGATGTTACCAATAATTTTGTCTTTATCATTCATATGATTCTCTATGCCTCTATTCAACAAAGCTTCAAAGAAGAGGACTGCTTTACTATTGATCTCCTCTCCTGAAGTGGAAATTCTCCCATCTTCCTTTTTAATTTCCAAAATCCTATTTCTACTTCTATTAGCTACTTTGTGGAAATATTTGGTGTTTATGTCTCCCTCTTTAACCAAATCTCCCTTAGCTTTTTCCTGCAATAATATTCTTCTCTCGCTTGAATTTTCGCTAGCATCTGCTTTAGATATTTTTCTCTTAAAAAACCATCAACACACATACCCTTCTCTGTTACCCCTTCATTTAGTCCTATTAGCTCTTTTTCAATCTTATCCATTTCCTCAAAAATATTCTTGAAATGGGACTTGTTCCAGCCTTTCAGTTTATACTTGATGTAACTTTTCTTTTTACTTATCTAAAAAAGTTTAGAGTGATTCCCCACTTTCACTTCATTCCACCACATCTTTATTAAATCCTTCAAATCTTCATCCCTTAACCACATATTCTCAAACTTAAAGGGGCAACATTCTAGAGCACTCTTGTGGGTTAGTTGAAATTGAACCAAAAAATGATCAGACTTTGTGAAAGGAAGAATCAACATTTCATGTGCAACAAAATGATTTTCCCAATCCCCTGTAATCAAGAACTTATCTATCCTCTCAACTATGCCTATGAACCCCTTCCTCCTATTTGCCCATGTGAAGAAGCCATTCTTTGGTTGAACATCCTTTAGATAATTCTGCTCCACAATGTTGAAGATAGATAGCTTCGGTTAGATATAAATGATGGTTGCATTTATGCATCATCATCATTTATATTGAAATCTCCAAATCCTAAGTATAAATCTTTAATCTGCATTGAAAAATATGAAACATATATTCAGATCGAATTAAATATAAATGCATACGTATTATGTTTGATTTATATTAAAGGCTAAATCGATGGCTATGTTAGATGAAGGGATTAATCAATAGACGCATCCCATGAGCGGACGTGTCTCCATGAGATGCGTCTCCCTAAGTCGTGCCTCCCTATCTTGGAACGTGCCTTCCTCACCCATATTTATGGGAGATCCGATCTTCAAAGCAGACAATAGAAATAAATAAATTAATCTGCTCTTGAAGATCGAAAATCAACTATAAAATTTCAGACTTAAGTTTTCATATATTCATTCAGACTTAGCTTTTATAACATCTTCAGTTTTCAGTTTATAATCTCATAGGTTTGATCAAAATTTAACACACAAAGTCTTGAAAGTCTAGCTGAATTTGGAATATATGCAACATTCCTCCTCTCTTTTCAGAATTATTGAGGGTTGCATTAAAGTCTCTAGCTACCATGACCAGCTCATTATTCAAATGTTGTAATCTAGTGGAAATTTGTGCCCAAACTTCCCTCTTACTCACTGTTTAGATCGACCCGTACACATTAAAGAGAAAAAAGCTCAATTTTTTTTGAAGAGACCTTATCTTAATTAACTCCCAATTTTGGTTATCTTCTATCCACTCCCCATTCACCTTAATTGGATTCCAAACTAATCCAAGACCCCTAGATGCCCCATTTGCACCAAAAAATTCCCCTTTCCAATACTTCCAACTTTCCATTCTTTTTCACTTTCTGCAATACACCATTTTGTTTCTTGGAACATTACCACATCTAATTTAGCTTGGTCAATTTGGTGCTTGACCAAATTTCATTTGTTAGGGTCATTAATGCCCCTAACATTCCACATTATATGGCCTTAATTGCTCCTTGGGAAGGATGATCTCCTTCCCTGATCTAAGTTTCCTCTGGCCTTTAGCATTCCCAACTATTTCCAATTTCTTCTTATTGGTTTTTGGACCTCTCTTTCCTTTTGGTTTAGTGTTTGGTTTCTTAATCTTAGATTGGCTTTGTTTAATGTATCTTTCTTCAAAGATCTCTCCTTCTTTTTCCTCAAATTCACTGTCCTCCTTTGATTCAATGCTTAGTCCTGCCTCGTCTTATTCTTCCATCAACTTAAAGCCTTTTTCCAACAATTCTGAAAGTTCTTTATCTAGATTAATGTTCCCAACCCCCTCTAGGTTTGCATTCCTTTGTTCCATTTCTACTTTTTCTTCTTCAACAGCTTTAGGTGGAGTTATAAACTGTATTGCATGCTTCTCAGGCTCATCTGAACTTGTGTCCCCTTCTTGTTGGATTTTATTTGTAGGCCCATTTTCTTACCCTGCTTTTACAATATTTAACCTTCCATTTCCCTATGCATCTCTTGGGGGAAAGGATCTTGAGGCTCCTTGATTTCCACTTCTGAATGCTCAAAATTTTTGTCCCAAAACTCATCATCCCCTTTTATTCTTCTTCTTTTCCTTTCTTTTCTCGGGGTCTCTTTTTTTCCATGTGTCTCTTCTATTTGCACCACTTGTGACTTTGCGCACTCTAGAATTCCATGGCCCTTCGATCTACACTTTTGGCATAGGGTCAAACCATTCTCTCTTTTGAGTTTTTGATTCCAAATACCATTTTATGAATGAATAGCCATCTCTTCCAGAATTTGCAGATAGGATTTTAGATTAACACAGATTTTGGTGTACATTCTTGTAAGAGAGGGGGACCAACCACATCAAGGCTCCAGATCACAGAGAGCTGAGAGTAGAGGGCTTCCCTAACTTACCTCACTCTAAAAGATGGGGATTGAGAATGAAGAATACTATGTAGTACTAAATAAAATAAGGAAATACAATTCCATACTGCCTATCCACCAATTTTTCATCCAATTTCACAGATTCACACAAAGCCACCCCAATTGCTTGTAGCGTGTCTTCTTCCCAGTATTCAAAAGGTAGGTTGTCAGTCTTACCCATACCAGAAAGTCTTCAATCTTTTTCTTCGATGAATCGAAATTCAACCTTCATTCTTTTATAAAAACCCTCATTCCGTCCATGGTGTATGGACCTTGGCACAAGATATTCTTTTTCACTTGCACCGAAGGGCATTCAACTAGAAAAAAGTTTTTTGGGGGCGACTTCAGAAGGACATTAGATCCCCAATTGTTATCTCACCACTTCCTCATTTTTCCTTCCGTAGGTCAATCCCCAACCCATTTAACAAAAAGCCCTACTTCCCTTAGCCTGCTAATAGGATTTTCCACATATCTCCATTTTTCAAGGCAAATTGAAACTTTCCTTATTAGGGTTTTAGAATTACCTCTATCTTCCATGTCCATATTATGGATTCCATCCTCTTTTCCTAGTTCAACTCCATCCTTCTTTCTTGTCTCCAATGGCGACATTTCGTCCCTTCGCCCGTTCTCCATTCCATTTGCTTGTTTCTCACCACCTTCTCTCCCTGGCCATTGTTTCCATGGATTTCTTTGCCAATGCCAACCATACCATTTCCCTTCATTTAATTTCCTTGCACTCAGATCTACGTTTACAAACTGGAATCTTTTCCTTCTCCAATCATTATGTTGGTTCCAATTTCGATTCCTAATCCCAATCCAAGCCAAAGTTCCTTGATTTATCCCCCATCTGAATCCTCTATCATATTTTCACTGAAATCGATCACGTTGTCCTCCTGGTGGTCTCTGTCGATTCCCTTCCCATCCTCTCCGATGGACGCCTTCAGTCGGACAATGTTCAATTCAACCCCCATTTCTATGTTCTTGCCACCTCCAATCTGTTTCTCTTTGATTTGCTTCTAATCTAATTACTTTTCCGTTCTAGGCTCGATCTCTATATCCAATCACTCGCTCCTGCTCCTCTGTGTGGTAGTACATTCTTTCCCTGATTGATAGCTCCCTGTCAACTTCGTCCGCCACCCACCTGCTGCAAATTTTCGCTCCTGTCGTGCCATTGCTAAACGACAATATTATATTAATATATATGATAAAATAATATGTTCATATATTATATAATAGTATTATATAATAATATAATAATATAATAATAATTTAATATAATAATATGATAGAATACATATAATATAATAAATATTATTATATTGTTAGATGGCCATGGTGCATCTTAATGGCTAGATAGAGAGTGTCCTATTAAATTAGATATGGAAGAGAGGAGTTAGTAGTTGATCATGTTCCATAATTATAATAGCATTTGTAGATTTAATACTCAATATTTTAAATAGTATAGTGAGTAATTGTGAACTCAAAGTTGTTAATGTTGATCATAAGTACATATAATTGAATGAATGTATTGTTTAAATATAAAAAGCAATAAATCATGTGATGTCACATTGTGCACCAAGAAAACATAACTTAATGCACAACTATAGATCTACCCTTTTTTGAGATCTTTTTAGACACCTCAACAAAAAAACATGCTGATGTGGCATTATAGTTGATCATGTAGAATGAAACATGCTGACGTGGCATCATAGTTGATCATGTGAAATGTAAAATCTTAATAATGAGGAAGAGCCTTGCCAAATAAACTGCTGTAGAATATTTTGAAAAAATTCCAATTTACCACATAATTTTGAAAGACCTGAAATTAGAATGTTGGACTGATGAATCCCCCTCTCTCCTATCTACTCTCTTAAACTGCATTAATAAACCTAACTTCAAATATTAATAAATCAATAAGAAAATCACCACTGAACACCAATTGACAAATCAATCATAAACTGTCAATTAAGAAGAGAACTCCAAAACCAACTCACTTGTAGTTGTTAGAAAATCATCAAATCTGATACAGAACTACAGAAAAAACACCACACAAGACAAACATTGAATAGACCCTAAAATAAAACAGAAAACTTTTACCATCCACAAGACCCAATGAAGAGTTCACAGCAACTGCAAGGCTAGAAAATGATGTCCCCTTTTATCAACAAGAAGCAAAAAGTGTAGTTGATATTCTCAACGTCAACCCAAAAGAAAAGCGTCTGCCACTGCTACTGCTGAAGAATCAATCAGAGAAAAGTGTCGCATCTTGATGGAAACTTTGAGAAAGCTATCACATCTGAGTTCATCTTTGCAAACAACCTCCATCTACAGATGACCTCCTCCAGATATTTCAGTCAGGTAAAGAAACAAATCATGCTCTTTCTACATTTGGTGCTCCCTTCCACTCATGCCTATGGAAGCTAATAAATAATTATTTAAGAGAAAGCCACCCATTTCCTTGGGATACCCGGAAACCAATTGAGCAGCAGAGTTTATATTGAAGTGGGTCGCTAAGGACCACAGTCCCAAAGAATTTGATCCACCTCATATTGGTCATCATCCATTCAAATGTCTACAAGATTTGTTTCGATGATTTATTAAAATAGATTTTTTTTAATATTTAATGATATCAAATTTTTACAATCTATATTATTTTTTATGAAATGATTTTTGGATTTGATCGTGTATTATTTTTGCATCAATGTTTCGGATCACACTCTTTGATCTATCATCGGGATGAGAGCAGAGAGAATAAGGAGAAAACATCATCTTGATGATAGATCGCACCCGAAAGTTGATGCAAAAAATCATACACAATCGAATCCAGAAATCATTTCATAATAATTTTAACGTTCACAGGATCAAAGATGGCTTATGAACAGATCTGATTATTTTTGAAGTTATAATTCAATTTAATAATGAACTTGATTCTCTCAATTATCTCTTCTTTAAATATATATCAAAATAATTATGGGCTTACCTACCCTCACCTCTTTTAACCTTTTCCATCTATATTTCACACCCACAGATGTCATTGAAAGAAAGACAACAAACTAGTCCATATATTATTGTTACATAACTGCACAAATTGCTCCCTTACATCACTCACATTTGGGCCTACCACCTCCTTTATGGGGTAGTTAAATATATGGGGTCACTTCAAACGACTTGGAAGGGCACTGTGATATAAAAGGTTAGTGGGGACATTTTAACTACCCTACCAACCCCATTTAATCCACTTCCCAATAAACACATTCTACGTGGTTATTCCAAAGGATGTAGGCCCCTCGCTTTATAAGCCTATAGCGAAAGATCTATAGGTTTGGAAAAGCAACCAAATCCATCTTCTAATCTATAGGTGTTGATTGGAAGCTTCGCCAAACTAAGTTCATAAATCAAATATAAAATTGCACCATTGAGCCCATGGTTATAACCCAAAACACGATATAACAAAGTGGGTATATGAATATTAGACATTATGAGGCTAAATTTGAATTTCAAATGCACATAGGATAGAAATGAGCAAGTGTCACATTACAATACTATGCAACAATATACATAGACAAAAGCATAATTGGAGTACGCATGGTATGGAAACAACACATAATTTGAATACTCTTAACGAAAACGAAGAGATAGATATGATAAAAAGGGAATGTTGGTTATTTTTAAGGGAATCTTGCACAAATATTTTAAGTAGTCTAGTGTGTGTTATATAATATGATAAGATGCATAGTGATATGGAAATCCAAAATGATATTATTTTTATATGTTGTGGTATTAATTTTAAAGAAAAAGATATAAGTAGGTATATGTCAAATGATATCATGATATGAAAGATCGTAAATGTAATGTTATTTATATGAAATGTTTAGAGGAATAACATGAATGAGTAATAAAGCATATAAAAGTCAAAGAGAAAGAAAGATTTTTTTCTTGATCAGATTAAAAATACAATATCAATTTAAAGATGATGATGGCATTGTTGATTGGGGAATGATGTATCTCAAGAAATATATAAGGATTAATAATAATGTCCCTATAATGAGGTAATAATTTATTTAGAATTGATCAAGGCTTGCAACACGATGAGGACAATTTAGCTTATGGGTGTATTTGGATGGATACTAAGCTTCTTGACTAGATTTGTGTTGATTGTGTTGTGGATTGGGATTTAATTGTATTTGGATGAATTACTTTGGGATAGTCTTTTCCATGTACCCAACGACAAGGGAAAATCAAGTCTAGAGAATGGAATGAAAGGAGGATTGGATGGAGTGATGGAGGGATTATAGATAGTGGATGCAATCAATGTGACGTTCAGGATAGATGGTTTGAAGGATTCAGGATGGGATGGATTGGTGGATGGATTTAAGATGTAATATCCAAGGACTATGTCATGTAGGAATAGCATGCCTTTGGTCTAGATATACCACTCATGAGATGCTTGCTAAAAGAGGTAGTATTTGCTATAAGAAATGGGATATGTCAAGAAATGTCCAAAGAATGTTTCACAATCATCTCCTTTTTCTTATCAAGATCAAAAGTAGGAAGGGAGGATAGATGGGTACAATCAAATGGGTATTTAGATATGATGGACATGTATGATGGAATGGTATGTATGGTTGGCTAGGGACTTGTTATGCCTTGCATAACCACCCCATCTTTTGCCTTGGTCAAAATGGGTCCCCCTTTGTTATTTTTATCTTTGGTTGATTTCAAACAAAGTTTGAAGTCTTTTGCTTCCAACACTTTGTTTTATTTTGGTTTAGTCTATCGGAATCGGAGTCGGAACCAAATCGGGTTCTGAAATTTCTTTCAAAACTTGATCCGATCCCCATCCCAACAGTCTTTCTTTTAACCTTTTTGTTTTTGCCTTTATCGGAACCGGAACCGGAGTGGGTGTTAAGTTGGTGTTTATTGAAAATTGCAAAACCAAAATCCATCCCGTCTCCGCCTCCGCTTTTTTCAACTCTTGTTTTAGTCTAAGTCCTTGTCTTAAATTTTATTGTGTCGGTTTTTTATTTTACTTTTCGTGTTTGGTTTCGTTTTGTCCTTTGTTGGCGGACCCAGACCCGGACCCGAAATGGGAATGAGGTTGGGAAATTCCTTAAGTTTTCAAATCAATTTCCATTCCGATTCCGCTCCCGCTGTTTTTGGGTTGTTGACTTTTTGACTGAAGTCGCACTATAGTGAAGTGTTTGTTCTCTTTCAGTTTTGACTCCGCCTAAACTGCATTTAATGCATTAATGACAGCTGCCTTGCGTAGGTAGAAATTTTGATTTTTACCTTCATTAAGGATTAAACGTATCATTATTATCATTGTTAAGAAATTGAAGAGCAAGGAAGAGCAGCTGCGAAGTCCATTTGAGTGAATCGATTGAAGGAGGAGAAGATAATTGCTGGCGAATCAATTCAAAAGGTTAGCCAAGTTTTTGCGTTCGAGGTAGGGTCCTTACTCTTGACTTTCTTTTATTTGCTTTCATGTTTTCTGTTTGTGTTTGATTGATTGATCGTTTTGATCTCTAGGCAAGTTCGCTTTCTTGAAGTTTTTTTTGCGTGTTTGTTTTTCTTTCTTTCTTTATTTGTTCTTATTTTTGTTTTTTGCTAGCGTTTCCGATTTTATAGTGATAGAGGGCACGTTCACTTTCATATTTTTGTCGTGATCGCGTTGTGCTGCGTTGGGTTTTGGATGCGTAGGTTTACTTAGGGTTTGCACAGTGAGGTTGATTAGATCTAAGTTTTTACAGTGAGTTAGGGTTGGTAGGATCTGGTTTTCACTTAGGAGGTTGAATAAATTAGGAAGGGTTGAATCCGTGCCCTAGTTTTTATATCGCATTTTCTAGATTAGGGTTTCGTGTGTTTTTGTGATCACATTTAAAATATTTAAATATGATGCCCTAAAATATAGTCATCCCCCCATGGTCATATGGGCATGGTTTTTTCATGATATATTTTAAGCCTTGTTTTATTTGATATGACCTTAGTCTTTAATTATGGAGTCAAGTGTTAAATTGAAAAAATTGTCGATGACGTCATGGTCAACATCGGAAGCGGGATCATAATTGATCTAGGAGTTTGGATGTGTTTTTATGTTTAGTGTCAATGTCGTTTTTTATCCCGTCTCCGACTCCGCTTATAGTAAGAAGTTTTTTACTTCATAAAATATTTGCCTAGCGGAAGCGGAACCGAAACAAAAAATGAAAAACAAAAAATCTTAAGGGAACCAAATCAGTTTCTATTCTGGTTCCGGTTCTGATCACTATTTTATTTTCGACTCCAAGTCCTCTTCTTGTTAGTAGAGTGACAGTAACAATTTTGCTTCGAGTCTGACAGTATGTTAGAAGAAGATTATTTAAGATGTTTGCTGTCTGGTTTCGCCTCTGATGTATATTTGAAAGGTATGATTTTAAAGATATATTTTTGAGATGTTTCATTCAAGGATCCAACTAGAGATATTTGTTGCAGAAAAGCTAAAGGGATGTTAGGAACATCAGGGGAAGCTTCTCAAAGAAACCGACCTGCAGGGACATCAAAGGCTGTAGCTAAACCAAAGAAGATCAAGCTAGAACAATTGCCTTATACCTTGAGGTATAATCATAGGAGTCCTATTGTGAAAGTGAGCAAGGTAGAATCAAATTGGTCGGACATCATCGATACCAGTTTGGGCCAATACAATTTTGAGGAGCTATATGCGAAAACCTTTGTGGAATGGGAAGGTCTAATAGGAAGGACACAAAGAATTGTTGATTCCGGTTTGGCACATATCACTATATTTCCTTTGTCAATCCAGTGTCTGGAGTTGATCTTGACATCAGCTAGTGCCTACAATCATGCTACCAAACAGTGCATGGATTCCCAAAACAATGTGATTATTGATCTCACTCCTCAAGCATTGAAAAGTATATTCAATGTCCCTAATCCTAAGAACTTGGTGCAGTTGGATGAGGCAGAGGCTTTGGAGAAATATAGTAATTATAAAGAATCCAATAAATCTCATTTAAACAAGAAGTGGTTGAAGATAGAGAAGAAATCGCTAAGCAAACTTGCAAATCAGCCAAAGAGGGCAAATTTCTACAAAGAGGTATCAGACTTAATAATGACGTTGTCCAGGATTTTTGGGAAGAGATATAGATTTCTCTTCAAGGAGTGGATGTTTCCTTTCATCCAGACAATTTTACATGGCACTCATCAGTTTGATTGGTCGATGATTGTATCAAATGCTATTCATGATCAACTGACCAGCATCAGGGAGACTAAATGTTTCTTTATGACTTCTTATATTGTGTATGCAGCAGCAAGGTTGGGTATCTTCCCAGGTTTAAGCAGAGTAGGGATAATGGGAGTCTTGGATGGATAGAAGAAAGTGTGGGAGCACTATAACCAATTGTCTCTACAAGTTGCTGAGACTGAGTTCAGAAGGGTTAATGATGCATTCATATATGTAGTCATTAACCAATTAAATGGAGATGCAGGGTACAGGTTGAGTCAAGAAGCTATGTCATTCATTACTGAATGGGGATGTTGGTACATTCAATACCCCAAGTTTACATATTTCAGGTTAGCTGGTTTTTAAGGCCATCCACATTTTCTCCCAAGGTGTTGCAATAACAGGATAGTGTTGATGGAGTTTGTATATCAAGCTCTTGGAGTTGATGCTCGATTTGGTTTAAAACATAAGATGGGATGTCACAAGTTTCCCATGAAGTTGGGTGAGTATAGCTGTCAGCATTTGGTAGGAGCAAAGGTAGTTTGCAATGAGCTGATACAATTGAAGTTAGGTTTATACACAACTCGTAAGTATTTTGATCCGAAAGGTAAGATGTATGCTGATAGGGAGGTTGGATGAATCAATCAATGATTCAGGCTCTAGGTCTTGCTTACAAGACCTCTAGGGTGTCTTTCTCCACCACTTGTAACCTATAAGACCTTTTTCTTTTTAGGATCCACTGGTTCTCCTTGCCAACCCAACTATCAATTAAGTTCCACTCTCCAAGTCAAAATGTGGTGCAATCTTATAACACTAGCTATAGCCCTTAATCCACCCTAAAGGCTACTATCCCTCCAATTCTTGAATTTATCTTTACAGGGGTGTGGAGGTGCTTCCAAAGTCCTCAATCCATCCTACTAAGGGTGTTGAGGGTTCACCTAACTCCATCTACAAGTCACTCTCACAGAACCCCACAATTAGGCCTAAAAGGCTACTAGCCCTATTAGCCCTATTAGGTCTCCTTCTCTGTGAAATTAGGTTTCTTCTCCTAGTCTTTCCAAAATAACCCCAATCTTTCCTTGGGTTTCTTAGTTCATATGCCCACCTCTCAAGGATTTTTGGGGTCTTGGCCCTCAACTGTCCGTACAAATCCCTAATCTGGAAATGGTCAAAACTAGGCCTTTTTAAGCCCTTTTTCTGACTTCATTGCACACTGTTATGTGTTTCTCTCACCGGATGGATTGATGGAGTTTCCTTCTCCATACTATGTCTTGGAAAGACTCATACCTGCCCTCTCCAAACTATAATTTGTCAGGAAATTGACATCCCTGCAAATCAAGTGCTCTACACTCTAGTCTTCCCTAGCCAGACACTTCCTGGCTCGCCTAGAAGAAGACTTCCACAGTGACTCCAGTGCTATCAAGGAATCCTAACCCTACTATATGTACAACCATGGAGTCTAGTCACAGTTCCCAAAGGTCTGTATAATTTGTACGGTGGGAAAGTGAACTAACCCTCCATTCTTCAAAAACTGCCTGGTTCAGACCAGCAACAGTATGGAAACCAAATTAATTACAAACAATGCTTGAAAATGAAAAAACTAACAATATAATGCCACTCAAAGCTCGAAGAACAACTAATCTACATCCTACACAAGTTACAGTGTCACTTTCAATCCATTAAAACAACACTTGAATGGAAAAACTAGAATTTCACACACAATCACCAATGTTTTTCCTTGAATTCAAAAATTCAAACAATCTCAAATGCTTCCAACCTGACTCCCATGTCGAGGCCTTCCATAAATAAGGTCTCTAAATTAGTTATACTCTCCCTTAACCTCTCCTTGGC
The DNA here is from genome assembly GCA_007115665.2 of Sequoiadendron giganteum. Taxonomy (NCBI): domain Eukaryota; kingdom Viridiplantae; phylum Streptophyta; class Pinopsida; order Cupressales; family Cupressaceae; genus Sequoiadendron; species Sequoiadendron giganteum. The sequence goes on along the minus strand of CM021108.1, from coordinate 441,328,376 downwards.
CGCTTGTGGCTCCCATTGAGCAACATTTTCAAATATTTGTAAAAACATCCTCAAAGTCCTAAACCTCATTTGAGTTCAAACCTTTTGACACCTATTCTATGGTCAACATGACCTTCATCAGGAAAAATCACAACAAAAATGACACACAAATGAACTAAATGAGGTTTCTTAGTTGTCCTAGACAAAATTATCCTAGAAAACCTCCTAAACAACCTAAAGCAACCTATGGGTGCTCCTGCACCATATGCCTTGCTGCCTTCTATATTTGACAAGCATTTCAATTTGTTAGAAGATTTCTGGAGTGATCGGCAAGATGAGTATGACTTGAGGAAAAAGAATTATGAAAGATTACCTATTGCACTCATGTCGGAATTTGGAGTTAAAAATGACATTCTTGACACTTTGGTGGATGATGGAGTTGTATTGGATCCATCTTATGAGGCTTTAAACATAGGAACCAAGAGCCTGGATCGAATTGATTGGGACAGTGAAGAAACTATCGACATAAAGTAGATAGGAAGAACAGTCTTAGATAGAAGTGTTCACTGGTTGATGTTAAGAACCAAAGCTCCTCAAGGACCAACTCCTAAAAAGGGGAAAGGGTATAAAAGACTCAAAAGGAAGACACCTCCCAAGGAGCCGTTGGAATTATTTCCCCCAGACATTGATGAGATAGAACTTGAAGCAGCAGGTGATGAAGCAGAAACACAAGAAGGGGATGTTCAAATAGGACCAGCTGTTTCAACACCTACATTAGGTGAATATTCCACACAAATCCCACTTGCAAAGCAGCAGAGTGTAGAAGTTCAAAAGGGGGCTCTTCATAGTATGGCTGAAACAACCAAGGGAAAAGAAGTGGAGAGGGAAATTCATGATGTTGGAACGGATTCAGATGAGACTGTGTCAAAAAAGGATTTGCAAGAGAATATGCCTCTAGAGGAGGATGCTGAACAAGTAATGACACAAGAGGAGCAATGGACATTGTTTGAAGAAGTTAGAAAGGATGCTAAGGCAAAAGCTAAGAAAATAGAAAAGAAAAATGTCATGGATGCCAAAACTGATTCCACACTACAACAACAACAAATTGAAGCAAAGTCAAGAGCTGATGAAGTAGAGAGACAAAAAAGGCAACAAGAACATGAGCTCAAGGTTAAAGAAGAAAATGATAAGTTAGAGCTGATACAAAAGATTCATGACCTTGAGGAAGAAAAGGCAAGACATCGGAGAGAGAAAGAAGTCTTGGAGGCCAAGTTGAAACTTGTTGAGGAAGCTCACCAAAAGGAAGAAGAAGAGAAGGCATAAAAGCTTAAGGCTTTAGAGGCTAAAAGGTTAGAGAAAGAAAGACTAGAGGCTTTAGAGAAGGAAAAGCTAGAAAAGGAAGCTCTAGAGAAAGAAAACTTGGAAAAGGAAAGAATAGAAAAGGAAAGATTGGAAAGAGAAAAAGTGGAGAGAGATCGATTGGAGGAAGAAGAAGATAAAAAGATACAAGAACAAAAGGATAGGGAAGAGGCTGAAAAGTTTGTGCAGATGCATGTGGTGCAAAAACAACAAGAGGAACCAAGGGTTGATTCTCAATCCCAGGTAAATATGCAGCCACCTTCTACTACTACCATTACTTCTTCTTCCACTGAAATGACTACTGCTCCAAGTGCTCCCACTTGGTTAAAATTGGACCTACAGAAAAGGGTAGTAACACCTTCACAACCTCTCAATTGGGAGGATATGATGGAGAAGATTTGATGATAGATCGACTAATGGATGTCAAAGAAGAGATAAAAGCTACTAGAAGAGAGTTGGAAAAGATAAAAGGTATGAGAGGGTTTGCTGTAGCAGAATTGGAGAGGATTAAATTTGAAGACAACTGGGTTGACGGGCCAGAATTAGATATATTACAGAAAGTCTTCGCCAATTATGATGAGTTCATTGCAGACCCAACTTTACATGCATAGATCTCTTGCATGCATGACTTTCTTCTTCCTTGCATGTTGCATGCAACACTAACAGTTTTGAAGCGCATGACATGTTTTTCTTCTATTTTTCTATTCTTCAGTTTAACTAAATGTCTAATGTAAGAACTCAAGATCAAATCAATCTGAGTTTCCAAGAAACTTTTTGTTCCTAAAAGGGTGGATGACTTAAAATAGAAGTGGAGTTTGAATTTTGTATATCTATAAATACCCTTTGGGTATCATATTGTAAAGGTCAGCTAATAGAGAATAGAATTGGCTTACCTGATATTAGGAGATAGAATTTTGTAGTGATTACTGAGATACATTGTTACTGGATACTTTACAATTAAATAAAATTATAGGTTTACGCAATATGGTGTTAGAATTGAATTTTACTTGATAAGGCTGATAAGTTATAATCTATCTGAGTGCCAGTGATTTTGCTGAAGCATGATAGTTTCTTATGTGATGAAATTCATTAGAAGAAACCAGATTTAAAGATTATCTTGTTAAATTATCATTGGATTAAATTTGTTGAAGTCTGTTGATCTATGATCTTGGCAATGAATGAATGTGTGTTCTGTTAAAAAATCTGTGAAGTAGTTGTGATAGGCGAATTAAAATAAGCACCTTAGATGCATACAATGGTATAGATTATTCTGTGAATTGTATCATGCTTCAGTTTTCTTGATCTAATTGGAAAACATTCATTGTTGAAGATATATGTTCGGATGTTAGATGAGTTTTAGTCATGTTTACTAGTTTACCCTTTGATCTATCTTTTTCTTTTGTTTGAAACCCTTTTGATTTACTAAAAACACTTCGGTAAGATGAGTTACTACTTGCATTCTTTGTTACCAACACAGGCCCCTTGAACATTACAATTGCATGAACCGATTGAGTGACACTAGATAGTTGAGAACCAACTACCAGGACCTTGGGAGTTAGGCTACTATATGTTGTCTTTCTTTTTCAGGAGAAATAGAGAGAAATATTTTGTTTTAACGTTGTTTGTGTCATTTTCACCATCAACAGGACTTAGAAGGATGGTAGTATAGAAAAGAAGTTTGCCCCAATTGTAAGGAACACATAGAAATCTAATTTACACATGAAGTTCATTAATAGGTTTTCATCATAATACTTTCCCAAGGCACCATATGAATGGTTTTCACCATTTGGAAAATATTTTCTCTTTACTATTTTAATTTTTTTTCTATTTTTTTTTCATTTTTTTGATTTGATTATTTTTTATTTTTTTTTTTTTTTAAAGTTGTTCATTGGGTCTTCTAGCTCTTGACCATCATTTTTCATGGTGGACTAATAATATCCTATCTTGAGAACTGCTACACATTGACCATGTTGTTGCAATGTGCTCTATGGTATCATCATAGCCACTACATTATATAATGCTACCAAGAAAAATGGAATGGAATGTAGGTTAGATGAAGGATGTATGGTGGTTATGCAAAGGTTTGGATTAAAACATGTGAGTTTGGACATACCTTTGATAATGGATTTGGTTGTGTAAAAGGAGTGAATGGAAGGACAGGGTTGTAAAGGATTTGGTACTTACTTGGATTTTGAGATTTATGGATCCAAATTCTTTTTAAATTTTTTGGATGGGGGATATAGATTCTTAGCTTCAAATTTGGGATTTAAAGGCCCAGATGGAGTTGAGCTTAGGATTATATGTTTGGATTTGGATTTAGGATATTTGGATTAGATTTTGGATGAGGGATGTAAATTTTTGGATTGGAATGTGGGTATAATATTTGAAAATTTTGATTAATATGTAATTTTTTTGGATTTAAAGATGGAATTAGGTTTTGGAGATATAGATTTGGATGTTCCACCTTGATTCATTACATTTTGCTTTGGGATCCATATTGATTTGTTACTTCATTTTTTATTGGTTGACCCATGTTTCCCTTTGGAATTATTTTGGTTTGATATTGCATATTGGTGTTTTGTTACATGGTGATCTATGGATTCTCGTGGGTCATTTTTCATATGTCGGTGCATCAAAACTACTTCCAAAGTCTGTTTTCATGGGTAAATTGTCTTGGAAATTAATGAATTTCATGATTGTTTCATCATTTTGTAATAAGTCAAATAGTGTGTGATTTTGTTTGTCCTACTTGGTGGATTTAGGTCATGGAAGATCAATATTGGCAATAGGGATGGTGGTGTTAATAAGAGGGTTAGTGTCAATAAGCTCTTTGTAGGAGTGTTAATAACAACTAGCATCCTTAGTTTATTCATTAGAAAATTTGTAGCATATGCCTTGAAATGCTTAGTTTAAATTAACATGTATGTGATTAAATATTTAATACTCATGAAGGCTCAATCCTTTGCCTTTGTAGTTCATGATTTGATAGAGTTTGTTTGCAATAATATATTTTTTTTGTTGAAACATTATGTGAGCCCATCTTTAGAAAGTGTGAGCAAGAAATATCGAACAATCAAATGATTCAATAGAAAATGAAGATCAAATCAATAAAACCCTAACCTAATGACCAAATAGACCTATTACCAATGAAGCGATAATAATTATTATTTGGGAGCAATCAAATAACAAGAACATAAATCAAACTAAACTAATCTAACCTACTTTACCTCACCCAAAAAATGCCAAGCCTTAATCCATTCTCAAAAGTATAAGATTATGCTTTTTGATATGATACGTGGATTGCTCATAAGCATAGCATAACCTTGTTGTGCAAAAGAAAAATGAACCGGTTATAGTGTAGCTACTGAATATAGCATATTGGATGTGAATTCAAGGAGGAGATTGAGTGATCAAAGGATGGACGATTTATAGGCTTTCAGGATATGAAATCAACGATGTGAGATAAGATCAATGAATTAGGATTGATGAGAGATCAAGATGATCATGCATGGAGAGATGAAGTGAATTTCACTCACTAAATTTAAGAGATTCACTATTTTTAGGAATGATCACTAAACTTAGGATAGTTCGGTATTTTAGGAATGATCACTAAATTTAGTTTGGTTTCTAAATTTAGGCTTTAGAAGAATAAAGATAGGACATGCTATTATTAAGAAATAAATAAAATAAAGATTTTATTTATTTTTAGAGGAATGTGAAAACTAAATAAATTAAATAATTTATTTAACTTTGGAGGAATAATTAACTAATTAAATAATTAAAAAAATATTTAATTATGAGAGATGAGAAATAATGCATGATTTGGTTAAATAATTATTTAATTATGTGGATAAGAGAATAATGAAATATTTAATTAAATAATTAAAAAATATTTAATTAAAGTGGATGAGGGGAAATGATTTAATTTATTAAATAATTAAAAATTATTTAATTAGAGGTGATGGAGAGAAAATGATGAAATAATTAAATAATTATTAATTATTAATTAATAATGATGAAAAGTGTGATGAGTGATAATGACTTGAAATGATGAATTAGAAGAATGTGTTAGACAATTTTAGGTGTCTATAGATAGCAAGGAACTATTAGAGCTTCCAACTTACTCATTTGCAAGAAGACTTGATTTGATAAAGATGGTTGTACAATGGTGATAAGATGTTTGTGCTTTCTCATTATTCATTATTGTTGTACCTTAATCAATTGTGTCCCCAATGTGACCAATTTCAACTTGCTTGTCTACATGCCTACTATGATCAATATCAACCTTATTCTCAATATGTTTAATTTGATGGATTCACTTGCTTATGTGTTCAAGGGGATCAAGTGTCTCTTCATAGGAATGCAAGGTGGTTGGATGATGGATATGATTAATTTGAGTTTCCTATTCTTGGTATTTTATTGTATGATGAATGGAATTGTCTTGAATTTTTTTAACTAGATTTTGTTGGGAGCAAGTTTGTCATGATTTGGAATGATTTATGGAATAGTCTTAATTACTTTGTTGATAATATGGATGCACTTTTATTTGCTTCAATATCCCCATATTGGTTTTAAATTTGATACACTTCCCCATTAGTTTGCTTTGGATAGTGAGATTTCCTTGGAACCTATGTTGCTTATGGATTTTGTATTTTATGGATCTCATGATTTTTTTTTAGCTTCCCATGTGGGTTGACTTATGGAAATGATAGTGCTTGGATGGGTTCGAACAAATTTCATATAGCTTGTCCCCAACTATGGATCATGTGATATAAGGGTAAATTTTTTAAGTTCAGTAGTCTCTCCATTGATTAGATCTTCAATGCTATCCTTGAATTTTTTGTAGTGATTAATGAATTCCCTTTGATTCTATGCTATTCACACTACTTGTCCTCTCTATATTGTAACCATTTGGGAATTGGTTGGTTGAATTTTTTGGTAAATGGTAAGATAATTCTATTAGCCTTGAATAGTTTATGAAATATTACTTCCAAATAATCTTCCAACGGAGCATAGTTCCTTCATTTAGACTCTTTCTTGAAGAGACATGTGAAGGGTTTAGTGCTAGGAGAATCTTGGACATCCTAAATATGGTTTGAATAAATAGCCCCATTGTCAACAACATGTTTGTACTCCTCGATTTGATACTTTTGATTATGGTTCCTTGCTTTTATTCCTTGGATAAAATCTTTCATAGCTAAATTGGATTGATTGGATTAATTGTGTTAATTTTATTAACTAGGTTGACTGAATTGATTGGATGTTTGATTAGGCCATGAAGTTTTAGGTGATAGAGGATTCATGGGAGGGAATAGAGCTTTTACTTATTCTTTTAAGATTTAGGATTCAAGCATAAATTATCTTTAAGGATTATGGTCTAGGATAGTTTTTCCATTATAAAGGTTACCATAAGGATGACTAAAAGATATTTATTTTTTTCCTAGGGGATAGCTTGTACATACTAATCCATAAGGTTGTTAATTTGTTTTGAATTAAATCTTGGGGAAAGCTTTCTTATAATTATATATAGGGTTTGGTATAAATCAACTTGAGCATGGCTATACTCAACTCTAAGACAATCATATTTGTCATCATTATATTCACTCAATTATGCAATATTATCATAATTATGCTCAAATTGGATTATATCTTGTTTAATAAACTCATCAAACTAGGGGTCCATGATGATATTTTTGGTTATGTTGGATCTTGGTTGTTTAGATTTTGGGTTTTGCATAGGATTCTCACAAAAGAGGAAGACACATAAGACACAATAACATTCTAACTTGTCAAGTGAGAGTGTTCTAAATTTTCTTCCTATGTATATATCTTGATTTAGGTGAATATATTAGGGCCCATGGAGAGACACTAACCACTTTTGATTCTCAATATTTCTCTAAGGTATGAGAGGAGAGCATATGTGGCCTACTATTTCATTTTTAGAGGCATCTTATGAGTAACTTCCCAAGAATACATACTTATCAATTCATCACAAATACAAACAACTAAAAGTTATTTATTTTAGGTTTACACAAGGCCACTCTAAGAAGTCCCCAATATACTTGAAGGAATGTGAGGCCCAAATCTATGAAATCAAGGCATATGTCTAATGGCTTGGTTTAAGAGGGTAACCCACTATCCTTCATCAATTATAAAGTTATAATGTTTCTTGTTAGCTTAACCAAACAAAAAATACAACCCAAAGGGGATTCTTTCAATTCTCCACCCAGTTTATATACCTAAATAAAACACATGGCTTCAATTCAACACTTGGTGATGAATTCCAAGTTAGCCCTACCTTTAAAATAAATTAAAAAATTAGCACTTTATTTTTATCTCCAATATTTTTAGGATTTAGGTGACATCAACCTTGTAAATCCGTTAATTATTTGTTTTCCTAATGTCTTTTGTAAATTACCTATAAGAGGTGAAACTGTTTAACCAACGGTGGTGAAAGAGCTCATGTAAAGATGAAGTTACTGTTACTGTTTGTCTTCTATGAAAAGGACAAAATAGCTAGGCATCCCATTTGGAATCTCCTTTTATTTGGAGGGTTATGACATCTGACATAAGTTGTAAGAGTATCTATGATAGCTAGGACACCATCATAAGATGCTATGACAATTATGACAATATTTATGATTACATTCATGACAAATTCCTTCCCTAGATGCCCATGCATGAGAGATTCCTTATGATAGTTGTAAGGGAATTTGTAAGTTGCTATTTTGGGTGTATATGGTGGTTGCAAGGAGGTAGGCATTGGGGTTTTCCAGGTGGTTTTGCTTCCTATTGTTTGGTGATATCATAGTGGTATTCATCCCCACAAGTTTCTATAAATTGGGGCCTTGAGCTAGAGTTATTCATTGAGTTGTGCAGGTAACAGGGTGTTGCCAAATTCTACAGAGTTATTTAGAGAATTGTATTGCTATTGTAATCTCTCTTAGATAAGTAATATACTTTCCTCTCTCTTTCTTTGGTGGATTTTCTTCGCTTATGGGTTTCTCCACTTAAATTTGGTGCCATGTGTTATGGTTTTCTACTTCTCATTTTAATTATGCAATCACATAAGTTTAAGGGTTAAACTTTGGATTCAGATTTGCAATTACAGTCGGTTAAAGTTATTATTGCAAGCTTTATTCACAATTTTTAACAAAAAATATCACCCTAAGGCATGAGGAGAGAGCATGCATAAGACCCCTTTTTGAATACACAAGTGGGAAAAATGTGCTTTTGATTCTCAATTTTACCTTGTGAAGTGAAAGGAGAGCATACACAACCTTTATTTATGAAGACTCAAGAAGAATGAAAAGATACATATGACATACAAAATATTAATTCCCTTTAGAAATAAAATATGAGTGAAAATAAGTTTGAAATTATGATATTTGACATGTGAAATTGCACACAAATGTTAGAAGTCTCAAAAAATCAAATATTCAACATATGCTATATACTACATTAAAAATGATTGAAAACAAAAATCACAATCCCTAAAAATAATAAATAACATTATCAAACAAAAAATGAATGTTACTAATAGATCCTTGTAATTTTTTGATCAATTTAAAAAAAAAAGAATGATCAAAATTTGATTTCATACGCAAAAGTTATATTTATCACAAGAAAGCATACAAATATAGGATTCAAACTCAAATTTATGATATTTAAGGAAAAATATAAAATTTGTCTAATCCGTAGAAAAGGGGTAAGAGAGATCTTTTCAATGCTAGTGAAAATGAAAAAATATAAAATCTAAATTTATGTTAGTTTGAAAAAACCTATTTTAGGGATATAAAATCCCTTTAGGGGCAAACTGGTGGCACCCTTTCAAGGAGGTGGCAACATGGTAGCAATTTAGCAACAATGGAGTGGCACTAGGGATGGTGTTTCTTGATCAAAGTAGGTAGTAATTAGGTGGCCAAGGAACAACACCAAAAAAATTAAAGGCAATGCCACTTAGGTAGTAGTGGATGTGGGCAACACAATTTTTTGTGTGGCTATTAATGGTTTGGTGATTACTAGTGAAAAAGGGCATGGGGCTCATCTATACCACACCTACTATGATACCTATGTAGGATATGTGTATTGTGTACCCTACCTTACATAGGCCTTATGACCTTAAAAAATCATTTGTTTAATTTTTATTTATTTTTTATTATAAATAAAATAAAATTTAAGATTTTTTTGTGTGTATTCTTGCACAAAGGTCATACAACCTCTTTATGAAAAAAATGCCTCAATTTATCTTGAACCAAAAATTGATTAAATTTTATATATATCGAGGGGTTTTGGAGCCTTCCAATTCCAAAGGCAGTTCATTTTGCATCAGAGTGCCCAAAAATGCATGTTAAAATTCAATGCAAAACCTGCTAAATCAAGCCATAAAAAACTTACAAAACCAAAATTAGATAAGGGACAAGGTTCCACTATGCATGCCAAAATATTTATATAAAATTTAAAACAAAATGCAAGGAGATTAAAGAAATAGTAAAAAATTTCTTCTAAATTAAACATAACCTCAAATAAAGCATAAATAAGAGCCAAATTAAAATGATCACACCTTTATTTACCGAGTAATGAATCCTCTTTATATTATAGATTTTCTCTTGATATCATTGATTGTGGTTTCTCATGGACTAATGAAAAATCTCTACAACATGTACCTATTAAGCTCTAAATATCATGGACATTTTGATGAAATATTGGGTTGAATTTATAGAAGTTTGAATAGGGATACAAACAATACAAATTTAATATTTGGAAAAATAATGAAGATTAGTTGAGATGAGTGGAGAATTTTTATATGCTAAAATAGTAAAAAAAGGAATTATGACATCTCCTCAATGGGCTACAAAATGGGTGAGGTTAATTAATTATTTTTATTTATTTATTTTAGTTAATTAATTGTGCATGGACTAAAAATAAGAGAATCATGGAGGATTTATGATAGAATAGAAGTGGATAAGTAGTTTTTTTTAATTATTTGTAGAGGAAAGGTCAAAATAGATTTATTTATTTATTTTGGAATAAATGGATGTGTTGGAGTTTTTTGGTGTTGTCATTGATGTCAACCCCTAGTGTGGATGTATTGTGGTTTGATGTCACATTGATGTCAACCCCTTGTGTGGAGATTGTTGGATTTATTGGAGAGTGTTGCACTATGTTGTGGTTTGATGTGAACCTCTAGTGTAGTCATGTTATGTGGTCATGTTGAGAAGTGTTTCTGGTATTGAGAAGTGTTGTTGATACAACAAGTTAACTTGGTTTCCAAGTGCTTTTGATAAAATTTGAATAAAAGAGTGTATAGGGTGACAAAGGTGTGTTTTGTGTTGTGATCCACATTTCTTCGTGGTTGAAGACACGCTTGTGTGGTTTGGATGTGATGATCAAATGTGTTTAGAGGTGTTATATCCAGAGTTTTAGGTTCTAGATCATGTGGAAGTGGAAGATGTGTTTGACAGTGTGTTGTTTGTGAAGAAGGTTGTCTAGGAGAAATGGAATTGCTTTGTATTTATTTGCGCTAAGGTTTCTTGTCTTACGGATTTGGGAACATGCTTATATTGTCTATACCATCCTTCCCTTAGAATTTTATGTGTTTATTTTCTTCGCAAGTCTGGTTCATGTGTTGGAGTTTAGTGGTAGTGCATCTAGATGTACAAGATGATAGTATTATTTGTTTCAAGTGGTTGTGGCAGTTTTAAAAACTAGTATGTTGATGTTGTAGTATTCCAATGTATTGTATGGTTTTGTATTCATAACCAAATAATCTAAGATGTCTTAATAAAGGATTTTTACCAAACCATGCCTCTATGAGTGCTTTTTCAACAAGCATGGATGTAGGAGACCTATTGATCAGATAACATGTAGTGGCTATTTCTTCTACCCAAAACTTCTACTCAAGGCCAACACCACTCAACATACTCCTAGCCCTCTCCATCAATTTCCTATTAATCCTCTCTACAAAAATCCATTTTTTTGTGGGTGCATGGAGTTGTCTTATGTCTCTCAATCTCGTGCTCTTTATAAAACTTATCAAACTTTGCTAAACAAAACTCACTGCCATTGTTAGTCCTCAAACACTTAATATTTCTTCTATTCTAATTTTATACCAAGGATTTAAACTCCTTAAACCAACAAGACTTCAAATTTACTTCTAAGAAAATAAATAAATATCCTTCTATTGTAATCATCTATGAAAGAAACAAAATATGCATATTTTGACAATGAACATTCACAGGACCAAACAAATTTGGATGAACATAGTCCAAAAATCCTAGAAGAATTATGAGAACTAGAGTAAATAGAAACATGGTGTTATTTTCCATAAACATAATGTTCGTAAAAGTCCAACTCGAGATTACAATCATCAAGGCATTCAACAAGGCTCTTATTTTTTAGGGCTCTAAGACCCTTCTCACCGATGTGACCAAGTCAGTGATGCCATAGCATTTTCTTCTCTATAGGAAGCTTCATCTCAAATTAATGAGTACCCTTAGGTACCAAAAATGCATGACCATCAGATTTACCTACAACATACCTCTTCTTTGCATAATCTAATGGTGAGGATGAAGAATACAAAGGTCTCTTCTTCAATGTATTAGAAGAACTATTTCACTGAACCATGCCTGTATCTAGCTTGTACAAGGTGCCAATTCGAACACCCTTAGCCAACACCATAGCTCCTCTTGTCATCTTACATCCTCCACAAGAGAAAATAACTTGCACTCCCGCATCATTTAGTTTACTCATAGATAGCAGGTTTTGTGCCAAACCTGAGATATGCAAGAGACCATCAATCCTCTTCACTCTTCCATCAGGGAATCTGATTTTTACTCTTCCATGACCAACAATCTTCAGGTGAGAGTCATCACCTAGATACACCTTCCCACCATTGTATTCTTCATACTTTTAAAACCAACCTCTGTGAGATGTCATGTGGAAAGAAGCACCCGAGTCTATCAACCCCACATTTAATAATGCATGGGTTGCCAAGTTTGCGACAAATTAATTTGCATCATCCCAGTTTTGATATGACCAGTTTTGTCGTAGTTCCAAAACTTCACCTTGGACTTCCCAAGAGACTTAGATCTCCCTTGAGATTTTGAATTCAATTTATTGTCCTTCTTTTGACCTTTCTCCTTTGATCTACCACAAAAAACAAGGGCATCCTTAGCCATCTCAGAAGACTTTATCTACATCTCTTCAAATAATATCAAATACACCACCTCATCCATCTTGAAATTGGTGGTTTTTCTTCCAATAGCCATTACAACGTGGTCCTACGAGTTTGGAAATGAACACAACAGGAGAATGCAATGATCCTATTTGTGAATATTATCTCCAACAAAAACCATTTGAGCTATCATAATGTTGAATGTGTTTAGGTGATCTGTCATGGATCCTCCATCTTCCATCTTCAGAGAGTACACTTTCTTTCTCATGAACAACTTGTTTACCTGGGATTTATGTTGATAAACTTCTCCAAGTTTCTTCCAAAGGTATTTTGCAATTTTCTCCTCATGGACATTTAGGAGGTCAAAATTAGCCAAATAGAGTCTAATCAAACACTTGGATTTCATATCCATTAGATCCCAATCTATCTAGATTGTTGTAGCTAGTTTGGTTATAGATATTGCAACCCATAGATCTCTGTTTATGAGCATATCCTCCATTTTCATTTTCCAAAGTTCAAAATTTTCATCATTAAACTTCTCCATCTCGATTATTTTGTATGTTCTTGCCATATTTTGGAGTAGGATCATGACATTAAAACAAAGATCAACTCAAAAAACCCTTCACAAGGTCACAAAATACCCTTATGAAAAAATATCTTTTGTAATGATCCTACTCCTCCACAAGGTCACGAAATACCCTTCTGTAAAAATCCCATTAAAACAAAGATCAACTCAAAAAACCCTTCAAACCCAACAATAGAATCAAAGTTGGCTAGGCTCTGATACTAATTGAAAGGAAGCCGGGTGCATGGAAGAAACTTCCTACACTAATCTAAGTAGGAGAGAGTTACAAAAAAAATATTTTTAACACCTTTACAGTTACAAATTTAGAAGATGCACATTCAAAAAGCTTAAACAACATAGAGAACAATTCAAACCATAGCGCAATGTTTACATGGGAAAACCCTTTCGGGGAAAACCCACACTCCAAATCACACAGCTCAAATGGATTATCAACAACAATATAATATTTACAATACAATCTTAGAGCAATGCTCGAGAGTCTTCATGTTATGACAAGAATCTGGTAGAATTTTAGCATCATAAGACATGTAAGCTTCTTTAAACTTGTCACCATCGAAATTCACTACGTCTACAAGCATCTATAACCTCTTAACATGAAACAAGGTTCCCAAAAATTTCCATAACCGATTTCCATGCTCAAGGTGTGAACATGAGTTCATTATGACATGTCATCATAATCAGAACTCATAATTATGATAAATATTCCATAAATCAGCCCCTATCCCATAAAATTAGCCACATTATAATATGAATAAATACATAAAATAACAATAAATAAATTCTAGGAATCTAAGGTCAAGACACCCTAATCCCAACACTTACCAAGACCAAAGTACCAAGGTTAAGGTGATGGATTAGATAGGGTGAAGGATATGGATAGGATAGTCAAGATCAAGATAATGAAGAATTTATTTGGATGAATGAGGGATATTTGATGGAATAGACACCTTAGGGGTGGATGAAGATTTTGAATGAGTCAATTTGGATTCCCTTTTAGTTCATGTTTTGATATGTCTTATTTGGATAGGGATGGTGAAATCTTGTGGAGGAGTAGGATCATGACATGAAAGGATATTTTTATCTTGACATGGGAATGGATCATTACATGGAGTGAAAGGCATGGTATCATGATACGAGAGATGATCATTGGATGGGACGGAAGGTGTTATTTGATCACAATTTGGAAGATATGGTGGAAAGGATGATTTTATTTTTATTTGGAGAGGAATCATAGTATGGCATGGAAGTGAAAAGGATACATTGCTTGTGAGGTGACATAGAAGAGATACTTAGGTCTTGAGATGGAGTGGGGTTATGAAGTGGAAGAAGATATCTTGATATTGAGATGAAAAAGGGCTCATTGAAAAGGATTTGATTAAGAATAGACCCACAAGATGACATACGAGGGATACTTTGATCTTGATTTGGAATGGGATCATTGGATGTTATTTTGCCCCTACATGTTGCAACTATGCACTCAAAGATTGAATTTTAGATAGAAGATATTCCTTCTACTTGAGCTATGGTCTATTCATATGGAATGAAAACATAGTTTTCCACTTTAGGATTGTTATCTTTGTTTGAAGGTTCACCTTTTCCATGTTTATGGATATGATCCTTGAGTATATTGAGATCGCCATTTTTTGAAGTTGTATTTTCTATGCCAATGTTGCCTTGATCTATAAGGTCTTGGATAATATTTTTCAATTTGAAGCAATCATAATTTTGATGTCCTTTGATCCTATGGTACTCACAGTATTATTTTTTTTTACCTTGGAGGTTTAATTGTTGATTTCTTTCTTCTAGTAAGGTGATAAGTTTAGCTAGGATCAATTTTTCCAATGCAGATTCAAGAGATTCCCCTAAAGGAGTGTATTTCCTTTTAGAATAATTATTTTTCCTAGGTGGTCTTCTACCACCTTGATTGCTTTGAGGATTTTTTGTTGCCAATTGTAGGGTAGGTTGAACCTTTTAAACTATTTTTGCATCTACCACACCATCATTAGTAATGTTCTTATTTTTGGTCCAAATTCTTTGTTTGTCTTTAGATATTGAAGGGTTATCCTTATGATCTTTAGAATTTTTCACAAGATCCTTAGCAATGAGATCCTTTTCAATTTCTATTCATTTTTCAATGATCTCATCAAAGGTACTAGCAGATTGAATTCTTAGGTGAAAGGGTGAAACTGTGAACAAGTTGCTTTTCAAGAATAGGATAAGGGAATTTTTTCCCATGTTTCTCCAACTTTATAAAAAGGACACAAATTATTCTCCTTCATTTTTTTTTGTATTACATAGATCAGTCATGTATATTTCATGTTCAATTTTGTATAAAAAATGTGCAATGAATTTGTCTACCAACTCATGAAGGGTATTGATCCCATGAGGTGAATGTGAAAACCACTCAATAGATTGACCTCCTAGGCTTCTAGGAAATAGGAACATTAGATGTGTATCATTATGGGACACCTCTAAACAAGCTATATAAAATTATTGTATGTTTTCTCTTGGATCACCTCTTCCCTTATATTTGTGAAATTTAGGCATTTCAAAGTTTTGAGGGAAGGAGATCATGTTCAAAGACTTGTTAAAAGGATAGGGGCATAAGTCTTCTAATGTATATCTCTTCTTAGTGTTATTTTTTCTCATTTCTATTTTTTCTATATTTTGTTGTACATCTTGCATTTGTTGGGCCAAGTCATTTGTAGATGTCGATGTAGGTGCGCTTGTGTGATTGTAATATTATTTTTGTTTTTTATGTTGTGGTTGGTGTTGGTTTAGAGGAATATGATGTTGTTTGGTTTGACTTGGTTGGATGTAATGTTGTTGAGGTTGACTTATTTGAATGTAATGATGTAGAGGTTGACTTGGTTGGATGTAGTGTTGTTGAGGTTGACTTGGTGGAATGGGTAAATTCTACATGTTTAATATACCCATGTTCAAATAAGATTCAACAAAGGTAGGTGATTGTTCTGGTCTAAATTGATCTCAAAGTATTTCTTGATATGTCTTCTATTGAACTTTTGATGTGTTAGGTGGGGGTGGTGGTGAATATGTGAAGGTAGTATCCACCT
Source organism: Sequoiadendron giganteum (assembly GCA_007115665.2). NCBI lineage: Eukaryota > Viridiplantae > Streptophyta > Pinopsida > Cupressales > Cupressaceae > Sequoiadendron > Sequoiadendron giganteum. The sequence goes on along the minus strand of CM021108.1, from coordinate 441,312,202 downwards.
TTTGTGATGATGTTTGAATTGGATTGGGTTGACTTGTTTCTCTCCAAATTCCAAGTATAGAGAAGGTTATGAGATCATGTGCTTTTTTTTTAATAATGTGAGATGGTAATTTAGCACCTTTTGGAGTAACATTTAAAGGTAATGATCGAGATTTGTAATAAACATAAGATCCAAAAATTTCATTGCTTTAGGGTCTTGCTCAAATTCTTGTATGTCTTCCAATGTTGGCTCTTGATTAAGATCTTCATCAATGTGAATGGTCCATGAAAATGATGGGTGTGGAATTTTAGAAGGGAGTTTTTATGAATATGTTTTTTTGAGGTGTTTCTTGTGAGGACATTCCCAACTCAAGTTGGGTAACCCTTATGCGTGTTTGCATGTTTGACTCATTTTTACATGATTCCATATTTTTCTTATATTGATATCTTGTAATTGGCATATGCAATGTAAGACCTTAGATAAAATAATAATTTTTCAAACAATTTTGATGCTTTCTTCTCAAAACAAAAATAGACCAAAGATAAGTTAGATCTCCCAATTATGATAATGATATTGATTGATAAAATGACAACTCTTTACATGAACTAGACTTGGGAGTCCAAGTAGGATGATAAAGATAAAAATTGATAAAGTGTACTTGAACTAGACTTGTGAGTCCAATAAAACTTGATAAAGAGTGGAGGTTTCCAACTCAAGAGTATCTTTGAAACTCTTAAGGTGGTATATCCAAAAATGATATAAGATAAAGATAAACTATAGGAGATCCAATTTGAACTTTGATAAATTTTGACAATGATAAGACAAGATACCAAAAAGTTGTCCACTCTTCAAATAATATCAAGGACAATACAACAATACTAATGAAATACCTACTTAAGCTCTACTTATTTGATAATTTTATAGTTTATTTTGTTTTGGAATGTATATATTTGTAATGATTTTTGAGTTTTTATAATTTCTTCAAAGATTAGAAACACACAAAGATATAATGAAAAAGACAATGTCCTGGGCTCAATTTTGAATGGATATTGTTGGAATGTATTATCATTGATGTCAAATAAAGAGGAAAATCGTTGTAGGCCAAATGCATTAAAGATCATCAAAGGATGAAAAATATAGCTAATTTCATGGCAGTTCTCTATTTATAATTCCTATGCAAAATAGTCGACTTCATTCAAGATATTGCAGAAAAGGATTTTATGGGAGAATTAAAATCATATTAATTGGGTCGACCCTCTTGAAGGATTAGCACTATTATAAGAGGTGTATCATTTCTAATTCACCTTCCTTGAGGAAGATGTTACCTTTGGTAGAAACACCCCTTATGGAGAAATTTAAAATAAATGATAATACTTGAATACACCAACCTTCCTCTAAAGTCGCTTCCCTTGAGGAAATAAAATTAATTCAATGCTAAGGCCAATTTATAATGGAATCACAACTTCTTCAGTGGGTTCCTTCTTTCATGAAGAGACATCTTAAATGATATATAATGAAAATAAGCTAGAGGTTAAATGAGTAAGAAAACAATAATATATTTCTGAGTATAAAGAAAAGTAAGAGCAAAAAAATGAAGAGTAAATCTAATTTATTTTGAGAATATATTTAAAAGGGTAGAGAAGTATGAAGAATGTTTCAGACTTCTATTAAAGAATATATATTTTCCATGTATATAGATGAATGTAGATATGTATGAAGAATATGTGTGAAAATTAAGAGCAGATTTGTGAGGAAAATATTGATATATTAGTATCAAATTAAAGGACATTGACAAGGTTGGATCAAATTTATGAAAGATATTGTGCATGATAGTGATCAGATCTAGAAGGAAGATTGTGCATGACTATAATCAAATTTGTGAGAGAAGGTTATTGTGTGGATTGTGATTAGATTTGGAAGAAATATATTGGTGTGATTTATAATTAGATTTGTGAGAGGAAGATACTAGGAAGAAGCATACTATATCAACCATTGAAGGATTAATAGGTTGGATCCTATAAAATATATGTTAGAGCCTCTTACTGGGTTAAAGCTTAGTTTGTGTTGGGATTGGAGCCTCCAATAGGTTGGTGCCTATAATTTTGTTAAGTGGAGATTGGTGTCTCTTGTGAGTTTGTGCTCACTATTTATATGTGAAGTAGGTTGGATCCTATAAAAAAGAGAAGGTCAATAAGATATATCTAAGAAATATTTTTCCATGGTTTTCTCCCATAAGGGTTTCCACGTAAAATTGTGTGTTGTCTCTGTCCTCTAAATTGCTAGATCTTACTTGAATGTTTTACTGTGATTGGTTAAGTTGTGAAAAGTAAAAGATTGTTAGATACTAATTCACCCTCATCTTAGTATCACCATGTTCTCATAAATTGGTATTAGAGTGGGTTCCTTTGAAGTTAGTCTAACAACAAGAAGGTAGATTTGAGGAGAGCACTAATGGTTGAACAAGAAATTCATGGATTCTCACGAAACAGGGAACTATTGTTTGATGAAACTAATTATGCTTCTAGAGCTTAAGAACAAAGACATATATTAGTGCTTTGGGATATGGCATCTATAAATATGTGGAAGATGGATATACCATACCTATGAATCATTTTATAGACAAAGATGCTAAAAAGAAAGTGAAAAAAATTCAAATGCTATGATTGCATATTATGTGGATTTGTAGAATTTGAATTCATAAAGGTGATGCATCATAAAATTGCAAAGGAAATATGGGATAAGATAAATAGTATTTATGAAGGGTATGCAAAAGTGAAAAATGCTAAGCTTCAAACCCACAAGACAAGATTTGAAAGCCTTAGAATGAAAGAAGAAAACATAGCTAAATATTTTCTTCGAGTTGACAAAAATGTTAACACCGTGGTGGGACTTGGTGAGAAGATCGATGAAGCAACTATTGTACAAAATATATTGAGATATCTACCTATGAGGTTTGATTCTAAAATCTCTATAATCGAAGAGATGAGAAAATTGGATAAATTGACGAAGGATGATTTGCTTGACACCCTAACTGCCTACGAAATGAGGATTGGAGATAAACCATCAAAGAGAGATGTAGCTTTCAAAGTAGCTCAAAGAAGAAAGGAAAAGGTAAATGAACCTAATGATAAGTTTTGGAGAGATAGCCAAATAACAAGCTCACTTCATGAGGAGGTTAAAGAAGGGTGCAAGTAAGTATCTGAGTAAGTCTTCTATTGTATGTTACAATCATGTTAGACTAGGACATTTTGCTTCTAAGTGTCCACTGGGGAAGATGGAGAACAATGAAAATGAAGAAATTTACAATATGAATAAAGGAATATGTTGGAAGAATGAAGAAGAAACCCTTCGGTGTGTTGTCATTGATGCCAACATTGTTTGGTAACAATTTTTTCTTATCTAGTAAACAATGTTCATGTTACCGTGATCCAGTAATTTGCTCTGAAATTACTCATGTTAGAAGATCAACCTATGCAGTTCTAGTATGTTATTCAAGACTATTAAATACATCTATGAAGAAGCTTTCATTGATTTTGGCTAAATGGGTTGAAAGATATAAATGACAAAAGTTCAACATATAATTTTTTGCTTATAACTGTGCATAGTGGTATGGGTTAATTGGTCTACATTCCTCCAGTACTTTGTTCTGGTCATTACAAATTTAGGAGATGGTTTACATGTGTCATATCTACATGTATTCGAAATGGTGCACACTCATATGACCATATGGTTGATTGATGTTAGTTAGTTTGGTCCATTTTGTGATCAAGTCTTCTTCTGGCCGACATGAATGAGTGGTATGGAGATTAATATGTTTTACAGATGTCAAAGAGATCCATTTTAGGTCCATGTCGACCTAAATCATGCCTTGCATGTTTTGTTTTTATCAAGTGATTAGTTGACAAGCTATCTTTGAATTAAGTGTGTGTACATCTAATTAGGCTAACCTAATTGATGTGCGCAGATGTAATGACATATATATATATATATATATGAAACATTTTTGTATTATAGAATAGAGAAGTGATGAGTGAAGATGTGTGATATTATGTGAGCTTGCATGTATAAGTTTTGTATCAAGGTATAATTGTAGTGTATGTTGAGCAACTACAAAATAGTGCAAGATTTTGTATTTTAGAGCTTCATTGGAATTGAATTCAGCACATGATAGGTGTATTCTATCAATTCACCTTCTTGCAGTGACCCACACTCTATTTTATAATCATTCCAGGTTGTGATCCCTTCAGGGATAGCGAGTCATGGCTATAAGCCACAACAATATCTTATAGCCGGTTATAATATATTATGAGCTAATCCTCACCGTGGTTTTTCCCATTTTGGGTTTTCCACGTAAAAATCATAGTGTTTATGTGTCATGTGATGTTATGATCTCTTTCATATATTTTCTTATATTTACAGTTAGATATGTTTTAATGATTGGATATTTTATAGCCGAATGGTTTAATAGAATACCGATTCACCCCCCTCTTACTATTCTAGGTGTTCAACAATTGGTATCAAAGCTTGGTTCCTTTAGAAAAGCCTAACAACTTGAGGAAGATATTGGAGTTTGAACACATGACTGAAAAAAGGTGTCCTATTCCCCTAGAAGAAATCTCTGCAATTGAATACATTGAAGATGATTGCACAATTGACAAACAAGAACTTAATGCTACTCTTGAAGATCTTGATAGAGTTGAGAATGAGAAAGAAATTATGAAAGAGAACCTAAAAGAAGCAAATGAATGCATAAAAAAATTAAGAGAGAAAATAAAGAAGTTCAAGGAAAGACAAAGAAGTTAGTGATCAGTTGAAGAAAGCAAATGAGGATATTACCAGACTAAAATTGCAGATGGAAGAAAAGAAGAGAATTGAGGACTATCGGGAAGTTGAGATTCAAAGCAAGACTGATGAATACATCAAGCTTGAACAAGAAGTGGTAACCCTAAGATCGGATTTGGAGAAAATGAGAGCTCATGAGGATAAATTTAAAACAATTTATACAAAGTTGGATGAATTGATTGCAGGACAAAAACCCTCTAAGGATAAAAGTGGTTTGGTACTTAAAAAAGGACAAAGATCAAAGGAAAATTAGACTCCTAACAAGATTTCCAACCAAAGGAAGACTCAAAAAAATGGTAGAAAAATCAAGAATCAAAGAAGCAATACAGGAAGGATTCCTATCAAAAAACCTAATGCTCAAAGGTACTCATCTTTCAATGGCATTTGTCTCTCATGTAATAAATTTGGTCAGAGGGCAACAAAATGTAGAAGTAGAAAGAATTAGAATATTGGATTCTTCTCTGGACAATGTTTTGCATGCAAGAAACCTGGACATAGAGCTACTAAGTGCAAAAGTCAAATGATAATGAATAGATTCAATTCAAGAAGAATGGTTCAATATTTTAATGGTTACTACTACACATGCAATACATTTGGTCATAAGGATAACCAATCTAGATCAAGGATGAATTCAAATCAGTTTGGTCAGAAAAATGTTGTGTGCTACACCTATAATAAACCAGGACATATTTCAAGATTCTACAAAAGCAAAAATAGGAGGAAATCTAATATGGTACAAAGGAATAAACCTATGAATAAAGTGGATACTACTAAAGTAAAGAAGGAAATGGAGAAGATTTGGAAGAGGAAGGAAGAATCTGAGAACAAGGGTGAACCTAACTCATTTGTTCCTCCATTTGGTGCAGATAATTCTTTCAAAAACTAAATCCAGTAATGGGTTTAGGGGGAGAAATTACAAAGAAAACTAACACACCCCTAATATATGAGGTGTCAAGTGGTGGCACAAAGATATGTGATGTAAAATTACATTCTAAATATGTTGAAAAATATTTTGGCAGAAAATATGCAAATTTGAATATTTGCGAAGGATTTTAGGGTTTACAATATATTCATGAAGTGTTTATCAACCTTTTGGAGATCAAATACAATAAATGCAAAATTAGGGCAGATCGGTAAGGTATAAAGTGAAAATCTAAGTCATGGTAAATCAATTTTACACATGTGAAGAAATCAAAGCGAGCAAAAGGAGATTTAAAGGCGATTCAAAGCATCTGGTATCAAACCCTAGTTTTCATCAAGCATGAAAAATGTATGTACAACTATCTATAATTTGTGGGTTTGTATTAAAATTGATTTCCATAAGAATCTATAAAATAATTGAGGGAGAAATGGCCACACCATCTGTAGTTGAGACTTCTGAGAGACCTAGACCCAAGTTCAAAATATTTTCATGGAAGGTTTTTGAAATTGACCCTGTCGATGCGTTTTCACAAATTCCAAATAATGTCTTGCCCATCGATGACACTAGAAAATACATTCATGGGAAATTGGAAGAATTTTATCATCAAGTACTCAAGAATCAATGGCTAAAAGAGTTAACTGGAGATATTTTCTTAGTAAATCCAGAGTATGAAAACCTAGTAAGGAAGAAGCTAGATGTTTGGAATTGGTTTCCTGACTTCAACAGTGAAATGGATGCTAAGTATGTGAGAATAGCCCTAAGTAGAGTGCATGAAAAATTTGTATGAACAAATGTGCCTGGATTAATTTCTAAATATGTGATCAAAGTTGTGACTGGACTTTGTGATACCAGACCCGTATTGGTGCTAAAATATGTGAAAATGTTGTGGTTATGAAACTAACTGGTGCTATATATGATGGGAGAGCATTGAAAACCAAACCTATTACCAACCCTATTGTGAAGTATGCATCAATCATGTTATGTCACAAGATCTACTTCACCAACATAGAAAATTCGGTGTCTACAACTGTAATTTATTTTGCACATGACATGGTGGTGAATGGAAAAGACTATGATTTATGTGAGTTGCTCCAACAACAAATTATGGAAAACTTGAGCCAAACCAAGTCAAAGAAATATCCATTCAATTTTGGAACATTGATAGTCTATTTTCTATTTTACTTTCTGAGAGAGCTACCTGGAAGGAAAAAGATTATATGGGATACTAGCAAACTAGAGGAACATCAAATCTTTGATTATTTTTGCAACATTGGAGATTTCAAGGCATAGTGTGATGCTTTGACTGCATTTTTTTTAGTTTTCCAGAATAACATGCATGAGAGAGAGAGAATTCCAAAAACATTAACAAGAAAACATACAAATGATATAAATTTCCTGGTATCCAGTGATGAGTGCATTATAGAGGCAGTATAACCTAGAACTCTATGGATAGAGCCTCTAGGATATGAGATTGATGATAAAATGGTTGAAGGTCTCATTGAAATATTGCTATAAATTCCCAAGGATCCCTCTCAGCCCCGACATGGTACATATGAAGAGAATTCAACTAAAGTGTTTTTGGAAACTTCAACACCTCAAAGAGCTAAAAGGGTAAATAAAAATATTGAGGATTATTTTGCAATGCATACACTTTAAAAGGATGATGTTGATAGGTTAAGGGAAGTTTGAAGCAGAGAAGAGAGACAAAGCATTTGAACTGCCCTCCAGACCTAGAAGATTAGGAAAATCACCTTCCACTACTACCTTTGCATTTTCAACAACATACGGTGCAACTACAATAGTGAAAGAAAAGAAGGTAGAAAATAGCACTCCAACAATAATTAATGTACCTACTCCCTCTAGACCCAATACCAGAGTTTCTAAGAGGAAAAATGTATCCCCTGTTACACCCTCTGCCCCCTCCAGAAGAAGAATAAAACAAAAGGCAAGCAAGAAAAGGAAAATTAGTGATGTGGTACAAGAGGAGATTGATCTTGGCTTGGAAGAAGCACAATTGAAGAGAAATAGAAGTAGTATCTCCACCAACAATGAAGGTACCTCACAAGAGGTTAGAACATAGATCAAGAAGGCCAAAGGAAATGTAGTGCACTCATCTGATTGAAGAGGAGATAGAAGAAGAAAAAAATGCTTTCACAATACATGTGCATGAGAAGAAGAGTGAAGAAGGCACTTCAGAGCCTAAGGAGGAAGAGCCCAAGTCACCTCTAGTAAGAGACCACTCTCCATTAAAGCCGGATGCCCTACTAAATAACATGATAAAATCTAATGATTTTCTAGCTACTACTAAATTGTTTGATGAGGTTAATGAAGAAGATAAGGAAACAATTGTAAATGATTTTGTTCAATATATGGTTATTTTTTATAAGTATGGAAGACATGAGGAAGAAGGTGACTGATAATGTATGAGAAGCCCTAGTACACAGAAGACATGAAGCGGTAAATGTTGATGACAAGATCAAGTCTATTTCCTTTAACACGTATGGATCCTCCTTGTTTGAGGATGATGTAGCTACTTTGTTAGAAGAATATTCTAAGAGGTTCAGGGTTAAACATAGAGTCACTATTCTAATGACAAAGGAAAAATGAAATACAAAAAAATTGAAGCTAGAGACTTTTGCCACAATGAAAGACATGGCAGAGAAAATTGGGATGAGTAATGTTTCTTCATCTCATAAAACTCAAGTATAGGAGCCAACTAAAGACAAAGGTATTGACACTACTACTAGTTTACCTATTTCTAAAGAAGTGAAAGATCATTCCATGGAAGAGACATCACATTTGAATAGGGTTGATGATATACATGCTTCTCCAGAGACATTTGATCCTCTAAAAGATACATAGGATACAACCATAGAGGATAATGAAAATCAATATAACAATGATACCGGTGACAGTCCAAAAGAAAACCATGAGAATATCAAAAACGATGGTGAAGGAGATAAAAATGAAGGAGAAGAATGCAAAGATGAAAAGAATGATGATAGAAAAGAGAATGAGGACAAGAAGGAGGAAGAAAATAAAGACAAACCATTAGAAAGTACCTTTGGAGAAGAAGAAGAGGAAAAGAAAGAAGAAAATAAGGAAAAAATAGAGGTTGGAAGAAGTGAAGAAGAACCTTCAAAGACCATTGTGCCATCAAATTCATCCAGAGAATCATCTAAAAGTACTCTCAAGGGTCTTTTGTGAAGGAAAACAAGGATTCAACCTGTGATTCCACCTCAACTACTTAATCTCTTCTTAAATCAAGGTTGTGTGGGTCTGAGTCAGATCTCACCAATTCAAAGGATTGAGCTTAGTGGTACCTTTCTTGACTCCAGTAAAAAGGAAATTATTGAAACCCATCAAAAAGGGAATGAGCTAATAAATGATGCAAACAACTCTTGGTGCTACAATTGATGAATCTCTAGCCCGCATTGAGAATTTAGAGTTCTTGGTTGATTCACTCAAAGGAGTAAACTAAAAAAGAGGCAGAGTCAAGACTTTTGAAGAAAAGGTTACTGGTACTGCAGGATAAATTTGCAACCACACAACAAGGTGTTGAAATGTTTAAAAGAGGTAAAGGTATGTGAAGAGGAAGATCAAATATTTTTTGTGTATTGCATGTGGTGGTTGGATGCCACTTGAGGCATTAAAGACTTAATGGACTCAATAGATTCACAACTTGTCAATTCCTCTGGAGCTTACAACATTGCAGATGACATAGACTATACTTCCCGAACTTCCATTTTAGACCAGCAGAACAAATTTTTCACATTACAAAGGAAAAAAGGGGATTCTGTAAGGTGGTTTAGAGAACTTGGAGAATTGGTGAATTCCAAACACATTCTAGTATCAAGTGCCTTGGTGGATGCAGAGAAACTTGAAAAGATAAATCTTAATCCATCCACTCTGGAAGGAGAAGAGAGCTTAGTAGAACTTTAATCATTGCATAAAGCAATTTTTAGAGCGAAGGGGATATGGAATGACAAAAAACCTATTTGAGAAGCCATTCTCAATGAATTAGGTGTCCCCAGTTTTGATTAAAAGTTCTTTACTTTTCTCTTTTGTTATTTCATTTTTTCTACAAATATATCACTGGTACACCCTTTGTCCTTGATGTCAAAGGGGGAGAAGTTAAAGTTTTGGGAGAAGTTCTTTTTGAAGTTTTAAAACCTTGAGGGGGAGAAGTCTTGAAGTTTTGAAGAAGTTGTAAAGGACTTTGGTGTATATTTGAAAGGGGGAGCTCACATAGTCTAAGTTCACAAATTTTGAAGATCCATTTTTGGCACATGTTTCCATCAATTACAAAGGGGGATATTGTTGTAATAATGAAGAAGAAACCCTCTAATGTGTTGTCATTGATGGCAACATTGTTTGGTAATAGTTTTGTCTTATTTGGTAAATAGTGTTTGTGTTACTCTGATCCGATAATTTGGTCCATAATTACTCATGTTAGATGATCGGCCTATGCAATTCTAGTATGTTATTTAGGACTATTGAATAAATCTATGAACAAGATTTCAATGATTTTGGTTGAATGGGCTGAAAGATATAAATGATAGAAGTTTGACATACAATTTTTTGCTTATAACTGTGCATAGTGGTATGGGTTAATTGGTCTGCATTCCTCTGGAACTTTGTTCCAATCATTACAACTTTGGGAGATGGTTTAAAAGTATCATATCTAAATGTATTCCAAATGGTGCACGCTCATATGATCATATGGTTGATTGATGTTAGTCATTTTGGTCTATTTTTGTGATCAAGTCTTCTTCTGGCCAATATGAATGAGTGGTATGAAGATTAATATGTTTTGCAGATTTCAAAGAGATCCCTTTTAGGTCCGTACCAACCTAAATCATTCCTTGCATGTTTTTTTTGTATTAAGTGATGAGCTGACAAGCTATTTTTGAATTAAGTGTGTGTACATCTAATTAGGCCAACCTAATTGATGTATGCAGATGTAATGACATATATATATGAAACATTTTTGTATTATAGAATAAAGAAGTGATGAGTGAATATGTGTGATATTATGCGAGCTTGTATGTATAAGTTTCGTATCAAGGTAGAATTCCAGTGTATGTTGAGCAACAACAAATCGATGCAATATTTTGCATTTTAGAGCTTCATTTGAACTAAATTCAACACATGATAGGTGTATTCTATTAGTTCACCTCTTGGAAATGAGCCACACTCTATTTTGTAATCATTTCAAGTTGTGAGCCCTTCAAGGACAATGATTCCTGGTTGTAAGCCATTGTAATATCTTATAATTGGTTATAATATATTGTGATCTAATCCTCACCATGGTTTTTCCCATTTTTGGTTTTCCATGTAAAAATCTTGGTGTTTATGTGTCATGTGGTGTTATGATCTCTTTCATGTCTTTTCTTATATTTTCATTTAGATATGTTTTAATGATTGGATGGTTTATAGCTGAATGGTTTAATAGAATACTGAGTCACCCCCCTCTCAGTATTCTAGGTATTCAATAGAAGAGGATATCAACAACTAAGGAAAAGTTATAATCAAAACTAATTTGAGAGAAATAATAACTTCTGAAGAAAAAAGAGGAGCCTTTAATCTAATGAATATGATGACGGATCGAAAGAAAGAGATGGTGAATTTTACAATGATCAAGAAGAGATACTATTCATGGCGATAGAGATTAAGGATGATATTAAGAATCAAAGGGAGGATAAAAGGGTTGTGGAAGATAAGAAGAATAAGGTTGATGAAGAAGTAGATCTTGAGGAAAAAAATTATCTTGTGTATGATGAGATTTATTCACTTAAAATAAGAAATGTGTGTCTAAAATAAAAAATTCAAGAAGAAAGTGAATCCAAAGTGAAGGTATCACAAACCCTTGAAGAATTTGAGAAGACAATCGTGTAAATAAAAGTACAATATGAAGAAGCAAAAACGGATGAGGAAGAATCCAAGAAAATAATCCTAGACCTAAAAGTTGAGTGCGAAGAGGAAAAAATAATTGAGGAAGAAATGAAAATCCAGTTAAAGGAAAGGGAAGAAAGTTGTGAAAAGTTAGAATATGAGATTGTATTACTAAGGAATTGGAAAAGACCATGGCACAATTAAATTAAGAATTGAAGAATGTGAGAAGTTCAATTTTTTTGGATAAAATCATAAATGCGAAAATCCCACATGCGACAAGAGTGGGGTTGGATTTGAAGAAGGGAAAAGTTAAAAAATGGATTAGTTGCCTAAAGAAGAAAATAAAAAAACCTACTCTCAAATGGTTCAAGACTCTGTCAAAGGTGAAACCAACAAAAGAGAGGAGAATCAATGAAAAACCATTAAAGGACCACTCAAAAATCTCTCCCATAGAGGGAGGTGCATACAAATAGTTTATATCCTTCTTTCCTTGGCTATTGTTTTGTTTGCAATAAATTTGGGAATAAGGAAATAAATTATAGATTGAATGCTAGAAATAAGTATAGACATAAAACTATGAATTAAGGATCACATGTTAGAGCTAACCCTATAGGAAATAAGATTGGAATATTTAGGATGATGAACAAAAATATCAACTCATTCGCTCCACTAATGAATCCTAATATAATATGTCACAAGTGCAATAATCTTGGACATCCAATGAAGTTTTGTAGAAGTAGTTTCTTGGAACCTCCTAAGAAAAACAAGGAGGTAGAACACGAAAAAGAAGAAAGTTCAAAAGTATGGAATAAAATAGAAAAATCCATGATAGTTAAAACATGCTACATGCTAGAAATTAAAGTGAACAGTGGTGTACATAGATAGTGGATGTTTGAGACATATGACAACTGATAAGAGAAATTTTATCACTTTAAAAAGAGTCAATGGTGGAACTGTAAGATTTGGTGACAATGCATCGACAATAATTTCAAGAAGAGGGTCTCTTATTTTGGATAATGGGAGAACAAGAACAAATAATGTGCTTTATTTCGAAGGATTTAAGCACAACCTATTAAGTGTGATTCAATTGTGTGACCAAGGGAAAACCTTCACATTTCATGTTGAAGGTTGTGAGATAAGTAAGGAAGGGAGGCAAGTTGAAGAAGCTAGCCAAGTAGGAAATAATCTCTAAATTCTAAGTGACATCAAAGGAAATAAATGTTTTATGGGTAAGGAAGATGAGAGTTGGATATGTCATAAAAGAATGGGGCATTTCAATTTTGACAATCTTCTCAAAATTAATTGAAGGGAAGCAGTGAGAGATATTCCTATGATATCAAAGCATGCAAATATCATTTGCAAGCAATGTCAATTGGGTAAGCAAACTAGAGTGAGTTTTAAATAAAAAGAGTAATTTACATCACAACCTCTAGAGCTTATTCACAAAGACTTGTGTGGATCCACCAAGACAAGGAGTATACAAGGTGAAAGATACTTCATGTTATTAATTGATGATTTTTTTAGAATGACATGGGTTACCTTTTTGAAGGAGCAATCTAAAGCATTGGAAAAATTTAAGGCATTCAAAGCCTTAGTGGAAAATTATATAGGGATGAGGATTAAATTCCTTAGATTGAATAGAGGAGGTGAATTCACTTCAAATTAATTCAAATATTTTTGTGAGAAACATGGGATACAAAGATAATATTCTGCAGCAAGAACTCCACAACAAAATGGAGTAGTGAAAATGAAGAATAGAACTGTTCAAGAGATGGCTAGATGCATGATGAATGAATCCAAGGTTCCTGACATGTTTTGGAGAGATGCGGTGCACACATTAGTTTATATCCTTAATTGAGGCAAAATTAGAGTAAATCATGATAAAACACCATATGAATTATGAAAGGGAAGGCTTGTATACGTGAAATACTTCAAAGTGTTTTGGAAGTCCTTGTTATATTAGAAGATATGAAGAAGATTTGGAAAGTTCAATTCAAGGGAAGATGAAGGAATATTTTTGGGCTACTCTTTAAGGAGTAAGGCCTAAAAATTCTTTAATAAGAGATTGCATAAAATGGTTGAAAGCACAAATGTGAAGATAAATGAGGGGAAAAACTATCAAGATGAACCACAAGAAGATAGCTATCCTTATGAAGAAAGATACAAGGAATATGTAGAGAAAAGTGAAGATGAAATAGTTGAACAAAGGAACACCAAGGCACCAATGAAGACACCATCTAAGTTTGTTTAGAGGAACCATCCAAAAGATTTGATAATGGGAGATAACGAGGTTAGAACAACATGAAGAATGATAAGAGTTCCAGAAACTATAAGTATTGCCTTGCTATCTAAGATTGAACCTAAGAACTTCAAATAAGAAAGTGAAGATAATAACTGGATAGAAGGTATGAATGAAGAGTTGAACTAGATTGAGAAGAATGATACTTGGGAACTTGTCCCAAGACCCAAGAATAAAAAAATTATTGGCACTAAGTGGGTATTCAAAAATAGGTTAAATGAAGGTGGTCAGGTTGTGAGAAACAAAGAAAGATTGGTATGTACATGGTATGCACAAGTAGAAGGTGTTGATTTTGAAGATAATTTTTCTCCAATTGCTAGGATGGAAGCCATAAGGATGTTCTTGGCTTATGCTAGCTTTAAGAATTTCAAAATATAACAAATAGATGTTAAGTCTTCTTTTCTGAATGGATATCTAGAAAAAATAATTTTGCATTGAATAGCCAGAAGGGTTCCTACTATTAGAGAGACTATGTATGTAGATTGAAGAAGGCACTTTATGGGTTGGAACAAGCCCCTAGAGCATGGTATACTAGACTTGAAAAACATCTACAACAAAAAGGTTTCAAGAAGGGAGTTTCAAATAAAAACCTATATATTAAGACCGTAGGTGATGATCAATTGATTGTGGTGGTTTATGTGGATGACATCATTTTTGGAGGAATCCATTACAACATGTGTCAAGGATTTGTAATGGAGGTACATAAGGAACTTGAGATGTCTATGTTAGGTGAATTATCTTTCTTTCTTGGTTTGTAAATATCATAATCAGAGAAGGGAATATTTATTTCACAAACCAAGTATATAAAAGAGATGTTGAAAAAGTTTGGGATGGAAGATTTTAATCCTATGAGTACCCCAATGATAATAGTATGTAAGTTAAGTAAAGATGATGAATCGCCTGAAGCAAAAAAAACACTTTATAAATCAATAATTGGAAGTCTTTTATACTTGATAACTTCAAGGCTAGATATTATGCAAGCAACTAGTATGGTAGAAAGATTTCAAGATGCACCAAAAGAAACACATGTTCAAGTAGTGAAATGGATACTCAAATACTTTAAGGGAACATTAGAGTTTGGTTTGTGGTATTCAAGTGGGAATGATTTTAATCTAGTAGCATACATAGATGTGGATTGGGTAGGTAGTGTTGATGATAGGAAGAGTACAAGTGGAGGATATTTATTTCTTGGTAACAACCTTGTATCATGGGTGAGTAAGAAGCAAGCATCGATTTCCCTATCTATCGCAAAGACAAAATATATTGCAGCAACATCATGTTACACTCAAGTGTTATGGATGAGATAAACATTGAAAGATACCAAAGTAGAATATGATCATCCCATCACTATATTTTGTGATAATACAAGTGCAATTAAAATTTTGAATAGTCCATTCATGCATTCAAGGACCAAGAACATTCCCATAAAGTATCACTTTTTGAGAGAGTAGGTGACAGAGGAACAAGTTAAGTTGGAATATATGGCTACAAAGTTTCCAACATATTTACAAATCCACTTTCGGAGGACACATTTGAGTACTTAACGAAAAACTTGGGAGTAGTCCCATATTCATCCAATCATTAAAAGGAAGCATACATCAAGGGATCTACCTACAACATTATATTTTAGCTCCACAAAAGAGAACTTGTTCAGTGCTAGTTGGAAGACCCTTTGTCATTAACGTCAAAGGGGGAGAGTCAAAGCAAGGGGGAGCCCGAGAAAGGGGGAGTAGTATAGACATGGGACAATCAAAAAAGAAAAATTGTATTCATAGTTAGGTTGCCATCAATGACAAAGGGAGAGATTGTTGGAATGTATTGTCATTGATGTCAAAGGGATAGATATTTGATTTCAAATAAAGATGAAAAATATTGTAGGCCAAAGGCATTAAATATCATCAAAGGATGGCAAATATAGTCAGTTTCATGATAGTGCTCTATTTATAATTCCTATGCAAAATAGCCAACTTCATTCAAGATATTATAGCAAAGGCTTTATATTTTATGGGAGAATCAAAATCATATTAATTGGGCTGATGCCCCTTGAAGGATTTCCACTATTATAAGAGGTCTCTCATTGCTAATTCACCTTCGTTAAGGAAGATGTAACCTTTGGTACAAATTCCCCTTATGGAGAAATATAAAATAAATGATAATACTTGAAGAAGCTGACCTTCCTCTAAAGTTGCTTCCCTTGAGGAAATAAAATAATTTAATGTTAAGGCCGACTTATAATGAAATCGCAACTCCTTGAATAGGTGCCTCCTTTCATGAAGAGACATGTTAAATGATATATAAGGAACATAAGGTAGAGTTTAAATGAGTAAGAAATCAATGATATATTTATGAGTATAAAGAAAAGTAAGAATATAAAAATGAAGAGTAAATCTGATTTATTTTGAGAATATATGTGAAAAAAAGAGTACATTTAAAAGGGAAGAGAAGTATGAAGAATTTTTTAGAATTGTATTAAAGAATATATATACAACCCATGTATGTAGATGAATGCAGATATGTATGAAATTTAAGAGCATATTTGTGAGGAAAATGTTGATATATTAGTAATCAAATTAAAGGAAGACTTAGAAAAAGTTGGACCAGATTTTTTTTAAGATATTGTGCATGATAGTGATCAGATATGGAAGGAAGATTGTGCATGACTATAATGAAATTTGTGAGAGAAGGTTATTGTATGGATTGTGATCAGATTTGGAAGAAAGATAGTGTGTTGAGTTATAATCAAATTTATGAGAGGAAGATATTGGGAATAAGTATATTATATCGACCATTGAAGGATAATAGGTTGAAGATTCTTTTTAGGTTGTATCTCAATTTGTGTTAGGGTTGGAGCCTCCAATAGGTTGGTGCCTATAACTCTATCAAGTGGAGATTGGTGTCTCCCATGAGTTGGTTCTCACTATTTTTATGTGAAGTAGGTGGGAGCATACAAGAAAGAGAAGATCAATAAAATACATATAGGCAATATTTTTCCATGGTTTTCTCCCACAAGGGTTTCCATGTAAAATCATTTGTTGTCTTTGTGCTCTAAATTTCTAGATCTTACTTGAATGTTTTATTGTGATTGGTTAATTTTTTTTTGTATTAGATATAGTATGTCCAAAAAAAAGTTACATAACTACCCGGTCAGAGAACAGTCTACCAAAAAGATACAATATCAAAAGGATGCATAACTGCCTAGTCGATGATCAATCTTAACAAAATATATAGGTATTAAGAGTTTTGCAATTTGTATATTAGTAGTTGTCCTAGAGTCTTCTTGTACTTTTTATAGAGGAGTAGGATCAAAACTAATATATATATGTGCATATGAACATAACATGATAGTCCTTTTAGATATTGTTGTGCCCACTGCCTTCATCCACCTCATCAGTGTCCATGACTACTGTCTGAGCATTGGATCTCACTTCTTCTTCCTCATCCTATGGAGCAAGTGGTGGGGGTTCTCTTGGCCTACCAGCATGGTTAACATGGTTGAAAATCCATTGAAATTTGTCCAACACCCTTAGAAAGGCATTTGATTCCTATTGATTGCAATGATGGGCATGACCGCACTTTACCTCTTCCTTGAACACCGCCACTGCTCCTTCCTTGAATACCCTCAAGAATTTTTCCATTGATAGCTCTAGATGAAGGATGACCCGCATAACAACATTTCTAGCTATGAGTCTCTTTGAATACTTAGTGAGTACTCTCTTACATCCTTGAAATTTATTTGTATTTCTTTCCTTTTAAAGTAAATATTATTAGATACTAATTCAACCCCCTCTCAGTATCACCATGTGCTCATCAACTATCTCCCCTTCGGTTTCAAGTGGAGATGGAGATCTAAACAATCAAACACACAAGACACATTAACAAGCCTACTCAAATGTGTATGGCCAATAAGTTATGACTAGGCTTTACAAGCTCAACTAGGGGTATCCTCTAGATATACCACAATGGTATGTGAGGCCTAATCCATAGATGAAAGGGAATAATGCCAAATAGATAGGAGGAAAGGGTAACCCACTCTCCACCTTCACTTCTCTAAGGTATAAAGTTCTTAGAGGCTTAGATTAGATTTGACAAGATTCCACTTCCAAGAGGTGTGTCTTTTGATTCACCCCTCACTTTTTATACTCTATTAGAACACATGAGTTGAGGTTGTCCCCTAGAGTGATCACTTCTTTAGGCACACCCCCTAAAAAGAAAAATAAGAGGGCAAAAGAAAAAAATTGTGTCTGATTTGTATAAAGGAATTGGCCAATATAGATCCAAATCTTTAACTTGAATCACTAAATAGTGAAATTTATGTTTTGAATTTTGAAATGATGTAATCTAATAAAATATTTATTTTTTAGTGTATTTTTTTTCGAATATAGCTTTTTGTAAAATTGACATTATAATTTATTTGTCGATAAAATGCTGAAAAATAAAATAAAATGAGACATCACTCTTTATATAGTAAATTTTATTTGTTTCCTTCAATTTTGTGTGTGTATTTTTATAAGTTAAAACTTTAGTGCATGGATTTTTTTTCCCATTTTTGATAAATTTTTTTTAAAAAATGTGTGTTTATTGAAAAAATAATTGTTCTCATGGAATGTCACCTTTTGTCTCAATTATTTATCAAACATAGAAGAAAAAAATACTATCTTGACAGCAAATCTTTTACCTAGTAAACCATATTTTTTCAAATAAATTTTAGTATTTTTTCTTGATAAAATAATCAACATTATGTTTTGGTGTTGGTAACCTACTTTTAGTAAAAATAAAAAATAAAATATAAATAATAATTATTAAAAACTATATATATTTGAAAACAACACATATATCTACAAACGAGTATTTTAATATTTTAATAAAATTGTTATTTGCATGAGGAGTTGTTGAAACATCAAATTTTTCAAATAATTTTAATTTTTTGGTAAATTAGTTTTAAAGTGGTACTACATATGCATTTAGTGAACACTTTTATTTTTGAAAATTATGGTCATACTAACTTAGCTACAATGAATCCAGCTAGGTCATTTGTTCAACCAAAGTTGTTTTTTAGTTAAAAATACTTAAATTCACTTGTGAATTGATAAGTTGGCCAAAAGTGTGACACATCTTTGTACTTTTACCCAAGATCACTTATTTCCACTTCTTAAGATCACCGTTGGGCATGAGAGGAGAGTATATGTAAGTAGATCTTGGAGATTTAAAATCAAACGGTTCATTTTAGATCCCAAATCAAAATATGTGGTAAATTTTAAGCCTCAATTTCAAATGTGTGAAAACATGTAAAACAAGATAGTCCAAGGCAAACAATGATAGCACCAACAAATTCCTTATGATTGTAGAAATAACAATAAAACTCTTGTAACAATCAAAAAATGATGTTATAATGCAACAAATAGATGTTTAGAAAAAGATATGCTCATCACAAGGTTGTGATTTCATTTTTTTCATTTTCACCTAGTCAAACTTTATTTGATTATTTTGCAATATTTTCAGTCCCAAAACTAAAAATACAAAGAATAAACCTCTACTAAAATTCTGAGAGCTTTCCAAAAATGTAAAAATGTTTGAAAATTTCATTAATTTGTATCCTAAAAAGAAGATTTATTGGGTAACCCTAATTGCCAAAGATCTAATTTTTGTCACTATTTTGACCTCAAAAATTAAAATACAAAGAACAAACCCTTAATTAATTTATGAGATATTTCCAAAACATTTGTTGATTTGTAACCTTAAAACCATATTTTAAAAAACTCTAAAATGACAATAACTCACCAAACATTGATGATTCGAGTATGATTTTCTACTATAGATTCCTAATATGATCCCTAAACTTCAATAAAAAAATTGTAGAAAATTTTCAAGTCATTTGAAAGATATGATAAAATCTTTGAAAATTAGGGTTTTTCCTTATTTGATAATTTCATCATTATTTTAATCTCAAAAATTAAAATAGAAAGAATAAACCCCTATTTAATTTTTGAGATATTTCCAAAAATATAAGTATTTTTTAAAAATTCAATTATTTGTGACCAAAAAACCAGATTTATGAAAAACCCTAAATTGCCAATAACTCGCCAAATATTGATGATCTAAACCTGATTTTTTTATTGGAGCATCGTGAGATCATCCAAAACCTTAAATAATTTTTTTGTAGAAACTATTTTATTTTTTTGAAAGATATGATGAAATTTTTGAAACTCTAAGGTTTTGCCTTCAACCTACCAAAAATAGCTCCAAAACAAAAATGCATAAAAGAGTTCAAAACAAGTAAGATAGGGTTAGGTAAGATTTCAAAAAATAAATATCTAATAGGGATGTGGATCCCACAGGTGTGCTCAAATTTAGATGATGAAAACATGAATCACAAATAGTAACAATGCAATGAAAGTACAAAATTCACACTTCAACAATCACTCAATAAAGCCTAAGATCTATGCATAAAATAAAATGATAAACAATAATACCATAGCAAAGACCTTAGATTGCTCTATTATTTCTTTGATAAGTACTTGGATGCTTGATGTAGATTTTCTCTCAGATTTTTATCATAACCTTGGTATCAACATGATAGAATGAAGGTTTGATGCTTGATAAATGTTTGCTTGATAATGGTAGCTTGATAATTCTTGATAGTAAAAGTAGTAATATTTTATCATTATAGTGCTAGATATATTTTGATAACAAGAGTGCTAGGGGTTATGAATGAATGAAAGCTTCTTATTTATATGCTTCACTTGATATTTGATAAATGATGGGTATTAAAAGTGTTGTTTCTAGTCTCAATGGCATCATTCCTACTTTGACACATTTGATGGACTCCCTTGATCTTGCATTCATTTCACTCAAATTGATGACTAAACATCTAAAACCTAAGTCTAATTTTTGTCCCCATCTTCATCAAACCTATCACGCTTACTTTTCGTGAGCTGACCTAAAAAATTTTTTTTTTACTGATCTCTCAAGGGGCAACCTACCATCTGACCATCATCCTTTCGTCCACTAGGGCACATTGGGGCATCATTATCACCATTTTTTTTTCCAAATCAACATCTTTGAAACAACACAACAAGGCACATTGTCTCAAAGAGGGGTAAAATGTAGACACCTTAAAATGTCTAACACATCTTTCTAATTCATCATCTCTCATCATCATCACACATCACGCCTTTCATCACTATTAATTACATAATTTCTAACTATTTGATTAGATTAACTCATCTCCATTAATTAAATAATTTTGAATTATTTAATTATTTCATCATTTTCATTCATCACCTTTAAATAATTTTTAATTAATTAGATCATTTTCCCTCATCTACTTTAATTAAATATATTTTTTAATTATTTAATTAAAGATCACGCATTCTTTCTTATCCACATAATTAAATAATTTCTTAATTATTTAATTAGCTAATTATTCCTCTAAAATTAAATAAATTTTTTAACTTATTTAATTTACACATTCCTCTAAAATATAATCTTATTGTATTTATTTCCTAATAATAGCATGTCCAATCTTTATTCTTCTAAAACCTAAATTTAGAAACCAAACTAAATTTAGTGATCATTCCTAAAAAATCCTAAATTTAGAAACCAAACAAAATTTAGTGACCATTCCTAAAAATCCTAAATTTAGAAACCAAACTAAATTTGGTGATCATTCCTAAAAATAGTAATCTCCTAAATTTAGTGATTTTTCTAAATTTCGTAAGTGAACTTTACTTCACTTCATCTTTCCATGCAACCTCATCCAAGATCATCTTGATCTCTCATCAATCATCACCCATCAATCTTATTTCACATTTCACACCATTGATCTCATGTCTTGAAAACCTACAAATCAAACATCCTTTGATCATTCAATCCCTCCTCAAAATTTGCATCAAACCTTCTCGACTTTGCATCCAATCTCGAATTGGCATCCAAGCTCCTATAAGGCATCATCATCAATCTTACTTTTGCACAACTAGGTTATGCTAAGTTTATGAGCAATCCACAACATATCAAAAACAATATCTCATACTTTTGACAATGGAGTAAGGCTTGGTGATTTCAGGTGAGCTAAAAGTAAGTTAGATTAGCTTAGTTTGATTTATGTTCATGATTGTTTTCATTTGATTATTGCTATCACTTCATTGGTAATAGGTTTATTCGTCATTGGATTTGGGTTTATTGATTTGATCTTCATTTGCTAATTGAATCCTTCTTCACAATGCACAACATATACATCACATAACATAGTTTAGATTGTGAGAGACAATGCAAAACTTGATAAAAAAAGCACATGGTAATCCAACACATAACATATAGTGATACACATAAAATAAAAACATATGAACAATGCACCATCTCTTTCACAACCAAATGCATCACTCACAAGAAAGTGTACAATGTTTGACTAAAATTCCAAGAAGATCACCCTTTTCCTTCAAAATAAAATTTTCATAATCACATTATCAAAATGGCTACACTAAGACAATCATGACCCCACAAAGGTCATTCAATGTCTCACACAAGCAAGAACCTTGGCAAGCATCCAAGGCATCAAGAAAGCACATCATACACAAAAGCTAACTTCTTAGCAAGCACAAGACTTTGACTAATCCCACAATCAATGTATTCCTCAAACATGCATATGCAAGGAAACATGTTAGAGAACAAATGCTTCATGCCAACACACACAACCAAGCTAAAACCCCACACGATCAAACACCAACAAGTAAAAACACAATCTAGAGCTCCTAATGTTGTGACATGGGCACAATTTCAACAATAAATCAAGTGTGACCATAAAAGTTGCAAGATAAGAAAAACAACTTTTGGTGACTAAGTTACTTAGAAACAAGATAGTAAAAACAAAGTTGGTCCTTATAGGCAGTAAAAAAATTCATCAATGATTGAAATAAAGCATTTCAATTTTGAATTTACACTTTACATACACTATGTGACCACTTCTAGTCACTAGCAAGGGAGCCAAAAGCTACACTATGTCGAAATTTCTAAAAAATCAAGGTAAGAGAATGTACTCAAACAATACTATACAAGTCTTCTAAGACTCCAATCATGTCATAAAACATAAGATCATAGATCTTCAATCATCCTTACTAAGCATAACTCAAGTTGCCAAGCAACTAATATTTCATGAAATTACCATCATATCAATTACTTTATAAAAGGGTCTAGGCCCTTTCGATCCTCCTTTTTTTAATCTTTATCAAAAATGATTTCTACAATTGGTAACTAGCCAATTACACATGCTTCCTAAAGCAACACAAACCCAAAGGAGCATTAAACACAAGGCACAAACATTATAGGTGGAGTCACTTATGCCATCCCCTTTCTCAAACTTCAAGCAAGATATTAATTTATCTTGTATGCATACTACTAGAAATCCCATTAAAAAATTGACTTAGGGATGAAATCAAAGAGAGGGAGACCAAATATGAAAGAAAATTGCAATTGGGAGATAGTGAAATATGTTTCTAATGAAAATTAAATTACTCTAGAGCTTAGTAGTTCTAAATGGTTTGTTAAAAATCATAAACGAATGTCATATTTTAAAATATAAGTGTGTTGTTTGGTTCAAACAACGAAAAAAATAATCTCAATAATGTGCTTTATTTTTATCATTTCCACATCTTTTTACTATAAATTCAATATTGTTGATTTATTATCTTGGTGGAACATTCAATTTCTATTTGCAATATTTTTTGCCAATTTGATGGCAACTTTCTTTTTCATTTGCAATGCTTTATGTTTTAAATCTGCATGCAAATATTTCAAAATCAGATAAGTAATTTTTTTTTAGGAAAACAATCTAGATTTATCTAAGTTTATTTTATTTAATTATTTAGTACTTATTATTAATTGTGTAATCCGGTCACATGTAAGTAGAATTTGCAACACATGACATCCATACTCACCCATGCACAAATATGTACTCTCTAACATATTAGCATATATATAATTTTATATCGATGTAATCCTTGCATCTCCTTTAAGTGCAAGTGCTAGTTGTAACTTCTTTGTTGCTTGTTGAGCTTCCTTGCTGAATTTGTTTTAGTAACAAGGATTTGGAGGCTTGTAAAAGTCCATTTTTACCATCTATTCAAATCCCACTTTTACTTTAACCTTGTACATTGTAAATATATTTAATAATAAAAATGATAAAAACTAATTTTATTGATTTTTCAATATATTAAAATTTTCAATATTATTTTTTTTCGTTCTAACCACCAAATTGCATTTAAAAAAAAGAAAAACTATACGATTTAAATATTTAATTAAAAAATGATAAATAAACTATAACATGAAAATTGACAAGCCACATAAACTCAGATAGAACTTCAGACACATGCTTGATACAACCAAAGATGCCCGACACAAAGATTGACAAATACATAAATCATAACATGTATGCGGTTCAAATTTCTTTATGCAGACAACCAAGGCAGCAACTGACACAAAGATGATGCAACTCCTAACGTAGCCTAATACAAAAAAATATATGTATAAATATAATATAAAATATATTTAATATACTATATATATTTAATATAATAATAAGATATAGATGGTGAGATAGAGTGATAGAGAGATAGATACATAAGGAGATATAGAGGAGGAGAGGGAGAAAAAGACAAAGAGATAGACAAAGAGATATAGATGGTGAGATAGAGTGATAGATATATAAGGAGATATAGAGGGGGAGAGGGAGACAAAGACAAAGAGATAGACAAATAGAGAGAATTATAGATAGGTAAATAGAGATGGAGAGAGAAAGAGAGAAATTGGGGGAGCTAGAGAAAGGGAGAAAGAAGTAGGGGGAGATAGAGATATATGAGAAGAGAAAGAGAGAGATAGAGAAATATGGGAAGAGAAATAGAGAGATAGATATATATGGGAAGAGAAAGGGAGAGAGAGGTGGAGATCGAGAGATAGATAGGGGGATAGGGAGAGAGCAAGAGATGGAGAGAGATAGAGAGAGGGAGGGAGATAAAGGGATAGAGATAGGTGAGGAGGAGAGATAGAGAAGAGGGGGAGACAGGAAGAGAGAGAAGAGGGGGAGAGATAGGTAGAAGAGGGAGAGAAAGAAGGGAGATAAAGGGAGAGAGAGAGAAGATGGGGGAGAGAGGGAGAGATAGATCAATAAATATAGAGGGAGAGGGAGATACATAGAAAGGAGGTGATATAGAGAGATAGAGGGGGATAGTGAAAGAGATAGAGAGATGGTGAAAGAGGTAGAAAAAGATATGGATATAAAGAGATAGAGAGGAGTGAGAGAGATAAAGAGAGAAATAGAGATAGATATATAGATTAGGAGAGATAGAGTGAATGAGAGAGAGACAGGGGAGAGGGAGAGATAGCTCTATAGATAGAGAGGGGGAGAGGGAGTGGCATAGATAATGGGAGATATAGAGAGATAGAGAGTGATAGGGAGAGATATATCAATCACCCTCCCTATATCTATATCTATTCATTTTTATCTCTCTCTCTCTCTCTCTCTCTATATATATATATATATATATATATCTTTTCTTCCCTCTATTTATCTTTATCTCCTTATCTCTTTATGTGACTATCTCTATCTATGCCTTTCTCCTTTTCTCTCTTTCTCTTTTCCTTCATCTATTTTTCTCTATCTTCCTCACTATCAAGCCTCTTTCTATGTCCCTCTTTATTCCTCTATCTTTGTCTCCGTCTCTGTCTCTCAAGAACCACTATCCTTCAAACTTACAAAAATGGACAAGAAAACTTCACAAGGCCCTACAAAGGTCCTCAACATCCAAGCAATGACAAATGAATCAACTTTGCACAATCCCCAAGGCAAATTCTTTGAATTCCCCAAAACTCACCATTTGACACATACTTTCCTTATAACCATTGGAAACTAGTTTTTGGGACTTTTGACCAATCTTTTCCAAGACACTTGAAAAAAAAAATATGGATTCAGACACCCATTTCAGGGTTACACAACATACTAGAAAACCAAATATACTTCCTTTGGACCGAGTGCTCCAAATTTGGACTTTTCACAGTTTTATGCCCCAAATTAGGCCAATTTTCAAAGAGGCAACCTTAGGATCTTCACTCCAGGCCTTAAAACACAAAAACAATCTTAACTCAAGTCTCAAAACAAAAGATTTTCTAGGTTTCAGAACCCTACAGATTCAATTAGGTCTCCAATACAAAAACCCTCTATTCACTCACAAATACCCAGGGTTTCCTAGATTTCACAATCCAAAGGCCTTCCAAGCCTCACCAAAACATCAAACAAGTTTGATAGGGTCTGCACAAGCATTCTACACCATTCTCAAATCGTTTCCATCAATAATTCACAAAACCTACTCTTGAAACCACCATTTTTCATACAAAATCGTTGTTACTAGCCTTAGAACTCCACACCATTGTTGAGTTTCCTCACTCCCTTAATTCCCAAAGCATTTAAAAACCTAACCTAACATGGTATAGGCCAATCCACCGAGTCATAGGGTTAGAACAATAGGTGGACTGGCTAGTTTGTCATGTTATTACTCTCAAACCCGTAATCCTGAAAAACATAGCAATCTCTGAAGCTTGTTGCTCCCACACACAAACGATGAAATTAGACCTCCAAAATAAATGTAAAGGAAAGTAAATACATATATATACAAGTATCCACAACCTCAAGTCATGACAGACTTGTATGGGCCTGTGCCAAGAAGAGAAAGTTCAGAAAATCAATGAAAAGACAATGATCAGCGTTTACAAAGATGAATTCTTCTTCCAAGAAACTGAACAACAACCTCTATCTTGAGGAATTACATCATTATATGATTGTATCAACCTCAAACTACCTTTTGAACCGATCAACTACCTTAACCACCTTTTGTTTGACTCTTAAATGGCAATTTGACATTTTTTGTTCTTAATCACCACCCCTTTACAATTTTGCTTTGCATATTCCTCTTAGCTGACTTACTATGACTTCAAAACCTCCAAATACATATTAAATGGTCATTGAGACCTTCTTCATAAAGGAAAACATGAAAATCAAACTATTCTACCACCTAGACCTCATTGTCACCATGACATTATTTGACAACTTATCCTATTTTGGCATATTTTGCAACTTCTTCGTTGCATAATGATTAAAAGACCTTCAAATCACTTGCTGAACCTTCAAGGACTCTTTTCCTTGCACCACATGAAACAACTAGTCAAAATTTGGTTTGCCTTTTCTCTCTTATCACATAAAAGTTAGATAAATATTGATTTGACAACTAGATGGGAACATTCTATTTCCATTTGCAACACTTTTTGTCAATTTGGTGACAACTTTCTTTTTTCATTTGCAGTGGTTTATGTTTTAAATTTGAATGCAAATATCTCATAATTAGATAATACTTAATTTCTTTAAAGAAAAAATCTAGATTTGTCTAAATTTGTTTCATTCCATTATTTAGCACCTATTATTAATTTTTTAATCTAGCCACATGCAACTAGAATTTGTAGCACATCCATGCACAAATACATGCTCTCTAACATATTAACATACATATAGTTTTCTATCAACGTAATCCTTGAACCTCTATAAGTGCAAGTGTTAGTATATATTCCTCTCTCTATATAGAATTGTCTCCCCCTCTATCTCTCTTTTTTCCTAATATCTCCCCAGATCAATTAAAATATCAGATTTTTAATATATTAATTTAATTTGTTCTATATAAAAATATATTAATCATTAATTATAATAATTTCATATTTATATTATAGAATATAATATATAATAATAATATAACCTATAAACACTATTATATATAATAATAAATATATATAATATATTAATTTTTTTGTATTATATAAAAATATAATTATTATTAATTATAATAATTTTATATATGTATTTAATAATTTTGTTAAAAAATATAATATACAATAATAATTAGTATAAATATATTATTTATAATTTATTTTTTATTATATAAAATATACATCATATGTTAATTATGCTAATATATACTTAATTAGCAAAGATAAAAGATGTAGTAATGTTAAAACCTAAATGTGCTCATTATTAAGATCTTGGCCATAATTTTCATTTTAATAAACATACTCTAAAACCTTTGTTGAAACCTAATTTTCAGACTGTAGCTCGCCAAATTGGAGAAGTGTAAGGTCAATACCAGCAGGAGGAAGAGTTTGGAGGAGGGGAAACCAATACCAGCGGGTAAAGCAGAAAAACGGCGAACAGCAAATTTAAAAAACGGCGAACAGCTAACTTAAAAACGGGGTTAAAATACATATGGGCACCGTAAACAAAAAGAACCTGACAAATAGTATGCCTGCAGCACACGGCTGGTTGGTGCACGGACGGTAGTATGCAGGGTCATAGGCATCCATACCCCATGCCGTTTTGGGGGCTGGATAGCCTTTGCCGGCTTGAAGTAGCATTGATTAAAGAAAATTTGCTAAACTACACTCGGTTTATCGTTGAAGTGACGAAGTAAGTATTTAATGGAAATAAGTTTCGCTAAATTCGACTTACCAATATTATTGCCATGCCTTGTTAAAACTTACATTAAAAGTGCTCATTCGATTCCCATTATCACATTTACGAGTTAAATGCAGAGATGGAAATCATTGTCTTATATTGATACCCTCATAAGCATTACATGCACTTACACATCTAAAACATGATTTCAAAAGGAATCATAATTTTCTCGAACAAAAACACCCCACAGATATTGCAAAAGAAAGTGATACTGCCTAGCAAATACAAACACAAACTCGTTCAATTTCTCAATGGTTTGCAGTGAAATTTGTAATTTTTCCTACAATGCACAAAATCCTCAGTCGTTTATACAACAGGCCCAAAGCCTTTTACATACATGTAACAATAATTATAGAATACATGATGCCATTCGAATTATTTATTTCACCGAGTTACTTCTGACATATTATCACTCTCAGTTTTCCTCCGTACTGGAGCTGACCTGTTTGAAGGTGTACTTGGATTCAGTACATCTCTAGATGATTCATCTTTCTCAAGGTCGTTTGCAAAAAATTTCATTGAAGGAACTCTCATGGCCAATGTTTTGTATAACCTTGAATACCTTGCACGGGTTCCATCAGCAGTTCTTGCCAAGGCAAGCTGGCATAAGGCCTCCGGAAGTTGTGAAAGAATTTGTCTCATCTCTTCTAAGCTCAAATTTGTCAACACTGCAGGCTTTGGTACAGTGGCAACAATTTCATGGCTACTCTCATCTTGCATTTTAGCTTTTGCCTTCACCACAAGCTCGGATTTTGATGTTGCACCACACTTAATTACAAAAGGTGCAGTTGAGCCAGTGTTAAATTGCAATACACTCCATTGAACTACTTCATTCTCAGTAGACTGTACGGCTGCTGGAAGATTCTCATTTACTACTTCAATATACTGCACCATAAAAGTCCAAATAATTAGTAATTACACATCATGTAATATAGTATACAAAATCTTGAAAATATGGTAAGATCTGAGGATAATATTGTCACTTATAAAATACTGCATTTGTTTGCATCCTCTTAACAAAACAGTGAATCTGCTGCATATTGAGACACACCTCAATTATTTTGCAAGCTTCTGCAATGTGTTTTTGCGCACAAGGATGATCAATTGAAAGAAGTAAAGGCATTCGCCCTGAAAGTTCATCCAATGCTTCTAACAGGGCCTTCTTCTTGGTTTCATTCATAGCTTTCTGAAAAGCTTGATTATTTATGTCCTGTGAACACAAGTAAAACAATACTATGGTACAGCTTAAATAGAATCTCACTGTCTTTGAATGCAGAGATCTCTAGCGTAACCCAAACATGAGTAAGAGTATGAAAAATCTTTCTTCAGTAGGTTATTTGTTCTCTATCTGCTGTGAAACTGATCCATAAAGAGAACTTCAATTTCAATTAACATAAGACATAAAGCAAGAATTGGAAGATACAAAAGAAAAACAAACCTCTACTTGTCTCAAAATATCTTCAAGGGATATAAGTGATGCTAATCGTGCATCTTCAGCTGCAGTTGAAGGGTTACGTACAGGTGACCCCCCTTGCTCTTTTGTTAATAATGCAATATCTGTTCGAACTTGTTGCAGTATCTGTACATCCACAAAACACCATCATTTTCAAGTTATGTTTCACATGTATGCAATTTTCTAAAATAAGACAAATTCACTCTGATGGCTACTAACAGTGTTTGGATGCATCATTTTCTGACTGCACTCGAGCTTCCCAAAGTTCAAAATTACCAGAAAGAATTGAATTATCAACCTCAAATCTAATCTTCAAACCACAAACCTCAAGCACACAGCCTTAAACAGGCAATTCAATATTTTATTTGGGTACCTTTCAGAGCACCAATAAGTTCATACAATGTCATTGGAGTGCAACAGTTGCAAAAATGCATCCAGCCTCATGTTTGCCAGGACCTTCATGCCAAGTTATGCTTTCCAACATGCAAAATGGAAGGGGATCAACAGGGCTACAATACAGCCTCTACTTGTCTCACTCCATGTGCACAAGGCCTTATTGCAAAGTGTGCCCACACACATGCACGCATACACACATATCAGTGCTATGAAACATGCCAAGGACAAAGCCAAACTTGTGAGGCCATATCCGAGGTGGCCCTAACAAGTTTTTGCACTCAACTTGCACAATCACTGAGTTCATCACAGACTCACAATTCCTGGAATCACAAGTCTCATTCCTGTACTTGAGATTCTGCAGCAGACCACCACCACTAAAATATAATAATCTAAAAGTTCATCACTAAAAAAATAAAAAATATAACACACTTAATATCAAAAAGAACACCACTCATTAACCTACTCTGCCACTAACAAACGAAACCACTGCTATGATAATTTTGACTCTATTTTAACTTGTCTATTTGCTTTCACAATCTTTTCACCTTCACTCACTCTACTTGATTTTTCCTTCTCTCTTCAAAATAACTCAACTGTGTAGTACAAGGAGCCGATATGGTTGGATTGGTGGTTGACTTGTGCAAATGAGGAGTGGATAAAAGTTGGATTTAAGTTGCATATATTTCCACTTTCAACTTGAAGAATCAAGTTGAGGTTAACTGAAAAACTCCATTCTTTTTCTCTTATATATATATTCAAAATATTAAAATAAAATAAACTAAATTAAGAAGATCAAAAATTTAGCTTTTATTTTCCTTGTTTTTTGAATTGTTTCCTTAACATTTTTGTCTTTAGTATTTACACTCTACATTTTCTCTCCACAATGTATAGTTTACATTTTTTGTATCTAAATTCTAAACCACAAAGGAAAGACCGTAGAAGCATATCATACCAGGTATGAAGAAAGGGCAATTTTTTGCTAATATTGTGGTGTGAAATTTCTAGAAGGCATCAATCATCTCAAATACCACCTTGCACACATACCTGAGCATAACATGGCATTGTGCAAATATGTTGAGCCTAAGATTGTGAGCAAGGTGTCAGGCCAATTGGAGACCTTTCAAGGGAACAAAACAAGGATAAGCCATTGTGCAAATATGTTGAGCCTAAGATTGTGAGCAAGGTGTCAGGCCAATTGGAGACCTTTCAAGGGAACAAAACAAGGATAAGCCAAAACTAACAAATATCTACTTCTACTTTTTAATGCCCAAAATACTTCTACAAGCATTGGGCCTAGTGCTTGTTATTTGGAGGGTTGGTTTGTGCCATGCAGTACTCCTGATTACTAGTTATCATTACAAAGCAATGTTCCATGGGGATGCATCTCCCCCACCCACCCCAAAAACCCCGCATCTCTGAGACGTTCCCCTACTACTCCACCATCAACATCACTGCCCCACCAGCAACGTCGCCGTCAAGACTTTGGGGACGTTGAGGCTTCCAAGGGACTCCTAGGAGTCTTTGAACCATTGCAAAGATGCCCAAGCATCTCCTACGGCCGGACGACCAAAAAACAAATCTTTTTAAAAGAATCAAAATTTTCTTTGAACTCTATGCCCAAGGCCAAACCATAATGGCCTAAGGGCCCCACCCAAACCCCACAAACTCTATAAAACTGCCTCCTATCCTCATTTCAATTCACAAAAACAAATCAACAAGAAGCTAATAGTGTGAGTGTGAAAGTGAAAGCTGCAAATGTAAGGTGAAAGAGTGAGAATGAAGAGCAAGAAGAGGAGTGATGCCAAGTTAATGTTCACTTCAAAATTCAAATGTTTAAAACTGATTTAACAAAGTTTCATTTGTAATTCTTATGCAGCTTCTTATAACTATTTTTTCAAGTACTATATAAATTTTAACACCACCTGCCCACCACCATCTCGCCACCATTCCCCCAGCATCCCCAAACTTAGGCCCTTGGTCCCCTCGTCCTCGAAACCTATCCCCACATCCCTGTGATCCCCGTCAGAAAACTCTGTGGAACTACGTTACAAAGCACCATGGGGGTTAGAACATCACGCACATGCCACTAAGCAGTGTTGTAGACGATTTTTGGTCTCTTGTGACATTCTCTTCAATGCAGCAAAGTAAAATTTTAACTTTTTGCCTTATTTTTCATTATAATTTCTAAATTTCAACTTTCCCAATATTTCTTTTTAATTCTTCAATTTTTTTTTCAATTCTGAAATCTTTTTCTTTGTATTCTAGAACTCCTTACTAGCAAAGCATTGGTTGATGTGATTGTAATGGATGTTTGATGTGATTCAAAGCCTCTTCTATTGATGATCTATAAAGGGACCAATTTTGATGGAGAAAGTGGTTGATGTATAGTCAATTATTGATGAGCAATGGACTATTTGGAGGAACAAGGGTGGCAATATCATGTTGAATGGATGAAATAATATCAAAAATAGCACATTATTGAATATTTTTAGCATCTTCTTGAGGTGGCACAATCTTTGTTATGTGACTTTTTCCCCAAGAGAAGAGAAATATATAAATAAATCTTTGGAATTAAAAGGGAGATATAAAATAAAGGATATTATGATCCTTTGGTTAAAAGAGAGATTAATAAAGAATATTTATAAACACTTCTTTAAAAAAAGAAGAAGAATTATTTATTTAAATAATTATTAAAAGGAAACTTTTTGTGAGAGGGTGTGATGGTTTGGAAACCACCCCTTAAAAAGATATATAAATCATTCATGTGAGAATGGTGAAGGACATTAAAGAAGAGAGAACATTCAAGGAAGAAGATCAACCAAGGAAGAAGGAAGTGGTTGGTGAGCTATGGACAGGACGGAGAAGGGGCACATCTATAGTATGTGTCCAACCTGGGGTACAAGTGCGTGCACTCACGACAGTCCTGGCCAAGGCATGGTTTTGTGGCACGAGTGTTGAGCATTGTTCCGGTGGAACCAGCACTCGTGTAGAGCGACAAAGTGTGCTTTCCTCCTAGACTGCTCCATGGCAAGAGCCAGTACCACTGACATATTCCTAGGGGTTGATGATGGACCCATGGTGTAGTATGGGATGCACCAAATCCTCTCCCCATTTGTCCAATGGTGTAGAAAACCAAAGGAAAGAATAGGACCCACGATGTAGTGTGCAATACATCGATATTCTTTCTATCCGGAATGCATTATGGACATGTTGTTGAGTACTTTGTCACTGATGTGAAGGTGTTTAAACTGAGAGTGGCTTTTGCAAGTATTATTATCCAGATAAGTATTAAAACCATTTATTCTAAATTATATTGAGAATATATATATGTTTTCGGTGTTAATGAATTATATGAATGTGTATTCCATTTATTAGGTTAACTATCTATTTTGGAATTTCTTAATAAACTCACGCATATTATCTTTTGCATTGATTATTTATATCTACTAAATTCGTTGCTAACATTTAAATAACTTTGGAGGAAAAGTAGCATTACAATCTTCGTGAAGTCAATTGATACTATAGGGAAGATTAAAAAAACTCAAATAATTTGCATGGTGTATTGAAAGAATTTTTGGTGGAGGTGAGGAAGGAAAATGTAGTTGTCACTAATAGTTGAACAAATTATGTAGCTACAAATAGAATACTA
Source organism: Sequoiadendron giganteum (assembly GCA_007115665.2). NCBI lineage: Eukaryota > Viridiplantae > Streptophyta > Pinopsida > Cupressales > Cupressaceae > Sequoiadendron > Sequoiadendron giganteum. The sequence continues at coordinate 441,278,228 of CM021108.1, read as the reverse complement.
ATGGAGAGACACCTCATCTTTTTTCAGACTATGTTCAACACATTGTATTGATATGATCTTGGAGGACACTGATAAAATAGAGTGGGTCAAGCCAATTGTTGAGCATGTGTGCACTAGCTGACCATGTCAGGGTACTCTCTTTAATGAGTTCACAAATAACAAGAAGTTGGTCTAACTTGATCTCACTCATTTTGCAATGTCATTTCTTAGCTTTTAGTCTTTGATACAAGCAAAAGCTTCTTTTAAGTAAATATTTGTTAGCGAACCATGAAGCGAGTCTTCCTACTCGAACAACATATTTGATGGGATTCATTTTGGACTCATAAAAAAAATGTGGATGTATTTCTATAAAGCTTTTTTACTTCATATTTTTTTGCATTTTAAAACTTTTATTTTTCTTAATTTTACAAATTAGGGCTATATTGTTGAGTTACTTTTTAAATATTTGACGTCTAATAGTTCTATCAGTCATTGATATAGTTGATTAAGAAAAGATGATAATGGGTTACATTGACAAGGACATGGAACTAGTAAAGAAAATATACAACCTTTTGGTGACAGCACGAAAAACTAGTATATGCCCATTCAAAATATCATTGGCCAGCACCAAATAAAACTTCTCTTCAAATATTCTAACCCAGTCATGAGATTGTCCTACAAAGAAAGTTAGGTAAAAGTAAAACTACAAAATCTCCTACTTAACCCAATGAGAGAAGAAATGCTAAATAGGAGCAGATCTAACAATTTTAGGAAAAAAAAAGCAACATGCAACACAAAACAAGATAACATAATAAAAGTTTTACCTTGGCAAAACCCTTCAGTAAAAAAAAACCCAACATCGAAAGAGAATTGAATCTTCAATACTGAGATTACAATACAATATCAAAGTAAGAACCCCTTTAATAGCAAGCTTCAACCTATGTCTAGAGAAAATTTGACAACGTAAGCCTCACAAAATACAAGTGCATAATATCTCCATCTCAAGCATCTAGTATATAGAGCAAGTCCAAATCCAAAATCTATCAATAGTTTCCAACATAATTTGAAAACTCGGACTTAGCATAGACTCAGCTACCCAAAATTTTGACTGAAACTCAAGAATCAGCAAAAAAAAACAACATAATTACACAAAAAAATAGAACCTAATGCATATAGAGAACACATAAATTTATTTTCATCACCACTTTGTCATAATTCAAATATTTAATGTCATTTGACACTCAAATCAATAAATGACAGTTCCATTAAGTCTCGAAACAAGGGGCCTTGGATTTGGGGACAACATGAGGATAGTGATAGGCAATGGTCAAGGGGCAGTGCCCCTGGCGGGAGTTTGGGGGCAATGTAGTTAGGATACAATGTCTTTATTATGTTTTGATCATATGGTGGTATGCGACTATGTATTAATTGTTTGTCGAGTTTCACTTGTGTTACTTGATACGCTAAGGGACTGGCTAGATCCAAGTCCAATTCAAACTAGATCTGCAGTCCAATAGAACACATAAGTCTATTTTGATCACAATTTTGTCATTATTCAAATATTTAATGGCATTTGACCCTCAAATCAATAATGACAGTTCCATGAAGTCTCAAAATAGGGGGACCAAGGGCTTGGATTTGGGGACATGGGGATAGGGACAAGTGACAGTCAAGTGCTAGTGTCCTTCACAAGAGTCTAGGGGCAAGGTAGTTCACATACAATGCCTTTATTATATTTTCATCATATGGTTGTATATGACTATGTATTATTCTTAAAATTTTAAAAGAGTTTAGTTACATATATATATATATATATATATATATATATTTGTTTTTAAAATTTAATTTTTTTTTTAATGCGTAGTTTATAAAATTCATTGCCATAGGAATTATAATGGCAACTAATCCTAGCCCCACATGTCAACCTAAATTCAAAATAGATTTGAGTTCTCATTAGAAGAAGTATGTTGATATGATATAGCCAATTCTAGGTGGTGGGGGTTATATTTGGATTTGCAAGGGATATTATGTCAAGTATTCAAGTTCATATAGTCAAGTAAGAGTCCATTTGTGTCAATTCTTGGACTAGGCATCAAAGCTTGCCTTGGAAAGAATGGTGCACATGTGCCATCAAAGCAAGTGGCAACATATATTAATGAGCAAGGGAAAGCAAATGAGCTAGCAAGTCGTAGATCAAATCATCCTTTGGCAAAGCAAAGATCAAAGGGAATGAAGCCCCCTTATGACCCCATCTAATCCCAATGTTATGGTAGAGAGCCACCCATTTTTTGCCACTCCTAAAGAACAACCCACCACAAAAAAGGGACCTTTGAAAATGACATTTCAAAATGAGATTTGAGACATTACCAATCAACACATAGCAAGATATATTTATTCAAATGGGTCGGCTTTCAATGATGTTCACTTATCATATTGGCAAAAAAAGGTGTGAAAAACTAATGAGACTCCAAAAGGTTACAAGGGCTTGAGTTATGGGAAGGTGTGTAGCACCTTATTGGGCAAAGAGCATTGAAGGCCATAAGAGATTCATGGGCCTAGACATGGGTGTCCTTTGTTTACAATGGGTGGAAAGATGTTAAAACTTGGCCCTTGATCAATGTCATAGCAATGTCCCCTAAAGGGGTAATGTTTCTAAGACCCTGTATTGTTGTTTAAGTCAGAAAGAACAACACAAAGAATTGTAGAGTTGTTGAATTGTTAATTAAGGAATGTTATTCAAACATCTTTTAGACACCTTGTGTGATCCACTCTCTCAATCTTATACTACAAAAGATTGGGAAAAAAATTATTGGATCAAAGAGGTTGCTGGTTCATTTGTATTTCAAGCGAAATGGAACGCATATTATTTCATCCACTTAGTAAAGTGCAACAAATTGCACTCAAAAAAGGAAAAGAACTTAATGTATTTGTATTTCAACTTGCACCTCCTTTTGCACCAACATGGCTACAGGGAAAGGAACACAAAGTTGTAGTATATGGAGCTAGAGCTTATTAACTTAGATGCTTCCACTTCCCAACATGTTGCATTTGTGGAGTTTGAAAATGAGCAAACTTTTAGTACAAGTGGCAGTGGCATTACTTGTGGTTCTTCAAATATTCCTTCATCATCTAATGTCAATGATCATAATGATATTGATGATTTAGAAAATCCATATGACACTAATAAATAACTATTTAACTCAATATTATTATTAAAACTTGAAGTTTGAACAATGAATATTTTATAATATTTATTGTAATGTCCCCATTTGGGAAAAATCCTATTTTTAGGCCTGCAAAACAATAATAATCACTAAAAATTGATATTAGTAATAACAAGTATCGACTTTAAGGTTATATTCAAATTAATACATAAAATATTATAATATTGAGGGCAATTTAGATCTATAGTTCATAGCATCATTAATACTTGAATTCAAAATATCTTAACATCATTAATGATTATTCCAAGGCATATTCCTATAGCCCATCATATTAGGAATTCACTAGAAATGTTTGAAAACTACAATCTCAAGGATGGTGGCCCTTGTATTGCAAGAGCGTAGAATGATTCTAGATTTGTTCCATCCCTCAATCCGCCTTGGAGGCTAGACATCCTCAATCAAGCCCAAGGGCACTATTTAGGCCTCTTGGCTCACGAGTATGGCAGAGCCTCCATTTCATCCATCTCAAGGTGGTGTGCTTGATAAGATGCATTAAGGCTGCCCTCTTCAACCAAGCCCAAGAGCACCATTTAGGCATCTCGACCACGAGTATGGCAGAGCCTACAATTCATCCATCTCAAAGTGGTGTACTTGATATTAAGAATTCCTAGCCCTTTAGCATTTGGTGACTTGAAAGGTTGATTGACCTCCCTATTTGCAAAACACTTCTATAAATTCAAAAAAGATTGCTAAAGGAATTTGCTACATTAATTTGTAATAAAATATCATTATGTAGTTATAATAGATTTACTTAGAAGTGGTTGTAATAACTTAATTTCTGCAATTAACATATACATATATATATGGCTATTGCTAATTTATATTCTAAGATTATCTTTTAAACTTACTTCCCAATAATATTCTTGCTGAAAACAATATTTATTTTCAATAGATATCAAATATTTCAATTCCTTGTTTTCCTTTTTCCAATTTGATCCACTTGATATGATATGCTGAATGATTGTGAGTTGATTGATATTTATGGATTGACAAGTAAATGTTCGAATGATGCTTGAATAACTTTATACTAGAATGAATTCATGATTGAATGATTGATACTTGAATGATTTGAGGATTGAATAATTTGATGCTTGAATGATTTGATGATATAATTATAAATTGATTGATATTTTGATTGCTTGATTTTTTGATGGATAGATGAGTTATGATTGTTGATTGAATGTCAATGAACTAATTTACCCTTTATATCCATTTCTTGAAGGAGTCGCCACCCTTCACAATAAAGGAGCCATCACCATTCATAATAAAGGAGGCACCACCCTTCATGGTTGCCTTTTGAGAATAATACTTTATTTCCAAATTAATTGATATATTTATTCCCCATTCATGATTTCTCCACAAGGAAATGGTCCCCCTTTAATATCTTATTATTGAGGGAGTCACAACCTTTCACATTAGGAGTCACATCCTTTCTCACATCATCACTATTCTTGAGAACATAATTTAATTTACTTGCAGAGCCACATAAGTTTCTTATTCTCAATTGAATTATTGAATGATGTTATGGATGTCTTTATCAAATGAAATGCTCTCCCTTTTATATCTCAAGTTTGAGGGAGTTACACCTCTTCACCTCAATACTTACAACTCTTCATTGCTGCATTTGGAGAAGAATAACTTAATTTTAAATAAGTTAATTTGCTAGTGCTTCTGTCTATTACTTGTAATCCGTCATAATAATTACTTTTTCCTTCCTTATACACCTTATCTTTCTCAAGGGACACAACTCTTCATATGCCGGTTGACCATTCTTAACAACTTAATCTTTATATAATGCTAGTTTGGTGTAATATTAATTATCTGTATTGATTTCTTTTGAAACATTTGCTGCAGACATTTAGGAATAAAATGAAACATACATTTATCATTTATGTTTTTAATGGCACTTGAGTTAATGGTGGTTTTGTTGATTGTATGTTGCTATGAGGTATTCTAAACTTAATTCCTACAATTAGGCTACAAATATATATATGATCTTTACATTTTTTTTGTATAGAGGAACCTAAAACGACCCCAACTCCAATTTTTTTTGCCAAATCCACAAGCTGACCCTGCAAACCCACACCAAGATCTATACCAAAACCGACAACTTAGCCAATAGGTAGACAGTTGTGTTCTTGGCAACTATGATGTTCTTTAAACAGACTTTGCACAGTCAAGGAGAGTTGTTTGATCTTTGACTAACCATCTTTGGTTCTTTATAAGAACTTCATGTGTGAATAAAGATATATTTTACTACCCTGTTTGTTCATTATTTCAAGTATTAGTTTTATTAGAAAGAAGACTAAACATTAGGCATTGTTGCCTTAAAAAAGATAGCATCTGATTTAGGATATTCATGCCCTTAGACCCTATTAAAGGCAGGAAGAGACCACAACCTCGTCAAAATAAGAGATCAAACAATCTCTTAAGATTGGTCAAGCAAAGAGAATAGAGAAGGCTAAGAGAGCTCACTGTAGAGACTTCAATAGTGAAAATCCAACACTGAAGTTTGTCCCAAAGCATAAGTCAAAGTCGGAGTTGAGGTGTGAGTTGGCATCATAGTCAAGAGAAGATATCAAAACACTCAAACTACTACAAATAACCATACGAAGAAAGAGTGTGTAACAATAGCAAGACACCTTCCATTATCAAATGAAGCATGGGTTGACCTTGCAGACCAAGTTCAGTATAAAAATCCATATAGCCTCTTCTAGATGGGGAAGTCTTCATTGGGAGACAAACTCCTTCACAAATAGAGAGTTGTTAATAGAAGAAAAAACTAAGCCAAAAACTCCAAGGCTAAGGGTTGGAGGAAACAAAAGAGAACCTAAAGGTGAAAGAAGTGTGTGGAACAATAAAGCTACAAGAAGAGTAAAGGATTCCCACATGGTTGAGAATGCTAATGGAGCACCAAAACATCTGAATCAAAATTCCTTGATGAACAAACTAAACTTGCATCAAAATAAAAATGTGGTGATTCCACCATCAAGCCCCAACGTAGAAAGGAAAAAGCTGCCTAAGTTTACAAGTAATGGATCAAAAGATCCCCTAAGTCGCTATAAAACCTATGAAATAATTTGTGCAAGAAATGGTCAAGACAATAGAGTATATTGATTACAACCTTTTCTAGCCACACTGAGAGGTGTGGCTATTGATTGGTGTACAAAGATTGAACCAACCTTCTAAAATACATGGTAAAATATTAAAGAAGGCCTTTGAAGAAGAATTCAAATTTCTTCAAGATGACAATGAAATTGTAGTAGAAATCTACATCACAAAACAAGGTAAGCATGAATTTGTTGCTCCACTTCAAGTCTAGTCAAGAGTAGAACAGTCAAGTTTTGAACCTTTTCTTCCAAAGTAACCATATTTGATTTCTTCATATGTTGAATAAAGCCACAAAGGGTATCCAAATCTGGGTTTTTCTTTTGGAGATCAATTTTGCCTGGGAAGTTGTGCCCATTTTAGTCAATTTGAAGACTACTAGGAGATTGAGGCCTAATGAATGAAAACCATCATGTGAATGTTGAGAGATTGAAATTTTGCTTGTTTGAGGATTTTTTTGGAGTGGTCCACCCTACTCTGCATCAACCAAGTAGTAAGTGAGGAAGCAACTTCCTTAGATTTGTCAAATTCAAACTCCAAACACGAAGCATTATTGGGTCCAATAGAGCCAAATGCCTAAAAAAAATTAGAATTATAGTCATGTTCAAAAAATGAAACAAATTCCCTTCATGGTCTATTCCATGAACAAATGCAAGACATGTATTTCTCTCAAACTACAATTTTAATGAAGCTACAAAGACTGATGAAGAACAACAATGAAGAATGATTTTCAGAAATTGGATAGTTTATGAGCACCCGATGAAGTACAAGGTTCACAAAGGCCAAACATTTTAAATATGGTTAACCTTAGTGTTCTAGAAAACACCCAACTTCACTAAAGATTCCAAAATTAATGAAGGTATGCCTCAAAATAATATTACAAAATTATTTGATTTGGAACCTATAGATAGTTGTCCTAATGAATGTTACGAAGGACCTCACTCATGTTGCATATTTTAGCATAACATCAAAGTCAGATTAAAGCAAACTTCACAAGATATTTATGGAAAAGGGAAATGTACCATAAAATGGCCAAACAAAAGAATAATGTTGGAGCAAAAATTAACAAGTGGACCAAATATGAGAAAAACAAAATAATTAATAATAAAAGTACAAGCTTTTTTAAATGGGTGGAAAAGGTAAACATTAAAAAAGTAAACTACAAAAGTCCTTTTTCTAGCACCATACGATTTCCAAGGGCAAAATAAATTATAATCTCAATCTCTCAAATTCAATCATACAACAAGTTGAAGAAATCCCTACCATACAGCATTTGAGGGGCCAATAGATTAGACCCTATAGTTATGAAATTCTAACAATACGTCCTATGGAATCAAAATTAAAAGGCAAAAGGAAATCAAAAGTTATAACAAACAATATCTCTCTTCCTCTTCCATCAAACAACAATAGAATCCCATCATATGCCATTTAAAAGAAAAGCAAATTAAAAATTATGACAACAAAGTTATATCATCTTTAACCATACAACCTCATTATTCCCTAAATATATGATGTCCAAGAGAAAAGCATATTAAAAGTGAGGATTTCTCAATCATACGACCTACCTTTCCATCCACAAATTTGTTCAATTAAGCATTGAATGATATGCTCAATTGCTTAGCATACAACCTACTATGAAGCAACAAGATAAACAAAAGGAACAAGATAATGCGACCTTTTCACTATATGGTTGATACAAGCATTACCACAGTAGACTATACAACTCTCACCAACAACTCACTGTGTACAATTTCATCAAAAAACTCATAGCCTTGCATCTACTCAATTTTTTTCCATACAAGATTATTAGGATGTTAATACTTCAATGGTATGATCATTATGGGGCCATGGGCTGATGATGATGTACAATTTGATCTTTTTCATCTTCCTAAGGAAGGTTGTCATGTCCCCTTTTTTGAATAAAGCATCATGGAGAATACCTCTAGCCTATCCCCATTTCTTGTAGGCTAAAGGATTGTGCAAGAAAATGAAATTTTATATTATTTCAAATTGGGCTTGGTCACTTTTATTTTGGGGGCAACTTAAATAATTTTATTTTAATAAATTTTAAAAAGTAGTTTTTATTACTTAAATGTAAAAAGTATTTTTAAATACTTGGAGGCAAAATAAAATTAAACTAAAAAATAAAATAAATGGAGGACCCAAAAAAAGGAAACTATAAAAGAAGTGCCCAGTTCCTCATTTTATCACCATTGAAGTTATCTTCTTTGCATACAATTTTCAGATTTGACCAGTTTGTTCAATATAGGGCATCCAAGGACAAAAAATCTTCATTGTGCTCAAATTCTAGAGGACAAAAACCCTCTCAAATTCCACATTTGGGGCCAGTCTTGGGTGATTCCGCCAGGGAATCACAACTGTGCTGATTTGTGCAGCATTTGGAGATATATTCATTTTGCTACACTAGCGCTAAAGTGCCATTACAATATTTTTGCAAGCAAATATCATTATTTTGTTGTCTTATCATATTTGATGGTTTCTACATTGGTTTTCAGGATTTTGGAGAGCTATTCTGCTTCAAAAAGAGCTAGATCTAAATTGTTTATGATATTTCTAATGAACCCTAGCTGGGCACCACCTTTGGAGTAAGAAGATACATCTTGAGCATTATGTCAATCACATTAGCTTCTGTCTGTCTTATTTCAGTAATCTTCTATCAGCACTGCAAATCTTGCAAGGAGAAAATTGCTGATTTCTGACATATTGCAGATGTTTCCAGGACAGATCTGAATTTGATCAGCATTTTTTGAGATCTCCAAGCAGCGATACCATTCCAGGGCATAAAATAATAATAATTCTTCATTTGTGAGAGGAATCGGTATCAAGAAAGGTTTGAGCATAAGGTTTCAGTCACATTGTACCTTCCTAGCAGTGGTTGTACAACTTTTCAGACTTTAATGCAGCAGCATACAACTGTTTCATCATCAATTTGCCAATAAATAAAAAATTGTTTTGGAGAATTTCATGTTGCAGAAATTGAATATTTTCATCATCTTAGGGTTTTATTATACTAAAATCAGTAGGATCTAAATTTTATATCAGCAAATAAGGGTTTTAAATTTTGTGATCAGTTCATGTACTTGGTTAATTGAATTCAAAAATTCAGAGAAGAAGCAAAATATTGCATGTTCTTGTTGGGAACATTACAAATGTTGTATGGCCTGCACAGGAAAACGTACTACTATATTGTCTACACATTTAGTCTTATTTTGCTGTTGTACAATTTGTGTCTCCTGCTGAATTATCCCATGAATCTTCTGAATTAGTCAGTGAATTTTCTATTGTATATGTTCAACCTTCTACAGTTGGTTCTTCCTTAGAATGACATTGGCAACAATAATGAATTCTTCCTACTGACTTGGGAATTAGGAGAAGGCACTTTCCAGGCCTCAAGGTAAGCTACAGAGGACTTTGATGATGGGCATACTTTTGAAGTGTCTATAATATTGTCTAGGTGCAATGATCCATTGAGTGAAGCAATTTCAAAGTCCACTGTGCAATCAGATTGGGTTCCTTGTTTGTTTAGTCCTCAACCACCATTCATCAAATTATATGTCCACTTGCGACTAAATTCTCTATACACTTGCCTTACTTTTGGCAATGATGTTTCTACTAATGCTCCACATGGACTTCCATTTGCTGATGAACAAAGTTCCCTTTCGTCAATTTTCTTTCTATTGCCAACTAAAACAATTACTCTAGATCTTCATCCCTCTTTTATCATGGAACACTCACTAGTCATGGAATGATCAAGTTATGATTAGGTTTTCCTAGCTACCAACAAGAAGCATCAGCTCAAAAGTCTTCCTTCCTCTACAATGTCATCACAAGTTTGAAAAACCTTACCTAATGTTGATTGATAATTACTTGTTTTCTTTGTCGTTTGGAAGACAACCTTTCTTTTGGGGAGATGACATAGTTAGTGTACAGTGCATTTATTATGTTTTGATAATATAGTTGTATCTAACTATTTATTAATTGTTTGTTGCCTTTCGAGTAGTTTTAGGAGTTGGTAGACGATTGTGTTATGCTTGGCAACCATCAAGTTCTTGAAATAGACTTTGCATAGTCAAAGAGAGTAGTTTGGTCCTTGGTTGACCATCTTTGGTCTACTTCTATAAGAACTTCATGTGTGAATAAAGATATATTATACTACTCTATCTGTTTATTATTTAAACTTTTAAGTATTTGTCTCATCAAAAGGAGAGTAAACAATTAGCACCCCCAATGGGGTTAAGGAGCAATGCCCCTCATTAGGCCTAGGGGCAGCCACACAAACCTTCCTGACAAGTGCTATCTTTCATAATCCTATCACTATATTTTCAAATTTTCTACAATACCAAGTCCTCAATATATACAACCAAATCTTTGTTCTTCCCGTCACTTCTCTCAACATGTTTTTGTCACATTGATGCAAAAAGCATCTTTTGTTGGGCGAAATAAGACCATAAAATGTCAAATTTGAAGTGAAACAATGAAAATCACATGGGTTCTATTTTATCATATTGCCAAGCAAATCTATGCCGAGAACTGGTGAGTCTTAATGGAAAACTCCACTAAGTCCCAAGAAAAATTTGCCCAAGAACTTGGCCTAACTTGCCCTTGACTTGGCACAAGAGTCACACTGACTCAATACGATGAGTTAGCCAAGTACTCATCAAGTTAGCCAAGTACTCATCAAGTTTTCCTAATACAATTTCCAATACCATGGGCTAAAACCATGAGCCTAACTTGGGTGCCCAAGTTCATGATCAAGATTGCAATTCATGAATGCATCTCACAAAATAGAATCCAACTCCCTAATCAAGGAGTCCACTGACAAAAGTTGGACAACTACATTTTGGAGTATTCAAACATCTTCAAAGATACCCTTATGTGTCATAAATTGATCAAATGTATTTCATGGCTTTCCTACTCCACTATGTAACTTTCTCACATGCCCTTACATATCTAACAATGTCATAGAGGCTCTTACACATCTTACATGATAGATGCTCTTACAAATGTCATAGTACAATAGCCAAGTGATTTTTTTAATATTTCATCCCCAAGGAATCTTAAGATTCCTCCCAAGTGGGGCACTTTTTCTATGTGGCCCCAAAATTACAACATATTACAATATTAAATAAATTTTAAGTTCACCCACATTTGCAAGGTGTACAACACCTAGTCATAACGTTTGACATTTTGAAAAGTAAAAAAGTATTATCATATATTTACAATAAAATTTTAGGTGCATTTTAATATGAGACGGCAATGTTTCAGTATGCCAAGAGACATAACGTATAGTGATAGCAAGGGGTGCAATCTAATGGCATGACTCTGTTCAAAAAAACTATTTAGAGCTGGAATTTAATTTTTAAATATAGAGACACTAGCTCTAAAGTAAATAAAATAGCTCCACATTAAAAATACAGAAACCAATTTTTTTAAATATAAACTAAATAAAATAGTTCCAAGTAAAATAAAGTACCTCTTAAGTAAATAAAAAAATCAGTCAATTTTATCTATCTATAATTCAATTAACTAAACAAACATCAAACAAAAACCTTTGTCAGCCACAAATAAAATTATTAATAGTGAATGGTGGTTTTTTTGAAGTAGAAAGAAGTTCATCTAATTATAAAATATTTACTTTTATTTTTTACTTTTCTATTTTTTTTGTAAATGAATATTAAATTTCAATATCTATTGAAATACTACATGCACATGTGGGCACATAAATAGGTATTTAAATAGATTAAAAAAACCGACCTATTTTAAATTTAACTTTTACATATGAATATTAAAGTTTAATATCTATTGAAACTATTACATATACACATGGACACATGGACACATAAATAGGTACCTAGATATAAAAAAAGATAGAGAATTGTTTCATTATTTAATTTATTTACTATATAGCCACTTTATTTTACTATCAGCTACTTTATTTACAATTTTATTCCAAATAACAAATTTAATATAGGTGCCTTCAAACTGATATATCCTGGCATCTTTTAGATAGAGATGTATTTAAAATATTTATGCTAGTTATTTAGAGGATTATTGTGATGAGCCCTTGTGGTTAAGGAGAAGAGTGGGGTGAGCATAGGAACAAAACTGCTGGAAGTACAGTACAAGGATCTTTGCATGCACATGGCAATTCATCAAATGATTTGATGAGGATATTTCTTACGAAGCATATTGTGTCCTCATTGTTTTGTCATATAACATGCATTATATAATAGTTAGCACTCTTTATGTGCTCCAAAGACATCTCAATATCATATTCAATATTTATTGCAGTTGGCCCAAATCGAACTTGACTCCTGATCAATGAAAACTGCCCGTGTCCATAATTTTCCTTTTATATAGTTTCAATTTTTATACTTCATGAGTCTAACGAGTGCAAAACCATAAATGCAAAATTGTTGTACCATATTTGTGTTTAGAGAGAGAAAGCATGGATATATAGGTTTCTTCTACCAAACCTTTCAATTCCACAGTCATGTGTTGATTTCTTATTCATGTTTGTTTTTGGTAACTTAGATCAAAAGAGAACTCATTGAGCACTTGATGAAATACATGGAAATTATATTTTACGGTATGCTCTGGCAATTGACCACTGTAACAACACAAAAGCACACCTAACCACTATTACCAAAGGCCCAAAACCATGTGGACTGGAAGTCATGCTCCCAAAGAGCCAACAAACACTCAAAAAAATATTTACCAGAATTAGTTTTATTATCCCTAATATATCGTGACATAAATGGTTGTGAGAACATGCACTCAATTAAATCCTAAAAACCAAAAATGCATGAAGGTACATCTCAAAACATTTTCCACTCTAAAAACAATTCAGTCAATCTAGTTTCCACTTCATATCTGATGAAAAGGGAATAATCCCTATTACCTTTCTCAGACAAGTTGATAAAAGTATAAAAAACAAATTCAAGAGGCACATATTGATACAAAGAAAAAATCCAGACTCTGATACTAGGATCTGATAATGAGACAATAGAAAGCAATTTTCACACATCTGTATACAGATTGCTCCAATTCCAATACAGTTTCATCCCATTTTTTGTAACACTATCTAGCTAATAGAAAGATAAATCAAGCTAGAGAAGGCAGATGGCATACAGACCTTTCTTCTTTTATGCTCCACAGATTCAAGAGCTGACCGTAGTTTGGTTATACTGGCCAAATCATCCGCTTCTTCTGTGGCCAAAGTCCCTGCAATATCCTGACCCACAAAAAATTGTGGACAAATCAATATTTTATAAAACATTAGTTGAGTATTTTTTCCTTGAGCATTTAAACACAGATATACAGTTTATTAAAAGAAATTTAAATGTTAGATTGTATCCATTACATTGCCTTGAGGGAAACAAGAATGCATAAACGCAAAACATTATCTCACCAGTAAATTGATAAAAAAATTGGGACAATTTTATGAGAGATTTGAACATGTTCTTATCTACTTATCAATGATTGCAAGTGTTAGTCCTACTCAGGTGTTTATATAATTAACTGTATGTGTCTTCCCCTTGGATAACAATGCTAGGCAGATTTCAGCAGCTGGATCTTCTACGGTTGACTATTGACATATATAGGAAAAGATACAGCAGATTATGAAAATGATTCTAACCCTTCAACATTTTTTTTTCATTAATGGATGTGATCATGGTGTCAATGAATTGTTAGCCAGACTAGGCAAGAGAAAGGTCTTACTCTTGCTACCTTGTGATTTCACTGGTCTCATACTTATTTTTTGTTCTGAAATGCTGATTCTGATGAGATGATTCTGTTCCCTGGTGCTACTTAGGTAGAACGCAGATACTTGGTTGTGCTCTTGATAATAGTGTTGGTAGAGAGACAATGACAAGCAGAGTACCCATTTGGAATGCCAAAATGCAGAAAGTGGTTCATGATGTTCAGATCATTCCTATGGAAAATTTATCCTAATATTGCTTCATTTTCTATGTTAAAAACTGTGAAGACTGGACCAATGCATAAAGACTTACCTGAGTGTGCAAAGGCACATTCTAAGAAACATCTAATTCTCTTTTCTGATAATGTTTTCCAATGTAATTTTGCAAGAATGGGTGTTTGATAGGTTTGTGTTACACTCATAGTTGCACAGAATGTGTGACACTGCTTCATTATTCTTAGTTAACAGGTTCTTAACATTGCCCGCTTTAGGTGGCACCACTTTCCTATTTCTGCTTAAAGTAACTTAGGTTTCCATGAGTACCACTATGCACATCTACAGTTAATGTTATCACTTTATCTTTATGAACCTGTTGTATTTCTCACACTAATATCCTACAAGGTGATATCTAAGCAGCAATTTGGAAGAAAAACCTTTTGTGGCATGTAGGCAAGGATTGGTAAATAAGACTTCACTAAGAGCAACAATTACTATTTTTTCCCTAAAAATTATACTGTTTCATGGAGTCATGTCACCCTAGCCTCCCACGCAAGAAAACAAGGCATTTCCAAAATGGGGGCATCCCTAGGACATGTAGACAAGGATGAGACATCCCCTGACTACCGCTCTCCCCTTCCCCCCAACCACGATCACCAAATGGGAAACATCTCCAAGAAGCTCCTCTTATAATGGAGCCCATCGGGGATGTTGAGGGGACTCCGAGAAGTCCACAAAATGGCATGGAAGCTCTATTAAGTCCCTCAAAAGTCTCAAAAACTTTGAGACATCCCCACAGCCTGCGCATGCAAAAAGTCATTTAAAGAAAAGAAAAAAAAAAATTATTAAAAAACCTAATTTACTAACCCTAACCCTAAAATGCTAACGGGCCCCACCGAAACCCTAAACCCTCAAAAAAAGCTATAAATATGTATACCCATCCTCAATACAAATCACCCTAAACACTTTGTCATTGCATTGGGCAGGAGGAAGAGGAAGAATTAATCATCTTCATCAATCAACTATTTGAAGCATTCATCAAGCCATCAAGATAAAAAAAATCTTAAAACAAAGTTTGGAATTTATACTTTGTTTCTGGCATTTGCATTTTTCATTGCTAAAATGAAAAATTTGAAATTAAGCACTTGGGAACACTTTATCATCTCTTCACTAACATTTTTGACAATTACATGAATTTAGGCACCCCTAGAGGGTATGATGCACTTTTCATGTGTTTGCAACTTTGACTTGACATTTTGATATTTAAGTCGAGAAAGGGGTACCCAAGAAACTTGGAGTCACTGTTTTATTAATTTTCACTCTGACAGTTAATTAATTTCAAGTGTCATTTTTCACTGAAGTTGTTCAAGTCACTTTTTCATTCTAACTTAATGTTGAGCTTGGTCACCTACGTGAAAAAGTACACTTTTCTTCTAGTTCTTCACTAACATTTATCACTTAGTGAAAAAGTGTTTTTAGTTCACCTGAACAAATTATTCATTGACATTTGCTTTGCTAGTGAA
The DNA here is from genome assembly GCA_007115665.2 of Sequoiadendron giganteum. Lineage (NCBI taxonomy): Eukaryota > Viridiplantae > Streptophyta > Pinopsida > Cupressales > Cupressaceae > Sequoiadendron > Sequoiadendron giganteum. Next base: position 441,262,455 of record CM021108.1, on the reverse strand, counting down.
AAGATGCTTTTTGGGTCACTTAAGTGACTTATTTTTCCATTGATATTGAAAAGTGCAAGCACTTTACAGCGTAGTGATTTTTTTCCTTGCAACATACATTGTACCCCATAGGAACATGCCCAAGATGTTGGATTCATTTCCTCATGATATTGGTCCTTCAGCATGACTATCTTTTCCTTTGACATGCCCTAGATCACCTATATGCCTTTTTTCAAGATGAAATAACCCCTAGATAGCTTTGCTTTGCCAAAACATCCCTTGTAACGTCCCCTTTTGGGGATATACCTGATTTTGCCCAAAAAATAACAATTCCAACAAATGCAATTTATTTACAAATAGAATTCTATAAAATTATATAATTGCAATACAATTTAGAGAGAATCTAAATTAATTAACATCAAAGCATTAATATCAAGGATCTATGATCATATATAAATAATCTCTATTGAAATCAAAATATCCTAAATTCATTTGTATCTATTTCATAGCTTATTTCCAATAGCCAAACATATTAGGCATCCGATGGAAAAGCTTGATAGGACACTGGGAGACTGTCCTCCTCAACCAAGCCCAAGGGCACAAAATGAGCCTCCAAGTCATTTGGCCCCTTAGCCCACAAGCATGGCACATCCATCTTGGAGTTGGCGTACTTGACGAGGGAGCCGGTACTGCTGCATCTTCCTATCAAACATTTCACATTGATTCCAAACATGGTTGCAATAACTTAATTTCTACAATATATATATATATATGGATCTTCTTAATTTATATTCTAAAATTATTCTTCAATTTGATTTTTGAATTCTTTCAATTGCTTATTGATGTCTTGGATGATTGATGTCTTAGTAATTGATATTTGAATGATTGTTGTCTTAATGATTGACATTTGAATGATTCGAGGCTAGAATGGTTGATGCTTGAATAATGGATGTTTAAATGATGGATGTTTGTATGTTTGATTGATTGAATGAATTGATAATTTATGATGATGATTTTATGATTGGTTGTTTGCTTGATTTGATAATTGATAATTGATTTGATGGATTCATGAGTGATGATTGAACAAGTGATGATTGTTAAGTGATCCTCAAACGCTTGGATTGATTTCTCCTTTATACTTTATTGGTGAAAGAGTCACCTTCATAAGAATTGAGTCACCACCCTTCATTGCTGCCTTTTTGAGAATAATAAATTATTTTTCCAAATTGATGTTTCTCACATGTCCTCCTCAAATGAAACCTTCTCCCCTTTATATCTTCCAATGTAAAGGAGAAGTCACACCTCTTCATCATGTCTATTCGTTGCAAGAGTCACAACCTTTCACAATTACCACCCTTTGAAAGAGTACAACCCTTCATAATTTCTGCCCTTTGAAAGAGTCACTTCCTTATTTTCTTCCCATTCCTTTCTTCTTCCATTAATCCCTCCTTGATTCATAGGCCCCCTTCTCTTTTCCTTTCTCTTTTTCAAATGAACTCTTCTCCCTTTTATATCTCATGTTTGAGGGAGTCGCAACTCTTCATTTCATGTCTTTTGACCATTCATTAAACTTAATTAAATTTTAATTATATTATATTTTATTTTTCACTTTTTTTAATTTTAATTTTATTATTATAATTTATTATTTATTATTAATCCTATTTCAAAAAGGGGACATTGCATGCTTCAAAAACCCTAGTCCCTTTGTCTTTGCTTATACCCTAGCCAACATGCCACCGAACCCAATGTGCTTGAAAACCTCCTATTTTGATTCTTGCATAGGTGCTGTCTACAACTGATGATGATAATACTAGTAATTACTTGCAACGAGAAAACTTACAAACACCAAACAATAAGTTTTATACTTAGAATTTCACTCAATATGAAATATTTCAATTGGGTACAAGCATCAATGCTTCAAATGGTGAGGTCTCATAGAATGGAGATGATTTTCAAGGAAGAGGCCTTGGGGGTTGTTACAGAATTATTCTTTGTGAATACTTGAACCCACATCTTCCTCTACATTTATAGGTAGGTATTGATAAACATGACAATTATTACAAAGCATTTTCCAAGGTCTTCCTCCGATTAAGTAAAATGATCATGTCATTTATATAGTTCTAGGAAGCCAACCACCCAATATGCAGCCCTATCACTACCCCTATGATCATAATAATGAGAAAAAGCACGTTGTTTGTGTGGAGCTTGATGTTTTGACCAATTGACCAAGTGAAAGATTTTACTCCATACCCATGGTTATGGTGCACAAAAAAGATCCTTCTTGGCAATGGCCATGTGTATCATGATTATTGGGAGTCAAATGAACTCACTGTCAATAATAAGATTTCTATCCATGTTATGCATTATTTGTTGGATGAATTTCATACAGCTATGGTCTCTACTAAGTTGGATCTGCATTTCAGCTACCATCAAATGATTAAATCTTAAACAGTTGGTAAGTTGTTTGTTTTTCAGGGGTGTTTGACTCCAAAGTAACAACAAGATGTTGGCTGTTTACTTTAAGGTATCAAAAGTGGATCAAGAATAATTGAAGCCCACCACTCATATACATGAAGGCCAATATGCACATTCAACCTTTCCTTTTGGTCTTGCTAATACACCATATATTTTTAAGAGTCCCACAAAGTTGGTAGTAGGGCAACTCTAACTATAAAGAAGTCACTGGTCCCAACACTATAGCCTCTACAATATAAAGGGGAAAGGGAGGAAGTTGTGAAGAGGCTTACCACATAAGTGATACAGGGGGTTGATGATCATGTTCATCAAGTAACTACTGATTGTGTTTTCAGTAGATTTGCTTTAATTGTTAGTGGGGCCACCTTTCTTCCCCAATTCACAGGTTACAAATATAATAAGGAAGATTACTGAAATATAAGAGGGACGGGTTTTGGGTGTTTTATATCCATCTTAGATAGGCCCCTCCATGTAGTGTAGTTTCTATTTTATTCCACTCTAGTCTACTGTACTGAAATTGGATGGATGCACGAAAATCAACACTTCCTTTGTCTAGTTCTAACCATATATGTTACAAAACCTCAATTCATATGAGGGTGGGGCGGGGCCCACCACTACAGTTTCTCTACTCTATAATGGTGGGGACTGATTCAAATTGACCAGCCCCAAATTATCTTGAAAAGTCAGGAAGAGATTAACCAGAAATTGTTATTATATTGATTAGGTACTTGTGTTTTTTTAAGATACACTTATCTCATATCTATAGTAAAATTTGGAAATAAATCTGCAGTATGTGGGTAACATTTGATTGGAAAGAGATCAGCTTTATGCATGCCCCAAGGAGGTTTGAATACCTTGGGCAATGCCTCCTTCAAAGGTGTCAAGTTGGGATTTAACAAGAAGAAAACAAGAATGGATTGGCCATTTCCAAAGAATATTAAAGGTCTTAAATGATTCTTATTTCTTACACAATACTACTGCAAGTTTGTGCCGAAATACAGTCACATTGCAGATCCTCTTACAACAATCTATTAAAAAGATGTATTTGTTCGTATTGTCAAGGAAATTTAAGCATTTAAGGACCTAAAGCAAGCCCTTGCAATACCTCACCTCATGAAAATTTTCATAGTAGAATGTGATGGTTAATATAACAGAATTGAAGTTGTATTAATGCAGGATAGTCAACCAATAGCATTTGGAAGTCCACAACTGAAAGGGAGTACACATCAAATCCACATACAAAAAGAAATAACTTGCACTTAAGCAATGGCATCTGCACCTCATACATAAACACTTCAACGTTACAAAAACTCTTATCTTAGAGAACTTCCTTAGCAAAGGCTTTATTCGAAAGAGCAACCAAAATAGGAATCCAAAAATAACAGTCAGTGATTAAGATCCAGTTTCCAGAAGAAATGATTGCATATACTTGATTGTAATTCTCAATACATGGTCCACAACTCTTCTTGGCACAGACAATCAGATGGGAAAACAGATATGGTAAGCAAATGCCTTGAAGGATATCTTCATTGATTTTCCTCTGATAAACAATCTCAGTGGGGCCAAAGATTAGCATTAGTTAAATCGTGATTCAACCAAATTAACACCCTTTAAAGCATGGTATGAATATCCCTCACCACAGACTTCTGCCTATCAGCATAAGCAAAATGGGGTCTTGGCAGTTTTTAAATCACACTCAACATCAACAAGTTATGCTATAGATTCTCAACATAGTTGGCCATGACAAAAATTAGAATGAAACAAGCATATCAACACAGAAGCAACTGCCATTTTAAGGAAGGGGATAGAGTTTTGCTTTTTCTCTATCTGCAAGCATATCAATAAATGCCTCTGTGCCAACAAAAGGGTAACAAATTAGCTCCTAAGAACTTGGAAGCCTTGCTTACAAGTTGGGGCTGTATCCATCCTAAATGATCCATCTAATTTTTCAGGTGTCTTGCATGAGCAACATGATTGATCACTAAACCCTATAAAAACAAAGCAAGAATTGAATGATGAGAGCCGAATCATTGAAACTAGAAGAAGTGATTGATAGGTAAGTCAAGCAATTGTGTAGCAAAGTTATCATGGTGTATCTTATCATGCAAAGAATTTGACTTGGGAGGATGTGACATGGGAGGAAGAGCATTTCATGCAAAAGCATCTTCACCAGGAAAGTGAGGGAGCAATTCTACAATGAGGAGAGGCATGTGGTGATACTAGTTGTACATGTCATGTGTATGATCACACTATTTAGTAGCCCACATATGGCATGTGTAAACCTTGGACTTAGTCAAGTAACAATTTCTAGATTCTAGCCATTCATCTTATTAGAATTTATGTGTTTTCCCTAACCTAATTGAGCTATTAATATAGGTTAGATAAATATCTGGACATCATGTGTAGTGTGAATTCATCCTTCACTAAAGCATTTAGTAGGCTGCCCACTGAAAGTTGCATTACTTTCTTATTCTAGATTCTAGAATAAAGTAATTTTATTCTCAAATGCTAAAATTCTTCACATTCCTGCTTTATATGTTGGTTCTTCAGTATTTCTTGTGCTCATATCCTGACAGTTTGACTCATTCAGGATCAACAGACGATAATTTCTGATTTGTTTGATGGTTGTCTAACCAGTGAATGAACAGCATTCTCAGCTCTATCCTTTGAACAAACATAATAAATAAGAGTGAAGATCTTCAACCCTCTTGTCTCGTATGGTCTATCATTATTCATATATCTTGCACAACAATATAAAGGATCAACTGGACAGTAAAGAATCAGCTTGCTAGCTTAAGAATTATACTTAAGCATGCAGATCTAGAGAGACATAGCTTAGGAATCAATAAATGGGTATGGAAAAATTTAATGACATTTCATAGGGAATATGAGGTCTAGGATAAATGCTTGAGCAATGGCTTTCAATAAAGAATGCTACACTGAAAAGCAGATTTTATCAAAACCAGTGGTGATTGGTGAAAAAATGGCAACATGGTCTTAACTTTTACTTATAGAAAGTAACTGGTACTACCTTTAAATGCTGTAATTGAGATGTGTAAACCCGTTTAGTGTAATCTGACAGTAGTTGACCTAAAGAGTCAGTACTTGGATGCTGAGGAGTCCCAAGTCCAGCCATCCAACCATCCATAATAGCAGTTGAAAGAAGCTCCAACTGCCCAGCAACTCCCCCAACACCATCACCACCAGTTACAGAAAGGAAGTCAAAATTCTCTGCAAGCCAGGATCGAATCTGACGTTGAAGTTCACCAGCAGGAGTATGGACAAAAAGAGCAGCAAGGGATTTATTTCCCGTTGCAAAATTTCGACCTTCTTCGGTTACTTCTCTAAGCTTCCCTCCTGTTACATGTTGCTGCCATGTTTCCTATTACAAGCATAAAACATAGGGTCAATAAAAAGACATTAATGATTAAAACCAACATAACACCAAACAGACTGGAATAAGTGCAGAGAGAGATACCTTTCTTCACCCATTGCTACATAGAGCAAGAGAAATTACTTCACATTTTATGTCAGCTAAGAAAAATCTTTGAAGGTGGAAACCTCTTTTAGGACATGTTGATAAGTTTTGATTTTGACAATAATGTTTTCTTTATTAGAAGTATATTGCACTGTTGATTAGAGAGAACCTTTAGTTTATGACATAAGCAGCCATGATTACAAGAGACTTGCACTAAAACAGGAACAGCTTAAAACAACATCTTGTTTCTATGCATCAAAAGATTGAATGGAAAATCAAATAAACTTAAATGAGAACCTAAAAATTGGCTAACGTTACTTTTCTTACCTGGTCAATACCTCTGAGCTTCAAGACAATTGATGAAAATTTTGACTTCTTTTCCTGTTTGATGTTTACTTTAAAAGTTCGTACATGGTCATCACTGAAGTCAGAACTTGAATTGTGATAATAACGACCAGGAGATCTTCCTGGGCTACTACCCCTACTGGAATTCCTGCTACGCCCCATACTAGCTTTTTCTAAGAAACGTTCTACTGAAGGCACCTAAAATGGGTGTTCAACAGTAAGTATTCCAAGCTAATGAGTGTCAGTTCACTTGAAAGCAGAGAAATTGTACATAAAAAGAAAGAAATATCACTTTTTATCAGCATATATTTGATGAGCACACTACCTTGATTGTCTGTAGTTCTGGTGACCTTGACAGTAAGGAACGTATATACAAAATCCGCACCCGAGACACAAGCATGGTATCCATCACTCTTCTGGGCTCCATCTTGGAGATAAAAGAGAAAACAGCATCCCGAATTTCTGCGAGCATTTCATGTTCCCTTGCAGCACCTGCTTTGATTACTGCAGCTAAAACCTGCATCATTAATAATTCCCAGCTTAGCAAACAAATGATGAAGTTTTAAAATAAAGGAATCCAGAAGAAGATGACTGAGAAGGCATATTCTTATTAAGAAATACTCCAAATGCCATCATCTTGCAAAGTTCTTTCAAACATCAAGTAATATAAAGCTATAACTATTGCCCAAGAAAATCCTCTCCTCAACATAAATTCAATTGTTCATTAATAGCAATGCCATTGAAATGCTCAAGTCTTCCTATGAGAATACCAGATTCATTATCAAGAATAAAGGATGGTGATGTAAGAAAGAAACTGTAATTTCAGATGTATCAAAATAAATTTTAAGTTCACCTTCACAAGAGGTTACAAGATAAAAAAAGATTGTATGGGGAATTGCTTCAGCATATCACCATTGAAAAAGATTAAAAAAACATTTTATGAGGAATTACTTCAGCATGTCACCAGTGAAAGATTAAAAACACTCATATGGGGAACAACTTCAGCAAATCACCTGTGAAAGATGAAAAAAAAAAGTGTGGAATTACTTCAGCAAATCACCAGCAAAAGACAAAAAAGTGCACAAAAAGACAGTTTATACTCTTCCGTTCAAACTATTATCCTACACATGTAATTATTATAACACAAGTCTTTCCAAGGTAATCCTCCCAATTGCAACAATTCATAAGAACCCAGATTTGGGATGTTGAAATGCACATCAAGAAAGATAGCATACTACTATATATCAGTGGGTAAAAAATAATTGCTGGTTTGGTACAAAAATAGATTACAAGAATTGCAAGAAATTGTGCATTGAAAATATTGAATAATCCTTAATTTGAATGAATTTATGAGATATAAAGTATTAAATGACACAAGGTAATACCAGGTCATCCCTTAATAACACAACTTTGCAAGAACACTTCTCAAGTTTCAACCTGGTACGATACCAAGATTTCATATAATATTACAATTTTGGAAAAAGAATAATACAATCTATTTCACTACAAGATGTTTGCTGCAGCCATTCTTTTTCAAATCAAACCCATACAATGTGCTATAAAAGAAGAATTCAGCTGTAGGGCATCATAATATAACTTCATACTTCTCTCTTGCTTCATCACCATAAAGTTTTTTCCTCAAGAAAAATACAATTTTCATTACTATAAAACATGGAGCACAAAACAACAGAATTTTCCTTCTTTCATAACTAGATCAGAGATAATGAAACAGAGCTAAGGTCTACCTATTGAATAACCACAGATTGTATTATGTTTTCTGATATATCATGGGCTCAAATAATGAATTCTTAGGATACCATGGCTACTGTTTAGATGTCATCCTGCTACTATCGTGACCTAGATAATATCAAGATTTATACAGGTAGTGTCCCTTTAATGGCATCCTGAAGAGCCTAAGAAAAGTTCAGAATTGCTAAAAACTGACATTCCAACCATATGATTGTCATGACAATCAAAAGAGAAGAAGTCAGCATGCTATGTTTATTGGTGTTCATGATTAAAAACATAGATAGGCAAGGGATGATCAGACTTCAGTGAAATATTTAAGGGCATTTTATAGATTTAGATTAAACTAAACAGTATATTCAGAATGATTCTGTCAAATATGAAGACAGTTGTGGAAACATTTGTTGGAAAACAAGCACCCATTAGTTTCAGCTTTTACACCATGGGAAAGGATGGAATAGAGATTGACCTGATGAGCACATGATTATACAGAGAGGGGGGATCAATCACAATAATAACTACCATGCAAGATCTAACAATTATGCAACATAAGAGGAACACACAATTTGCGTGGAAACCCTTACGGGAGAATACTACGGCAAAATATTGCTTTTATATAAATCTCTTTTTACAAAATTGTGTAGGCACCAATCCACTAGAGGCACCAACCCCTAAGAAACTCTAATTTCACCAATTTGTATGCACCGACCTTGTAATGTCCCCTATTGGGATTGCTCTAGATTTGCTTGAAATCTTTAATTTCTAAATGACAAATGAGTTAGTGAATACTTTTCACCTGATTGAAACCTTGATTGAAGTCCTTCATTCCTAGTTCATTTGATCTTCACACTTAGAAGATATCGTTAGTGTAAATCAATCACAAAGAATCTATTATCCGGAATTATAATAAAACATCACAATTACTTATAAGGTTCAATAAATGCTGCAAGCATCATTATAGTCATATAAGATACACACACACACACACACACACACACACACATATATATATATATATATATTTCACATAAATGTATATATATATATATATATAATCATCTTTACCTAAATATTATATATATATTAAGAATTATAATTAAACTTACTGTCTGAAAATATATTTTAGCCACAATATTTAATCCAATGGATTCATCCCTTTCCAATCTGTTGCACTATTCAGATTTTTAATTCCTCTTTCTTGAATATAGATGTACTTCTATTTGCTGTTTTGTTTTCCCATTTCTTTCCCCTCCTTTTCTCCTTTTTCTCTTGCCTTTGAATTATTCTTCTCTTTATACCCACGATGGGCCAAGAGTCATGGCTATTTGTTTGTCAAAGGTCATGATGCTTTGTTTAGTTTAATTGCTGCTCTTGATTTCTATTTTGTCTTTTGCCTTTTAGTATGAATCACACCCTTTGGGAAATAATTGCTGCATTAATTAAATATTAGTCTAGTGCCATCTCCTTAGATTAAAAGTTCCATTTGGTAAGTATTCACATCCTCTATTTTGTCTTTATCCACTTGTCTTTATCCATTTTTGTCTTATCCTACTTCATTTTATTCACTTCGTCTTTTGTTTGCATTTAACTCAGTTTATGAAGGAAATTGTCATCTTCAGATCCACTATTATTATTATGAAGGTCGATCTGTATTTAATTATTATTAATTATTTATATTATAATACTCATTATTTCTATAGTCATAATTATAATAATTACAATGATATATATAAATATTGTAATTGTAATATTGTTCTATATATATCATTATAATCATATTATATTTTATCTCTGACTATTATAATTATAATATTATCAATGATAATTATAATTATAACAATATTTTTAATTGTATTTCTTTATACTTGACTAATGATATTCTAAATTACCTCTTTCTATATTATTAAAAAATATAAATATATTAAGCGTTTACTTATCTCAGATGCCCCTTTGTGATGGGGACATCATAGACCTACTAGAGGCACCACAACCCCAATGAGGCACCAACCTCACCAATAGGAATATTTTTTTTTAATAATCTGCTATAATGCTGATCATAAATTTCCCATAAAACTGATTACTATCTCTTTACAAATCTGCCAAAGAACTTCTCACAATCTCTTCATAGGTCTGTAAATAGTCTTCTTACAATCCCCTTCTAAGTTTCCGGTTTTAGTACGGGATCAGGTACGGGTATGGAATACGAGTACGCTGGTATGGCAAAAAAAAATCATTGGGTACGATACTTCTGGGTTGGGCTGTATAATATATAAATATATATGCAAAAAATTTAAAAATATACAGAATTGTAAATACATTTGATAGTGTGACACTTCATCAATCATCATTGAATCATTGATCAATGGTGGTGATAAAAATAAATGCCAATTGATAGTTCAAAATTTCAATATTATGTCATATATCATATATGTCTAGATTCATGATTCAAATGAAGATTATTACAATTACAAAATTGAAATAAATACAATCAAAAATTTGTATAATTGTCTTCAATTTTCATCAATCATCAAAAGGATCTAGATCAAGGTCATCGCTTGGTTCAACATCATTTGAACCACAAGTAAATGCATTGCCACTCGTACTAGGTGCATCATGTGTAAGTCTCATCATGATCATCATCTATAGACTCTAGCAAGCTTTGCAATAGATGCATCCAAGTTGGCACACTCAAGGGCTATGTCCCAATGCTTCATTGAACCTTCCTTGTACTCATCTTTCTTATGTGATAGAAGATGCAAGTTGGAATGGACATAAACCAAGTCTTCTACTTTTTTAGCAGCCAACCAGTTATGCTTCGCTGAGTGGATAAAGGAGTATGTACCCAATTCCATTCAGCCGAAGAAGAACTTGCAACCTGATGAAATTGGAGAGAAACTAAGTTGCCGGTTCGGGTACGGGTTCAAATACGGGTACGCCGATATGGCAAAAAAAAATCTTGGGTACAAGCATGGAAGTATATATATATATATATTATTAAATTATACATAATGCCATAGACTCTTAAGCATGTTCAAAATTATAAATTTAATTATAAGAGCAATGATATTCATTAGACATAAATGATAATTGATAATTGATAAACTATAGTCTATTAAACATAATTGCCAATAAATAGAATATTGAAATACAATAATACCTCATATAATCATATTCATAATTTGCAAAAATGTAAATAGTAAATACTCAAGTCTGAAAATGTCATTACACATTGAAAATTCAAATTACAATCAATATTTAATTTAGTAGTCTTCAAATTCGTCTTCATCAAAAGCATCAAGGTCGTGGTCCTCAATTGGTTTAATTTCATTTGAACCACTATCAATTGGATTCCCAATTTCAGCTTGGAGGAAAAAAAAATGTGTTTTTTGCTCTTTTGAGTTTGAAAAATGAGCCTCATTTGGTCGGCCAAGGCAATATAAGGCATTATTTGCACTTTTTAGGGTTTTGTTTTTTGTTTTTAAGTGAGTTTTTGCCTTTTTAGGCGTTGTTTGTTGTGGGTCCGCCCGGGTCCTTCCTAGTACTCCTTGGGTTCAACCAAGGTTCTTCCCTGGCCACCCGAATTCTCTGTGGGTCCTTCTGTGAAGGACCCACAAAGAACCCAGGTGGCCAAGGAAGAATCTGATTGAGCCCAAGGTGTACTAGAATTGAACCAGGACCCAAAACGTATTTTGCAGGGTACGGGGGGCTATATGAGAGAACCAGGTAACTTAGGAGAGAAATCCAAAACAACTTAAACATAAAAAATGCAAAATCAATTAAAGAAACTACAATACAAATGTTAAATAATAAAAAATAAAAATTACTTGTGATAGAATCTTGATTGCAAGAGGCTGGAGGAACAAATAATCTTTCCTATGGAGGTACCACCATGTATAAGCATCTACACTATATTGGTCTTAAAGAGCACAAATACTATGATTTCGTCTTGAGATGAACATGCCAAACTCTTGCCTAACATTTTCCACCACTTCTGGATCTAAGAAGAGTCTTTTGAATGCTCGCTTGTACCCATTAGCAACTTCACTATCTCTATATGGTGAAGTTCTCCCTCGCGAAGCAAGTACATGTGCACTATAGTATTTGGGAGACCATGCATATGCAAGGAGATGCAATGGTGTGTTCATCCTGTTCTAACGGTGATGAATACTTTTTTCAACACTTTGAAAAAATGTTTCTTCAGAGTCATTCTCTTTTTGTGTTATTATGACCTTTATTTTTTCTATCATGGAGTCAATGCCATCATAGATTTCCCCCAAACATAGTCGATCTATATCAGCAAACCTAATCATACTCATCATAGGCTCAGTGAAACTCAATACATAGTCCACACGAGCCCACCAATCGTCATTTAGGATCAATGACTTGACCTTTTGGGCCCTCTCTGAACTTGATTACTTCTAAATACTCCATTGGTTGCTAATAACCATGGCACCCAATGCCTCTCGCACCTTCGGAAGTCATCTCAAAACAATTGTGTGATGCAAATCGGGTCTCAACAACCAAAGATCATGTAAACAATAAAACATAAGTTAATAACACATTAAAATATATTATATATGTATACATGGCATAAATAAAATTAAAAAATAAATTAAATAATTAAATTAAATTTACCTTCAACAATTCCAATTTTGAGAAAGTCCTGAAAAATGCTTTGTGACATATGGTAGTTTGTCACAAACATTTGGATATCCTCACCCTCTTGGTATATAGCTTTCACCCACTCTATTTGAGTTCCAATTGCTTGAATCACCAATTTAAGGGAGTGTACGGTGGATGGTGTCCAAAAAATGTGTTCATACCATTCCTCAACCAAAGCACCTGCAACCCTGCAATTTTTTGCATTGTCCGTAATGATTTGAACAACATTTTTAGGACCCACCATCTCTATGGACTCAATGAAGATTTTAGAAATTAATTTTGCATCCTTAATTTGCCCCTCACAATCAACCGCCTTCAAAAACATTGCCCCTTTGAAGGACACTGCAATAACATTTATTAAAGGTCGGTTTTTGCAATCTTTCCATCCATCAGAAACAACAGAGACTCATGTTTCAATCCAAGAATCCCTAATTGGTTTGAGTGATGTCTCTACAAAAAAAAATCTCTTGCTAATAAGGTGGTGTGCACCTTTTCATACCCAAGACCTATGAAACCAAAAGGTGCACTATTGATTGCCACCACCATTTCACGCCAATATGGTGATCTCACCAAGTTGAAATGAAGACCATTGGCATAAATGCAACGTGCAACTTTTTCCTTTGCAATGTCTCTTGCTTCATTTTGAAATGCTTTATCCAATGGGCCTCTTTTGCAAAAAGGAGTGGGATCTTCTACTTGGATAGAGGTGTCTCCAAGAAAGGATGTTGAGAAGCCATTACTAAATCTGTAGGTAAAATTCATTGATGTTCTCTTTGATACAGGATGAGATCTTAATTTTGCTCTTAGACTCACAGCAACAGCTTGTTCTCGTTCTCTAATGAATGTCATTATTTTTTTCCATTGGGAACCCCTTCTTATTTCGTCCTTCAAATATTCTCATCCCTTTCCCACTTTGTGCACATAAGTGAGCTTTCACTCAACTATATGAGCTCTTAAATTCAACTACGCACTTCCCACAATTCCTGAAGGCCCCACCTCCTAGAAGTTGTTCAAGCATCATAACAAAATTCCATAAAGGAGATACTTGATCAATTTTAAATTTTTTGTTTGCATCAATACCTAGTGAACTTGAACTTGTGGCCATTTCAAATAGATTGCAATTTGATTTTTCTATTATAAAAAATTAAAAAACTTTAAATTAAAAAATAAATAAATAAATACAACCCTACAATATATATAATTGATAAAGTATAAACTAATGAAAGTTCAAAATGAACACCAAAAAATATTGTAACAAATAGCGAAACTTGTTTCTTCTTTTCTAAAAAAAATTTAACCAAAACAAAAAAAAAAACTTGAAACAATTTGTTAAAAACTAAAGAATTAGTTACAATGCTTACCTTAGATGATTAGATCTCCTTTGTGCAAGGTATCCTTAAACCTTTGGCACTTTGTGATCAATCTCTTTCAAAAAACCAGCAACCCTTCAAAATGGAAAAATGGAAATAAATGTTTGATGAATGTTTTGAGGAGAGCAATGAAAAGATAAATGGGCTTTAGAGGGCATTTTTAGGGTTAGTTGCACTTTTTTGGCAACTTTTTTTTATGTTTTTTAATTGAATTTAGGCGGCCCTAGGCGTTGGCTCCCACAAGAGTTCCCTGGATGCTCCTAGAACGGACACGAGACACAAATCGGGAGAACCCAATAACAATGATCCCCTTATAAGTCTTGCAAATAATCTTCTCACAATCTCCTTATAAATCTGCCAATAATATTCTTACAATCCCTTTATAAGTCTGCAAATAATCTTCTTACAATCTGCTCTTCATAAGCCTGGTGTATATGAGGTATTTGTTTGTCTTTTTATTCCACAACACACACTCCTTCCTCTCAAATTACAATCTCCTTTTATATGTATTATGCCTTCAAGAAGAGAGCTAACCTTTTGAAATAGACACAACTATTTGGTAAAAACATGACTTTTCCCTTTCAAAACAAAACATAATAAGTGCTACCTTTCCATTAACTAAACTGATCGCACCTCTTTATTTATTAATTTCTGCCCATCTTAATGATATTAATTGCTGCCACATTAAATAAACCACCTTTTATAAGGATCGCTGAATTTAATTAATTCAAAATATGAGGCGATCAGATCTTATTTAGACTTTGGGCGCCTCCTTGCAATATTAATATGGAATCACTGCTTTTCATAAACTAAATACCATTGCCTTGTGTTAACTTCAAGCACTGCCTTTTATAAATCGTAGCCTTCTCTTGTCTTTTGTCTTATTCTTAGTTTTGTTTTTTGTGACTTTTGACTTGTCCTAAAACATGGTCAGCCAAAATAGAGACATCAGATTTGAATTTGTGAAGGTGCCAAAACAGAGAAAGTCGGCCAGCAATCAAAGGATATTATTTACTTCAATTTAATTATCAGATCATTCTTTTTATGTGAAGTATGTTTGCAATGTATGTATGTTTTTCTTTTGAATTATCAATGATTTCTCTTGACCTTTTCTTCTTCCCTTAACGGCTACAATTTCCTTTGACAACAATCTTGCAGTTTCTCACATTCAAATTTGACTCTCGCTTCAAGGGTCCATCAGTATAACTGGAAAATCCAGTGCTATGTATAAATAATAATCCAATTATATGTATACAAATATACCTTTCTCAGCCCCTTTGCATGATATATTATAATTTAAGAATACAGAGGTTTATGATCCAATTTTAGACTGTGGTCCTTGGCTGACTTTCCACCATAGTGACAAGGTAAATGAAAGCTGTAAAATTCATGGAGGTACCCAATGCTCACATACTTCGTTTTTGGTGTAAGTGTAGTAAAGTATATCACCCACCAATAGTCAATGAATTTAGTCAAAGAAATCGCATTACATAAGAGAAAAGATAAGGTTTCTTTTTCCTAGGGTCTTTATACTTGAGTCTTTTGATTATCTATTGCATACTTATTGATCTGATATGAAGAATGATATGTGAATACTAATGCACATGTTTGAGTTTGAAACATAATTACAAAGAGATAGGCACTAGTACTGGTATCAAAAATGTGGACCAGCACTAGTATGGGATAAAGGAATGGGTACGGGTACCCTATTTTCAAAAAAAAAGTTGGAGACAGCAAAAATAAAAAAATATAAATTTAATTGAGAAAAACATAATTATCAAATGGAAATGCAACTTTAAAGATTATAATATACATTAAAAAAATTAAGAATAACATTTTAAAGCATTGAATTTGATGTCAACAAAAGCAAAGCTCAATTATATCATATTTGATAATCAAAAATAAAATTTAAAACCATAATCACATAGGGATGGCAGACAATGAGTGAGAGAGGAATACCACTATTTTTAAAACATAGTATGGTCATCCTCAGATATATTCTCAATCAATTGATAAAACATTAATGCAGTTTCAGTCTCATTATGGTTTCTTTTTGTACTATTACCTCTTTGGGATTTGATAAGAAAATTTTATGCTACAAAAGAATTTGTAAAAGTTTATGCGAAAAATAGACAATTGCATGTCTATTAGTGTATTTCTTAAGAGCTTTTATCTTTTGTCAAACACATATCAGCACTTTAGGAACACTCTATGTAGTTTCCCGATTTTAAAGGGATGCTTCAATGATATGTATAGACATATGAAGAAACTTCATCTTAAGTCTCCAAATGTCTAGAAGCATCCCCACATGGTCTCTAAGATAGGAATTTTTGATACAAGTGACGAGTACCAACGGTCAAGGTATGAATCTACTAGCAACAATGGTTTGAAACTATGGTGTCTATTTTAATACTATTAAAAATTTAAAACTATGTTACTGAACCCACCCCTAGACCTACCAAAATCTGGTATGACTTGTCCCAAAAGTTAAAACTAAATTCAAAAATGGTACCTTATGAAATTGGACACAAGATATTGATTTTTAATTTTTTGGTCCTGAAATCACTCAAGTACATCCATGGACATACTTGAGCAATTCTAGGACCATTGTACCAGGTTCTACTATCTTGGTCATCATTGCCTGTAAAGTCCCTTTTCGGTCCATTCCACCTTTCTTGGAAAGTTCCAAGATTCTTGGAAAATGCAAACTTTATCAGAAAGGAACTTTGATAGTGGCAATGAGTTCAAAAAATCAAGATGAGTCCAATGATACTTTCTAGATTCAATTTCAACATTTTTGGAGCTCTCCAAACTTTTTGAAGAAGTTTGTTATTTTTGAAAAGCACTAATTTTCGATGTTACCCCAAGTTTCCGAGACAGGGACAGGGGGACACATTTCAAAGTCCTTGATTTTTTGGGCCATTTTTGGGCACGGTAAGGGATGGCAAAGGGGGCAGCTATATAAAAAATAGGGGAAATTTTAAATATATAGGGAAATTTTAAATATTCAAATGCTAACATTGATAAAGCATTCATACATACATTGTAGAATCTTACTACATAATAATTGTGTTAAATTGAGAGTTCAAATGAAAGTTGAACAAATTAGTAAATGTTAAAACTTAATTTGTGTACAAAAAAAATTAAATATCTATAGAATTGCAAATACATTTGATATATCATATAATATTATATTTTATAATAATAGTGACATTTGAATCTTTGATAGTATTTGTATGATAATTCATCATTGATCAAAGATATTATGATAATCACAAAGGTAGCTGTCTTAAGTTGTCAATTTTGGTCTCCATTCCCAAAACCCCTCATTGTATTCAAGTTTCTTATGTGACAAGAGATCCCAATAACTAGTGCAAGTTGGGAGTGGAGACCCTAATGGGGTTGAGGGGCACCACTCCTCATGGGGGTTTGGGGGCGACACCCCCAACAAGGCCGAGGGGCAACACCCCTCGTGGGGGTCTGGGGCCAAAGCCCCCACCATCAAGCACAAATCAAGGCCTTTGAAACCACACAAACCTTCATGACACACGCTCTTTTCACAATTTTAACATTTTTTATAACATTGGGGTTTTTTTTTTTTTAAACTATTTTTTTTATGGGAACGGTTGGTCATCCCAAGGATGGGCAGGGATGTCTATGATGTCCTCTAACCATCCTAAGGACGGCCAGCCATCCCCTCTAATTTTTTGGGACATCCCTTGCATTTTTCTGCAATTTGGGGATGGCCCAAGGACATCCCCTAGGCATCCCCACGTCCCTGAAATGTCCCAGAAACAAGGACACCCCAAAAAATGTTAGGGACACGTCCCAAGGGTTTCCCTACTAATTTTCATTAAGTTTGTTACCCTGAGAGCTTGAGAGTATTTTGGCATAATTAAAATTCATTTTTGGTCAATTTTAATATTTTTCGTAACCTTGGGTGGATGTGCGGAAAATAATTAAATAATTAAATGTTAAGTTGTCAAAAAAGTAAAAATTAACAGACAACTTATATTTACTTATTTAAAAGGAGTCTAAAGTCACTTTTTGGAGGGAAAATAAGAGGACACAAATTATAACATTTTATTATTCCAAAAAAATGCTTATAAAAGGGGTTTTGGAGGAAAGAAAACTTATTCTCGATATTCTAGATATTGGATATTTTCTTGAAACTCAAGTTGTGGAGGTTGAGTAGGTTTGTTCAACAATAGCCCTAAGATGAAAACCTTAAGGCAAAGATTGGCTTCGAAAGTGAAAGATCTTCCCAAGCCAATATGGCGTGATTCATTCAAGGTCATGGGTTGTACTAAAAGGATAAAATTTGAAGATTTATGAGAATAAAGCAATCCCTTACCAGATTCGTATAAGTGCTGAAAGGTAAAATTTGTAAGAATAAATAATTAATAGGAATGATTTTTCCACAATCCATAAGAATTAGTGAATGATTTTTTTGGATTCAACTGTGTATGTTGATTTGTATTGACGTTTTGAATCAAACATAGTGATTCATCATCAGGAAGAGGAAAATAATGAAATAGATTACAGAGTTGGCTTTAAGAAGGGTTGGGAGGAAGGGTGGAATAAGGAATGGAAAACGGAGAGAGGAGGAATAGATGTAAGGAGAAAGTAGGAGAAACAGCTAGGAAGGAATAAATAAAGCAATCCCTTACCAGATTCGTATAAGTGCTGAAAGGTAAAATTTGTAAGAATAAATAATTAATTGAAAGGTAAAATTTGTAAGAATAAATAATTAATAGGAATGATTTTTCCTTCCTAGCTGTTTCTCCTACTTTCTCCTTACATCTATTCCTCCTCTCTCCATTTTTCGTTCCTTATCCCACCCTTACTCCCAACCCTTCTTAAGGCCAACTCTGCAATCTATTTCATTATTTTCCTCTTCCTGATGATGAATCAATGAGTGTGATTTGAAACGTCAATACAAATAAACATACACAGTTGAATCCAAAAAAATCATTCACTAATAAATAATTAGTTTATTATTCAAGCTTATGCAAGTTGGTTGCACCATATAGAGGAGAAATCATGGACATTTTGGAGGGAGTACCAAGGGCTTTAAAGTTTAAAGGGGTTTGAATTCCCTATTTCTAGCCATACCAGTAAACATCTTCTGGCTGCTTCATAGAGGAAGGAGATGCAACTATTGGACGAGAGCGTTTTGGATATTTCAACACAGAGGAAGGGCTTGACTGGGCGCAGCAGTTCTGCAGTATTTTAATGACCGGTTTCATCATTCATGTCTTTCCACCTTGCTATGAGGTGCAATCATGCCTGAAAACAGTTGGTGAATGTGGGCAGATGGTGCTAGGGTTCTAGGAAAATTATTGAAGCTGTTTCCTCAAAAAGATAAGGCAGATCTGTAGCAACAACTTCTGATTATTTGTATCAGCAGAATAGTATAACAGTAGTTCATATTTGTTGTGAAGACTTTGTGACATCTGTACATGGTCGGTATTTGTATTGTTCACACTCCAGTTTAATAGTTGAACATTGAACTTGCTGTTAAATTGTTCCCAGCTGTTAATAGCAGACTTAGAGCAATTTCATTTGATCACAGATCTCGTTTAGGTGCTGTTATAAATTTCATTTATCAAATATTATCTTGTATGCAAGTTCTATACTACATCAGTGCTTCCAATTTGAACATTTTGATCAAATATTCAAGACCACATCAATTATAAAATACAATGATTTTACAATTTCACACAATGTTCAGTTTCCTACCAACTGTTTGACAAAATGCCTGTGAGCCAAAAAGGTGATTTGAAAGTTTAAAACAGACTTCAGCTCAGTCATCTTTATTCATGCAAGTCAACAATCTTGTTAGCAGCAGTTTGAAGCATTCCAAAACAAAACAATAATCCACTCTATTATATATGAATTCCTGATTTTGTATCAGCAAATTGAGTTGTATCAACATTGGGAACTATGTGTAAATTTATCCAGACATTAATGAGATCCTGATCAGCCTTTCCATGTTATTCTTGAAATCTGAGTGATTGTTCAAGTGAGGAATGGATGGATGGCAGCTGTTTGTCATAATGCCTATGAGATTAATTGGTAGTTACAGCTGTTCATAATCAGAAAATTCATAAATTCTAATGTTCCACCAAGTGTCTGATGAAATGACTGTGTGCAAAAATTGAAAACAATCGCAAGTTTGTTGAAATTCGTTGATAGGAACAGTACATCACCATACCAAACGAGACGAATCTAGGTAAGGGCATGTCCCTCTCATCCCAAGTACCCTATAGGTACATCCTAAGTTACTGAGTTTTGTTATTTTGGGTGTTGCCACCATATCAGATGGGATGAGTCGAGGTTCAAGCATAGCCATACCATCCTAAGTACTCTATGGGTATGTCTCAAAAATACCCACAAGGTACTTGAGATGGCAAGGTCATGCCTTAGGGACCCAAGTGAAATAGGAGAATCCATAGACAAACCAAAAAAGAACCATCTAAAAATAAACCATTTCATACAAGGCAATTGTCTATAATAAAATCTTGATGCTTTTCACTACAGAAAGATATGATTGCACTCTTAATATACTTCCTAATCACACGCAAATCACACAATCTCAAATTTTCTCCAAGAAAGTCTAGCCAACAACACCAAGATTCACAAATAAAGAATGGATTGGACAATTGAACTAGATTAGAGAAAACAAACCCTAACAAAACATGTGGTTGTCAATTAATAGAGCATATATTTTGGTCAGAATTATTCCTATCTTGACTTCAAAGGACCATGCATTGAAAGGAAATTTGTCAATTTTTCCCATCAATGTGTCAAGTTGTAATGTCCCCACTCTAGTCTGTTTCAGGAGCAGTTGAGTTAGCCTATTTCTTGGACCCTTGCAAGTTGACAGGATCTGGTTAGAGGGTCAATGACCGTTTTTGTGGTTATTGCCATTCCCACTCCTTCACTACAGTACAGGTGTTTATAGCACAGTGTTCGCCAACTTCTGACGGCAAAGAAAAATACTAAGTTTGGAGGGAGTTATGAATATTTTGGTGGTTAAGTTAATTATTTAACTTAATGGTAAATTATAAAGTCAAATTGACTTTATAAAAGTTAAAAGCCATTTAAATATATATTTAAATGGTGACTTAAGGGTTATAAAATGATAAAATAAATCACTTGAGTCAAATTAAAGGTGCACTCACTTCATAAAGTGGGATAAAAACTATTAAAAGGACATTAAATACATTTTTTATGTATTTTAAAAGCAAAAGTGTGGCTTTTTGAAGTACGTGCCTTTTTGGGAGATATAAGGAAGGAAAGGCAATTCAAACTCACTTTTGATCATTTGACATTGCTTGATATTTTTCTTCTCTGTGGTTTTTGTCTGAGGACAAGGGTTTCAAGAAACTTCTCCATTGGAGAGCGAAAATTCTTCTTTGATGTGTGATTGTGAGACTGTGGAATACTAGTTGAATAATTGCAACTGTGGGAGCTTCAATTCAAGAGTTCATCTGTGCTTACAGAGCTATTCTATTCAGAAGTTTACAGGTTAATAAGAAGAGGGCTTACAGATTTGGGACACCATTTTCACCTTTTTGCTGCTTTCAATAAAGAATCTACATTCACCTTGTTGGTCGTACATTCCTCTTGCTGGTCGTACCTCTCTTTGGGTGGCGTGTTTCTTCAAGAGGCTGAAACGCCTCTCTTTTTGGCCATTTGTTTGTTCCTTCTTGGGCACCTACACCTCTCAATACATTTTCTTCAGATTCTACGTTGGAGAAAGTAGATCCAAGCTCCAGGTGTGCTATTTCACCAGTTTTAGCCATTCTTGCCTAGCAAGTGCAAAATTTCTTTATTTAAATAATCTGGAGGGTTTCGGGTATGTCTATTGTTCATGATCTATCTATAGTAGTTGTTTAACACTTAATACATATGCAGTTTCTCAGATCTAGCTTAAATTTCAGTTTTACGTACATTTATATGTTGGACGCCCCTTCTACTTTTGTCTAGAATTCTTCTTAAAATCAATAAAAAACACAAAAAGATAAGAAAAACTACAAAATTCAAGTTGGAGTCAGTTGGGCTCTTCACAGTGGTATCAGAGCTTTGACCCTGCCAGCCTGTGGTGTTAGCGGGTGCTTATTAGACCAGTAGTTGGTCTTCTACATTTAGAACTATGGGTGCATCTACATTTAATGACTATATCTGTACTAGGTTTAATGAATATCAATCTCTTCCTAAGAAAATCCGAGATGTTCTCACTTTCAATCAATTCTTGGGTGGACCAGAAGAAGAAGAAGAAGAAGTTGTGAGAAGGAAAGAAGGAAAGAAAGAAGAGAATGTTGAAACTTACAGCGCTAAAGAAGTTGTTATCAGCTATGATAACAATTCTGATTTTTATGACAGCAGTCATTTTTTTGAGCATCAACATGATTCATAAGTTATGGCACATGAGGAAAACGTTGTAGAAGAGATTTCTATTGTTGGCACGCAAGATATGAGTGTCAAACATGGAGGATGCATGGAGAAAACAAGCCATAACAATTCAGATTTTTGTGACAGCAGTGAGGTTCCTTTACATCAGCATGAGTCAACAACTACTTCACATGAGGGCGATGGTTCCATGGAGTTGTCAAAGGTAGATACTCAAGGTTTGGGTATTACTGATGCATTTTGTGTTTTTGATTCATGCCACAACAAGTCCGATTTTTTCAATCAGACCATGGAGAACAAATTGTAAAATCCATCTATTGGCAATGAATCCCAGGATCGTAGTATCTGGGGTTTTTTCAATGCATCGAGATTTCAGACAGGGCTCGTTGAGGAGTTTCATAGCGTGTACATGGTAAGGAGTGTTCACAGTTTCACTTTCAATCTTCATGTACATGATTTGTTTCGAATGCACCGTTCAATTGCACATGGATTAGATGATTTGTATGATAGCTTATCCTGCGTATGGTTTGGAAGCAAGCATTGTCTATTTTCAGAATTGCTTCCAGGTAATACTCATGTTCTTGCGGCACCTGCGGTTGAGTATGATTCAGGTTGGCAAGTCTTAGTAATGGTATTGCAGGAATTGATTGGAAACATTTCACAGTTCTACCTATGGGACCCTGGTGGGTCTGGTGGTTTTGTGGTTTCAAACTTTTCGATGAGAGAGTGCTTGCGAACAAGCAATTTCGGGGATGGCAGATTGTAATGTCCCCACTCTAGTCTGTTTCAGGAGCAGTTGAGTTAGCCTATTTCTTGGACCCTTATAGGCTGACAGAATCTGGTTAGAGGGTCAGTAACCGTTTTTGTGGGTATTGCCATTCCCACTCCTTCACTGCATTATTGGTTTTAGTACAGGTGTTTATAGCACAGTGCTCACCAGCTTCCGATGACAAGAAAAAATGATCAAAAGTGAGTTTAAAGGGAGTCTTTTTCCGTGTCGTCAGAAGCTGGCGAACACTGTGCTATAAACACGTGTACTGAAACCAATACTGCAGTGAAGGAGTGGGAATGGCAATACCCACAAAAAAGGTCACTGACCCTCTAACCAGATCCTGTCAGCCTACAAGGGTCCAAGAAATAGGCTAACTCAACTGCTCCTGAAACAGACTAGAGTGGGGACACTACAATCCGCCCTCCCCGAAATTGCTTGTCCGCAAGCAATCTCTCATCAAAAAGCTCGAAACCACAAAACCACCAAATCCACCAGGATCCCATAGGTAGAACTGTGAAATGTTCCCAATCAATTCCAGCAACACCATCACTAAGACTTGCCAACCTGAATCATACTCAACCGCAAAAGCCGCAAGAACATGAGCATTACCTGGAAGCAACTCTGAAAACAGACAATGCTTGCTTCCAAACCATACGCAGGATAAGCTATCATACAAATAATCTAATCCATGCGCAATTGAACGGTGCATCCGAAACAAATCATGTACATAAAGATTGAAAGTGAAACTGTGAACACTCCTTACCATGTACACGCTATGAAACTCCTCAACGAGCCCTGTCTGAAATCTCGATGCACTAAAAGAACCCCAAATACTACGATCCTGGGATTCATTGCCAATAGATGGATTTTCCGATTTGTTCTCCATGGTCTGATTCAAAAAATCGGACTTGTTGTGGCATGAATCAAAAACACAAAATTAATCAGTAATACCCAAGCCTTGAGTATTTTCCTTTGACAACTCCATGGAACCATCGCCCTCATGTGAAGTAGTTGTTGACTCATGCTGATGTAAAGGAACCTCACTGCTGTCACAAAAATCTGAATTGTTATGGCTTGTTTTCTCCATGCATCCTCCATGTTTGACACTCATATCTCGCGTGCCAACAATAGAAATCTCTTCTACAACGTTTTCCGCGTGTGCCATAACTTTTGAATCATGTTGATGCTCAAAAGAATGACTGTTGTCATAAAAATCAGAATTGTTATCATAGCTGATAACAACTTCTTTAACGCTGTAAGTATCAACATTCTCTTCTTTCTTTCCTTCTTTCCTTCTCACAACTTCTTCGTCTTCTTCTTCTGGTCCACCCAAGAATTGATTGAAAGTGAAAACATCTCGGATTTTCTTAGGAAGAGATTGATATTCATTAAACCTAGTATAGATATAGTCATTAAACGTAGATGCACCCATAGTTCTAAATGTAGAAAACCAACTACTGGTCTGATAAGCACCCGCTAACACCACAGGCTGGCAGGGTCAAAGCTCTAATACCACTGTGAAGAGCCCAACTAGCTCCAACTCGAATACTGTAGTTTTTCTTATCTTTTTGTGTTTTTTATTGATTTTAAGAAGAATTCTAAACAGAAGTAGATGGAGCGTCCAACATATAAATGTACATAAAACTGAAATTAAGCTAGATCTGAGAAACTACATATGTATTAAGTGTTAAACAACTACTATAGATAGATCATGAACAATAGACATACCCGAAACCCTCCAGATTATTTAAATAAAGAAATTTTGCACTTGTCAGGCAAGAATGGTTGAAACTGGCGAAATAGCACACCTGGAGCTTGGATCTACTTTCTCCAACGCAGAATCTGTAGAAAATGTGTTGAGAGGTGTAGGCGCCCAAGAAGGAACAAAGAGATGGCCAAAAAGAGAGGCATTTCATCCTCTTGAAGAAACACGCTACCCAAAGAGAGGTACGGCCAGCAAGAGGAATGTACGGCCAGCAAGGTGAATGTAGATTCTTTATTGAAAGCAGCAAAAAGATGAAGATGGCGTCCCAGATCTGTAAGCCCTCTTCTTATTAACCTGTAAACTTTTGAATAGAATAGCTCTGTAAGCACAGATGAACTCCTGAATTGAAGCTCCCACAGTTGCAATTATTCAACTGGTATTCCACAGTCTCACAATCACACATCAAAGAAGAATTTTCGCTCTCCAATGAAGAAGTTTCCTGAAACACTTGTCCTCAGACAAAAACCACAAAGAAGAAAAATATCAAGCAATGTCAAATGATCAAAAGTGAGTTTGAATTGCCTTTCCTTCCTTATATCTCCCAAAAAAGGCACGCACTTCAAAAAGCCACGCACTTTTGCTTTTAAAATACATAAAAAATGTATTTAATTTCCTTTTAATAGTTTTTATCCCACTTTATGAAGTGAGCGCACCTTTAATTTGACTTAAGTGATTTACTTTATCACTTTATAATCCTTAAGTCACCATTTAAGTATATTTAAGTGGCTTTTAACTTTTATAAAGTCAATTTGACTTTATAATTTACCATTAAGTTAAATAATTAACTTAACCACCAAAATATTCATAACTCCCTCCAAACTCGTTATTTTTTTGTGCCGTCAGAAGCTGGCGAACACTGTGCTATAAACACCTATACTGAAACCAATACTGCAGTGAAGGAGTGGGAATGGCAATACCCACAAAAACGATCACTGACCCTCTAACCAAATCTTGTCAGCCTACAAGGGTCCAAGAAATAGGCTAACTCAACTACTCTTGAAACAGACTAGAATGGGGACATTACACAAGTACATATCACACAACAATGCACTTTTTTTTTCATTTACTTGTGACAACTATATGCTATCAATCCATCAATTCCTTTTACATTAAAAAAGATTGAGCCTTCTTTTTCTTTTATTTATGTGTCAAGTTAAGAAATGCACCTTATGATTAAGTTAGGCTAATAAAGTCAAGTATAGATGAAAGGGAGAATAAAATCCACTTTATATATTTGTAATGATGAAATTTGCACACCCATGTCATTTCCCATTTAGTTTTGTACTTATTTTGAGGAAATGTCTTGATACAAGTACATATGAATAAATGGCGCAACTTTTTATATTATGAGTATTTTAATATATATAGTACAGTCATACTTAGCATACTAAACATGGGGAAAAACAAATATGGGTATTTTTATGTATTTATAGTATTAGGTATATATATTGTATACCTTACCTTGCTGTACCAAACCTGGGAGAAAACATTGTCATGACAGCAAACTCAGAACCCAAACCTATACCCAACAACTTGTGCAAACTAGCAACTTAGCCAAAAAGTGGTACCCTAAGTAATTCCACAAGGAACCCATGATTTTGACTTTTTTTATTTTCTCTTTTGGTTGTGCCGCGACCTTGAGGTCATGGTGGGGGGAGGGGTTAAAGTTTAAACTATAGACCTGAAAAGCTAACACTAAACCCTAAATTGAACCTGAAACCAAATTAAAATTTAGAAAAAAACACAGACACACACACATTTAACTCATTTTGAAAACCAAACACAAATATGAAATGTGTTGCTTTCCAAACTTCTTGCCAAAGGGATTACAATGGCAGCCAATTCTTGCTACATGGGACAAACCCGCTTCAAAAAATATACAAAATCACCATTGTAGAAATTTGTTGATATGATAGAGTAGATGCAAGTGGTGGAACATATGTTTGGATTTATAGTGGGTGTAGTGTGAGTTATACAAGCTCATACAATCAAGTGAAATCCCATTCATGTTATATTCTTGGCATGGTCACAAAATCTTGCCCAAGAAAGAAGGATGCACCTATGCCGAAATTTAGAGCCTTGGAATATATTTGAGACCAAGAGAAAGCAAAAGTAGAAATTTTCCTTAGATCAAGGCATCCTTTGGCAATAAGGATCTCAATCAAGGCGCCCCCCTCCTTCCCCAACTTCCAATGTATGAAGTGATAGGAAGCCACCCATTTTTGGTCACACACGAAGAACACACTACACACATAAGAGAGTGAAGGGGTCATTGGAAATATCACTTCAAGATGAATCTTGAGACTGTTGATCAACACATGGCAAGATGCATCTATTAAAATAGGTTTTTTCTCAATGTTGTTTAGTCACCTTAATAGCAAGAAATGGTGTCAAAAACTAATGAGGCTCCAAAAATGGTACAAGGGTCTCGGATTTTGTAAGATCTCAGACCAATTTTTTCAATTTCACACTTTTTTCTTGGCAAGCATTTTGTCAAACAATTTAGATGTATCCAATTTTTTGAATTTTCATGTTTGGGACTTCAAATGTTGTACAACTCCTCAAAGATAATTCACAAATAATGCAATGAACTCAAGACCGTTACTAGTTCATGGCCCTACATAGGTAGATACGGGTCTGGTCCAACCAAGGTCCAGACAGGGCCCAACCCTAACGGACCCGAGGAGAACCTGGGGAGAATTCACACCCAACCATGGAAAAGTGACCCGTTTCAACTTTTTTTAATATTTGTTGACGTTTTTTTTTACTTTTTCACATTAGAAAATGCCTCCAACACTAATTTGTGCCTCTTAAAACATCTAATAGGCAAAAACATACTCATTTATCAATTTGTGAATGAAAAACAAAAAATTTTACCTCCATTGCTGAACTTTTTTTCTTGCTTGTACAAGCACGAATAGAGTTGAAGATTGATCGTTGAATGTTCGAAGTTGGTTGTTGTGCTATTCCTAAGCACTTGCAAGTGCTCGTTTTCTACCAAGAAGATCGTAGCAGAAGATTTCTTCAAAAGAGGTAGATTTTTCAAAAAAAATTGGTCTTTTTTTCAACAAATGAACTCTTTTGTTTTGTCTCTAAGTTTTTGTTTTGTTTTCATTCTAGGTATCTATAACACATGTTTAATTTTTTGAAATGAATTAAGTGTTGGCAGATGGTCATCACTCCCCTTAGGATTCACGACATGGCTTAACCGCCTCTCGTGGATCCATTAACTCTGGCGATTGTATCGAGCATTAACAAGTCAACCTTTTGGCACAACAACAACCATGGGGCCAACAATTAGCATCAGAGCCAAAGGTTACGGGTTCGAATCCCCTCAAGTAATATTGAGGGGGAGATTGTTGGCAGATGGTCAATGCTCCCCTCGAGATATGTGACATGGCTTAACTGCCTCCCATGGATCTGTTAACTCTGGCAGTTGTATCAAGCAATAATACGTCGACCTTTTGGCACAACGACAACCGTGGAGCCAACATTATGTTATTTAGTTTCAATACTTCGAAATTTTGAATAAATGGAATGTGTTGTGCCTTAGGTATTACAATGGCAACCGGTTCTAGCTCCTCGAACCAATCTCTTTCAAAACAGACTCAAACTCTCCCCTTTGGAAATATATTGAAATGGTTCAACAACTTCCAAGCGATGGAGGATATGTTTGGATTTGCAGTCATTGCAAAGTTAAATATTTGAGCTCATACAATCAAATGAAAGGGCATTTATGCAAGATCGCTAGACTAGGCATCAAATCTTATCTAGGTGTAGATAAACATGGCATTCTAGACGCCCAAGTATTGGCATGTATTGAAGAGCAAGAAAGAGCAAACCAAGCAGTTGGTCGTAAATCGACTCATCCTTTGATAAAGAAAGGATCTCGAGGGATGAAGCCCCCTACATTGCCTTCTCATTTTTCCACCTACACAGAGCCATCCATTTATGTCCATACTTCAAGAGCAAACAATGCCCTCTACACATAAAAGATCAAAGGGACCATTAGAAACTTCATTTCAAAATGAGGCTAGAGAGATTGTCGATCAAGATATAGTGAGATGTGTCTACACGAATGGATTGGCATTCAACGTTGTTCGCTCACCATATTCGCAAAAAATGGTGAAATCTATTAATGAGGCTCCAAACAGGGATAAGGGCCCAAGTATTGAGAAGGTGTGTAGCACCTTATTAGATAAAGAGGTGAAATACGGAGAGGGCTCCTTGAAGCCCATAAGGGATTTGTGGATCGAAAGAAGGGTGACCATCATTTCTGATGGATGGAAAGATGCAAAAAATCACCCATTGATCAATGTTATTGCAGTGTCCCCTAAAGGGGCAATGTTTTTGAGAGCACTGGATTGTGAAGGAGAGGTGAAGGATGGTGCATTTATTGCTAACATCCTTTGTCAAGCTATTGATGAAGTGGGCCCTCGAAATGTTGTGCAAGTTGTAACAGACAATGCAAAAAATTGTACGGTTGTTGGGTTATTGGTTGAGGAGATGTAATCACACATTTTTTGGATGCCTTGTCGTTGTCCACTCCCTCAACCTAATGCTACAAAAAATAGGAAACAAAATTGAGTGGATCAAACAGTGAAGACATCCAAATGTTCGTCACCAACTACCATATGTCACAAGGCATATTTAGAACCTTCTTGAAATTGGAGTTTTTGAAGGTAAGTTAAATAATAAATATGTTTCACTTTAGTAATATTTTTAAGTTTAAATTTTAATTTTTGTAAACTTAAATTTTATTTTATTTTGATTTTCAAACAGGTTGTTGAGACCCGATTTGCCTCCAAGACAATCGTGTTGAGACGACTTGTGAAGGTTCCTGAGGCACTCTCTAATATGGTCATTAGCCCTAATTGGTCCATATGGAGGCAATCTAGCACTGAAAGGGCAACTAAAGTTAAGCAAATGATCCTAGATGACAGCTGGTGGGATCATGTTGAGTATCTCCTCAATTTCACTAAGCTCATATTGAGCATGATCCATTATACTGACATGGATAGACCTTGTTTGGATGAAGTATATGATGGCATCGACTCAATGATTGAGAAGATGAAAACCATCATCAATGCAAAAGAGGAAGATTCTGAAGAAAATTCTTCAAAGAGCTACATCAAATCATTGTAGAGAGATGGAACAAAATGACCACTGTAATGTCCCCCTTTGGGATAACCCTAAATCTTGTCCTAGAATCACAAGCTTAATGTAGTTGGGGCTGTAACTTATCACTTAAATACTTTAAACAAGATAAATCTCGGCTTTAGGTCCCTTGCATGAATATACATATGTATATAGATATATATTTTATATATACATATACATATATATATACCCTCTTATAGTTGCTGATCCTTATTTCCTTATTTTTAATTTGTCTTTCCAATCATATTGTGTTCCTTCCTTTATTCACATTCCATTTTATTCCTTTCACTACTCATTCTTCCTCCACAATTCTTTCATAAAATCTGCAAATCGAGTCTTCATAATCTGCTCTTCATCTACTGGTATATTTGTGATATAATCATTTATCTTGCACACATAATGGAGGACATTGTGTCCTATAATGGCAGTCATATATATGTATATTCATGCAAAGGACCTAAAGCCGAGATTTATCTTGTTTAAAGTATTTACGTGATAAGTTACAGCCCAAACTATATTAAGCTTGTGATTCTAGGACAAGATTTAGGGTTATCCCAAAGGGGGGCATTACAACCACTCCATTGCATCTTCTTGCTTTTGCATTGACTCCCAAAGACTATAGTGTTGAGCTACTTTCTATGACATCAAGAGTTGCCCCATACAGAGATGTTGAAGTGGCTCAAGGGTACAAGGCAGCACTTCGTAGACTCTTCATTGATCGTGACCGACGTGATCTAGTGAGGGTTGAGTTCATGGCTTTTGCATGCTCCATTGATTGTGATCTCGATGCTCTTCGAGACAAGTACGTGGTGGATGCTCATAGTTGGTGGTACTTGCATGCCCAAGAATACACGTACCTACAACCTCTAGCAATAAATTTTTTATCCCAAGTAAGTTTTATAGTCAAAATCTTCTATCTTTTAAATTTAAGTTTTATATTTTGTAATTTTTATTTTTATTTATATTTTAATTAGTTAATTTTTGTAACTCTTAACTATTAAATGTGGTCTTAATAGGTTGCTAGTTCATCTTCATCTGAGAGGAATTGGAGCACATGCTCCTTCATCCACTCAATAAAGCGCAATAGACTACATTCAAAAAAGGCAGAAGACTTGGTGTATTTGCATTCAAATTTGCATCTCATTACACACAAACAAAGTTCCTACAAAGGAGACAAAAGGAAGTGGTATATCGAGCCAGAGCATCTTGACTTGGATGCTTCCACAAGCCACTTTGCTGCACTTGATGTTGATGATGACAATGAGGCAGCTAGTGAGCATGAGAGTGCCAGTGCTAGTGCTAGTGCTAGTGTGAATGCCACTGACACTATTTGTGGTTCTTCTAATTTACCACTACATGCATCATCTAATATGGATGGTGATGATGATATTTTTGATGACCCATATGATATTTGATCAATGATCAATGATGGCTGATTATAAACACTTGACATTATTATGTTTGAACTTTAATGTATATCATGACATTTGAGTTTCACTAATATTTTATTATTTGACTATGAAAGTGGTGGTGTATTTTTGCTATGTTATTTGACTATTAATATGGTGGTGTACTTTGAACTTAATTACTGCTACAAATATGTATATATTTCTGATTTTTATATGTTTTTGTATTAAGAAATCCAACCCCAAAATAAATTTTGCCCAAACCCGTGAACCGAACCCTCAAACACAAACCCGAGCCGGAAACTTGACTCAAGACTTAGCAATCTGATCACATTCATATTCACTCATTCTGAAAATAAGCTATGCTCCACGAGGACACATCCCCTATGGTTTTTACCCGTTTCCCGTACCGGGTACGAAATGGGGACGCGAGTATGGCTAGGAAACGTACCCTGGCCGTGCCCCTTTGCCCTCCAAGTACCCGGTACTTCTAGGGGACGGTTTGCCAAAAAATCGGGGACTCGGGTACTTTTAGAGGACTTTTTGCCAAAAAATAGTGGACTTGGGTACTGCTAGAAGTACCCGGTACTGCCTAGCCGTACCCCGACCGTACCGGGTACTTCTAGCAGTACCCTACGGCCCAGCCAAAAATAAAACGCCTTTTTTTTAAAAAGTCAGAGTTTTTTTATAAAAATAAAGCTATGGGCGGGCCCACAAGGGACGCCCCATCACACTTGACCTAATGTAAGTGACATTTAAGCTCCTAAATGAGAAAAAGTAACTCATTTTTACTTTTCCATTGTAAAGTGAAGGAAAGCAAAAGACAAGGGCGATGCTGATTTAGACCTACCTTTTGCTGATTAGGGACACTGGACAGCGATATATTTTCTTAGTTTTATGTTTATCATGTCATTTCATAGTTGAGACTTGGAGCCTTTGGGCATTTTGGTTATAATTATCAGATTCTTATATGATATGTATGCACATTGATAATGAAAAGCATTTGAATTCTGTTAATTTGTTTGTCGATTCTCATGTAAAATCTCAATTCAAGTCTGATGATATATAATAAGCTTATACAATGTCTAGAATGAATGCTTTATCAATGTTATGCTATGAACATTTGAAATTTCTCTATATTTTTAAAAATTTCCCTTTTTTTTATCAGCTGTCCCATGCCGTCCCCTAAAAAATGACCCAAAAGTACCCCTGTACCAAAAACTCGTCCCGGCGTACCGGGTTCTCGCCGTCCCCGAAACCCCGTGGAGCATAGAAAATTAGTAATATACTTGCTGAATATGGTTGAATTTCAATATTATTTCTGAGTACAAACACATAGATATTTAGAAAATTGCTGACCTCTTTTTAAATTCCAAATTCAAGTTGTACGGTGAGTGGCTGCCAAAGAATTTTATGATCAATATTGTTCATGCTTTAACTAAGACTGCTGTACAGTTGATGGTCTGGCTGTTGGATAATTGTGGCTCAAATTGTCTCTTAGTCACTACCTTAGCACATGGCAGTTTTGACTTCTATGATGTCCATAACATAGTACAGTGCCATATGGGATAGTTGCGATTTATTTGGTAATCATACGATTCACTTTGCATCGGCTACCTCAAACTTGTTTTAGACCAATATGAAGTCTCTAAGCTGTCCTGTGTCTCCCTTCAATACTTCCTATGCCACGTCATCCTTTGCTTGTCTATAGTTATGATGTTTATATTTTTTTTTTACAGACCTACCCAAAACGCATCTGACCCCAAAAAAATTTGCATACCGGCATACTCAAACATGAGCCAAAACAAGTAATTTATAGTTAAATTAATATATTCTACTCCACATTAACATCCTTCGGTCTCCGCAAATCTTTCTCATCTACTGCTCCTTTAAGATTCTCCTTTTTCTACAGGACACTTTCCAGGATAAGAACCATGGCAAGAATAGATGCCA
The DNA here is from genome assembly GCA_007115665.2 of Sequoiadendron giganteum. Taxonomy (NCBI): domain Eukaryota; kingdom Viridiplantae; phylum Streptophyta; class Pinopsida; order Cupressales; family Cupressaceae; genus Sequoiadendron; species Sequoiadendron giganteum. The sequence goes on along the minus strand of CM021108.1, from coordinate 441,228,926 downwards.
AAAGTCTTCTCAAGATCACCAAAAACTTGTGTTTCTGCTAACTTCAGCTTTAAGAAACATGTGGAAAGTTTTATAGAACTTTAGGATTAATCAGTAAAGCCATATTTTAGCCATAATTCTGGGTAGCTTGCTAGTCTGCCTGTTTATAGTTTGTACATACTTTGCATGGATGGCAATGCCACCTACCCACCCTATACACTTTTCCTTGTATGGTTGCATTTAGGATTGAGATTTCCTGCAGGTTTTTGTCTCAGGTGTATCATTACAGAGTTAAAGACATGGGCAGCCTCAGTTTTCTGAAAGCTCAGGTCTTCTTACCTCTCCGACAACCATGACTCTTACACAGTTATTTCTTTTTCCTTTATCTTAGTATGTGCAGTTTCAAAATAGAAACTGGAGTTTCACACAATTCCATAAAACATTAAATTATTAGTCAATCCAATTTGCAAAACCAAATAAAGCTTCCTCCTTCAATTACCTACCAGCATCAAAAGCTTATTTGCCCCATCAGCAACAGTTGCCAAACTTTCATATTGATCAGGGTTGAAATCCATCAGAGCAGCAGTCAAGTACTCTCCAGCAGGGGTTGTCTTCATCTTCTGAGAGCCTGATTTCACAAGAGATAAAGTCCCACCAGTGCTCAATGACCCTTGATCTGGAGATTTTGAATGGAAACTACCATTCCTGCTCAAAGATACAGACGATTAGAATATTCATGAATGGAACCGTCTGAAAGAGATATACAACGTAAACATATTATATAAAACTTCATAATAAAATACCTGACTGAGCCATCTAACTGGAGATTATCAAACCCTCTTGAAACTCTGCTTGTAACCTAAGTCGTGCACAAATGAAAGACCACATAAATAAAAACAAACCTCAAAGAATATATCAATCCACATACAATGCAACCTAGAATAACGTAAGATTATCACTAAGAATTGCATTCAATAAGATCCAATTTTCAACTTGCAAATAGAACAGTTATTTTAGAATAGAGAAGCCAAAAGAAAGATCCCATAGAAGATTAAATCTAAGAATTGCATTCAATATGGTATACCTTTTAGCTACTAGTAAAAGCTAAAAATAGAGGAAAGATGGACTTCATTTTATTTACTTCAACTATTTCTAATTACAATGGGTCAGTACGAAAAGGTAGCATTAGATATGGGGGAAAGGGGCAAGGAGCAATTGTCATCCTTACTCTTGTTTCTAAATCAAAGTAATACCAAATAAAATTAAGTGTAAACATTGTAGGATATACATTGTATACTTTGCATGTTCTACACTCTAAATGGGACCTAGGGCTGCACCCCAGCTACAATATATGAGGGGTCTTGCATAAAAAAAAATTGGGCCCTTATAGGTGAGCCCATGCTCTATACCAATTGTTTTGTAATACCACTTAGTGGTTTCCTATAGTGATGTGCCTATGAATACTCACAAATGGATTAGAGTTGAGCACAAGTGAGAAACATTTTATTATATTATGCACACTTAACATAGTGAGTGTTGTGTCTTTATTGGTTTTTACCCCAAAATGGTTTCTCAAAGTTTATAATCATGTTATACTCTCAGTTCCATTATTTTCTTTCCATTGCATTTAAGATTTGTGTAGCATTGCTTCTCTTGGATAGGTTATTGACATTTTTTTCTCTTTGAAGGTAGTAAGATATAACCTAAACACAAAAGTTAAAAAACATAATTAGTAACATAGTTACAAAACTCTGTGAGTACATTCACATTCAGAAACCAAAGGAGTACGCACAGATTTTACTCAGCCCCAAGTTATTAAAAAAACTCGCCTTACAAGAAAATCACCATTCCTCGCCCAGCACTTGGGTTAAAACTTGGCCCCAGTTTTAAAAATGTGATTTTCGTATCACAAATTTAACATTTAAGGGTTGCTTTTTGCATACAGGTTGTTTCACAGCTGCTTGTGTATGTTGAAGGTTTGTTCAACAGAATGTTGCTCTTGCAATAAAGGAATAGCGGGTCTGTTTTTTCTTATTCATATTGTGCTTGCAATAAAGGAATGTGGGTCTATATTTGCTGAATGGAAGAATTGCAGCACTAGAACTCTAGACTTTACATTGTCTATTCTCAAAGATAATGTCGCATCTCCTTCTCAAATATGAACAAATTATTTTATTAACTTTGTGGTTGTCTAAATGAGACTATTTGACCATTGTAGTAGTTGCTGTGTTTAAATTGATTCTAGGTGCATAGGGGAAAAAGTGAAATTTAAAATATGAAAATTAGAAGGCCCAAATTATGATGCCTATTTAAGTGAGGCTAGCGCCCAAGTTTAGTATCCATTCATGATATTTGCAAATTCGAATTTTGAATTATACTCCCAAGGATGGAAAGCCTTGTGTGATGTGCTTTCCATAGGAAAAAAATCCTCCTAGAAATCAGGGTTTTGAGGATGAAACCTCTCCATTTGCTGCACCAATTTACAGCTGCTGAGTGTATTTTTTATGTGTAAACAATGGCAGGATTTGTGGCATGATCTGAGATTTTTATTTGCTGCATCAACATTCAGCTAGTGTGATGGACTTCTGTTGTGATTTCTGCCATTTCCATCAGCAATTACTGCACCAAAATTGTGTTGTCCCCTTATAGAATTATTATAACTTTGCTTATAGTCTTCTAAATCAAGATATTCAAAATGAAGCCTAGGACCAATAATTCAAAAGATAGACTTTAAGAGCAACTTCAAAGCTAATTTAACTCGATTAATAGACTTATATATATATATATAGGTAATAATTAACAATCTGCTGATAGGAACGAGCAGATGTCTGTTATATATTCTGATATATTTATATAATCTGCAATATCAACCGTTTGAAGAATGTGGAATAGACACCCAAAGTAGATGCAATTTCTGATCTCTCTGTCTGATTGTATGCATGTGGATGTGGAGAAAATCGGTCTCTCTCCTTAGCCGCTGTGTCTGATTTAGTCCCTTAAATCATGCGAGTACCTTGGCTGGGTATCTAATATGTCTTAAGTTTCATGCAGCCTGAATAAATGATCAATCGGCCCACTTAGGAGCACCCTGACCTACAACTTAGTGTATGTTAATTCTCAAATCCTGATTGATGCTTTTTGCTAATGACTATACTTCTTCTTATATCTACGAAATGCTGAGAGACACCCCCCTTCATGGTATGCATTCGTCCAAGAGGCATCTCCATTTGTTAATGATCATAACTAATATTATCTCCTAATCATTTAAGGGATGATTAATAGTTATTAATATTATCACTGATCTGCTTTTGAGGAAGATCGCTGCCTTTATCATGATCTGGCCGCTATAGTTATGGAAGTCATCCTTCTTCATATTCATGATTCTTTGACCAGCGATTAATTAAACTCTTGTATCTGCTTATACAGTTTGTTTTGGCATAAATCATTTTGATTTTTGAGTGGGATATCACAAAAATTCGATTATTCAGCTGCTATACAGTTAGCATTACCATTGCATATATTATATCAATTTTTAGTGATTAATACATCATTTCAATTCCAGATCTGACCATGGATTTTAGTGTCAGTATTTATTTATATTAGGTTCCTTAACTTGTAAAGGATAAACTGATTTTATATTGCCATTCTCGGATCACTCTAATTTGTTTGCATTCAGAAATTAATAGTAGTCAGTCACTTAGGGTTCAGTTTCCTATATTAAAAAAAAAACTTAAAATCAGCATATTACGTAAGGCCTAACTTTGGGAGTTTGATCACTGCATTTTTTGAGGGTTAAATATTTTTTCTGCTGGCATATCTCGCTGTCCCCTAGTCACTGGATCTGATTTAACATTTATTTGAATTCAGAAAATATAGAGGCATTTCAGTAGTGTAGGGTTTATGGTTTTTTCATTTTATTTCATTACTAAAATCCTAAGTTACCGATTCGCCTAAAAACGGCCCTGGATACGATTCGATACGTACCGGGTACGAAATTCGGGTACGGTACACCTCAAATTCGCCCAGGATACGCATTTCTGCCTACGGATTCGAGCTGGATTTGCCGGGTGCCTGCGGATTCGTCCAGGATACGGCAAAACGAATCCAAGGCGAATCCGCAACGAATCTAGTCGTGAAAACGCCTAGTCCACGGAAAAAGCGTATTTTTGCATTTTTTATTCATTGTTTTGAATGAATGTTGACTTCTAAATATTTTAATAATCATTGCAACCCTAATTCATCCCTCCAAACACACTAAATAGGTAAAAACAATCTCATTTAACAATTTGTGAATGAAAAACAAGTTTTCTTGCCTCCATTGCTGAACTTTCTCTCTTGCTTGCACAAGCATGAATAGACTTGAAGGCTGATTGTTGGTAGTTCAAAGTTGATTGTTGTGCTATTCCTAAGCACTTGCAAGTGTCCGTTTGTTGCCAAGAAGATTGTAGAGCAAGATTTGTTCAAAAGAGGTAGATTTCTTTGAAGTTTTTTTATTTTTTTCTTACATTTTTTTTAACAAATGAACTATTTTGTTTTGTTTTTATTGTTTTGTTGATTGTTCTCATTCTTTTAAGTTTTTTAGTTTCAAATTTCAATACCAAAATTATTTCAATTTGTTATGCCTTAGGTATTACAATGGCATCCACTTCTTCCTCAAGCCAATCTCGTTTCAAAATAAATGCAACCTCTCCCCTTTGGAAATATGTAGAAATGGTTCAACAATGTCTAGGTGGTGGAGTATTTATTTGGATTTGTAGTCATTGCAAAGTTCAATATACGAGCTCATATAGTCGAGTGAGAGCCCACTTGTGTAAGATCCCCGATAATGGCATCAAACCTTGTCCAAGACCTCCTTCTGGTGATGGCAAAGGCCTTCCAGATGATGTAGTGTTGAAATATATTGCTGAGCAAGAAAAATCAGAGCAAACAGCTAGTAGTCTTAAAACAAGCCATCCTTTGAGGAAAGGATTTGGATCCATGAAACCCCCTACACCACCACCTACTTATATTCCACCTACACAAAGCCATCCATTTATGAACATTCCTCAACAGCAAATCGTGCCCTCATCAAATAAAAGATCTAAGGGACTGTTGGAAGCTTCATTTCAGAATGAGGCAAGAGATATTGTTGATCAAGACATAGCAAGATGTGTCTATGCCAATGGATTGGCATTCAACGTTGTTCATTCACCATATTGGCAAAAAATGGTGAAATCTATTAATGAGGCTCCAAAGGGGTATAAGGGCCCAGGTTTTGAGAAGGTGTGTTGCACCTTATTGGAGAAAGAGGTGAAACATGTAGCAGACTCTTTGAAGCCCATAAGGGATTCATGGATCGAAACAGGGGTGGCCATCGTTTCTGATGGATGGAAAGATGCGAAAAATCGCCCATTGATCAATGTTATTGTCGTGTCCCCTAAAGGGGCAATGTTTTTGAGAGCAGTGGATTGTGAAGGACAGGTGAAAGATGGTCCATTTATTGCTAACATCCTTTGCCAAGCTATTGAAGAAGTGGGCCATCAAAATGTTGTGCAAGTTGTAACTGACAATGCCAAAAATTGTAGGGCTGCAGGGTTATTGATTGAGGAGAAGTATCCCCACATTATTTGGACACCTTGTGCTGTCCACTCCCTCAATCTAATGCTACAAAAACTTGGATCCAAAATTGAGTGGATCAAACAGTTGTATGCTGAGGGTGAAGACATCCAAATGTTTGTCACCAACCACCATATGACACAAGGAATATTCAAACAATTCTCAAAATTGGAATTGTTGAAGGTAAGTTAATTCTCAATATTTTTTAATTTTACATTTTCATTTGATTTTAAATTTTGAATTTGTAAAGTATTTATAAATTTTAATTATATTTTAATTTTAATTTTGATTTCCAAACAAGTTGCTGAGACCCGTTTTGCCTCCAACACAATTGTGTTGAGGCGACTTATAAAGGTTCGTGAGGCACTTTGTACCATGTGAAATGTCCCTATTGAATCTAACCCAGAAATTCATTTTTCAAAGTACTAACATTTCGTCAAACGGTTGTTGTGCAAACTCATGAGTTCTGATTTTCTGACTGCTGTTCCGATTTTCTGAGTTTTGTTTGATTGCTTTTGATGTTTGGTTGAGTGTTTTCAATGCCAATAACATAAAAGAAATGCATAGAACTGATATATAAATGATCACACAACATAAATTGATAAACCCACTTCCATTTATGCCATTAAATTAAAGATATAAGGTCTGATCAAAATGACAATTATGTCTGATAAGAAAATTATCAGACTGTAACAGCTCCATTAAACCCAATACAAATGGAAGATTTGAATACCCAATATGCCAATAACATACCCTTTCTATGCCAACATGAAAATACAATGTATGAAGGCTGATATGAGCATGATAACAATGGTAGAAGACTGAAATAGAATGTGAAATATGCAGCTACAAGTCTGATCGTTGTTATGGAAGTGCTGATATGAAATTGGTTGCCAAAATCAACTTCAAATGCCCGCGAAACCCCTTCCAAATGATGGTGCACCAACTAGAAATGGTATGGCTGGTACGGAAGATGTCAATCCTCAATGTAAACTTGTCAAATAGCTGGAATAAATCTGCAATGATGATTGCGCCACAAACCCTAGGTGCAGTTGACCAAAAATTGTACAGCCAACAAGTAGAATGCAAACATGTGATTGTATTGGCTTGGTAGAGACTCGATCTATCAATGGTTGCACCTGATCTGAAGAAATATGCTGATATAACACTGTTGCAAACTCAAGCCTGAAAATTAAACACCTGAAACTCCTCCAATGAAGCCCAAACGAAGACCCAAGGCAGGTCCTCCTCGAAGGTGAACTGGGTTCTCGTCCAATTCACGATAGCCCTTGGGAGTTTTCGTTCCCAAAAGACTGAAACCAAGTTGAAACCCTTCTCCAGAGCTCAAACCTACAAGTGTTGATATGAAAAATGACAAATGAATCCAAAATAGAAGCCCAAACTTCACTTTATAACCTCCCATGGGCATTTTTATAAAAGATAATAAAATATTCCTCCTCAAGGGTCTTTTCCCTCATCAAAAGAAAGGGCCACTTTTTAAAAACAACTTTGTTTCACTAGGATGGGGGCACTTTTCACTATTCACTTTATAACTATTTGTTACTATTCACTTTTACTATTCCATTAAAACAAATTTTAATATTTTCAATTTATCCCTGGATTCAACAATTGAACTCCAAACTGAAAGGCTTGTAAAGCTCCCGATTAAGCTCCACATCCCTCAGTTGGGTCCCCTAACCATACTACTGACCTACGGGAACCCTAATAGTAGGCCAACCTCAGCTAGTCTAAGCTGCCTAAGGAAGGGACATTACACCATGGTAATCAGCCCTAATTGGTCCATATGGAGGCAATCTAGCAGTGAAAGGGCAAATAGGGTCAAGCAAAGGATCCTAGATGATAGTTGGTGGGATCGTGTTGAGTACCTAGTTAGTTTCACTGAGCCTATATTGAGCATGATCCGTTACACAGACATGGATAGACCTTGTTTGGGAGAAGTATATGATGGTATTGACTCAATGATTGAGAATATGAAAACCATCATCAATGCAAAAGAGGAAGATCCTGAAGAAAAATTCTTCAAAGAGCTACAGGAAATCATGGTTGATAGATGGAACAAAATGACCACCCATTGCATCTTCTCGCTTTTGCATCGAATCCCAAATATTATAGTCCTGAGATATTTTCTACTTCATCAAGAGTTGCTCCATATAGGATGTTGAAGTGGCTCAAGGGTACAAGGCAGCACTTCGTAGAATCTTCAATGATCGTGACCAACATGATCGAGTGAGGGATGAGTTCATGGCTTTTGCATGCTTCGGTACTGTTGATCAGAATATGGATGCTCTTCGAGACAAGGTCAAGGTGGATGCTCATAGTTGGTGGTACTTCCATGGGCAAGAATACATGCACCTCCAACCTATTGCAATTAAAATTTTATCCCAAGTAAGTTTTATATTTTGTAATTTTAATTTTAATTTTTATTAATTTTGTAACTCTTAACTATTTAATTTGGTCTTAATAGGTTGCTAGTTCATCGGCTTCTAAGAGGAATTGGAGCACATACTCCTTCATCCACTCAATAAAACGCAATAGGCTACATTCAAAAAAGGCAGAGGACTTGGTGTATGTGCATTCAAACTTGCACCTCCTTACACATAAGCAAAGTTCCTACAAAGAAGGAGACACAAGGAAGTGGGATATTGAGCCAGAGCAGCTTGACTTGGATGCTTCCACAAGTCACTTAGCTGCACTTGATATTGATGATGACTATGAGCCTGAAGCAACTACTGAGTATGAGAGTGGTAGTGTTAGTGCTAGTGGCAGTGCTTGTGCGAGTGCCACTAATGCTGTTAGTGGTTCTACACAAAATGTATCATCTAATGATGCTGCTTTTTTTGATGACCCATATGATTTAGTTTGATCATTGATCAATAATAGCTGATTGTAAACACTTGACATTTTATGTTTGAACTTTAATTTATAAATTTATAATATATATCATGACATTCGAGTAATCATTAATATTTTAATATTTGACTTAGTGACTATGAAAGTGGTAATGTATTTTTGCTATGTTATTAGACTATTAATATGGTGGTGTATTCTAAACTCAATTACTGCTGCAAATATGTATATATTTCTGATTTTTATATGTTTTTTGTATTGCTGAATCCAAGCCGTACCCAACCCGTATCCAACCCCAAAAAAATTTTTGACCGAATCCCGTACCGGATTCGCGTACCCGTACCCAAATCCAAAAACGAATCGGTAACTTAGCTAAAATCTGAACACACAAAAAGAAGTTTAGAATCTAGGGTTTGTTTGCACTTACTTTCCAGCATTATTTCAGTTGTTTCCAATATCAGAAAATTATAAATTTCCAGAAAAAACCTAAGAGGGGCATTATAGATAACAGTGATTTTAGTCCTTGGAATAAGCAATTTTTTTGCTTTGACTGGCACAGTTCTAACCTCTATGAATACAGTTAGTTCTCTGAATAGTCAAAATTTGGCTAGCAATACTAAAATAGTGAGGACTTGGTGTTAGAGAAAACATAGTGATAAAATTATGACAATGGCTGCCCTTCACCCTTCTAGGGGGCACTAATCCCCAACTCCTGCCAGGGGCATTGCCACTCAACCTCTACTAGGAGCTCCGCCCCTAAAGCCCACCAACTGCAGTCCCCACACCATCTCCAAAGCAAAGTCTTTTGGTCCTCCCATCCTTGAAACCTGTCCCCCATTCCAAGACTTTGTAGAAGATAGGTATTATACTACTTAGAGACATCACAAGTATTGAAACTTGAAGTTTATATGTATTCAACTCGTTTTCTAGTCTATGATGTGTATTGAACTCTATTTTTTATCTATGTATGAAGCAAATCAGTAATATGTTCCATAGATTCACTAATATGCATGTTTTTGAACACTATTTTTTTAAATTTATGTAATTTTTAAAATTCAATAAATTTGTCAAGTTATTGCTGAATTTTTCCCCAAATGTTTAGAAAACTTAGATCAGCCAAGTTATTGTCAAGTCCAAGTTTATGGGATCCCTTCTCAGCACTAAAATAGCTGTCATAATGCCAAAAAACCTTTCGACACTGTTTTCATTTAGAAGAGAAACAAGTACAGATGCCAAACTAGCACAAAGCAATTCATAAATTTAGTCTTGAGGATATTGAGATCAGAAAATCCAAATATGGACAGTTCTTGGTCAATTAAAGGCATTGACCACAAGAGTAAGAATCTCTATAGGTTGACAAGTAATCTCCTACTGATGTGCACTGATACGTGTGATTATTTGTGCATGCTTGTTGAATGTCTATCTATACTTAATAGTTAGTAAAATCCTCTTTGTGCTTTTAATTAGTCACTTGTTTTTTTAACTCTTTTATTGTTGAAGCTCCTTTTTGGCTCGCACATGCTATTGTGATTACCTATACTATCAAGTCTCATTGAGATGCTTCAATGTTTTCTTAACATTAAAATAATTTTGTTCTTTCTTTCTCACTAACATACCAAGCATAATAGAATAAAATATATGCCATATGGAAGACAAAAACTTCAACCAAGAAACATTAAGTTATTATAACTCCAAAAGAATAATCGTAGCTTTAAAAGGAATAGTCAAAAGATCATAGATTTAGGTATGCCATACCCATATCTCTAGGATTCGATGAAAATCTGAATCTAAGATCTAGGTGATTATAGAAGAATACAAAAGCTAGATGCAAACATGCAAATGATGTAAAATGCAAACATCACCTAAAATCCAATATCGAGAATATGGAGAGATTAAAATGAAATATCACCTGAAATCCAATATTGAGAATATATAGACTTTGGGAGAAGAAGTTGAAAAAGCAAATTTCTCAAAGAAGTTGAACCACAAGTGAACAAGTGGCAAGCTTCCCAAAGGAATTAAGCTAGCCACAAGTCAACAAGTGGTGGACTCATTGTGAAGAGCTATTTAATCAAGTGAGCTCAACTTGGTGCAAAGTACTCATTATTGTTAAATCTACCTAAGTAAGAAAACTGATTACATAAGTAATCTTAATATAAAAGGTGCAATTTAATAATTACACAAACAATATCAACAATCAAAACTCATTATACTTTCTTTATTGGCCATGGCAACATCTTGCAAAGCTAGCTAAATACCTTATTTCCAACATAGCTACTGTAAGGACCCGTGCCAAATTATATGCAAATTTTATTTGCACTTTACCAATATTTATTAAATAAATATTCTGTCAAATAGTTAGTTTGCATTCCATTGTGAGAGAATTTATGCCTGTAATTGTTCACTAATATGTAAATTGAGTTTGGAGAGGTCTTTTGCATTACATATACATTCAAAAATGCTCAGAGCATTATATCAAACAGTTTGCCATTCATTTAGCATGACTTAAGAAATAAGATGTATGAAAATTTGTATTCGCTGTTAAAATACTAAGCTACCAAGTTTGCCCCTGGGAAGCTCAGGTACGAGACAGGTTCGGTCCGGGTTCAAAATTTGAGTCTGATTCGATCAAATATGCCTTGGGTACGAAAAATCCACTATGGGTCCGGCTAGGGTTTGGAACCCTGACTGTGGGTCCGACCAGGGTTCAATTTTTTCGAACCTGGTTCGAACCCAAGTAGAACTTGCGCCCAGGCGGATTTTTCCAACGCATTTTTACAAATTTTAATTAATTTTTTGACTTTTTGTTGACTGTTAAGTACAATGATGCTGCAAATATGTCAAATGTCAATCAATCATCATAACAAGTCCAAAGAATGATCAACAGAAACTCTGAAAGGGGAGATCATGACATGCTACTTCTGTTTCATGTAGAATCGGTATGGCTGTGGAATGATCGAAAAGGATACAATCATTCTTCAAATTGTTATACATTTTTGCATTTTGTTGGGTCTCTCCTATCCACCATGTCCGATTCTTGTCTTTACCTCCATATTATAGTGTGACCAGAAATGTGACCTTTGCAGTTTTTTCTAGAACTGCCACTATCAAGGACAACATTTGTTTAAGTGTTTCTAGTTGAATCCTATTTTATGCCCCATAAATACAAACACCTAACCTAATTGAGAAACTTGCTTATTGCATTCTTCTTCTTCTTTGTTTTAGTTTGCCAGCCCCGAGGATCATCTTTTGCTTCTAATTTTGTAGTTAGAGTTCTATCACTTGGGGGATTTCTTCTAAGCATTTTCTTTGATATAGAAAGGGCAGTTCAAAAAATAATAATTAGAGAATATCATGCAAAAGTGGCAATTAAGAAGGTTAAGACACAATGCATTTTGAATGAACTGAGAACTGTTTAATATAAATAAAAGCCTTATTCTAGACAGTGAATGTGATCTTCATTTATCATCCACAAACAATTGGCCAACTGGCTAGAAAATCTTCTCTATGCAAGTCCAAAAATGTTGAGGTATATGACATAATTCTATTCTTAGAGGGTATTTATGCTGAGAAGCAAACTCTATATTGAAGACTCATGCCAAGGCTCAACATGGGTCAAAAGTCTAGAAGTTGTCCAGACTTTGTTTTTGATAAACACTGAGGGCTACCTCCTTGTCAAGGACAAGACAAGCATATCCATTGCCCAAATGATGACCAAAATCTGCTGAGGACCCAACTATCCCTAATAATTTATAATTTTATGTTTGAACTTTAATTTATAATTTTATATCATGACATTCGAGTATCACTAATATTTTAATATTTGACTATGAAAGTGGTGGTGTATTTTTGCTATGTTATTTGACTATTAATATGGTGGTGTATTCTGAACTTAATTACTGCTGCAAATATGTATATATTACTGATTTTTATATGTTTTTGTATTACCGAACCCAAAACGAACCCAACCCCAAAAAAAAATTGCCCGAACCGGCGAACCGGATTCTCGAACCCAAACCCTAACCCAAAACCGAACCGGTAACTTAGTTAAAATATCAAAGTACAGAGACATAACATTTAATATTCTGAACTTTAGATTAGCATGTGTTCACCTTCCTTGAACCCATGTTGCTCAACCATTCCACATACTTCTTGTATTACCTTCCAGCTGCCCAATACCCTTCCTTCGATTGGTCTGAAACTTTTATATGTTGTGCCAATACCAAATGATCCCAAAGACTCCTTCCACGGCTCCTACAATTCCTGCGACTCCCCTCACAGACCCTATGCCTCTTACCAAGACAATGACGCACTAAATGCTGTCTCCAAGCTATTGCGAATGAAGTTTCCAGATATAAGCCACTCTTACAGTTAGCTGCAATTCTAAATGTTCCCACATCTACCCCAAGAATGCTATCGACCAACAGTGAGGAGTCTTCAAACCCCCACAATTTCCTTTCCAGAAGATAGGAAACCTCCAAATGTTATTAAAAAACAATTCCATCCTCACCTTGATATTTGAACTACTGATTAGGAGGTAACATTCAGCAATTGAAGGAAAGTCACAACTCAGTGGTAGGAAAGAAGCCACACCCTACACTTCTAATTTTCCATGGCTAGCTATCCTTTGTACTGGCAACCTGCAAAGAGTATTTAAATCGCCAAAGCCTTCTATTCTCCAACACTCAGCCATGACAGCATCATCTTAAACACTAAATTCATTTTTCCAAGCCTGGCATCCAAATCTTCCTGTCAACCCTTCACTCTGCAAATACCAGTAATACTTTGTCTTGCATTACAAGACTTCACAAATTATAAACCTTCAGTCGTACCTAAGAACGAATTTGCTTTTCCTCGTAAGAGGGCAAGGATGAGTTTGCAGTTCAAGTATCCCAATACAACATATTTTCCCCTAGGTACAAGTATGCGGTTAGGTTTGTATATATATAAGCATTAGTACTCAATATATTATATAACTATAATTTATAATTTTATATATATCAAAATTATATAACAGTAATACTCATAATTTCCAATTAAAAAAAGCAGTGTTACCCCGGGACGTGTCCCTAGGTCTAAATCCCCCTGTCCCCGTCCCAGGGACAAGGGACGGCAACAGTGTACTATGTTTTTTTTATTTTGAGTTTCATATCATAATTGAAAAAAAAACTATATGGCAGCAATGTAGGCTTTGGGCATTTTGTTATACATTTATAACTTGTATATTATTGTTTAATATCACATGCATATTCACAATGAATTCTAAATTATGAATGCATATTGAGTATTAACAATGAATTCTTAACACAAATGTTATATGCTAAGTTTCTATATTGTATATATGCATGCTTTATCCATGTTTTCATATGAATATTTAAATTTTCCCTATATATTTTAAATTTTTCTATATTTTATATAGCCATCCCCTCGCTGTCCCCAAATTTGACCTGAAAAATCGGAAACTTGGGGACTCATCCCGCCGTCCCCTGTCGTCCCTGTCCCAAAAACTTGGGGTTAACACTGAAAAAAAGTATTTAAATACCTCATAATTTGTAAAAAGGAAAGTACTCATAAATTCATAATTGTGATATGTCAAAAGTCAAGACAAAACGAAAATAACAATCAATATTCAATAATCTTCATATTGCTCTTCATCAAGAGCATCAAAGTCAACATTTGGTTCAATTTCATTTGGACCATAATCAAAAGCAATGCCACTCCCACTAGCCATGTCATATGTAGAAGTTGCCTCATCTATAAAGACTTTGACAAGTTGTGTGACAATACTATCTAAGTTAGCACATTCAAGAGTTAGATCCCAATTCCTCATCACCCTCTCATTGTAATCAAGATCCTTATGTGACAAGAAACGCATATTGGAGTGCACAAAAACCAAATCCTCGACTTTTTTTGCATCCAATCGATTATGCTTAACTAAGTGGACAAAGGATTATGTACTCCAATTTTGTTTAGCTAATGAACTTGCAACTTGTTGAAATTTCATACAACACTTACAATTATAAAACATAATATAATATATGGCAACAAAAGAAAAATGAGGAATTTAAAAACTAAAAAAATGTTTACCAGAGATAGAATTAGTATTGCAGAGGTTACAAGTAAATGGAGCATTGGCCATGTATGTACCACCATTCATGAGCATCTTTCTTGTACTTATCTCAAAGAACACAAACATCATGATTCCTTGAAATATGAAGTACCCAAATTAAGTCAAGACAACAATTTATATATCTACATCTAAGAATAAAAAATTTAATGCAATAATGTACAGAATAGCAATCTCTTTATCTCTATATGTAGCCACCCTCCTCGACAAGGAAAGTATGTTTGGGCCATAATATTTTGAAGAAAAAACAAATGCAAAGAGATGCAAGCATGTAGTCATCTTGTCCAATGCTCAACAATAACCTTTTGCACTCTTTCGAAAAATGCTTCTATGCAGTCATGCTCCTTGGCTTCTATTATGGTCCTTGTTTTTTCAAATATCAAGTCCATACAATCATAAAGTTCACCCAAACATGGTTGATTCATACCAACATCCCTAATCATACTCATCATGGCTCAATAAAATGCTCATCTTCTAGGATCAATGCTTTGACTTTTGGGGCTCTCTCTATATTTGATTGCCTCCATACACTCCAAAGAGTGTTGATGACTTTGGAATTCAATACCTATCACATCTTCACAAGTTGTCTCAAGACGATTGTGTGTGATCCAAATCAAGTCTCAACAACTAAACGGTGTGTAAAAACTAAAAATAATTAAAAAATTTGATGACATAAAAAAATTAAAAATATGCCAAAAAATAAAATTACCTCCAACAGCTCCAAGTTCAACAAGCTCTTGAAGATGGCTTGTGACATGTGATGATTTGTCACAAACATTTGAACCTCCTTAGCCTCCATGGAGAATTTTTTGACCCACTTGATCGTTGTGCCAATCTTTTATAATATCCAGTTAAGAGAGTGGACAACACATGGTGTCCAAAAAATATGCGCATACATACCCTCCATTATTGGACCAACTACCCTACAGTTTTTAGCATTGATTGTTATGACTTAGACAACGTTTTGAGGGCCCACAATCTCAATGTGTTATATGAGGATATTGGTAAAGGTTGCATCAATCATTTACACCTCACAATCAATTGCCTTCTAAAACATGGCCACTCTAGGTGACACTAAAATGAAATTAATTAGTGTCTACTTTTTGCAATCCTTCCATCCATTAGAAGTGATGGATACTATTATTTAGGGCCATGTATTCTTGATTGCCCTTAATGATGTCTCTATGGAAAAAAATTCCTTGGCCAATAAGGTGGTGCACACCTTTTCATACCCAAGATTAATATAATCAACAATTGCATTTGCAATTGTTGTCACCATACCCAACCAATATGGTGACTTGACAAGGTTGAAAGGAATCCCATTGCTATAAATGCAAAGTACAATGCTCTCATTTGTAACCTCCCTCACCTCATCCTTGAAGGCCTTTTTCCAATGAGCCTTTTTTTATAGGAAAGCATGTATTCTCTTCTCAAGAAGACAATAACGGCATGAAAAGATGTGAACCATCTAATACTATTAAACTAGTAGTAGTTATGCTGAATCATTCCTTGGAAAGAGGATGTAGTCTTTCCTTTGCTCTATTACTCACAATGTGAACATCCTCTTCTTCTTTGGTAAATGCCATAAGTTGTTCATTTGGAAACCCTTTTTTATTCAGCCTAGGAAAAAAGTTTATTCCTAAGTCAATCATAGCACATAAGTGAAATTTCACTCAATTATACAAGCTCTACTCATTCTCACATTCGCTTGTAGCCAATGATGTCCCCCACCTCGAGGAAGTTGCTCAATCATGGATATATGTAGCCAAAGAGCTGATGCCACATCTAATTTGAATGAGCTCTCCACCAACTAGAGATTCGTTTGAATAAGAAAACCAAAAAAATATATTACACATATATAACCCTACAATGCATTATGAAAAAAATTGAAAGACGCCATTATAACCCCCCATATTACATATAAAAAAAAAAAAAAAATCAAAACATTTTTAAAAAGAAAACAAATGGAAAAAATTGGCAAAACTTAAAAGAATCAAAAGATAAACTCACCTTTGATAAATAAATCTTTTAGGTGTAGCATCCCATAGTCTTCACCTTCGAAGAAATATCCAACAATCGTCAAGAAACGAAGGTCACTTCTATTTGTGAAATGAGGCAGAAATGTTTTGACTTTAGGCAAGATAAATGAATAAAACTCACTTTAGGGCTAAATCAGGGTTGGCAAATGCCTTTTTTAAATTAAAAATAAATTTTCATGTTTTAAATTGTTGTTTCCAATGGGCACCACGATCCTCCCAAATAGAGCCCAGGTTCGCCCAAGGTGCCTAAGGCAAACCTTGGCAAACACCAAGCCATCCATCAACACCAAACCAGGATCAGAACCAAACTAGCTGAGTACAATGGGGCCATGGGCAATACTACAGAATGCAGTTACATAGGATAAAAAAACAAATAATTGTCTTGAATGCATCAATAATTCATCTTGCATCCCTCTTGCCATTTGAAGTTGCTCCATTTGATGTTATAACTAAACAAGAGTCCAATTCATTTTGATTGCTTCTCATATTATTTCGTTATTAGGTACTAGAACAGATATTTGTCCGTACCTTTATAAGAGTCTGCCAAATAACAAGTAGGCCATAAAGATTAATTGAAATGGATTTTTACACAATGTATGTATATTACTTGCTCAATTATACATGAGGTATACCAAATATAAACCACTTACACATGGTTGAATGCTTACAGATAACTAATTTATCCTTTAATTATTTATTTATTTATAATACCAAGCATGGTATTCATTCATGATAAAAGAAAAAAAGTGTTTCAGTTTGTGAAGCATTCTAATGATTGTTAATAACATCTCCCTAAATACACTAAGGAGATAATCATGTTCAAGTAGAGACATAAAGTCTTCTCTAAAGAATAGATACGATGGTCTTGATGAGTAAGAATCAACAAATTCAACCCCTATAGAAATTAATAATTTTACATTAATCCATTATACATATAAAGAGATGTAAACTGTCAAACCTCGTCAGTCTTATTGGCTATCAAGTGCAAAACACAATATGAAAAAAAAAAAAATATAGAGATTTTACCAAACAGACTTCTGGTAAAAAATTCAATTTTTGAATGCTTAACAGAAAGTGAACTAAAATTCAATTTTTGAATGCTTAACAGAAAGTGAAGCTAAAAATGTATGCAAACAAATGGAAAAGAAAAGTTTAATAATGGAACAATCTGTGAGAAATTATAGTTTAGAATGTGCCATGCGACTGAGATTTATTTTAAGCAAAAGGACAAAATAGAAGGTAAAATGAAACCTTTGGTGAGCCTCCCGATCCACTTCTCTCAGTAAGTCGCTCGAAAAGCTTCTCATTTTCCTCATGCAAACGCTACACCAATGGAAGCCACAATCATAAATCAATACAAAAAAGATGTATGACTGCCAAGTTGATGTTATAGCATGCCATTTCAAAACTGATGATGCATTATTAACAAAAAAATTATGTATGTACTTAATGGAAAGTGTGTAGAAAAATTATAATACATGTGGAAACCAAAAATTTAGTCGATGAATTCCTTCGTATTATGGTACTAACATATACATTGCGGTAAATATATGTTATACAAAGGAGTACCTAAGTCCTTCCCATGTTTAATTCAGAAGAAACCAATACAAAATTGCTGTGTATAAATCATCAAAAACCATAGAAATATCCCTTTAAATCAAAAAATGGCATTACACATTGGCTCGTCACCACAACTAGATTCCTTCCCTGTAACCATAACTGATACCTTCGAACATGTCTGATATTCTTTTGGGAAGAAGAGTCTGCAGCAAATCAGGCAGTCCTAGTAGGAAATATATTTGCAGAACTCAGGAAAATGAACCTTTTCGAGCATCAAGCATAAATCACCCTTCCCAAGAGCAACTAGCAAAGATATTAAATTTCTTGCAGAATTCCTAAATTTGCATATCCAATTCCACTATCTTGTAAGATCATATACACCAAAACCATAGAGAGCACTGTGTTTTTCTCCTAATTATATGACTCGCTTAAGTCCAATAAAAATGCTGGATGCCTAAAAGGCAGAGAGCAAATACTTTTCAGTTTTACCTGTTGTACCCATATAAATTTCAACTTTCATACAGTTTCTAGTCCATTTTGTCATTAGTCAATCAACTATCATTTGTTTGTTGCTCACATTGTCAGTGGTACTATTTTCTGATCAGGTTGTAAGGGCATCTTGTCATGGTCTTGCTTTCCGTCTAACAACTCTTGCAGGATGTTCAAGGTTGCAGTCATCCAAAGATAAAATAACAATGACATTCAAGATTGATGATGGATGTGGTGAAGGAAGTGGTGTGGAAATGATTAAGGCATGAAGCTTTGAAGGGAAATTACAACAGTCAATGTCATTCTCTCTTCAAATCTCCAACAACATGATCAAAAATGGCAAGGATGTAGGCGAATTCTGTCAAGGAAGTAAGGGCACACTTCTTCATTGGCTTTGCTGTTTTCTCCAGTCAAGTGACTTAAAAAGTGGCAAAAGCTTAGTAGATTCAAGCAGAAAACAAAGGAATGAAGAAGCTATTTTGGGTGCACTTTTTGATTGGTTTTGCCATCCCAAATCTCATCTATACTAGCTACCAATTTTAACTATATTTATGTCTAACAATCAGCAATAAAGGTAAACTGTAATCATTGGCTGATATTCTGCTTTTTATTTGGCACTAGAACTAGCTGTTGTTAACATTTCTGCTAATCATCATCAGTATTTCAAATCAGAAAAATACTATTTTACATTGTAAATTTCTGTGTGGTTTATTGACAAAAATATTATAAAATATGAAGTGGATTTAAATATTGTAAGTCTAGATGGCTATGCCGTCATGACATCAAAAATCACTTTCATCTCCAACATTTATATTTTGAATGATAATCTGTGTGGTTCTCCACCAGATTCAATATTTGTATTCAATCTGGAAGGCTTGCCCCCAAAAAGTATTACATTATTTCTAAATTTTTGTACCAATTTGTTGTATCGAGTTGCACAACTTACCACCAACAAGCACCTGTTTTGTAATTATCAATCTAACCCCTTGCACTGTGTGCTTTCACCTTGCCAACATCAAGATCTTGGTGATCAAAAGCTGATAAGGTTGCAGTTGGTGTTTCAATTAGCACCTCTGGAGTGCTTATTGGAAACGGACAGCTATTGCAAGTGTGTTAGTACATGCTCTTCGGATTATAGAGAGGAAGATCTCTCTTTGCTGATTTTCTACTGTAAAAAAGGGGTGTACTAAGATTTCCTATCTTTTTTACTCAGCGGCAGGACACAAGGGTGCATAAACCAATGCGCCGTAGCTAAGCTTTTTCTCTGGTTTCCGCAGATCTTAACTACGACTAACTAACTTCTAGACTATCCTACCTCCTCAAGATAAACAGAGCATGAGGGCATAGGAGCGAAATGGTATGGTTGGATCACTTGAATCCTCCGTCTCAATGGAATATGGCCGAGGCTCTGAACCTTCGGATATATACCAAGATAGGGCTCGATACAAGCAAACACTCGTTACGGTAAACTGGATCTGAGACTTGCCAAGGAGGAGGAACCCCTATCCGAGGTATAGGCTTGGAAGCAGCTCACTGGAAACAACAAGGAACGATGGCCTTTCTAACAGGATTCCCGAGGAGGTGACGACACCTGTCCAAAGTCTAGGCTGCAAGAGAGATCATTAAACAACATCAAACGATAATGATCGATGACAAAATATCCAAGGAGGCGACGACACCTGTCCAAGGAGGAGATTGAAACAATGCACTATTTAAAAACAAGACTTTGAATAACTCAAATAATTAGATCAATCAAGCTTGCACCATCTGATTTATTTCTTCAAGGTTCTTCAAAGAATTACAAAGGTCGGGACAGCAAAGGCACGAAATCATGCACAATTGCGATCAACCAACGAACTCTCATCCAAGAGTGAACAGATATAAACAAGCGAACTCTGGCAACAGTGGCGCAGCAATTTTGCTAGTAAATAAAGGTTAAACAAATAAAGAACCTAAGGCTCTTATTTATAGAAACTCAAAGGAGTAGGCAACCCTAAAATCTCCTTGAGTTAACAAACAGTTCTTGCCAATCAGCAAGATATTATTCTATGTCTAAAAGTAGGTGAGCAAACAGTTAACTGGAAATCTACTTCAGTTAACTGAAACTAAACAAAAGTCAAACTGGAAGTCTACCTCAGTTGACTGACACCTAACTAAAAGTGAACTTATGTTACAAATGTGTCTCCAAATAGACATCCACCTTTAAAGGAGATCTGAGATCCACAAATCGTGGGAGTCAATTAGACATCCTAGATTAGTGGGATCTGACATGCATGATCTGTGGAGATCTGGAGTCAACTTGGAAAGGGGCATCAAGTTGACTTCAGTCATATTTATTGCTATTTTGGAGGGTAGGACGTCCTTCTTGAGGTGTTTGACACCTCATCACCATTGGTCAACGGTGCTTTTGTTCATTCGTTGACTTCTTCATACGAAGATGTTACATGCCTATCAATCGTCAGCTTATCACTTGTCAGCAACTTGATGTATGCATCTCCTTTATTCTGCTTCCCTTAGGAGGGTTACTCCTTTTCTTTTTGTCTATGTTTCCACTTTGACGTGGAAGGTAGTGTAGTATTAACCGATGGCGGCTCTGTGTTGGGAATGACTACCTTCCGCGTTCTTTTGCAGCTTTGACGTTTTCCTTGATCTTTCTCAATGGAAGAATGTCGTATGATGAAACCGCGAAGCTTGATGATGAAACCGCGAAGTTTGACCACGATCACTCCAACCGTGAGAAATGCACATGAACTTGCTGCATGTGTAAAATTCCAACGGTTACAATCCTCTAAACTGGCCTTGGAAGGCAATCAGATATACGAGGTGAAACCATTATGGAACCTGTGGACTTGTTTCTATGCTTGTCAATCTGGCTAGATTGACCTCTGGGTGTGCCCGACGCAGATCGGTGCCAGCCGTTTTCAGAAAATCATGGAGTAAGACCATTTTGGTCTTGTATTCGTCTTGGGAGAACTGCGTTCTGAAAACCTTGAAGATTGACTGTGCACACGATGCTGCTCGGACAACTTTTTCTGGAACTGCTAAAAATAGCCTTGCCGGGGGTAATTTTTACGAAATATTTGAGACATGGGTTTTGTTGAGAATAATTCTCTAAACAAACCCAGATCGTCAGAAATTCGAAAAAACGTGTTTTTCTATGACATGCAAGAGCCCTTTGGTGGCAGAGGCAGCGAGGCACCAGAAAGTGATTTTTCTCGAAAAAATCCAACACATGGGTTTTGTTCGTGCTTCAAAGCTAAACAAACCCAGTTTGTCCGTTTTTCAATATTATGACTTTTTCCGGAAACCCTAAAAAATAGGGGCAGCAGGGCTACTTTTTCTGGAAAAATCCAACATGTGGGTTTTGTTGAAAAAGTTGTGCTGATCATACCCAGTTGGCCAGATCTGTGATTATCTGTCGTTTCCTGTGACATGCAAAGAAATATAGACAGAAATAGAGGAAGTAGACAGAAGATGGATTGGAAGTTATAAACTGCCACTTTGCAAGAATTATGCCTTTTGATGCAAACTCTGATAAATAGTCCCTCTGTGCAACAGATCTTCAAAAATATGAAGAACGGTGAAAACCCCTCTGTCAGATCTTCAAAAATGTTGGAGAAGAAAAATATCCGTTCTTGAGCTCCTCAACCTGCAAAGAAATAATGAATAATGGATGCCTAGATGCTTTGATATGTCAATTTGGAGTTGCAAGCATCAATTGGGCATCCAACTCATGATTGAGCCTGATTTGGAGTTCAAAAAGGTGATTTCCACTAATTGTGGAGTTTTTGGCCTCTTTTTGCCTCCAAAATTTGTTAACTCAAGTCAACATTTGCTTTGACTTCTTTTAGGCGTCCATTCTTGAATTTTTGATCATTTTCGCAAGCTGAAGTGCCTCTGTTTGATCTTCGATCCTGGCTGCTCAGTTGCTCTTCGGCAGTTGCTGACGGATTCGTTGTTGATATGGGATCAGCCTGATGAGATATGCCTGGGAGAGATTAACTCAGAAAACTGAGTTTGGACCTCCAGATTGAAGGGTGCCTTTCTTCAAGAGGGGCGCTTTTGGTTGTGCCTTAGTCAATTTTCATTGACTGTTCTTCGTTTTGGCCTTTTTTAGACCCTCTGTGCTTTGAACTGACGTTCCTGTTGATGGATGAGTCGGATGACTCTGCTTGATGATGCATCGGGAAGATAGCTCAATCCTGCACTGGATGACTGACTTCTCAGTTGATGACAATGAGTTTATGTCTTTCAAACTAAAGGGCGCCCCTGTCCAGCAAGGGTGCTTTTAGCTTTTGACTGGTTTTACTTATGCTGTGAACTGCTTGCCTTTGACCTACTCTATCAGATGACTGATTTGTCAGAAGTTCTTGCTGATGGTTTCACTGGCGAGACTGGTCATAGCTGAGAAGATCATCCTGGGAGGCAGTAAAGATTCTGAGTGAATCTGGATGCCTTCAAGAAAGGGTGCCTTTCTTCAAGAGGGGCGCTTTTAGCCATGCCTTAGCCATTTTTTGGCTTATCTTTCCAGTTCTTCAATTCTGATTTTTTCTGCTTGATCTCAGCGTGTGATCGTTTGGCGTGTCCTGTGAACCTGCTGTCAGATTGATCACGTAGCTAGGAGGAAGCTGGAAAGATATCATGTATAGAGCTGCTGCTTATGGATTCATCCGGTGCCTGTAACTGAGGGGCGCCCCTAGCTAGCAGGGGCGCTTTTACCATGAAGCTCTCTGATTTGGCATCTTCATCGTTGATGGATCTTCCATACTTTGCTGATGGTTGGTCAATGATCCCTGAATCAGATGATTTTGCTGATTGTTTCGTTGTCGAGCCAGCATGAAAGTGAAGAGGATGACTGAGTTGAAGATGCCAATTGATTACATTTGCCCTCTGAGATCCAAGGGCGCCTTTCTTCAAGAGGGGCGCTTTTAGCCACTGTAGACTGTGTTTTGCCTTGGTAGACAAAACGTGCACCTTCCAGACTTAGCCAAATTTTGGCCTTTTTCGTTTTGAGAATCTCCTCCGTTGAAACAGCATCTTTTCATCCTTTTTCGCCATAGCTTCTTGGTTGAAGCTTTTGAGGTTTAGCTTTCAGCACCTGGTACTGGCCAATCTGCCATTAATGGCTGCGGAGCTCCTAACTTTGTTCCTGAAAAATAGAAATAGACCCACCAGAGTAAAACATATTTTGATAATTCTGACTTGATCAGTGTGATCGTGAAGGCAATTAATCCTATCAGAATTATTTTCAAACATTTCCGGGAAGGTCCTATTTTTTAGGGTTTCCATAAAAATAGGGGTGTAAAACCCTAATTTTCATTTTTTCATAATTTTAACCATAGGTTCCTTGACAGAAACCCACAAAGACTTCATGTTTGTTTTGACCTAAAACATACTTTTGACGGCATTTTTACATTGTTTAGCTCAATTTAAGCAGAATGCCAAAAATTTTATTTTGGGTACAACAGGTTGCATGCATTGTCCATTGTGAATTTGCAATAAGCAGAAAATTTTCAGTTGGATATTCCACACTAAAACGGTATGATGAATTTTTTTTATGTATTTGCCATCTAAAAACTCCTCCACATGCACATTCCTAGTGGCTTTGCCACTCATTTTCTCTACCTAAAAATCCCAATTGGCTAAAATATGTTAAATCTCTGCCTAAAGTTAAGTGTGAAGGGAGATTTTAGCAAAAGGTGGCACCTTCCTACTCAGTTGGTCTGAAGCAAAAATCAACGATAAAACAAGCAAAAGAGATGAATTTCTATGCCTATTTGAATGCAGCTATTCATTGTTCAAAATTCACAAAGTAATTCATCGTTTCTGTTCACAGCAAAAACAAAGGCTTTCATTCTTATGTATACAGATCTGCGAACAAGTTTTCAAGTAAAGCAGTAGTAATGAAGGGTTTCCAAATGACAAATTCCAGCCATCTAAAGAGTTTATAACAGCGATTCTGCAGCTGCTATATGTCTCAAATTTCTGCATATTTGATTGATTGTCTTCACTATGAGAAAAGCTAGGGCTTTTACATCCCCATATTCAAGAGTTTCCACTACAAGTTTCAATCTTATCAAAGCCCTAGGAATTGTCGAGTGGATTCATCATGGTTAGGGTTTTAATGTTCTTCAGAAGATCCAAAAGATTCAGCAGTTTCAATGTTAAGATTTGTTCTAGAATCATGAAAGTCACTTATGTGCAAGTTATTTTTGAGATATTTTATTATGATTCTTAAATCCTAAAAAAACTTTATTGTAAGTTGTAACCTACAAATAAGTCCTCTGAGCACATAAATAGCTAATGATAGTTGAAGTTGGGCTATGCAGTAGAGATCATCATCCACGTTGAGGTTATTGTAACTGTGATTGTAATTTCTCCAAGTAAACCAAAAGTATATTGTATTGAATCAAACTTTGTATTGACAACATCTATCTATTCTAAATTGTAGCTTTAAAAACATTTTAGCCATTTACTTGTTGAAATCGTATATTGTTATCCCTTAATATCTTGTTGCAATAGAATATTGGTCTTTCCTTTAGCAAGAAGGAACTATTTGTTTGTTTGTGCTTAATAGTTTACTCTCCTTACTATCCAAAAATCTTGCCAAAGGCTTGATTATTAACAATTTGGCACATACATTCAGAGAAAAAACATACGCATTTAGTAATTTCCATTTATGCAAACACCCTTGCCCCGAAAAAATGAAACATTATATAGTGTGCATACCTATAAATTCTATCTATAGTTTTAATCTAGGATTAGTTAGATCTCAGGGAGCTTCCCCTCACTATTTGAAGAATGGTTAAACCATATGTGTTGTCTCTCAAGAGACGAATAGAAATGCTAACATTACAAGATAAAACCAGAAGTTGAATTCCATTTACACTTGTGCCATGCCATGAAATATCAATGCCATGAAAATCAAATACTACCATGATAATTACATCATTAACATAAGCAATAAATACCAATGTGTACAAAGTGCAGTCTAACATTATGTCTGATGGCCAAATATTATATTATATCTAATACCCCTCCATCTCATAATTTCCCTAAAGAGGAGTCTCAGAGGAGACTTGAAACATCAGAATTATAAACATTTCACAGTAGCATCCAAAAACATGATATTATGTGTAACTGTGAAAATCCCAAATCTTTAACCCCTTCTTAATGACTAGACCAAAGACAACAACAATTTTGTCCCAAAATTGAACAAATTGTTCCATGAATGTTTAATAGTAAGGAGAAATATCGTCCATGTCAACCAATTGTTGAATGTAGTGAAGGTGAACCTCAATGTGCTTGGTGCAAGCATGATAGATTGGGTTCTTCACTAACTTCAAAATTCTCTTATTGTCACTCAAATAGGAATCAGTGTTATCAGAGAAGGTGCAAATCACTCAAACACTGCATAAACATTCCACTTCATGACTTGCATTGACAAGTGTAGTCTTCACTACAATGGAAGATAAAGAGGCAATGTATTGAACCTTATGTTGACACTAAACAACTACTAAGCCCAAAGAGAAAATATAGATAGTAGCTGATCTCTGAGTATCAACCAAACCAGTCCAATTAGAGTCTATGTATCCCATCATTGTCAAATTATTTGTCCTCGAATAGATATTGGCAAAGTCATGAGTACCTTTGACATATAACAACACTCATTTTGCTAGTTGTCAATGGACAAGCTTAGATAAAACTAACAACTAATAGAGTGCTCCATCGACCAATGATAATCATAATAGGTTAATAAATTCTACCCAATCTCCATAGGTGTAGCCAAAAATCTTACAATCAACCATGCAAAACTGTTCCAAAATATTTGTACTTAACTTGAGCCATGAAAATGAAATGTTCATGTTTCTAGAACTCTACACCTAGTAAGTATTGTGGGAGGTGTAGATCAATCATGTCAAAAGCATAACATAAATCAAATTACACTTGTTGTACTGTGGTGGCGCAACTAACTATGATGGTAAGATCAACATAAACAACAAAAGAACACGATGTCATCACCAATGCTTTTGACATAGAAATTTGAAATTAATTGACATCTTCAAAGTCCAAAATCTCAAAGATGATTATCAATCTTTATCTACAAAGCTCATGGAACCTAAGTAAGCTTGCATAGATATTTAAGAACCCATCAAACCAGACAATCCATACCACATACTTGAAATCCTTCAAACTACCCCATGTAGAATTCATCCAAAAGCCCATTCAAAAGGTACTTTATACAATCATTTAATACACCTTCCAACCAAACTAGGGTGTTATAGAGAGAACCAACTGAAACATGACCATCTTTGTCATAGAAGCAAAGTCTCCTTGATCTATACAATCTTGTTGTGAACAGAATTTTCCAAGAAGATGAGCCTCGTATTTGTTCTAAGTACCATATGATTTATGTTTGATCTTAAATGCCCATTTGAATACAAAAAATTTATTTACCTACAAGCAATTCGGCATATTCAAAGGTATAATTCAACAAACCATCATTTTCAACTTGCATGGTAAACTCCAATTTAGGTTGCCCTATCAATTTTGTTGTAATGTCCCCTTCTCGAGGTAAGTTGTTGGTGACCCTTAGCCTATTTTCCTAAGTTTTTCCCGTAGGCTATTGGATGTTAGTAAAGGGAAAATAAGTTAATTACATTAATTGTCAAAAAGGGTACCTTTAAATAATATTTAAAAGGACAGCTTACATTTAATTATTTAAAAATTTGTTTTAAGTATGCAAATAAAATGTCGCTAGGCTCAAGGTGTTGAAAAGTGGTCACAAGGACACTTTATATTATTTTATTAAGGAAAAATGTTTTTTCAATAAAACAATGAAAAAAAGTGTTTTTTAAAGCAATGACAAAACAAAAACGTTTTTTGAAAAACCAACAGAAAAAAAAACATCTTTTTGAAAAAGCAAAAAAAAAAACATCTTTTTTGAAAAAGCATAAAGAAAAATACTTTTTTCCAAAAATAGCTCTAAAAGGTTATAAAAGGAGGTTGGGTTTTCAAAAGAAGGGTTACTATTCAATTTTTATTGTTGCTCTAAGACTGAACTTTTTTCTTTTTACCTAAGGACAAAAACCCTTTTGGTAAATCCAATTCCAGAGATAAAAACCCTCCTAGTTGGCTGTGTGGTTTCATGAAAGAATCACCATTGTGCTGAAAGTTTCAGATTGAGTTTCAAATAAATTGGGTTTTCAGTTGTGGTTTGTGGTTTTCAATTTGCAAAGATTTTTGGGGTTTGTGGTTTTCAGTTTGCAAAGATTTTTGGGGTTTGTGTGGATTTAATGTTTGGTGCAATTTATATATTCTAGAAAAAAAGAAAATAATAGATTTTTGGGGTTTGTGTGGATTTAATGTTTGGTGTGATTTATATATTCTAGAAAAAGAAAATAATAGTGTGATGCGTGAATCTGATTTTATGTCTAGCAGTTTGTGTTGTCTGAAATGCAAATTTTTATATTATGCTTTTGCAAAGTAAAAAGGTTCCGACTTTTAGTGTGAAAGACAGCTGGTGGGAAAATTAATAAATCAGCAGTCTGGGTTGGAAATAATAGTGGTTTCTCAATTGATTGATTCACCTACAATACTTGTCATCTCTCCAACTTCTTTTTGGGTCATTATTTTATGATTTTCAATTTCATGCCAACTATTTGACGAAATGCTCATTTTAAGAATAATAAAGAAATGTATTAGAAACTAATTCAACTATGATTGTAAATGAAAGTCATTCCTCACTGTAATAATCTGAAATGTATATTGTCGGATTATTTCTTTCTAAATGTTTTCTTTGTATCAGATCCTTGGATAGTAGTACTATTGGATCCCATTTTATTTTCTATCATTCTCCATCTTGCATGGCATTAACCAGAATCGGGTGAGTTTATTCACCATTTTGGTGTAGATTCAACTTCATTTGCACTCACTATCAACCAGTTTGGCTAGAGCAATTCTATGATTATTTTAAATTGTAAGTTGGTCAGCTTGCCACCAACACTTTTCAATTAATTTCCATCTATCCTCGTTCTTACTCCGTATGCTCTCAACTTGCCCATTCTAGGAACTAGGTGATAAAAAAAAGTAGAATTGAGTTGATTGAAAAAATTTATAGGGATTTGAGCTAATGCCCTGCAAGGGTTATAACACTTGCATATCATTATGATTGAGGCACCTTGAAATGGTTACAAGAGAGGAAAATAAATATGCTCATCTAGATCGACAATTTGTTTTTCTGGTCAACAAGGTCAACTAGGAAGGTCAAATTCCTTCACATCCTAAATAGAAGAATCATGTTGCTTTTATTTGTGTTGCTATGTAACTCAAGAATCGTCTAGTAAAGGAAGCTTATCTTAAGTCCAAGTCAATTTGAGTCTTCATCTATAATATACCAATGGTGCAAGGGAAATATCAACTAGGGGCTAACACACTAGTGATTGTAATGGACTACAAAAAGTACTAGAGCCTTCATCTTTTGAAGGACCGCAACACAAGTTCTAGACTTATCACTAACAATATGTTGTTTAGTGTTACAATCAAAGAAATGTTATGTTTCTTTTACATTAACATGCCAACTAACGATGAGTTTGTTAATTGAAATATCAATGAATTTGTATACATTAGATTATTCCCTATACCCAGCAAAGAAATATCTAAAGATTTTAAAATCTAGTTATTCCATTTGTTCTTTGTAGTCAGCATACAATGTCTATTATTATGCTTCGGTAATATTGGTTAACTGACTATGTATTAATTGGTAGTCGGTTGTGGGTAGTTATAAGCATCGGTTGGTTGACAGTTGTGATTCTTCTTGACAACCGTCGAGTCATTTAAATACATTATGTATGGTCAAGGAGAGTAGTATGATCTAGTTGGATCGACTTTGATCCTTGGCTGACTATCTCTAGTCTTTTGTAATAATTTCATGAGCAAATAAAGATATATTTTACATGTGTATCTGGTTTGTCACCTCCATTAATAATTCATGTATTTAATTTATCAGACAGAGCAGCAAACATTCTTGGGAATCAAAATCTATACAACTAAGCCAAAAATACCATTGGTTTGAGCAAAACAAAAATCCTTTAAGTGTGACATATTGCAAGGCTTTACAAAAACTTCTATTCAAGAGATATACTTTTGTGTCTACTACTTCACTCCACTACCTACATGACACATCTCTAATGTGCATCCAATCACTCATCCAACCATCTCCATGATTGTTATGTTTCTCCTCTCAACCATCCCATTCTACTAAGGGGTCTATATGGGGCTATCAATTATCTATGATACCTATTTTCACATAGTAGTCATGTATTTGCTTGGAAGTGAGCTCACCCCCATTATTGAAGCTCAACGTTTTGATCAACCTACTTTTTTAATCTCCAGCCAATAATTTGTACTTGACAAAGCTTCCAAAGCAAAGAAAACAAAGATAAACAGATTTGACTAGACATTTGTAGATTAATACTAGTGATTGCCTTATTCATTCATAGTATTGTGTACAGAAAATTGTAGACCAAGGCGCATTCAGCATGATTAAACTACCTTTCTCTAACTACAAGAATCCTATTTTGTAAGAACCCCTATAGGTTCTAACTGAAATTTTTCTCTTTGCTGGTCTGAAAATTTATGTCTTGCCTTCAACTTATGTTTCAACAAAGATTTACTATAGCATGTAGATTAGAGGATTCCAAGCATAAACAGAAAGAGATGCACTAGAACACAGTTTTTAATAATTCAACAAAAACAAGATGAACATACCCAGCAAGATAGCTTATCTTCTTATTTGATTTGAAGCTGGTAACAACAGAAAATACTGAATAATCTGTTAGGTCTGATTTTGAGTTTCAGACCTTCAATGACACCCAGTTTGTGCCAAAGCACAAGACAAAACCCTAGCTGCAAGAAAGGAGAATGAAGCTAAGAGTGTGGGATGATAAGCCTGGCTGGAGATGACTGAAACAAAACACTGTAACAGCTCACTGGAGTCTGAATATGCCCATAAATTCTTCAGATTCGATGATAAATTTTGTTTGAGAACTGTTGTAGCAAAACCTAGTCATGTTTGAAGCTGGAAACCGCCCAGAATAGCCTTCTTTGCCACACAAACCTTTTGAAATTTTCCTATCAGTAAGTAGAGATGAAAATGCCACCAAAATAAGGATGTAATCTGCAACTAGAACTTGCCAAAGCAATTTGTTTGAGCTCTGTGTTGAATTCTGTCTGAAATCAACTAACTTGGTGGGATGGGGACATCACCATGCCACAGGATTCAAGGGAGCACCACCTTGAATGGACTAAAAATTACTTTCAGTCAAGAGATTTCTCTCCTCAATCTGTCACAACAAAATAGTAACACAAAAAACATACCTTTCTCATCCCCCAAGCCTTCTTTAAATAGGCCCTTAAGACAAGGCCACCCTAG
The DNA here is from genome assembly GCA_007115665.2 of Sequoiadendron giganteum. Taxonomy (NCBI): domain Eukaryota; kingdom Viridiplantae; phylum Streptophyta; class Pinopsida; order Cupressales; family Cupressaceae; genus Sequoiadendron; species Sequoiadendron giganteum. The sequence goes on along the minus strand of CM021108.1, from coordinate 441,197,836 downwards.
GGTTGAATTAGATTTGTTTTTATTAAAATATAAACTTTGCTTCAAAGTTAAGGCAACTAGCCAAGTGTCCCAAAGAAGATCAGATTTGTTCCATTAAAATATTCACTTACTTCTTGGCTAAGCATCCCCAAGCCTTTCTAGAAAAATCTGATTGCCTTTTTGTCTTTTTGGAGATTATAAAATTCTATCTTGGAAGCTTCCTTCAACCACCCCAAAGAAGAGATAAGATTTGTTCTTAAAATATTAATTTATGGTAGCTTCCCCCTTAAGTTACCTAAACCGCCATAGGAAGGGGAAGCTTCTAGAAGCTGATCAGATTGGATGAGGTTGACTCACCTCCTTGCCTACTTGTCCTCCTTGTGTGCTTGGTTGTGCAAATAGACCTCCTTGCCTGCTTTGACCAGCAAGTAGACCTTCTTGCTTGCTTTGACCTCCTTGTGTGCTTTGACTTTTCAAGTGGAAAATAAGATCAGCATTAAGCTTAGCTTGGATTAAAGGTAACACTCTCTTAATTCTCTAAACACATTCTACCAAAATTTAACTCTTATGGCCAAAAATCATTCCCTTATCACACCATCTACCCCACGGGAATGCTAGAAGGGCTAGAATTAATACACCATGATGTCATTCTGAGAATGGGGACATTACATATTTAAACCACCCAATTGTTGCCAAAGAAACACAACCATCCACAACCACTAACAAAGTTACCTAAAAGCCAGCATGAAAATTTTACATAGCTAGGTACAATCAAATTGATAAAACATAATAAAAGCATTTTATGCTAACAACTCACATACATCTACATGAATAAGATTTGAAGCACCATCACATCACATGCCCGCTCTAGTAAGAAAAAACTTTAAACTTTCATTTTTGCTTTCTAACAAAACAACTAACACATATGTTTCCCCTCTCAAATAGATGGCAATTTGTAAACCATTGTGATTATGCTCAATTTAGCTAAATACTAAAGATTGGTATGACTATGTCTTGTTGGTGTATTTCAAGCACCTTAGTTTATATTTTACATCCTAGCTTGTAATAATCTAGGAATATTTGTAATAATTTAAATAGCAAATATCCTCAATGTCCTAGTCATCTAGTAAGGCTAGTTAATTACTAGAGAATTGAATGATTTATTGATGTTAGTCTCAACTAGTTTGATTAGAAAGTGTTAGTTGTTAAACAAGGTTGATTGATTAGTTAGATTGAGTGGCACTCAAGAAATTTTTAAGCTTAAATTGGAATTTTTTCGGCACCACATATAGCTTCTCATAGTTAGGCTCTTAGTATAGTCATCTATTTAAAGTACACATATTATGTGATTCTCTAATTTTAATTTTTTAAGCATATAATCTCCTTTTCTAGCTTAGTTTTTTATTTTTGTTACTAAAATGTTATCAACATTATACTTTGATTTGAGTGTAGAATAGTTTGTGGGGAAGGCTCTTCCTAGTGAGTTTGACAAGTTGATGTCAAATTCCAGCATATCTCTCATGCCACAGAAATGCTATTGCCCTCCCTCATAGCTAACACAAACAAATTAACAAAGACAAAATCAACTAGCCTATATAAACTACCTTGACCAATGCCTACAGCAACCATTATATCCTAATATTGTCAATCACAATACACTTCTTTCCACAAAAATTCATAGCAATATTAGAATATTTTATAAGTTGACTTACAAACAATAGATTTTTGTTCATATGGAATAAACCTAACATCTCTTAGAATTTTTATTTTTCCACCATTAAGAACAATCCAAACATCCCCTATCCCTTGAACAATCACTTGAAGAAATGGAATCTATCGAACTAGAATCAACACTAAACTTGACATGCCATTCTTTGAAATAAATGAAATGACAAGAAACCCCAATCAAAGAACCAACAACTTTTGCATCACTATTATCTCAAGAAGATGCTAAAAAAGCATACTATTTCTCCCTAGAGTCTTGCTTGGTCTGAATTGCCACATACCTTGAGCCCGTGATTTCTTGTAGGATTGACCATATTATCACTTCCAGTTTTCTTTTTTGATATGTTCAAACTTATGTTAATAATAACACTCAACTTTTTATTTAGACCATAATAACCAGATTCAAACTTGGCACAAACCCAATAAGTTGATTTTTGGCTTAGATTAGGACTTACCTTTTTATAAACATACGATATAAATATATTTTTTTTAAAGCATGAATATATAAAAAAAATTGCCCTACACTTGACCGCACCTGCAAAGTTTGGCTAACTATGCAAACACGCCTTGTTGAGGCCTACCAAAAACAACATGAACTTGGAGATTCACTAGGTAAGCAACAAGTTTGGTGACACCAGTTTAGACTTTGAATCAAAATTTTAAGTTTCTTCACTTTGTCCTTTATTGTGCAACAATTACTAACTAGATTGTTTGAAACTAGACTCATTCATTTGCATTAGTTTTTGTTCTTTTCGCAACAAATGTGAACTAAATTTTACAAAAGTATCTATTTAGCATGCCTCTAAAATGCACCATGCACTAGGCCATTTCCATGATATTTTTGTTTTTTCCTCTCAACCACGACATTTTGTTAAGGGGTGTATATTGCTATCAATTGTCTCTAAATGTCACCCCATCTCGAAGTAATCTTAACACTACTTGAAAGTGAATTTGATCTCTATCAAACATTGGGTCTTAATATGCCTACCTTGTTGATTTTAAACCAAATATTTAAAGTCAACAAAGGTTCCAAAGCAATCAAACTTATTCTTCATAAAGCATACCTACATTTTTCTTGAGAAATCATCAATCTACAATAAAAAGTACCTCACACTAAGGATTATTGGTGATTTCCAAGATAGCTCATATATACTTGTATAGCCGATATTTAAAGCCCCTTTTGCTGCCATGCTCCTTTAGTATGAAAGGACTTTCATTTATGCTTACCTGTAATGTCCCCTACTTGGGATATTCCTAGATTTTGCCTTAAAAGCACAATTAGAATCCAAAACAAATTTAGTGCATTTAAGATTGTAAATTTACCAATTGAAATGCCCTTTATAAGGTATGAATCCTGGTTTAGGTCCTACACACAATATGTAATGTCCCCTATTGAGGGAGTACCTAATTTTCGCCCAAAATTAACAAATCCAATAATACAATTTATTTACAAGAGTATTTATTCACTAAATTACACAATAGCAATTGAATTTAGGAAAATAATCATCAAACGAAATGATAATGTAACATGCACACTATAGCCAACCATATTAGGAACTTGCGCGGAAAAGCACAATGGGGCTCCGGGAGACTATCCTTTACAACTAAGCCCAAGAGTGCCAAACAACCAATCAAGTCAATTCAACCCCTTGGCCCACAAGCAATCCAACTCAATGGGTGGTCTACTTAATTGAAGGAACCCGTACTCCTGCATCTCCCTATTATATAATTTATATTTCCTTGCCAATTCCTAATATGATTGCTTTATGAAAATCAAATGAATAATTACTAATAGGGATTAATAATTGTTGCAAGCATCATTATTGCATGATTGTATATATATATACCAAATATATTATTGCTAATAATATTTAATCCAATATATCTCTTACTCTGATTTTTAATTCACTTTTATTTTCCAATCTGCTTTATTCATTCCATATTGATCCCAATTGATTCCTTCACCAAATGAATTGACCTCCCTTATATATCTTACAAGCAATCCAACTCAATGGGTGGTCTACTTAATTGAGGGAACCCGTACTCCTGCATCTCCCTATTATATTTCCTTGCCAATTCCTAATATGATTGCTTTATGAAAATCAAATGAATAATTACTAATAGGGATTAATAATTGTTGCATGCATCATTATTGCATGATCGTGTATATATATATATATATATATATATATATATAAAAAAACTTCCCAAATATATTCTTGCTAATAATATTTAATCCATTATATCTCTTATTCTGATTTCTAATTCACTTTTATTTTCCAATCTGCTTTATTCATTCCATATTGATCCCAATTGATTCTTTCACCAAATGAATTGACCTCCCTTATATATCTTTCATTTCTTGGGAGTCACACATCTTCATTATTAATGCCTTTTTAGAAGAGTCACAACTATTCCCTTAATCCCTGATCTGAAACCTTTAATTTTAATATAATATCTTTAATTCCAAGAGATCGCTGCCCTTAGGATCACTCCTTTATTAACATTGTTTTTCAAGAGTCACACTCTGTCAGGTTAAGCGCTGCCTTTATCATTAATACTGCCACTGATAATCCTTAATGAAACTTAGTCAGCCTTATTAAAATAAACTTCTTATTTAATTCTAGTCGGCCCTTTAATTTGGTTGCTGCTATTTAATATAGGTCAGCTGTTTCTCATTAATCGCCTGATTTTATTTATTTATAAAGGCTGTGATACCCTGATTTCTCTGTAGGCTGTGGGGGGCATGACGGTCCACCCTTCCCGATATTGATTGTCCTCAAAGGTGGGCATATACAGCCTTTTCAATTGACCAGAGGCAATGAAAATTAGCAATTGATAAAATGTTGACTGTGCTAGGCAAAAGCAATTGCACAATAGGAAAGAACTACAAAAAGGAACACGACAGGGTAAATATATATAGCGAGCAGAAAATTAAAAAAATGCCTGAAATATCAATATGAGAAAATCGAAAGCTGTAAATGAAAACATGCATGTAGACTACAAGGTTTTGATATTGTACAGTGTTCAAGATAGAACGAAAAAGACATTGAAAAGAAAGCATAAAGAAATATATTAGAAGTGAACTGTTTCTCAACTATACAAAGCTTGGTGTATTCACATACTAGTTTTGTTGAGCTTTTCTATGACATATGTATAGTGTTTCTTTAAATTGATATACCACTTACTCATATTTAACAAAAGAAGAGATAGCATGCATTCCAATTAGACAAAGTTCCAAACAAGAATGTAATTGCTTGCCCCAAATATTTGTCAATCAGTTGTAGATGTGCAAGTAATTTCCTTGCAGAACTCTAGCGTTATATTATATGGAATAAACCAGGGCAGGTGTTTCTTTCAAATTATATAGTGCTTCCTCATATTTAACAAAATAAGAGATAGAGTGCTTTAATTAGACACCGTTACCAACATAAATGTAATCACTGGCTCCAAATAATTTTCAGTAAGTTGTAGATGTACATGTAATTCATTGTAGACCTCTAGCTTTATATTATATGGTATAAACCAAGGTGATAGCATCATCCACAGTGACCATGAAGTTAAAGCTTATAAATATAGTTCAAAAAAGATTAATAATAGGTATTTTAGTCTTCTTGAACAATGATCAATATCAAATGAAGCTTGTTTTTGGAAAAAGATTTATAACTGATTTATAAATTTAGAAAACTAAATAGAAATAACAGAAAGATAGTTAAATGTTATCTAATGCGTAAAATAAGAACTGTAACTGAGTTATGCACAACTACAAACCTCAATAAGTTTATCCCGTTTCGCAAGTTCTTCTTCTAGCTTGTTGCTTATTGACAAGGTGGATGTATCCTTTTCCCTAGTGTTAAGTGATTGGGAACTGCTATTATTTATTGACCCTCGGCCTGAGTCAGTGTCACCCTTATCCATTCCCTTGATGGCATGGACTTCTGAAAGCTTACTTTCAAACTCCTTTATTTTAGCCTGCACCCAAGGAACTCCAAGAAATTTCAATTTGCAAAAATATTGATCATGGAATTAAACATAAGCCATATACATTATAGAAAAATACAATTGCAATACCAAACAATATGCAGCTATATTTATAACTCTATTTTATGCACGACATATAATTTATACTGAACAACTTTTCAACTTTAAAAGTTAGTTCTTTGCGTATTTACATTAAAAAACCCTGGATATGATCCCATGGGTTTCGACAAGCTGTGGGGAGTTGTGAGATTCACATCATTGACCAAGGTTCCATTCCCATGAGCTCCTCAGCACCTCAAAGTGTCCGTGGGGATATTTAGAGGTACAGGACAGACTTATCATTGTCAATCACAGTCCATACTCTCTAGTATTATGAAACAAAGCCCATCCTCATGTACAATTTGAGTTCTACACCATGATTTACCCTTAGTTTAGCTGAACAGGATGATGTCATGAGGTAAATCCAAAGAGAAGCCCCACAAAGAAATAGGCATGATATAAGATTAAGTAATGAGATTGAGTAAAAATACCACATCTAACTTGCTGTGTGTGGCATAACCAAATGAACAAGGCTGGCTGCAATGCCCACGTGCATTTACTGAAGAGATATCCCTAAGTCATGGCATCTCTGATGAAGGTCGCCACATAAGGGGAACTAAATCTAAACGATAATAATATTCCCCGGATATCTCCATCAAGGAATCAAACATAAGACTAATAGCTAAGTTACTGGTTCAGGTTCGGGAACAGGTTCGGGTACGAGAACCCGGTACGTGGGTACGTGAAAATTTTTATTAGGGGTTTGGGTACGTATGGGTACGTGTGTATATATATGTATTATATATACAAAAAAATAAGAAAAATATATAGAATTGTAAAACTGAATCATTTCATAGTATGATACTTAATCATTGATCAATGCCAAATGCCAAAGATAAATATTAAATGCCAATTGATAGTTGTAGTTGATTGATTTGAAAGCAAATTGGGTACAAAATGGCATCCTCATGTGGAATGCATTGATGTTGATATTCTTAAACAAAATGAAAAAAAAAAATTGTTTTTGTAAAAATGAAAGTAAATACTACATTAATATATTTTACAAATTTACATCTTCCTCTTTCCCATGTAAATGAGGTGCGCTATGGAGTTTTGTATGGTTTCAAAAGCCTTAAATGTGATATTATAGATGAAGACTTGTAAGCAAACTATGGAAACTTGGACTTGGAGAGTACCTAGAAAATCAATTAAATTCAATGGGAGTTTGAGGGCAATGTCTTCAAAACCACACAAACCGCAAAAAATAAGAGAGGTAAAAATGAGATGTATGTGTTTGAAGGGCCTCATATTGGGCCGTTTTAGGGTTAAGAGACAAAATAATAATAAAAAAATTGTATTTTATTTAAATTTGGGCCCACTTTTTTAAGTGTTGGGTCGTGGGTTCTTCCAGGTACACCTAGGTACGTGGCTGATACTCTTGGGTCCACGAACCATTTGGCTAGGTTCGTCGTGGATACGCACAGGGTGCGCGCCCAGGGCGTACCCACAGGCGAACCCGTACCGGGTTCGTACCCGGACCGAGTTCAAGGCCTGTGGGTGCGAACCCGGTAACTTAGACTAATAGAGAAGAACAATTGAACATTCCAAAATTCTCCACTATGAGCCAAGGAAAACAGAGATCTTTCTTGAGTTCTCCCTTCATTCACAGATTCTTGAACTTCTCAACTTGCAAGTAAATTTTCTATTTTTTTCTGTTTTTTTTCCTACAATTCATGACTGAGAGTATATGACATAACAGTAAAATGGCCGCACCACTATGAACAATGCTCAGTGAAAATGGCTATGACACCAAAAATGTAGAGCCTAAATCTTCAATATAATATTTGCTTAGAAAGTATTATATAAATCACATATGCTAGAGTACTAGATATATAAAACACATCAAAATATATTGTATACGTATGTAATGTCCACATTTTCAGATTCTCTAGCAGTGTAGTTGTCACTGATTTTTTGGGTTTGTGTTAACATGTTCAGAGGGGTAATTTGATATTACCAGTGAACTCAGATAGTTTTAAGGAGTCATATGACACTTCCAGATGTTATTTCTGACTTTTGGTTTGGGATCCAAGATTCTTAGAGGGAGCGTCTATTTTTTAGTAAGTCACCCAATCGGGCCTGTCTATCATATTTTATCATCAAGATCACTCCTCTGCAATCAAATTTCAATTTCGTTGTTTTTCGGCCATTTCCGCTAATTGGGTGTAATATTGAGCTATATTTAATTATTTTCACTAAGATTACCTTTCTAATCAAATACGTTTATTGGGCGCCTCAATGTTATAGCTCGTTGGAAAGATGTAAAGTTTTAAATGATGGGATGCCTAAAAGTGACTTCAAGTGCCGGAAATGTTTTAAAAGTAAATTAAATCACTTTTTTGAGTTAAAAGGCTTAATAAAATGATTTTAAAAGGGAGTTTCTAGAAAGCCCTAAAAAGCTTATAAAAAGGGGAATTCAGAGCTCATTTGGATTATGCTTATTTTTAATTCTCTCTATTGTGGATTTGGAGCTTCTATGGGAGCAAACCCTAGGACGAAAACCCTATGGGAAATCAGTTTCAATGGTGAGATATCTTCCCTAGCTGATTGTAGGTGAAATCACACAGGTTTCACAATTGTGCTTAAGCAGAGATTTTTATTTACAGTTGTTAGCGTCAAAATATCAAATACAAATTAATTGAGACTTGCAAGCAAATAATTAATTTGTTTATAGTGGTGTGTGCCAATGGTAAAAAGCAAGAAATACAAGTGTTGTGTGTGCAAGTGATACTGGACAAAAGGACATAGGGCTGTGTGTGCAGAAGAAATTAATTTAAAAATATTATTCTAGCTGAGACTTTGCCCAGCTGTACCATTTCAGCCCAATAAAGAGTCGTACCACATCCTAACTACAAGGGCAACAATAGAATTTTGGGAGGCTCATAAGCCTTAAACATCTTCAAAGCTGCCTACATAAGAGTCAACACATCTTATGGGAGAGTCAACAAAGCTGACGCAGCAGGTTAAAAGGATTTGTTACTTAGTATGAGGCTGCCGTACATCTTTCAAGGCTGCTATATTAATCTTTGAAGGTGCCACAAATTTATACAGGCATAAGGAGTATTTGGGAGTCAAATTTGATTGTTGTTTGGACTGTGGAAAGCTGTCACGAGGTCAGCAAATTAATATAATATTATTTCTGTGATTTCAAAGGCTTTATTTAAATTTTCTGTATTGTTCAGTTTGCTGTAGCAGCTCATAAACTCTTAAAAACAATATCTATTATCCACATTTTATTTGGAACTTAATTGAAAAATGAAATATTATTAGTACTGGTATTGGAGAAATCAATCCTATTAAGATTATTCGTAAAATCATGTCAAAACACTATTACATGCAAATTGTTTGACGAAATGTCTATTTGCACAAGTTGGTGAAAGTAAAAAAAATTTGTATGCAAAATTGCTCTACGATATTTTTGTAGACATGCAAAAATGACCAACGCATATCACACATCCCTAACATTGCATTTTTGCATCATTTTCATCATTAACATTGCATAATTCATCATTTTTATCACTTGGATCATTAATTCCCCCTTTACCATCATTTTGCATCATTTTCTCCTAATTTCCTCTATTAATTAAATAATTTTGAATTATTTAATTCATCATTTTTCATTAATTTTCCTCTTATCATCCCTAATTGAATAATTTTAAATTATTTAATTAGGGTAATTAAACTTTCCTCTTATCACCATTTAATTATCTAACTCTCCCCCAACTTGCATGGAATATTCTTTTTTCAAAAAAGAATATCCTAATCCTCCATAATTAAATAATTTTGAATTAGTTAATTATTCTAATTTCCCTCCAAATGGCATATTCTTAAGGAATATTCTTTTTCAAAATATCCTAACCAACTTCAACTCCCTCTTTCATCCTCCACCCTCCATTTTATCAAGATTTGATCTCCACCATCCAAGTCAAAATATCTCAACCAATTTCCTTGAAATGTGGAGACATTTTGAGTTCAAACTAGTTTCAACCCTTCATCATCCTTGATCTAACCTCATCCATTGATCTCAAGATCTATTCTCAACCGTTGATCTCAATTTTGAAAATCTATAAAACAACCTTTCCTCTTAATTCAAATCACCTAGAATTTTTGTGAGCAAGATCATGTCATTTTGAGCTTTGAGCATTTGAGAGCATTATCATATCATCATTCATCTAGGTCATTCAAGCTTTTGTGATCAAATGGGAGCTATGATTTGAGCAATCCAACAAACCATCACCAAATTTTAAAATGGAATAATAGGTTTGCACTTGTTTGATTTCAGGTTTTGATTTGGATTTCATTATTGTATGCTGATTCCTAGCATTGTTTGCATTCTATTCCATTTGTAAGTAGGATTTGATTGTTTCCTGATTTGGGTATTGTGAATTCTAACCCTAGTTTAATAATTCATGTTTGTTTTGCATTTTCCACTAACCCCACTTCACAATTTCAACATGCGTTATACTACTTGACACACACAATACATTAAAACATATCAATACTATGACTGTTTCACAAAAACACATGGAAATGAAATGGTTTCATTATATTGGAATGCTACATACACAATCTCAAACATGTATAGGCATGAGCCATAATTATACATCTCCAAACATATCAACTCAAACATTGCAAGCATGAAAGGATTATAATAGGTATAATAGTTTCCCACATTGTCTTCTCATATACATGCACAACAAGAACTATGATCAAACTGAAAACAAGTCTTACATATTACATACACTCATTCAATCAATCAATTTATAAAGATCTATTTTCTTTACTGATTATACATATTGAATATTTATATTTCTTCCAAAACATAATAACAATATTTCTCTCTACAAGTGAGATCCATACAACCATTTACCCCAACACTATCCTCAAAAACCTTTTTGCTTCAATCACAACCTCTGAAATGGGACCTCCATGAAATAAACTACTTGTCTTCCAAAAGACACTGCTAGTGAGAAATTGCACAAGGTAGATTACCCTTCCTTTAGGAGGAGATCCTGGAAAATTTAAAACTTTATGGCATCTCTGAAGACATTTTAACTGGCCACACATGCAAAATAAACCATTTGTCATTCAAACTAAACTACTAGTGAGTGATTGATAAGGTTATTCATTCTTTCTGAATAGAGGACATATTCGACTACTTAAGACTTCATGGCATTGCTGAAGGTTCTTCTCACATTACAACCACTTGGGAGATTGAATTATGGTAATGACCAACAACCATAACCAGTCAGTGTTATTTTCAAATACATTATCTTCAAAATCCCAAGATTTGCCTCATATCCAAGTAAACCAGATGTAAAATGAAAGGACTCAAAATATAAAACCTACAGACATTCTAATACACAATATACAAGATCATACTAATTTGAGTAGCACTTCCAAGACAGAAGATGCCATTCTCCCTCCACTCATTTGAAAATACTAAAATGTCAACATATTTGACCTACCCAAGCAGCAACTCTTGATTTTATTTCTGGTTTCAATGACATAGAAATCATTTATAAAATGTTTTCTACACTTTACCTCTAGGGTCTGAATCACATTTGTACACTCTACCAAGTGTATCTTCTGTTCTTGTTCGACCTTCATCAATCTGGCTACTTGATTTCTTAACTGTGCATTCTGTTCTTTTTCAATTTTCTGCTGCTCTTGTAGCATTACACTCTCAGTCTGCAAAAATGGTGCATAAATCGATCCCATCCATCAGAAACTCAAATTATGTCCACAATAGACCAACTGATGTGTAACATTCATGTTGACTGCATATTCATTACATACTTAAACAAAAACTGGTTTATAAAAACTATGGAGATTAAGGTATTAACCAAAGGAATTGAACTAAGTAAACTACCAACCTTTAGATCTGCCTGCAGTGCAAATGCCACTTTCCAAGCCTTCTGGACTTCACTAAATAATAGAAGAGATTGACTATCTGCCTCTTTAAGTTGTTTCTTCAACCGCATGATCTCTTCCCTTGCATCAGTAACTTGCATTTCTTTCTCGTACATCTCCTTACGTGCATCATTTGCCTTTCAAGGACAAATCAGAAACATTAAATTTACTTTCATATTAGATAACACCTAAAATACAAAAAAAGGGAAAAATATTTTTCTGGTCTATTTCCTCTATAGAGAGAAGGAAATGCATATTCCAAACTAACATCTGCACACTTGTAGAACATTCCAACGGACACATTAGATTACAATCACATAAAAAGGTAAGAAGATAAGCACTGCTAAAAATTAAGTCTGCTCAAAACAAGAGAATAGATCACATAATCTGATTAATGCAATCACATTCATGCAAGCAAACTGATTACATATTAAACAAATGAAATTGATACAGGTTCCGATTATACTTGAAGTAATATATAGAACAAATCTATACACTCAGCATATACAAAAAATTTATTCAAAATGAGTTATATAATCATTGAAGACTTTTCTGTAATTTTGTCAACAAATTGAACATTCTTGAATGAATAACTCTAATTTCTGGCCTCTATTATAAGCTTTTCGAGCTTTTAAGATATTTTTATGCTTCCATGTTTATCCTAAAAATAAATTGATTATCTTAACATAAAAATTCCAACTCTCTTAAGAATTTATGTTATAAGGAAATAGAAAACAGACATTTGATCAAACTTGCAGCAAATTTTAAGATATAACAATCTAAGACAGACCGCATGATCTTATGATCTTATCAACCATATCAAGTAAAGTATCATAAATGAATAGAATGACTTGCAACTAGGAGAGACATGTGAGAATAATGAGACAAATCATAATAATTTCCATAGATGACCGGAGCTAGGTCAACTGGAATCAAAAAATTGCATTCAGTTATGCTAGAAAAATACTAGGCTGACAAAATTTATTATGAAAATTGAAAACAAGAATTTACAAATGCAAGTGTAACATACTCATAATTGGAATGGAAATTCCATAAATAATTCACTAAGTCAGATCTTAATCATCCAAATGGCTTCTTGATTGAAAGATATTCTGTTCTTCTTAAGTTTACTAGAGAAATCATTTGTTACCTACCTGAGAGAGTTGTTTAAATGCATTAAAACAATGGAAATAGTTATATACAATAATTCAATAACAGATGCTGCAAACAGTACATAACAGGACATAACACGAAGATTTACCATTGAGAACCCAATTGGAAAATATCAAAAGAATACTAAGGCAGCTTTTCCTTTTCTTGCCACTACCTCTACAGCCATTAAAACTTTATTGTCTTCTTGACGACTTCAAGGAAACCAATCTTCACTACAGCAGTGTGAGAACAGGCAAGCAGGAGAAAATTATGAAAATGAAAAGAAAGATCTCATATTAATGTCTAGAGATGACCAAAGATAGTTTGATAGGATTCAAAAAGAATGTTCAGTTACAATACAGAAATACCATTGAGAACCCAATTGGGAAAAACCTCTAGAAGACTAAGGTAGTTTTTCCTTTAACTTTATTGTCTTCTTGAGGATTTCAAGGAAACCAATCTTCACTACACCAGTGTGAGAAAAGGCAAGCAGGGGAAAATTATGAGAATGGAAAGACAGATGTCATATTAACATCTAGAGGTGACCAAAGATAGTTTGATAGGATTCAAAAAGAATGTTCAGTTACAACAAAGAGATATTAGGGAGAAAAAACCTATTATGAAAACCAACTAAAAACTAAGCACTTACAAGAAATGCAAGCATAAATGATCTGTAATTAGTATAGATATTCTATAAAAAATTCAACAAAACAGATCTAAATCATTCAAATAACGTCATGGTTGAAAAAAAATCTGCTGCTAATTTTTTCAGGTTAAAAAGCCATATAGTGTTGAGAAAAGAGTTGTTTAAATGCTTAAAAGAATGGTGATAGTTGTATACAAGAGCTTTTCAACCTATGTCTATCTTCTCTCACAACATGGTCCAAAACTTAGCCATGAACCTCCAATCCCTATCTCAAATGATAGAGCTAGGCACACCTAAGTGGACACAAACATTAGAGCAGAGCAACTTGGTTATATCTCTGCCATCTACAGAGTTTATTTGTTGAATCACAAAACACATCTTGTTAAATTAGTCTACAAAAACAAACAAGTAGTCATGCCCTTTCATTGACATGGAAAATCTCCTACAAAATCCATGGAGATCCTCTCCCATGGTCTAGGAAGAGCCAGCTGTGGCATTTAAAATCCCAACTTTCAATTGTTAGGTTTATTTGTGCCACACAAAACAGATCCTCTGATTAATTTTCCAACATCCACTTGCAAGATTGGTTACTAAACGTATCTTTGCAAATGTGCAAAGTACTTGACACATCAAAATAACCAACAACTTCTGAAGTCTGAGCTCTAACTAGTTGAGCTATTCCTTCTACAAGCACACAACTTTCCCATCTTGCTGATCAAACCTTCTTGGATAGTCTTCCGTGGGCTGAAATTTACACTTTTTGCCCCATGTAAATGCTAAAACATATTCCAAAGCTTTATATAGTGGCCATAACCTTCCCCATATGTCTCATAGACAAGTGACTCAAGCTAAGGTGTAGTTCCCAAAGTTAAAACTAAAGGCTATGCTCCCCAAGGATGCTTCCATGTCCTAAATGCCCCCATCCCCTATAGGGGACATTTCAGGGACATGAGGATGGGTAGGAAACATCCTTGAGACCTCAAGAAAAAAAACAAGAGAAAACTAGGGGACATAGCCATCCCCTATGGCCCAAGCACCTTTTTGGTGCTTTTAGTTTAAAAAACACAAATTTGATTAAAAAAGAAGGGATGGGTGAGCCATGAAGGTCTATGTGGTTTTGAAGGTTGTCATTTGGGCTTGGTGGCAAGGGCTACGCCACTAGACCCCACCTTGTATTACAACAAAGAACATGTCAAGGGTGCTACCTGTAATGTCCCCATTTTAGCCATTCACTTTTCGATAATTGATAGCCTATTTCCGGAAGCCCGTAGGCTCGTTTGAGGTAAAATTAGGGTTTCCTATTTTATTGGGGTTCTAAAGCATTTCTGAAGGTTTGAATGTAAGGGTTTTTGATGCATGTCTAGTGAGGTTTTCTGGGTTTTTGGAAAACTTTGAAATGGTATGACATGCATTTCCATCTGATAACTTTTTTCGAAACATGCTATTTTTAGCCAACACATTGGAGTTTCGAGATTTGGATTGCTGATTCTTTCTGGGTTTTCAGAGAGCTTCGCAATAATATGATATGCAAAGGCATTAGGCAACTTTTCAAAATTTACTATTTTTAGTAAATTCCATTTCTAGCAGTGTCATCTTGGGCAGTAGCATTTGCAATTAGTTTAGTTTCCATTTTGGGCAATGCAGTTTGGAGCATAGTTGGTTTTCAGCATTTTAAAGCTCATTTTGGTAAAATGATTTATTCTAAGTCATTAATGTTTTATTTCCATATTGGCCCCCTTGGCCTAATATTAATGACTTAAGTTGTTTTTAAAAGGGGCCCTTAAGGGTGGACACCTCATCAGGAGGTAAATTAAATATTTCTCAAAGTAAATGTTCTTTTTTGAGTTTTGGATGCCTAGAAAAGGTGAATTAAATGTTTTAACAAATTAAAATATTTCAAAAAGTGAGATGGGCGTCCCTTTTGGAGGGAAAAGGTGGGGAAGCTAAAGAGTCACTTCAAGTTCTTTATAAGCAAGTCTTTGTTCATTCATTTGACATCTTTGGTTTATGATATCGAAATGCTATTGGATTGAATTCAAAACCCGACTAAGGGGAAGCTTAGCTTTCTACACCATTCTTCGGGCCTGAAACTATGGTTCCCTAGATGGTCAGATGGGAGTGTGCTTCATTGAGAAATGCACATTGAGCATCAAAGTTGGAGATTTTGGTATTTTTCTCAGTTTTGTCTTTGCTGGTCTTATCATGGCTGAAAGAGATTTCCATATACAGCTTTTTGTATGATTTTTATTTGCTTTTGGGTATTGAAGCAATGGATTTCTATGGCATGGGCGACCCTTTCCATGCAATTTCAAATTTTTAATTTGAAGTCTTTGAATTTATCTTGAAGTTTGCTCCTCTAAGGAGGTCATACCATTGTTGGGATTGCTTTGGAATGCGTGCAAAATTAATATTCAAGGTTTTGCTGCCATTTCAAAGAAGAATATTGGGCGCCTTGCTCCTTAGAAGTTGTTGCAAACATTTTCAGATCATTTGGAGGAGATTTGAGGAATTGGTGAGCATTTTGGTGATAGCATAGTTGTTGGTAATGCTTTTTCAGGTTGCTTTTTATATCAGATTTATATTACTTCTGATTTTGGCTTGTAAATCCAGTGGTTGATAAGTTCAAAAGTTTGAGCAATCATCCTTTAGTGTTTGCTTGATTTTTCTATTGTAACACTTGGTAATTTGCGGATATTTTACATTGTAAGGCTGTATATTAGCAGTACTAATCCAATCAATATTATTGCTGCAATTACTTTGTGATTTTGATGCAAAACACTATAACCCCTGGATGGTTTACAGCCAATGTGGAGAAATAAACCATTGTAATTCTCATATTTCACCCACTGTTGAAGTGGAGAATCCCCACTATTACGTGGATGCCTGCTGAAGCAGATGAATTGTATTTCATTGTAATTATCTTTCCCGCCACTGAACAAGTGCTATCCTGGATTGCTCATGGTCGGATTACCGCCTATATTTCAATTCCAGCTTTTTATTTCAGTTTAGATTTCTGCTAAGGATCCCATCGCCATATGCTATCACCTCGCCTTTCAAAGGATCTTGGTGAACATTCTTGGTGAAGGTTACATTTAGTTTGATTATCTTTGGGAAGCTAACGCTAATCTTTAGTGTTGTGCTAGTTTGGTGCTCGAAATTTCAAGGAAAAAATTAAGAGGTACATTACACTGCCCATGGACCCCATGAGAGTCACAAACCCCTCGGCCCCATTAAGGGCATTGCCCCCAAACCCCCACCAATTTAGTCTAACCAAATAATAGACCAATGATTAATCACAATCACAAAATCTACAAAACACATATCCCTTGTTGTAGATCTCTACATCTTCACAATTGACGTCAAAGTCAATATACAAGGATTGCCACAAACAAAGTTGGCATCCTATAGTCAGTATACTATTGAATACGAGTTAAGTCATAGCTAGTACAAACCACCACTTTCATAATGCAAAAAAATAAAATGTATCAATCATGCCCAACACAAACAACTAATAGAACAATCCCATCTATTATTATCTGTAATGTCCTCATTTTCGATGTCCTCTTTTGGATTAGTATGGTTCTGACACACTATTTTTAGTAAGTTCTATATTTGGTAATTGGTTCGACAAGCAAAGCAGTGTAGGATTTCTTGTTTGGGCAATGTGTGGAAGTTGCTCGATGAGCTGTAATGTGCCTTGTGCCAATCTTTTTTGTGGGGTTTTTTGTTGTTTCAGGCGTGGCTTTCTATTTTTAGCAGGGGACCAATCCAGTGCTTACTGCCTACAATGAGATTTTTGGCATATCAGTTATCTTTCCAGCTTGTGTCTTTGATATTTTTACTAAAATAGTAAGTCTATTTTTAGAAATTGGACTTGGTCAGGCTACATTCAGCATCATTATTTCAATTGAGGCTCTTGGTTGCTAAGGTTGGAATATTTAAATATTTGTTCTCCTCTTCGAAAAGTAAATTCAAATAAAGTCACTTTATAATTTTAAGTTGAGGAGTGGAGGGGACATTAAAAAAGTACCTTCGCGCCTAAGTGATAACTTTAAGTTGTCTTAGAAGGCTACAAAAGTGCAAATAGTTTCCTTATGAGCAGACCCCTTGCCTAGTTGCACAGCGTTGTTTTAAAAGAGGGGTCATGTATTTCAAGTGGATGCATAGAAAAAAGAGGTTTATTTATCAATTTTAAAGGCTAATGTTATGCCTCATAAGGTGGGACACTTAGTTTGGGCTTAATGTCAATTTTAAATTAAAAATCAAAAGTGGAATTTTGGAGGCAAAAAGTCGGACGCCCCTCTTGGGGTAATTTCATGTTTTTTCATAAAGTGAAATGAGAGGGAAATTTTATTCAAACTCAAATGCAATTTGCCATAATCCTTCCCTCACCTTATAAATATGAGTTTTGGCTCTCATTTGGTTATAGATGAATCTGGTTGCATAAGGAGATGCCGCTGGTTTTTCGCCGAGAGGTCTTAAAATCGGAGTTGAGGACAAAAACCTTTGACATCTTGGACTGGTTTCGGTAATGCAAGACCTGCCCTAGCCGATGGAGGAGTGGTTTCACCCAGAAATCACATTGGAGCTTCAAGTTGCAGATTTTGGTCATTAGAAATGAAGATATTCCAGCATTTTTTAAAGAGTTTCAGTTTGGGTTTGGCTTGAGTTTGTATCTTTTCAGTTTGGCGTGGTTTTATAGGTGTTTGGTGTGTTATTTATTTAATTCTGGGCACTTCAGTTTTTGAACCTGAACTTAATGATTTGCTCATATCTCCAGAATGGATTAAGTTATTTATGTGGGTATTGAGTCTATCTTTAGCTCTCATCAAGGCGATCACAACAAGCACTGGTTTGCATTTTTTGATGAAGCATTGGATTTTTAAGGACAAGTCGACCTTCTACAGGGGACGCCCTTTGTTGGGGAAAAACTTCAGTTTATTGCCTGCTGATGTATAGGCTGCTATTGTCTGATATTGAGGTCTGATTGCAGTTGTTCCTTGACATTGGAAAGAAAGGTGTTAAGGGTCAAAGCCTTGGAACAGTTTGTTGCATTTTGGGAGCTTTATATCTGCTGTTTGGTGCTCTTTTCCCAGGTCTGAATGCTTATTTCTGAGTGTTATTTGTATCTCAAGGACTGTAATATTTCTGTTATTGAAATCAGTTTATAGAAAGCTTTGAATAAGATCCTAGCTAGTGTGTTTCCCTTCTAATTTATGTTCTTGCTAAATATTCTTCTTGCAATGTCAAAAAACATGAATGGTATATGAAAAACAATGCAAAAAAACTATCAAACCAAACACAATCAGCAAGTGAGAAATCAGGAGGGTCAGTCGTTACATTATCCAAGTTGCGGTCAAACTCGATCACAACCAATTACTTTTTACTTAACCGTTCCTCTTTGTTCATTAATTTGACAACATAACATGTGGTCTTGAAGGCTTTAGGAAAACTTCGAAAATAAATCTCACCCAAATATACACACCAATCAGGCATGTCTTTATACATATATATAAAGAATATCATAATTCCTATTCAACTACCCATCCTCACAAAGGTTCTATAATGTCTGTGATGAATGTTTAATCAATGTTATCGTGTGTGTTCACAAAGGTTCTATAATGTCTATGATGAATGTTTAATCAATGTCATCAGATGAATATTTGAAATTTCCTTATATTTTAATTTTTTCCTATATCTTAATAGCCAATCCCTACAACCCCCTAAAAATCGCCTTAAAATAAATTCATCTTGGAAATGTGTCCCCCATGCCCTATCGTCCCAATCCCAGAAACTTGGGGGAGCATAGACTAAAGGTCGTCTAGACATCATACCCTCCTAGTGTAAGTCATACCTATTTTTTTTTTGATAGCCCAATGAGATTGTTGCAAGAATCCCATCATTTGCAATGACATCCTTTCTAAAATTTTGATTATACTTAAAAATATTGAAGTGGCATGTGATCCATGTGGATCATTGTTTGCTTTCCCAATAAATATTTTTTGTTTTCTTAACTACTTAAATAAGAGAGTAAAATGTTGGAAATATTGTCATTGATGTCAAAGCAAATGATCAAAACATTGTCATTGATGACAAAGGCATATTTAAACAAGTTTATAATCGCTCAAGTATTGGCATATGTTACAAAGACATATAAATGATTAATCGCCCAAGCTTATTATAGCAGTGATTATCTTTGCAAGACATCATATTTAAAGACTGAGGTTATCTTTACAAAAAAGATTATATTTAACTGCAGTGATTGGGAATGAACCATTAAAAAGGAGCAATTAAAATGAGCAAGGGCAGCAATTCTATATTAGACAAAGACATATATGTATTCATGATAATTGCCTAAGATGCGTGTGATATAAGTGACCTTATCAAGAAGCGACTTTATTAAAATATGGAGCGGATATAATGAAAAAGAGAACAGCGATTATTATTGAAAGACAGCTCACCTCATCTAAATACATGGCAGCGACTTGTTTATTAAAAGGAAACGATTCCATTATTAATAACTAGGCAATGATTAATGGGCAGCGAATAATATTAAAGCAGCGATTTTATATATTATAAAGTGAGCAATTAAAATGGGGAGCAATTTATTCATGAATGAGGTGACTGATAAATAGCAGTGATTAATAGATATAACATGAGGAGAAACAATTAACAAAAAGTTATAATCAGCATTGTAAATTTGTAATCAATTGTTATGTCCTCTCAAAAGGACATCACTCTTCCAAAGGTTGTCTCTCTTCATAGAGACATAAGGATATAAATAGAATGAGAAATGTGTGGAGAAAAATATGAAGAGAAAAAAAGATATATCAATATACACCAGCAGAGTTATGCATGAAGAAGATATGGATGATCATTCAATATGCAGGTTTTAAAAAGGAGACTATGCATGATTTGAGTGGAATGAGAGAACACTCAAAGAGATCAAGTGTGGAGAGAATATACAAGCATATGTTGAATCAGATTTAAGCAGATTTATAAAACATATATGAGAGATCTAAAATGGATATATATGTGAAAGTGTAAGGTGGATATAAGGAAAGAATATGGAAGCTTATGGGATCTTGAAAGTACACTTGTGTTATGGTTAGTGAGAAGAGAAGAATCATAGAGTAAATAAATCAAGGAGATTGTAATGTCCATCATCTGTTGAAGAAGACTTTGTTTTTGGAAGTTGGTGCTTCCTAAAGGAGAGATTGGTGTCTTTCAATAAGTTGGTGCTTAACAATGGGTGTTGGTGTCTCCAGTGGGTTGGTGTGGTGCAGGGGCACCCACAAGTCATTTTATGCCTCCAAGGGGTCAAAAGTTGATATTTTGTTTTGTTTGAGTTGTTTACATGTAATAAGGTCTTCTAAGACCATTTCATGTGTGTTGGAGTCTAAGCTAGGTCATTAGGTGAATGGAAGTGTCTAGTTGCAAAAAGTGTCAATGTTGCACAATGTTGTCAAATTGCACATTGGTGGAATATGAACAGTTGTAATTTGAAAAGTTGGTTGAGAACCATTGGAAAATGGTTGTAAATGTTTAAAAAGGCCTTGTATGGTCGACACAAAGGTTAGGATGATGAAAGGATGAGGAAACATTGTGTAGTTGAAGTTTTGATAAATGAAACCCTTGTTTCCTGTGCATTTTTCCTGTAACAGTCCTATTCTTTCACATTGTACGGATCTGTACGGCCTGTGTACAACCTGCACGTGGTATGGTTGGAAAGATAATTGAGTTAGCTTTCATTTGGTTTTGGTTTGGTTAAATTTCATTAAGTTTAGAGAAAGTTATAGCATTTTTTGTAACAACAGGTCTGAATCTGCCCTAGGGTTTCTAGCAAACAAGAAAATTCCATATCTTTTCTTCCCTCCATCAAAAATCTATAAAAAATTGGTGAAAGGTGTTGTTTTGAGGGTATCTAAAAACCGTTTGGAGGATATTTCATAGTTTTCCATTTTGATGGAGTTACTAATGAAAGTTTGCTTGCATTTGTGTGTAGACAGTCCAAAAAAAAAACCCTCTTAGAAGTAAGATAGTCAATTTTTGAGGCCCTCCGTACAAAGAAACCCTACCTTATTTTTGGATATGTGTAAGAATAGCCAAATGGGTCTCCTTTTCTGTAGATCAGGTCTAGGTCAAAAGATATGTCAAAAAGGCCTTTTTGAAAGGCTACAAACAAGAATGAGGGCTTGTGAAGGAAAACCCACTTTTTGATGAACAAAGGCACTTGTTAAGGTTTTTCTGAGTTTGATTACCCCTGCTCTACATCATGGTGCCTACGAATTGTGGGAATTGGTGTCGCCAGTGAGTTGGTGCTTAGCAATGGGGGTTGGTGTCTCTAGTGGGTTGTTGCTCACGAATTGTATGAGAGGGGATTGGTGTCTCCTGTAGTTTGGTGCCTACAGCGATTGTAAAAGAGATTTATATAAAAGCAATATTTTTCCATGATTTTCTCTCGTAAGGGTTTCCACGTAAATCATGTGTTCTTCTTGTGTTGCATGACCGTTAAATCTTATGTGAGTGATATTGCGCAACTAAAATTATTTTGGATGCTAGTTTGAAAAAGTAAAAAACTGTATTATACTGATTCACCCCTCGTCTCAATATAATCATGTGCTCATCATAAAATTCTTTAGCAAGTGTCTAATAATTCATAGTTACTCAATGAAACAACTCGAAAAGATAACAAATGAACCTTCTTCGTAGCCATCAACAACCCCAATAGCATAGACACTAGCATTAATTTCTACCTTAAAAAGTAGTTTAATTTTGTTCTCTTTTAATTAGCACCTTTAAGTGCAACACAAAATAGAACAAATGTATGATAGAACAGCTCCTTGAATTAGAAAGGGGAGCTTCTTGTAAGAAAGAAAAACTAATCCAATTTGAACAATATGTACTTGATATCTACGTTTGTACATTGTTTTCTAGGATATTTCATGCATAAAGCTAAAGGTGTCTTTAGGTATGCAATACAAACTAACCTAAAATAAAACCCATCTTTTTTGGTTCTCTAACTAAGGCACAAGGTGATTCAACACTTCTACTCAAAGCAGTAGATTTTTGTTCTTTTTTAACTAAAAGTAAACCCTACATCAAGTACCACACTTTTGTCATTCAATTGAAAGGCAAAAACTAAGCAATGCAAGTACACACAAGACTAGGATCAGTTTACACAATATAAAGGACATGGTAAATTAGAATAAGTGAATGATAGCTACCAAACCCAATTCACTGAGACCTTCAACACAAAACCTGCAATTGATAGTAAAAGCACTTCAATTCACTTTATCTACACATACATAAGACGCTATAACACAATAATTGCATTCAAAGCTACAACTACCAACTTAAACCTATTGTAATACAAAGCTTCCAATAATCATTAACTGATATTCAACTCACAAAAGCACAATAGCACAGAACTGCACAGAACACTGTGACCAATAAATGGAGTAAAAAAATAAGCATAATAAATTCCATTGAATGATACTAGCTTTTTAAAGTAAGTGTCAAGAGAACTTATTTATAATGTTTACAAAACTAGTGCATGAAAAATAAATCAAAAAGCTAACAACTACTACGTTATGAATAGATTACTTGCATGCAATGCAAGCTTATTACATACTTGTGTCCACAAATACTAAACCCTAACTCAAGCAATCTTCAATTAGATTTCTTTATTAGGATAAAAACTAGTCTAACAATACACCTAGAAGAAAATCTAAAAATATTTGCTATATAAATAAACACTTAAAATAGAATTCTTAGAATATGCTCCTCTCCTTAAAAAAGCTGATGACTGAAAATAGCACTGGCTAAAATCACCAAATTAGGCATTTGGCTCCTAATGACAATCCTAATGAAATTTGATGAAGTTCTGCCACTTTGACCATGGCAATTTCTCTAAAGACATTTTGAGACCCTATCATTCAGATGTTTATGAATCTGAAGACTCTTCTATGTCAATTTTGCATCAAACCTTAACCAAAAAATCTGCAACCTTGAGAAATCGAACTAAAATTATATTTAAAATCCACCATCTTCAAGAAGCATTTTCAAAAATGTTTTACCTCATCAAGCAACGGCCTTTTGAAAATTGTCTCCATGGATCTCCTCGAGGAAGTTGTCCCAAAAGAAAATCACATTTATGGCTGAACATAGTCTTACTGGACCTTAGGATTGGATGAGCTTGAGGCAGATATAAAGGGCAGGAAGAATGAGTAATCTCCAGGTTCAAAAATACTTCCCAATGGAATTCCATAAGAAAATGTGGCCTTTCTTGAAATGTATAAGATATACATTAAAAATAGTATCATATCCTATCACAGTTTTGAATGTGTCATGCATAGTTCTTTCTAAAGCTCTTCCGAAGAGAATTAAGCTGCCTATGGCTAAGATCTGGAAAAAGTAAACTAGCTTTATTAAATGCACATTTATCATTGACAATCTCATTGTGTTTGGGAAGGTCTCAAATGGGCATGTGAATCTGGGCAAAAGGCACCATCGCTGAACATTGACTTTGATGAAGCTTATGACAAGATTGAATGGGACTAATTCCTTAACATGTAGACTGTTTGGGATTTGTCTCAGTCCATCACAATGTTAAGGTGACTTTCTTTGCACAAGTGTTAATATGAATTCAAACCTTTCAGCACCTTTTCATCTAAAATGATCTGTTGGGCAGGGCTGCCCCATTCATCATTTGGCAATGCAACTTATCTTAAGCAAAATATTAACAGCTAATGAAAAATAAATATATAAGCTTAGAATATCATATCATTCTAACACCAAACAGTGAAAACAAGTGGCACAATTGAAAATAGAAAGTTAAATATTATGGTTGTTCTTGTGCCATCAGATATGAAGTACAGTACCATTCTAGAGAATACTCCCAGCTTCAGTTCAAAATTATAATGGTGCAAATAAAGTAAAGATGAACTTATAAAGAATAACATGTAACTTATGGATGGTGAAGCATGCACTACTTATGAGACCATACCATATCTCTCCATTTCTTTATTGTGTCACGATTTCCAAGACTTAGTTCAACATTGCGTGCTCTTGCAGCAAAATTAAGAGATGATATTGTCTCTCGTACATCTGCAGAGCTGGGACTCACATTGGTAATGATTAAAGTCTTGGAATCCCCACCTGTAACACAATTTAACACATCAGTTATATGATATTATGATCTAATGAATGAATCAAGATTCAAGATGATAATTAGTATTTTAAACAAGAAATTTGAACTATAACTAATTTTGAATAAAAAGAAAACACTAACCTTGCAGGAAAATTATCAGATTATGATTAGGAGAACCACTGAAAACAGCAGTTCTGTTCATTAATTTGCTTACAGCATTCCAAAGCTTAAATATAGACAACAGGCCTATTGCTAGGGAAACCAAATCTGCTACACTCAAGCAAGCTTAGCCAGAGAAGAAAAGAGTTCAAAACTTTAACCCCAGCTCAAGGTACCCGATAACTCTTTAATAGAATATTTGTCTCTAATTTATCTCAGCCACAGATATGTTTTCGTTTTTTATCACATTCTAAGTTAAAATCCTGGAAGTATATTCTAAATTTAAAACATAGAGGCCAAAGAATTGTCCTGAATGGTCCTACTAAACAATATTTTATTCACAACTTTGCCAAGGCATTCTATTCCACTCCACACACTTAGTTGTTAACCAAGGAATCTTAAGATTCTGTTAAAAAATTACACTCTATGACATTATCTCCATGTATAATTATAGAATGCATGTTCTAATTCTCTTTTACCCTTTGAAAGAATGGATAGATTTTATGTGTCTACTCGAAATGATCAAATTAGCTTGCTTAATAGAATAACTCTGATTTACATATAATATCAATAGGCTTTCCACTTTCAGAGAGTGAAGCCCACATTATATACCTAATCTAAGTGCACTCTGAACTATCTGATACACAATTAGAATAGTTCTTATTTACATACTATCACATGATCAAGAACCCCCATGTGTTATGAAAATGATATAACATACCTTATAACCATTCCCAGATACTTAAAAAAGTGAATTAAAAGAAATGAACTGTGTTAGGAGAAAACAAAGTTAGCAATGATCAATTAATTGTTGTCTTTAATTTTCATTAAAATTCCTGGAATCAGAGATGTTTTTCCACATCAGGTAATATAATATGCACTTCAAAAGCATCTGACACATTCCATAGATGGATATCACATTGACAATTCCATTACATCATTAGTCATACCATTACAAGCAAAACTATTAATAATTAAAAAATACAACAGCAGAATGAATACCCAAAGAATCTGAGAGTATTTGAGTGAGCCTTGAGTTGCCATAAGGTACGTGATCCTTCTTTCCTGTCAAAGCAGACACAACATCCCCCAACCTGGAAGAAATAATCCAATTCATTACTAGGGAAAGCTTAAGGAATAAATTCAATTTATAGTAAATATACTGGGGTAAGTCCCTATGATGTCACATTCTATTTTAATTAATAAGTTTACATATTTAATAAA
The DNA here is from genome assembly GCA_007115665.2 of Sequoiadendron giganteum. NCBI lineage: Eukaryota > Viridiplantae > Streptophyta > Pinopsida > Cupressales > Cupressaceae > Sequoiadendron > Sequoiadendron giganteum. The sequence continues at coordinate 441,171,806 of CM021108.1, read as the reverse complement.
ATAATATAAATAAATAAATGCTACTGAAATAAATATAACTCGCAGAACCACATACAATGCCCCTCAAAACACCACCTAATATTGACTGTAAGCTTGTTATTGGTACTTCAGAGATCTTTCTACTATGTAGTTATTCCCTCATCCTTCTTCCATGATTTTCTAGCTAAGAATTTTAGCTAGGAAAAACTAACACAACTACACATGTAAGCACTTCCTCACATAAAATAATTTGAGAATTTCCTAAATTTACTGATTTGTGAACTTTTCTTAAACATTCTTCAACAACAAACCACAAGTATGATAGATTTATTCTGAAGCATACACATCAAATTTCTACATGTTTTGTGTATTCAAAAAACTAAAATAACCAATTACATAATTTAAGCAGTTTTACCAAGATAGCTCTTAGATATTTGCTACAGTGCATAGGCAAATTACAGAAATTTATTTAAAAGGAAGTGGTCAGTTAGTTAATATGCACTTTTTTAATGAGTCAGCTTTAACTTACAAGGAAGAAAAGTTGTAAATCCAGGTCGAACCATTGGCTATTTAGGTATTCCCTTTGGTATTCAGTTCTACATTTCAGATTATTGAAATTGTAAATTGTCGAAACCTTTAAAAACAAGCTCCAAGGTTATTGAAATTGTAAATTGTCTAAACCTTTAAAAACAAGCTCCAAGCTTTGAAAAATATTGATCTCCCTCTAGCAGTGAAAACCATGATTAGGGATAAAAAAATTATCAGTAGGGAAGATCTACTATTCCTTTTTCCTTTTCTCTTCACTTGCAGATTATAGAACATAGATAAGTTACTCAGAAGCTATCTTTAGAAAAAGAAACAAGGATGAATGGAATTCTTTTCAAGGCTTGCAAGTCTTTCATTCCAACAAGGGATCGAGGTGGCCTAGGCATTGCAATATAAGACCTGAAGATAGACCCCTTGCAGGAAAATCTATGGTTAGCACAATGGATGACATGCTTCATCACAGACCTCATTCCTCTTGCCATAAAATTTAAGCCACAAAACACAAAAGAAATTAAGCATCCCTTGCAGCTTTGCAATATAATAGACAACACATCAAGGTCAACATTATTTATGTGAATTTGGGCTTCCTGGCTATCAGCACATGGTTACCCTCACCAGCATATGACTGCCACATGGTGCTTAGGATCTAGTAGCAAGACCAATATAAACATTCCATTCACTAAAATCAGCTTGGCTTCTTGCCTTCATATTTGAGCAAACTAACACCAAAATAATAGATACTGAGCAGTGAGCACAATGGATGATATGCTCCTTGGCAAATCTTGTTCATTTTTCTACAACATGTAACCTACTTAAAGCATTCAAGGGAAAAAGGAACCAATTCTAGCTTTGTGATGTGATTCAACACCATCTACGAAAAAAATTCTTGGCTGATAGTAATTGACTACCTTCGCTGGCATTAAGAGTAGGTGTATGATGTTTGAGCTATAGCATCAAGACCTCTATAGACATTTTATTCCCCATGTAATCAGTTAGTCTCTTCACTTCAATCCTTCACATCACATCATTCAACTCTAGCCCAACCTATCAAAAAATTAGTTAAATAATAAAAAAAAAATGTTGTCTTGTCAAAGTGCAATTTCAAGAATCAAGTCCTTCATGAAGAGATTAAAAGTAAAGTGTAGAGAAAGGCTTTTACAACTATGGCACACAAGACATATACACCAAAGTCAAACAAGCAATGGGGCAAATCATCCTAAAGTGCAATGGCAAAAGAGTTGCCAATCTATTTGGGAATCATCTTCTTCCAAGCATGAGGACATGGGGCAGTTGTGCTTTGTCAAGGCTTAGCAGTCAAATCAAGACTCCACAAATTTAACATGATTCTATATGCATCCCATGTGGGAAGAAGAATCGGTGAGAATTGTCTATTAAATAAATTAAGAAATCTATGACCATGGTCTTTGATGTCTCCACAAATAATTTGTTATGTCCCTAGGTTTATGTAATGTCCACTTTTGGTGCTTGGCCAACTCATGCACATTTAGCCAGTTTCCAAGTCTTCCAAAGGCTAACTAGTTAGATAGGGAGAATTCCAAAATTCTCGGAGAAGCATTTGATCAGCCTTGCAAAGCAACTATTCTTGGATTTGAGTTCAATTGGTTAGTTGGAGCCCTTTGATGCTTTCAAAACCGATTTCCGACCTTTTGGGTGCTCTCCAAACTTCTTGGAGGAGCGAGCTATTTTTAGAAAGTCACCAAGTGGATTTCAATCATCTTCCTACTACTTCAAATTCATCAAGGTGTGGTTAGAATTGGATTCTGATGACGTTCCAATAATTTCCACAACTTGGGTGAGTTATTAAGTTATTTAAATAATTTTTCACTAATGTTGTCTAAAGTTGAGAAATAATTGAAGGACAACTTAGGGTAATAGCTCATTGGAAAGGTGATTAAATGTTTGCACATAATGAATTATTTAAAAGTCTTTTTTCGGAAAAAATCGGCAAAAAAAAAAAGCATTGTTTGGGAAAAAAAATTAAGTGTTTTTTTCAATAAAAGCAGCAAAAACACTTATATAAAAGCAACAAAAAAAGCTATAAAACGAGGTGTTGGGGGATCATTTGGATATGTTGAAGAATAATAATGTTATGCTGTTGAAATGGCTTTGGTTCTCTACAATCTTTTAGGATGAAATGCCTCATAGATTTCTAGTTCCAGAATTGCAAGATATTCCCTAGCTAGATTGGGTATGATTCCAGCTAGGAATCATCATTGGAGCTGATTGAAGTTTCTAGTTTTAGGTATTTCAGTTTTGAGTGCATTTGATGGAGTTTATTTGCAGATTTGTTGAAAGTTTTTGAGCTTTGTAGAGTGATGAAGATTGTTAGTGTTGGCCGTATCATTTCCAGCCAGCCATACCTCTCATAGCTAACCATACTAGTCAATGGTATGCATAAATAATGATTGGAATGATTGCTTTCAATCCTCCTTAAGTTTGTTTGTGATAATTTTGCAGCTGACCTTGGGGGGCCGTACCATTTGCTGGAGGTGCCTGTAGAGGAGGCATGTCAAGTCTATAGGAGAAGCACCTAGTTTGGAGAGCTCACAACACTCCTAAAGGCCCAGCATCAAGGAGGAAGTTTGTTTGTTTTTTGCTGAGTGAACTTTGTTGAGTATAATGCTCTAGAGGGGGTCGTACCATTCCAGGACCCTATTGTTTCAGTGTTCACAGAGTTATGTCAGACCTGTAGCTGCTGTTTAATCATTATCAGACCCTTATAATCCATTCTTGATAGGTGGTAAGTTGTCTAGAGTGAGCTAGAAACATTGTTATAAGTCTACATTGGCCATTGGATGCATTTGGGAGTGGATCATTGAAGATTTTTGAATTATTATCTCACTGTCCAGACTGCTGCAGCAAAGTCTCAGACCTGTACCAGCCACCTATTTGCCATTTCCTTGAGGTAGACTTGCTAGTTCAATGATGGGTGGTTAGCTTCCTGAGTTTTGATACCTTTGGGGTGTTCCAATTAGTTTCATTTCATATCATTATCTTGAATTTGAAGGGTTTGAATGAGCTAACATTGTAACACTGAATGGTAGTACAGCCAAATTGCCAATGATCTACTCATGTTATTTTGTGTTACTCAGCCCACTGAATAAGTGGCTCTTGTTACTTACCCCACTAAATAAGTGGATCTTTCGTACTCACTCACCGCTGAAAAGTGGAAGAGTTGCTTACTTCTTGCACTCACTCACCACTGAAAAGTGGAAGAGCTTGCTTTACACTTTTGCTTTCCCGCTGCAAAGTGGGTGTGCCTAGCTAACCCCACTGGATAAGTGAATGTTACTTTCAGCTGCTTCATTTCAAGTATAATTGTAATCCCATACACCATATGCACTCACCTTGCCCATACTGGGAACTTGGTGATCAGAAAGTGGAAAGGAAGTTGCTTGGCATTTCATTCTATTTTGAACTAACAAGTTTTCAACAAAAAAAGGGTGATTATTACAGTTTAAGCCTCATATTTCAAATTTAAAGCTCCTTAATTGTTCTTGCTGTTTGAGCTTCTAATTCAAACCCAGGACATGTATAATGAAGCATGTTACTTCCTAAGAAGGCATAGAAGATGTTTTTACCCATTTTCATAGCTATTGTAGCTGCAGAAGACCAATTTGAGAGTCTGGGCCAACTAATTGAGTGTACACAGTGCTAGTTGGTGAATTGGTGTTGAGATTAAAACTTCTCCACTATATTGCAGAGGTTATTTGCAGGTGTCCTTTCTGTACTGGTTGTGATTGGTATCCTAATGGGTCTCATGAAGATAGAAAGCTTCTTAAACTGCATGTTTATAGTGGATCAGAGGAAGCTAGACTTCCATTTACTAGAGTTTTCAACCAATGCATAATTTTACAGGGTAAATCTTGTGTTTTCTCTCAATTGTGAGCGTGCTTCAATGTTCCATTACTTTTTTTTGTAATTTTTTCAAGTTCATAATATGATTCACCACAAAAATATAAGTAATTCCATTGAGGAAATTGGAAAAAGCATTCAATTGACTCCTAACAAGCATGGTACAGCAAATTAATGGCAAGGGTAGAGGTTTACAGTAGTATGAAATGTATGTAGCATGTTTTTGTTCATGTGAATGGTTGAATAGGATGTGAATGAAGTAGATGACATCCATAAAGAGACTGTAGGAACATCTAAAATACAACATTTGTGTTGTTTAATTGTCCATGAAGTTGGAACAACACTTATAGAGTAAGGATTTGTTTGTGATGAAATAAACTATGAAATATTCATGCTAGTTTAAAGATCGATTCAACATTAGGGAGGAAAAATATAAGCTTCCTCTTTTGCTCTTAGCCAAAATCAAAAAAATGATTCCACAATCGTTGCAAGTGAAGAAATATAATGCATTGTGTAACATTGTTTACAACTTTACACAACTAGCGTATATACAAAGGATAGTTATAGCAGGTTAGGAAGCAAATCAAGGACATGCCCATATTATGACCTCCCTGAGGTTCCAAACAGATAACAAACTTGTAGTTGCACCAAGATTCTCAAAGTGGAAAAGGAACATACCACCAAAGAGTTCACATTGGCAGTGTCCTTGAAACATCAACACATAAATGCAATCCACTCACAAGAGCCACAAGCTAGAGCTGATAAAGAAAGGCTTCCTTGCATTTCAATGAGTAGCACCACTGCCAGCTCCAGTCATTGTTGAACAATACTTAAAGTAAATCCAAAAACAATCCCCTTTTGGTCTTCCATAAGGGGGGTCACCTTTACATTTATAAGATATTGAACTCAAGCTTTGGGTAATCTTTAGGCATGGTGTGATGGTTAAGTTGGTGTGGTGTTGTTCTTGCCATCAAGGTTCAAACCTCACTGGGGTGTTACTATTCAATGTTTAAATTGGGGATGAGGTCCCCCTTTGTGACCTCACGGTTCATAGCTCCGGGTCAAAAGCGTTTACCCCTTTTAATAAAAAAAAAAGAAGAGCAGCTTCTTAATCAAGCCTCTTGGAAATACAATTCAAAAACATATTTAACTAATGTCTTCAACACCTGATGAACAACTAGTTTAAGTCTTCACATTACCACCTTGAATATCGAAAATAATCCAGTTCAGATCCCTTATAAACATCAAGGGACACTCATCTATGGCCATTGATGTTGGTCACTCTTCATATCAAATCCTTGTTTTAGCTTTTTGAACATTAGGTAGCAGTTTTATAAGTCTTTGTAGAAGAAGAGGCTTCCTGTGTTGTTTGAACTTCATTACCTTCACCAACACTGAACTTCGTTACTTCAATAACAATAAATGCACCCTAATTTCCTAAACAGTCACCTTTTCTGCACTTCACTCAGAAAACTATGGATATAAATCTACAGAAGCATTATGGTCTTTTACTTTATAATCATTAGATCACATTCTCAAATGTCCAGGCTTTAGTTCTTGACAAAAGGATTACAAGAAAAATGATACTAAGACAAATGAAAATTCATTTTCCGATCTCGGATAATTAGATGTGCCTCTTACATAAAAATATATAAAACTTATCTTACAGAACTCAAATCTTAATGAATCACAGCTTTCACTCTTATTACTTCTGATGTAATCATCCTAGTAGAATGTTTGGACATAAGAAATTAAAAAATATAGAATGAAGAAATTCAATTGAATAAATAAGATGAAAAGCAAACAAAAAATTTGATGATTGAAATGAAATCTTTCTTGAACTCTTGCCATCATGAACAATCTATGTTACAAATAAAATAGCACCAATAATTACAGTTGTATTTGTGCAAGAACATAGTATAATGCAAAAATTACATCCTAGTTATCCTACCTAATTATAACAAACAATACATGGCATGCAGTTCTGAGAAGCTACTGAAATCTAAACAAGATAGCCCAATATCTGTGTAGGAGTACATAGTTATGTTGCAGAAGTTTGTGACTGCAAATATTCTTGCTGCACCTAGTAGTCCTTATAATGAAGAGAAAAGTTTAAATTTTCAAAAAATTATAAAAAAGATGTGTTCAGATGAATGCATACGCAGAGAGTGATTTATTCACATGCAACAACTCTGTGAGATGTTCCCCACTAGCTTCCTCAGGCAAGCGCTCACTTCCAGCCAAATCTACTAGCGAAAGTTTGCTATAATGGCTTTGCCCGGTGAGACTGCTAGAGCAATTTACATGAATTGTAACAACCCTGAAAATAACATGATTGGAAACTTTAGATCACCATATTTGGCCAGAACATGATTTGAGACAGATCAATCTGCCAATGCAAATAAAACAGTTGCCCCGAACATTTAAACAAGAAGGAAATAAATTTGTAAGGCATTTGAGACAACCACACTCCAAAAGAATTGCATACAAAATCAAGCATCATTTCAAATTTACATTTGAGGATTTTCTTTCATTAAACATGCATAGATTCCTAGAAAGAAGATTTTAGACAGCTCCTTGGACAATAGAACATACAGATGCGAATGCTTGTGTTGCGTAGTCTTCAGGTTGTTCATTCCTCGGTTTTGTAGTACCAATTTTAGAACTTTCGAAAATTCAGTTGGATTTTCAACTTTTTCTTGTACAAGTTCTACAGAAGACCCTACCATGCCCATATGTATTCTTGAGAGATTTCCAGTAGAGCTCAAAAGCAAATCATGGACCTGCATATCATTTCAAACCTAACATGAGTTGCATACAATTAAAGGTTTCCAAACAATATGCATGTAAAGCTAGAATATAAACACAATAAACCAACTCCTCCATTGGATTTCCATCCGTAAGTGACAAGATGAGGACATGGAGAAGCAGATAAGTCAACAAGGCATGCACAATTCAGTAGACTAGAAGCCCTAAGATTTTCTTTAAAAGAATAATGCACAAACAAACCTGCTCATTGTGCAACTCAAAGACAGTGACATGGAAGTAAAACTTAGAAGAAGATGTGGTGTCGGCATTAGACAAGTCATATAGCTCCTCAAATGTCCTAAAATATACTCCACGGTCATGGCTTGAACCTTCCTGCAGACAACCAAAGCTAACACATATTTAAGTATTTTTTTATATTTTGGCAGAAGCATACCAGTGATAGGAACTTAATGCAACTCAAAGAGAACTCCTTTAATAAGTTACCAAGTATGCAAACTCAGTTTTAGTTGTTCACTAAAACTTAGAATCACTGGATCATCAAAGAACAGAAAAATATCAATTAAACAGTTTTCTCTAACAACTAAATTCAATATCAGAAGCAAATAAATTATGCATTTCCTAGATGTAAAAAGAAAAAAAACTGTTAACATGATGCTTTTCAATAGCATCCGTGAAGCTGACTCCCATCTACGACTAGCCTGGGTAAGGCCTCACTGAGCTGAAAGCTTGACTCTGGGATAATCAGTCATGACTGTGCACTGTCAATGAAGGGGAGGATGCGCTTCATTGGGGTTTGGAGGGAGATAAAATATTCTCTGTTGAAAAAGGGTCTAACTTTCTCCAAAGCCAAGAACCCTCCAGCCATAATGAAATGTGGAAAAATATATGGATATCACAGAGCTGGGCTAAAGTTAATACCTTGACCTGTCTGGTCTCCAACAAAAAGCTCAACCACCACAACCTGAACAAAAGAAACTTTTATAACCACCTTCCTGTATTTTATGTTCTGAAGATGGAGAATGTATGGATAACTTAATCTTTTCTGTACTCTAGTGAAATGATTATGGCAGCTTCAGTTCAATCTCTTCTAGCCTCCTTGGCAGATTATCTCATCAATCATGCATAGGTGGATGAATAAGAACACAATTATTTCAAATCTGAAAGCCTTAATCTTGATTGGAAAATAAACCCAGGATTTCTAAGTTGGCAACTGTGGCTTGAGAGAAACTACAAAATTTTCAACAGAAACTGCGAGCAGTTTTGTCAAATTTGGGGCACGGTCATGAAGAATGTCAGTGAATCTGCTGCAGTATGGTGTCCCTCTTCTTGTGCTATCTCTAATGTTGAGACTATAATTTTGAGAAAGTTAGGTCTGCTGGCCACATTTCCCCAAATAAAGAGGTTACCAATAAGAAAGCTGAGATTATGGGTATGGGTCCTTCGTATATCAAAATCAATATAGATGGAGCCTCCGGTGCCAATGTGGGTGCTACTGGGGCTGGAGGTCATCATGACAAAAGGCCAATCTCATTTTTAGTTTTTATTGGGATCTTGTAACACTTTGAATAATTTGGCTGAGGTTATGGTTGTTCGGAAAGGTCTTGCTCTTGTTGTCTCTCACCATCTCCCCAGTGTGATAATTCAAAGTTTAATCAGACATCATAATTCTGGCTTCGGACCTTCTCTCAAGCAAGAACATAAGATAATGGAAACTCAAGCAAATGATGGTTGATATCCAAAGCCTTCTAGACAAATTTAAACAGAAGTGCATTCATCATACCCTTCATGGAGCAAATAAAGATGGAAGCAATGAGGCCAAGCATGCTTCCTATCCCAAGATAGGAGTGGGTTGATACTTGAGCTGACTCCCTCTCAATGGGCCTAGAGAAAGCCTTATCTAAATAATGAAAGAGGCAAAAAGGATTTGTTCTTAATGCTTATAGAGGAAGACCCCTTCCTTTCACTATGATTGTCCAATCATGATCAATAGAGTTGCTTTGTTGGGTAGTAGAATATTGTGATTGTCCCCTTATGTTGGCTTGCCTCTTCAAGTTTGTGTATAAAATCATGCATGCAATTATTTCTATTTCTAGCATCAACACTCTAATTTCTTATCAAGGATCCAATGATAGCAGTTCATGCATGTAAGTAGAATAGTGCTATTGTGTTTTATAGACCTTTGGTTTTTCAAATAAATTCTTTATACTTTACAATCTTTTCTCAAACCCCTTTGTTACCCCAAATTTCTAGGACAAGGATGGGGGTGGGGGACAAGTTTCAAGGACGGCATTTTTTGGGCCATTTTTTGGGACAAGGGACAAGGGATGAGTTTTGGGGATGGCTTTATTCAAGCCATTTTTGGGGATGGCAAGGGACGGAAAAGGGCATGACTATATAAAAAATAGGGAAATTTTCAAATATTCATATGATAAAATTGATAAAGCATTCATCATATACATTATAAATCCTTAATACATTTATGTTGAATTGAATGTTCACATGAGAGTCAAACAAATTAGCAAATGTCAAAACTTAATTGCTTTTATAATTCATTGTCAATATGCATGTGATATTAAAAAATAGTATACAAGTTACATCAAAATGCCCAAAGGTTGCAAGTTTCACTTTCAACTACAATATGAAAATACAAAGACAAAAAATGTATGCTGCTGCCCCTAATTTCCATCTACCAACACTGCATCAAAATGGAGTACTCTAGTTCACTATCATTGTGAGAGTCTACCTCATCCAATGGAATCCCAACAAATCCCTCATGTGCCTCCTTGTCAACTTGGTGGTGTCTTCGGGATCAACATCCATTGTAAAGATGGAGTATAATGATCTCGAAGTCGAAGAGCACCATGCACTGCCATTAGCTTCTCCACTCTTCTAGAGGTAAGCTTGTTCCTCTTGAGGGAGTGGATAAAGACATATGTCGACCAATTCCTCTCTATAGCAAAGGAACTAACAAGTTGTGAAAGGAAGCAAATGGCAAGCATCTTCAACTCTAGTGTATCCTACCCATGCCATGTCCACCATCCAATAGGGTTAGTTTGAGCTAATGCAGTTCTATTCTAAGTCACAAGGTTCGAATTCGAATTCGAGTTCGGCAATATTGAAATTCGGATGAAATTCGACAAGGGAAAAATTCGAAAAGTAAAAAATTCGGATTAAATTCGCCTTATATATAGAAAGTTAATTTTTTTTAAATAAAAGAATAATATAGTAAATGTAATTTAGATATTTAAATCTGTAAAATTTTATACCTTAAATATTAATAATATAAAATATAAATTAAATATTTTAAAATATTATATTTTAATTTATTAAATGTTGGCATTAAAAAATAGAATTCAATAAGACAATAAAAGAAAATGATATTAAATATAAATATGTTCAATCTTAAACTTTTAATAAAAATTTAATTTAAATAAAATAATACTTAATATTAAAAATTATCTTTTACTAGAAATATAAATATAAATGACTCGTTACACTTTATAAAGGCATGAATTTAAAAAAAAATCTAATAAATTAAAAATAAATTGGCCATTAACTGTCGCCCGAGTGGAGTATGTAAAATTTTAATACATTATAATAAATAAAATTCAGTGCAATGAATTAAATTTTTTTGCCTATGTAAGATCGAGTCTCGAATATGGAGGTAGCGCGATAGTGTGAAGGCCATGATAATCTTGACTTTCAAGCTGATTTATGTGGGCAATCATCACGAAAGAGAGCATTCAAACAAGATTATGGCGTCGCTTTGAGTGCATTCGCATTGTAATTGCCAGAGGAGGATATAGATTTCATGCAGCAGTTCATTGCTATGATACTTCGAAAAATATGACGTCGCCGTCTTCAGGCCACATTCCCGGAGTTTGGACCGGAACAATGTCATGTCACTTTTCGAAAGAGCTGGTCCTCCGTGATCCGGTTGATCTCAAGGTTTGATGATCAAGAGTTGTTCCTGCAAACTGCAAATGTCGCCAATGATGGAGTCGGGGAACAACACGATCTACCAGGAATACTATCCCGTGGAGCAACGCGATCAGAAAAAGAAACCCGTATAAAATATATTTGAATTAAAAATCATATTAGATTTTTTCCGTACGAATGCCATGGCGAATTTTAACGAATTTAATAGAAAAGTTTGAAGTTCGCCAAAATTCGAATTTCATGCTTGAAATTCGGCGAATCTTGTGACTTAGGTTCTATTTATCTTCACCTTTGGTTTACTGAATGTTGAACCATGAATATTTGTTAAGGCATGCTATTGTGAGTGAAGCATTGTAGACTCCTCAACTGAATACATCTTTCTAAAGGCCTTCATTAACCCTACTTTCACCTCTTCGTCATCACAAGGAGGCAGCCCTCCAACCTTTAGTGCATACCACTTGGTATTTAGAGCAAAGGCTGCCATATGAAGCGAGGTGTTCATGATGTTCCACCTCTGCATCACAATGGACTTAATATGTTGCTCATATAATCCCAAACTAAAATCCTTAGCCAAAATTGTTTTCTTTATCTTTCCAAGCACGTCATCAAATGTCTCATATATCTCTCCAAGACTAGAAGAGTTTGTATCAACACATCTAATGACATCTAGAATAAGTGAGATGAAAGAGCAAACATATCTGCAAAATGCAAACAAAATTTCCAAAAAAATTCACAAGTTCCAAACTTTGAAAGTTGAAACATTGAACAATAAAATTAAAATATTAAATCAAAAATCTAATTATAAAATCAGCAATCTAATATTTAATAATTAATAAAATCAACAATAAAATCAGCAATGCCTTACCTCATAGTGGACCACCAATCATCATCAAAGATCCTTTGTTTGATGGCTTTTCCTTCAACGGAGCTTGAATTAGGCCATTTACTCCACTTTGAATTCACCATCATCAATTGTAGAGGCTCATGCACCTCAAGCATCCTCTCTAACAAAATGAAGTATCTAGCATATCTAGTCTCCATGAGTTAAAGGAATTCCTTCTTTGAAAAATTCCTAAAGAGAGCAAGTGAGGTGTGGTGGTTGCATATGAACATTTGAATACCTCTAGCTTCTACCACCACTTGCTTCACCTAATCTATTTTCCCTATGTCTTTCAATGCATGAACACAACACATGGTCCAAAAGATGTGCTTATAATCAGCATCCACCATAATACCAACCAATTTGCACACGCGTGCTGAATAAATGACCACCTATACAACATTTGAGGCCCCAACCTCCTCTTTGGCCTCTTTCAAACTATTAAACTAAAAGTTTGCATCCTTAAATTTCCCTAAACAATCAACAACTCTAAGAAAAATAGAGCAAGTTGTGCATGTGACTATGATATTGATGAATGGTTGATGTCTAATATCGATCCACCCATCCATCACAATAGAACAATCCATCCTGATCCATGTTTGCCTCATGTCCTCCATTAGCAAAGTAACCTTAGACTATTCTTTGTCTAGGAGGGTAGTGCATAGTAAATGATATCCAAGGGAGCAAATGAGAGACCAATAGCAGTTAAATCTTTGATCATTTGTTAGAAGTAAGAGGAACAAGCTACATGAAATGATATGGCATGGGCATAGAAAAAATTTGGCAATGGAAGACTCTATCACATCCCACTTGCACACTGAATATACTTGCAACTACCCCTCGTCTCAAACTACCACTAATCTTCATCTTTCCTCTTGTGGCAATATCACTACTACCACTACCAACCATGGATGACATAGGCTAGATGATTGTCCAAAAGAATGTATTGGCATTGTCACACCTTTAGACCTTGTTTTTGCCTCCATATGCAATCTATAAGCCTCTACCTTCTCATCCTCCTTTATGTTTGGATAAACCTTAACTCCACAGCTTGTAACACCCAAGAAATGAGACTATGCCCTTGTGTAGCTCCCTCTAATATCTTCATTGCTAATGCAACCCAACCACAACCTACTCCCCCTCGAATTTTTTTTTTTTGGCATCTATGGCTGTCACAAGTTGGAGAAGAGGCTTTTTTGAGTTAAAAGGGCCCTTTGCATAAGGTTTCAAGACAAGGGAAGGGCACTCAAATGCACTTGGTGGTTGTTCTCCTCCAACCCCAACACTTCCACACTCTTATCAGGCTGAAGCTCTTCTATTTGTTTCATTTTCTTCCACTTCATTCTTAGAACATTCCTTGCCATTGATGCTCATGTTGTTTTCTAAGATATAATGCAAGTTTAAACTGAAAAATGAAAAGGAAAGAAAAATCAAACAATTCTTACTTTAAACTTTGAAAAAAATAAGATAAAATGATAGAATGACTAACATCTTTCTCTATTTTGTTGTCTCACAATCAATGATTCCCTAGATTCAAAATCTCTTCCAGCTGCTCCTTAAAACCCTGCCAAAAAAATAAATTTTCCTCCCTTTTGGTTGTAACATTTTTGGACAAACAAAAATGAAGTTAGAATAGAAATGAGATTGTTCTTCTTCGTTTAGGGCAAGCTAGGGTATGGAGGCCCACCAACAAATAATAAAAAAACATTTTTTAAAGCACTAGGGGGTTATTTTTTTAAAAATTAGTTTTTTAATGGGACAGTAGGACATCCCCTTTAATTTTTGGGGGTGTCCCCTGCATTTTTCTCCAATTTGGGGACAACCCAAGGACATCCCCTAGGCATCCCCACGTCCCTTAAAGCCCAAGTGGAATTTTATTTTGTAGGTTACTCCTAGAGAGGCAACTTTTTTTTTCTAAGAGGGGTAGACAAATGAATTTTGTTGTGTTCATTGCTTACTTGGGTTCATGCTCCTAATCTATCATGGTTGGCATGAACTTTTACTGGACCTCGAGAGCTCCAAAATCAGAAAAGGTGAGCCATCAACCAAAGACCCTGCAAAGAATCATGTCATTGCTAATATCAAGTCTCACCTAAACCACAACAATCGACTCGATGAGTGAAACCCTAATTGCCATTCACCTACTTCTACCTTAGGTAGTAAAGTTCTTAAGCATATTTTTAGCCTTTGAGAAGGATTCTAAAATCTGTATTGCTCTAAGGACTCCTCTAGTTCCTAATCCCAACTCTCCCAATCCTATGAACAACACCAAAGCTAGGCACTATGTCTTTAAAAACAGCATAGTTGTCACCCATTTCAAACAGGGATGGATTACGAGTTCTTGCGAGCCAACTAATTGAATGTCAAGGACTCAATCGAAGAAGAAATTAAACTAGTAACTAAAGAGAAGCATTGTAGTTATCATAAATTGAACTTGTTAGCTTTTGTAGTATGTATGCAGTTGACCATTTTGTTAGTTACTTGTTGGCTTTGGGTAGTTGTAAGGAGATTGTTGTAAGTGGTTAACAACAATTGCGGTCTAACTAGCAACCATTGAACATTTTAAATAATTTCTCATACTCAAGGAATGGAGTCTAATCTGTGCACAACCCTTATTCTACATTCATTGTATCAAACACTTCCTTGAAATAAAGCAATTATGGATACTCGTCTACAAACAATTGCCAATGTAACAATTTAGTAGTAAACATTTGACGCCATTGCCAAGGATGGTACCTAAGTCACCCACATGACAGGTGGGAATAATTGTAACTCAAGCATTTCTATTAAATTTTATTGTCATGTCATTATGTAAGAAGGTGCACAATGCATTGTTGGTCAAGGTTGATTGGTAGTGACCAAACTCAAACATAAATAAATAAAAAATAGCCTACTCTGCATTGAAAATAAACGCAGGAAATATATAATTGATCTAAGATATTAGGCAATGAGTGAAGAAGTTGCTTCCTCAAATTCATCAAATTTGAACCCTATAGGAGGGTGGCCAAAGAAGAATAAATAAACTCCATGGAGTTGAACGTCAAAGAAATATTGGAAATTCATCCATGTTCTAAAGATAAAACAAGTTCTTTCAACTATTCATTCCATTTGCAAATGGAGGACTATGAAATATTTCAGCCAAACTACAATTTTAATGAAATCATGGAGATTTTTGAAGATGGTTGCTTCCTCAAATTCATCAAATTCAAACCCTAGAGAAGGGTGGACAAAGAAAAATATCAAGTCCCTATGGAACCTAACATTGTACCCATACCCGCACCCACACTAGAACCAGTAACTTAACTTGTTATTTCCAGCTTAAGAATGAATTGCAGATTTAAAGTTGGCTGTGCACAAAAATCAGCAACACCAAGATTTTAGTCAGTTCTTTGTTGTGTCAGATTCCAATTTTGCTAACGTTGTTATGGCTAAGAGAGAAAAATCAGCAAGTGGGAGGGCATTCATGAACAAGAGGATGAAGCAGCCGTTTCTCATGCATTTCAAAAAGGTATTGTCTTGGCCATTGTCAACTAACAAAAGTTCTAGTAAATTTAGCATGGCAACCTTCTTGTACAAAATTCTCCAAATGGGAAACCTCATCCATGATTTGGTAGATCTAAGATGGCCACCCACAACATCTAAGGGACTCACAACCTCTGAAATTCCTAGTAAAGCTTGCACCATAGGTCCCATAATATGTGATAATTGAGTGAGAGTGCCATATGGATCATCCCAATCTAGATGTGGAAAAGTCAAAGAAACTCCATCCCTAGTGTGTGAACTTGCAAAATGTACAATATGTGGTTCCACCTCTATAGCAACCTCCACTATGGGCAATTGCTCCTCAATTGACGCCCATGCTAAACTCTGGACTAATGGGCACTTCCAACTCTAAATTAATTGGTTCACTAAGTTGGTTCGACCGCTTCAATATTGTTAACCATCATCTTTTGTAGCCAAAGGAATCCCTATAACAGATTTAGTGTCAAAGAAAGAAGAATTAATAATCCAAACATTCATGTGCTCTTCTCTGTCTTCTTCATCCTCACTATCTTCACCCTCTTCCTCAAATGTTGTTGTTGGTTCAAATACATGCTTCTGTTTTTTCCTTGCTCCAAAATCATATTGGTTTCAACCAGTGGAACACCAAGATGCCTTCATCTAATTGCAGATGATCAGCCGGAACCATATATATTATTTGGGCTAAATTCACCTTTTGCTCACGAGAGAGTAAACTGCATCCAAAAGGAATCCAACTGCATGTTGTGTCTTATAAAAACCTTTATATCAGAATGAAATAAATTCATGGATTCTTGCCAAAAGGAATTCATCCTAGTTATAAAGCCCACCTTTTTAAGTCCTAGCATATGGTTAGTCATTCACACTGCAATATCTAAAACTCTAGTAGTTAATACCAAACAACATCTAATCATATCCAGGATGCACCTCCATTCAACAGATGCTAAATATTCCTTTTTGATGCCCTCATGTCTCTTAGCCCTCATTTGTGTCAATTCACCCTGAGTCATACATGCCTGACATAAATGTTTTACTCGAGTCATTTTGGGCCTATGTACTATGGGCACTATCATTAGGTTTGTTCACTGGCAATCCAGATGAAGCTACATAGAATACTCTCATGAAGTCCACAATCCCGGAGATAATTTTTATTCCTCCATATATTATACATAGGAAATCAACTCTCTAGATGGTAGCTACACACCATCCACACAAGATATGGTTCAAATTCACGTGCACTCAAATACAACATCTGTAAAATCTTGTCAACTCTTCTTTTGAATGCCACTTCAAGTTCATGATCATCCCATTAGCAACCCACCATGTTCAAGACTTTGGTGTTGATAGACTCTCCTAGTTCAATTTTTGTGGTTTAGGCAATTCTACTTTCTCGGTTGCATGCTTCTGATTATTGCACAGAATCAGTGATTGTACCATCTTAGTTGGAGGAGTAGAATTGTACTTCAGAATTATCCTTCCTTCTCATACCTTGCCATACTTTTCAAAAGTTGCATCCAAGGCAGTTTTCCAAATTTTTGGTTTCCCATTTTTATTTTTCTCTATCATTACTGCTGCTGAAAATACTAAATCCTCATAATAATAATATATATTAAACCTTCCTTGTTTCAAATTTTTTGAGAAGGATTTAGGTCCCTATATCATGGAAGTTGTGCCAAAACCCTATAGATATTCCTCTTTAGCCTGTTTTGGAAAAGAAATCCGAATTCCTTCAATGGGTGATCTCTTCTTTCATGATTCTTCCTGGACTAGCTCTTCAACAGCTCTGATAACTGTTCTGGAGACAAGTATGCCCCTGCATTGGAACTTCCTGCAAGCTATACAGCTGACTCGGCAACAAATTTAAATTTTTCTATGGTCCTTACATCAACACAATTGCCACCATCAGTTGCAGGTCATACTGAAGCATTCAAATGTACAGCAGCTCTGAAAAGTTGTGCAGCATTCTTTATAGTAGACCCTGACTGCAATTTTAGGTACAACAATAACAAGGCGTACAAATGCCAAATGAACACTAATGTTAGGACTTAGGGCAAACAACAAGTTAGTTTAGATTTGCAAGTTGTATGATACCAAAATCAAGTGCAAATTATATGGTGTTAACATCAAGAACAATAATAGTATGATGTTGAGCAATGTCAAGTCGTACAAAAGGACCAAGTGAATGTACCGCAGCTACAGTGACATAAGATGGTATGATGTCAGAAAGTTGAATAGTAGAAGTTATGACATCATTATCTGACCCATACAAGTCAACTACAACCTCAAGGCATATAGCTTTGGCAACGGCACTTGTGGAATTAGTCAAATGAAAATTACTAGATGTATGGTACAAGGGTCTCTAGTAATATCTATATATTCCCCTCCAACATGTTCTACACACTTCCCAAGGTGTACAGTTGACTACAAAGTCGAATGTGGGGCAAGTTCACACTTTTATTGCTTGACAGTATATTGCTTGGTGGAAGGTGCTCAACAATTATGTTAAAGTGCTCGACAATGATGTTAGAGTGCTCAATGGAGACATTAAATTACTCAACAATAGGTAATGACCTAGAATTAATATCCTTAAGTGAATCTAAATAATTATTTCCACAACCACTTTTATTTATTGTTTTATTATTTTTAATTCTTCTTTGGAAATAATTGTTACACTTCTAATTTTTAAGTCATCATCAACATTTGACATACCTTTATTATTTATTTCCCCATCATCCACTACTTCTACCTCAACCATATTTATACTCTCTGTCCCTGTAATAAGCTACCCTATTCCGAGTTTAGCTCAAACTGTTTAGAAGCCTAAAATATTTTTTCGATGATCACCAATCAGATTACTTCAGGCATTTCGTCAAACAGTTTGACAATTAGCTGCTCTTCAAGTGCATACAAATTATTTCCACCAAGAGATTTGCAATGTTTACAAATACAGTATATATGATTTCCACAGTGTTACATTCTTAGCAAACATGATCCATGACAACTGTATATATAATTGAACCAAGTGTATCTCCAGAGGACATCAATATATTTCAGAAGTATCATTTACTAAACAAGTCCTCACAGGGACAAATTGTAAAATAACTCCAAGAGAACCTACAGATGTTCATTTGCTATATATTGGAGTACATGGTAATTAATATAAATTGCTGACCTGGAAGAGTTGTAACAGCACCTAGCCTAATATGCCACGTCTATACATAAGTTTTTTCCATAAAGCCCGTGGCTATTCGATTTGTCTCTTCAAAGCAGCTGGTGACTCGATGTGAACACATGTCAAACATCAGCACTTGAGTTATTGATTCTTGAAGTCTGCGATAACAATTGCAATGGACTTAATCAACCGAACTCCCTTAATACTGGTAAATATTAAATTGGCAGCGATATGATTTGAAATTCCAAATATGTCTTCGATTCTTCTTAAGCAAGCCCGCCACACATCCTAGATTATTCTTCAAGGAAAACCGCAATTTTTCACGCCTCCTTCTATCTTGGTTTACTGCCCTGTTCTATTCACCACAGAAGGAAAGTCACAGTCTTCTTATTTGGCCTGACACTCATTAAATTTCTACAGCATCCAATAATTCCTTCTCAAGGAAAGTGCTACCCAGATGATAACGACAATATGAGGAGAAGGTTTGACTTATTGAATTTCGAAGTGAATGGTCAATAACACACTTCAGTTCGGCCCTTAGCTCCTTTCCATAATTGCACTGCAAATTCCGACAACTCCCAATGTCGGCAACATTAAATTATATAAGCTTCACTATGATGAATATCAACGGCTTCAACAAATCATGCCTCCTTAAATCATTCAAACGTTGCCTCCATAGAGTGCACCACACAGAAGACGATAGATTAAATGTTCGATAGCCAAGGCTCCAGGTGGCTTAAGGATATGAAACAGCAGCCAATTTAAAGACAGCTTCACTGAATAAACACCATGTGTAATGCGTTTTGGAACTCCCGCTAAAGTCTCGATGCCAAAATGAAGATAAACAATGCTCAAAGTAAAGAGTTCAATACTGGAGGTGTCGTTTAAACTTACTTGATTCACCTGATACTCCTCCTGAGATTATTCGGCTATTTTCATTCAACGGAAATTCCCATCACTCACAATACCTCTTATTATTTGCCATCTCTCCTCATAGCAAGATGGAGTAGTTTCCTAATACTGGCGGACCACATGTATTCGTCTCCCTTGACTCCAGCGATGCCTTTGCAGCTAACTCATCTTCATGAATTCAATTATTGAGTCGTCTTTCTCCTATATTTAACACATGCTACACATCCCATATTTGTTTACAAAGTTTCAACCACACTCCATTAATATATATATTTTGCTTTTAAATGAAGTCAATTGTTTTTTTCCCGGAGGCCACAACTCAATGCTCTCCACGATGGAATTAAATCATCTCACAACTACGCCAAACTCCAAATGACATACAGCAAAGAATAGAAGATTATGAACAGAATATGACCTTCAAAGTTCATTCTACAAATACTCCAACAATGAGCTGATAGAACAATTCATCCAATGATGCCTCAGAATTTACTTTCAATCTAAACTCACAAATTAACACATTTAAATCCTAGCACAGCCCCTTAAGTAGAACTGTCAGCAAATCATCCAAGGAATATCTTTCAATTCCGAAGATGATAATCCTTGTGAGAAGAGAAATCTGTCCTCACCATAGTTCCACGGGAACGCGTCCCCCCCAAAAAAGAGCCGTCTCGGAGACGGGGACGTTTCCGAGACGCAGAGACGTCAAGGAAAAGTCCCCCCACCGTCTCCCCATCCCTCTGCCATCTCCTGAACGTCTCTCTTCAAAAGGAGACTTTGTCACGTCTCGAAGTCTTCTAGGCATCTCCAAGACTCCCAGTTTCCCACGTACCCCATTAAATAATGAATTTTTTTTTAAAAAAAACAAAAACAAAATTTAGTAATAGTTAAAATTAAAGTTTAATATAAAAATAATATATTATATTATTAAATTTTTAAGACTTCTAAGAATCTAAAGTCAATGTAAATTAAAGTTTTTTGTTTTATTTTTCATTTCACATTACCAGTGCGTGCCTATGCAAGTAGTGACTGCATTTGGACTGAGAAGTGTTGAACCAGAGGTATTTTGCTGCTTGCATTTTAATTTTTATATTATTTTTTAGCTTTAGGTTTTTATTTTTAAATTATTTTTTTCATTTGAAATACCCACGGCAAGGGCAACGCGGCACAGTTGGAAGTGGACTGTGGAACGAATCCCTCAAAGGGATGTCAGCTGACATCCCTTTGAGGGATTTGTAACATTCGTTCCAAACTTCCAATGAATCAAATTTTTTTTAATTTATTATTTAATATTTTCTGATTTGAGATTCTCAGATTTCAAAACTTCACAGTTCACAGTTCACAGTGAATTTTGAAATAAAAATTTATACAATAATTTAATAATTGTTTTTAGTTTTTACTTTATCAATAAATTTTATTTATATTATAATTTATTTTATAAATTTATGGTCATTGGACTGCAAAATGTGGAAGCACAGGCAAGACAGGTAAATTGTTTAACTGAAATTTGAATGCATCAAAATGTGGAAGCACAGGCAAGGCATGTGAACTGTTTGACTGAATGGATCAAGGGCCTTGCTTGTACAGTTATACATCTTTTTATAACTAATTTTTCAAGTACTATATGTATTTCAGTGCACCGCTCCCCCGCCGCCGCCGCCATCCCCTCGTCGCCCCCAAACTTAGGCCCCCTGCCCCCACACCCCCGAAACCCGTCCCCTGCCGTCCCCGAAACTTGGTGGAACTATGGTCCTCACATAGCTCTGGAAAATATCCAACCAAATCCCTATTTCACCAAAATCAAATCCAACCTCCTCAAATGAGCTTCCAACAATTCTTTTATTCTTTCCATTTTGTAACTCCTGGTGACTCCTTGCATTCTCTTCTTTTTTCTCTTTTAATTTTATTTAATTACATTTAATAAGTCACATAAATATAATATTATTTAATTACTAATATTTCTTTTTGAATTAACTTTTGGAGATAAATATTAAGTAATTAAAATAATATTATATTTTTCGCCATGTGAAAAACGGGACATTACAGTCCCGGTGAATTACATTTTAATTTTGAGCTATCTATATTTTCCAATCGAAAGGCTCCATTCTCCAAAATTTTGTAAATTTTAAATGGCCCAAGCCACATTAATTTAAATTTTCCAAGTTTGGTTTCATGCTTCTTGTTGTATTTCAGTACCAATGCTCCAACTTTAAAATTCATTCTTCAAAGGTTTTTGTCAAGCCAACGTTTCCATCTCCTATATGCAACCTTTGTAGCCATTGGAAAGTCAACCAGCAAAAGCTATTCTTATGAAAAAATGACCTATAGCCATCAAATACACATGTACATCTATTATGCATGCATCTGTACCATGCATGGCCGATCAATGGTCGGTCAAAATTTACCTTTGGCCCAAGCCACATTAATTTACCTTTTCCTAGCTTGATTTCATGCTTCTTGTTGTATTTCAATACCAAAGCTCCAACTTTAAAATTCATTCTTCAAAGATTTTTGTCATGCTAATATTTCCATCTCCTATATGCAACCTTTATAGCCATTGGAAAGTCAACTAGCAAAAGCTATTCTCATGAAAAAATGACCTATAGCCATCAAATACACATGTATTTCCATTATGCATGCATTTGTACCATGCATGGTTGGTCAAAAAAAGAGTCAAAATATCATTTACTTTCACATAAATATGAGCCACTACATTGAGTAGCATCATTGCCCATGTAGCAGAGATGGTTGATGCATATGCTAATAAAATGCAAGTCACAGGTTCGAATTGCAACTTATTTGTATAGCAATGTGTTGAAAAGCAATTGTGGTTTTTCAACACACCTCAAAATATTCAAGTGACAAGGTGGCCCTACACATGTATTAATGGCCATAGGTGCATTTTGTACAAATAATACACTTTTGAAGTCAACCATCTCTCATCTAATTTTTTCAATTGATCGAGTCAATCTCTAATGCTCTCCTCCACACTTAGTATCTTTTCTACTACCTTTCTTAGACTTAGTAATAAGTATTCCATAGGGCCAATGCTTCTTGTTTGTCCATTACTTGAAAGGGAGAATGGCCTATTGCTACCTTCTATGTCATTTAGTAAGCCCATAACACAGCAAGAAGTTGTTCTTCCTGATTTGCTCCCTCTAAGCCACGTCTTCTAGATGACCACAATTAAAATTGTATTTGCAGCCTTTGCTTGGCCATTAGACATGGGTAATAAGGATTAGACAATGAAACAAAGAATCTAAATTCCTAAGTCATTAATCTAATTCTGTTGTTAAGTAGATGAATTACCCAAAAAATTATCTTAAGTGACCCTCCAAGTATGATCATCCTATAGGTCTATGCTTGGCATTCCTCACCATTGATTACGATTACTTGTAATATGGGTAGGAATCTAGAACCTTGTTGCAATTTGCTTGTAGATAAATCTTGTTGTACTTTGGGCACTATTCTTGGGTAATACTTTGGCTTTTGCCCACTTGGTTAAGTACTCAATGGCAACCACAACATACTTACATCATTGTGCCTTGTTTTAAATAATCCAATGAAATATAGGCCCTCAACATTCAAAAATTCCTATGGTTGGGAAGGCTAGAGGGATATAAAGTCCCTTTTTAGTGGCTTTCCCTTTGTTGACAAGTGTCACATCCTAATACCCACTAGTTCACATCCTAGTGCAAGGTTGGCTACTAAAGGCCTACTTGAAGCACTTTCCTTGCTATGCGATAAGGACCCACATGACAACCAGCCAACCCTTCATATGCTTCTTAGAGTACATCCAACTCTACTCATTCATAACACACCTTCATAGCACTTGATCAAGGCCCATCTTGTATGTCATTAGATTTATCAACTAAAATGTGCATGTCTTCAATGCTAACCTCCTCCACTCAACAATTTGCATGCCCCCTGTCATGTCCCCAAAATAGCAATACCATAAAGACCAAGTGTTAAAATACTAATAAATTAATAAATAGAAATATTAAGATTAAATATAAAATAAATGTGTACCATATCAATATAAACATATATAAATAACAAATATAATAATAATATATAGGCAAATTATTGTTATTACATTCTAGTATTAAATAACTTAATATCAAAGATAATAATAATAAATAAATATTATAATCATTGCACATCAAAGATTGTAATGCATTAGAATAAAATAATAATAAGATATTAGCAAATTGGTTTTATTATTATACTTTAATATTAAAATATGTTCAATAAAACATCAAAATAAAATAATAAAATAAGTATACAATTTGAAATATCATAATTATTAGTAATAATATATTATTTTCAAAAATATATATTATTGTGATAATAAGTCTTTAAGGGCAGCAATTAAATCTAACAAAGGGATATATTTTATGAAAAGTCACCTCTTTCACCAAACAATACATTCCTCCCATGAGTCACCTACCTTGAATGGTATAAATAGAAGGAAGGAAAATAAGGAAGAGGGAAAAACATGGAGAAACAGAACAGCAGCAACAATGATTGTTATGCATTGGAATATAGAGTCATTTAATATAGAGTATATATGAATAAGGAAAGAATAATTGTATATATATATATGAATAAGGAAAGAATAATTATATATATGTATGGGTAAGTAGATAGGGGAATCACTGGTGAATATACAATAATGATACTTGCAACAATTATTAAGCCTTATAAATAATGATGACTCTTTAATATAAACATAAGTAGATTATGCATATTTTTGTCCTCATCCTATGATCAATCCAGTATAAGGTTGAAGGAAGACGATTAAGGAATAAAGAGTCATGGGAAGACATAGCCAATCAGGTGAGAATCACTTAGCATTAATATGTAGTATTCCATTCTCTTTTTTGAATAAGAATAAAAATGTGAAACATTGGACTTCACGCGTCTGATAATTAAGCCAAAATTCCTGACTTCTATCTTGAAACAAACATTCCTAGGCTAAACTCGCAACTGGGCACATGCTTAGTGCGACTGGGTGAAACTAATTGGAATCACTGGACTGTGTAACCCGGGCTTATGACTGATTGACCTAGTCATCAGCATGCTTGGGAACAGTAACTATAAATAGACCTCTGAAAATATATATAATCCCCTGAACCATATGATCTCCCAATCAAATAATGGGAATAAATCTACAGATAGGAAAAGAACCCAAAGTGATCATCACATTTGCATAATTGAATTTTCTAAGAATGTGTATTCTGATAAAGCAATGCATTTCTATTCTTCTATCCCTTTAAATATATATAAATAGTTGCATTCCATAAAATTCTCTCTAAATGGCATGATACATGTTAATTATGAATGGTTTATTAATATCTGAATTTTTATGTTTCACAAATTGTCTTCGATCTGATTGTTAACTTGATGAGAGGCCAGTCATCACCTAAGTGGGTTGTCTATAAACCTCATCTAGGCTTCTGCCCCGTTGGCCTAAGACTTGGGTTGGGCATACTACCCCGTTGGCCCAAGGCAAGGGTTGGGTCCTGGAGGGATGGGGGTTCCACATATGTCTATTGCCCCGTTGGCCCAAGATAAGGGTTGGGCAATAAGAGGTGGTAGACCGCTGGCCCCTTAGGGACTCTCCTCTCCTGATGGGCTAAGTGACTCTTCTTATGTTTTCAATTTGCAAGTATGATTATGTCTGCATAATTGCATTATGATTATGTCTTACATTTGATATCTAGATATTAATGCTAATGGATATGTGTCGATATGGATGAATACAGGATCCCAATCTAGAGTTATGGAATTATGAGAATACTCATTTGGAAGGAAGAAACCCTAATCCTAATCAACAAATGAATTCTAGGGCAAACAAGCGATTCCTAGGACAAGGTTGGGTAAGGGACATTACACCCCCTAGAAAGGATCTAGTTGATAGATATTTGCAAATGTTTTCATACTAGGAGGGTAAAATAGCTATTTGGAAGAAATGTGCATCATGTCAATCCCCATTCACACCTTTAAGAGGTTGTTTGAAGTTTATTTGAGACAACCAATCAACTAGTACATGAATCGTCCCAAACACAACAATAGTCTTAATAGTAAACACTTGTAGAAGCATCAACCACCTTCTTATTTAGCCTTAAATAATGGATTTATTAATGAGGTACAACAATGCTTAGTGGTCAAAACTTCTAAATGGAAAAAATCATGCCTAGTGCCTCTCATTTGATGGTACTTTAATTCTTCTCTACCTACAACAAAAATCATCTTGCAAAAACATAGGGTCATCAAGACCCTAGGCTACTAATTGAGCTAGGGTAGCTATAATAGAAAAATTAGAAGCATCAACATGAACATGAAACTCTATATCCCAATCTAGTTATACAAGGATAGATGAACTAATTAAATGTACCTATAGTTCCTTGAAAGCTTGCTCTTTTTTTTGGGATAAACAAACAAGTCCCCTTTCCTCGTTAGAACATCCAATAGATAAGATTCTTGTGCAAAATTCTTGATAAACTGCCTATAGTATCTAACAATGCCTAATAAGGGTTTCATTCCACTCATCTCAACTAGTGCTTCCATCTCAATAATAACCTTCATTTAATCAAGGTTCTCTTTAACACACAACATAGTCGAGGAGCTTCCCTTGAAGTACCATGAACCTACACTTGCTTGGATTCAAAGCTAATCTTACTGCTCGGTAACACCGCATGAATTCTATTTAGATCTTGAAGGCATCCTTTGTTGTTGTAAATGGACCAATCATCAAAGAAGGCTTTGAAATTGCTCATTGCCATCTTGTCAAAGATGTGTAGGATAATCCATTGGAAGGTAGCAGAGGCATTACAAATCCCAAATGGCATCCAATTATATCCAAAACCCCATCTTTGATGACAAATGTGGTTTTCATTTTATCTTCTTCAGTTATGCTGATTTGATTATATCAAGAGAAGTCGTCCATAAACGAATAAATCTTGTGCATTGCTACTTCCTCTAGCATAGAATTTGTGAACAAGATTGGGAATGGGTCCTTAATAGTGATTAAATTCAAGCTTCTTAAATCAACACATATCCGAATATGTGTTGATTCTTTTCTCAAACAAATCACTATTGGGGACACTCACTCACTTATTTGTACTTTGAAGATTATACTTGCATAATTCTTTTTGAGCCTCCTATTGTAGGCTTGCACATTCTCGTGTTTATCTTGTCAAGTATTATAGATTTCCATGACAATGTCATTGTCGTCTCTCAAGAGCATAAATTCTTTCTCAAATGCCTTCCTAAGTTTTTCCTATGTAGCTTTCTTAGGATCTAGGAATTTAGTATACAAATCAATCGCCACTCCTCTCAACATGGCTAGAAAGCATCTCAACAAATTTCAGTGATCCATCTATCCATCAATAGTCCATATGGTACACATCCTACAATGGCAAAATCTTCAAATCCATCTCCAATAAACTTTGGTAACTTTTTCTTCTCTAAAGATGGAGTAGATGGATTACCCGAAAAATTATCTTAAGTGACCCTCCAAATACAATCATCCTATAGGTCTATGCTTAACATTCCTCAGCATTGGTTGTTGAACACATCCCTATACTCGACCCTTTGGTAGTTATAAAGACTCTATTCTGATCGACTTCAAGTTCCCCTTCAATATTACTCCCTCCTAATATTGTCTCAGCTTCTCCTTGTGTTACTGATTATGGATCTTCAACTAGTAGTTCTTCTATTCCATGTATATTTGTTACATAAGCGGCTCGTTCCTCTTTACTAATGAAATTAGTGTTCAACCCTTCTTTCTCTTCTTTAGAATAGGACTCCCTCTAAAGAAAAGGCCATGTCGTGTCTTCTATGGAATTTGTAGACTCTATGACCAATCGGCAAGACCTATACTTCCTCTAGAAGGGGCAATTGCCGCACGATCTCCATCCACTGTGCACTTGTAGGTGGTGTAAGGTTTTCCTATACTAGCTGAACCCTTCCTTGGTTTCAGCTCCAGATCCTTCTCACTTTGACTTTCACTTCCACTTTGGCTTCAGCTAATGTTTTGTACTTGTGGCTTTGACTTCATATTAGAGGCAGCCTCTCACAGTCCTTGTCTTCTTTCTTGCAATTCCAATAGGCATTGGTCCACTCACTCACCGCTTTGTTTCTTGTTTCTTTTACATGCCTTTATTTAGAATCAATGGCATTTGATTCTTCAATGTTCAACGTTGATCCTTTAAACTTTCTTTTTCTTCATGGTGACTCATTCCTTCATACCATTGTAGGACTTGTTGTCATTGTGCTTCATAGTCTCGTTCCACACAAAGATCTTGCAACATGATATAAGGTCAAGCATTCAGGCAGTGTATCAATGTCTTCAGCTACCACCAAATTATTTCAAATAATGTCTTGTCCTGTCGGCTCCTTCACAAACATGCTCTTGTTCAGAAAGGTCTCACAAATATCTGAAGTCCCTTGTGAGATTGTTCTCACATTCTTGGTTTGTATTCACTGTTTATCAATTGGTCGTCCAATTTAATTTTCCATCCTTTATTGACTGATGTATCCTAATGACCCAAGTTTACATAGAAAACAACTCAAGAATGTTTGTTACTGATTCCACGCTACCAGATTGCAGCAATATATAAAATAACAACAGTATAACAATGAACACAATAAATACTAGATAATCAGATGTTCTTGTACAGATAGTGTCTTTACGCTTTACAATTGTTCCACACAGGGAGGAGCATACCCTCCCTAACAGGCTTTTTAAATCACAATACATACAGCTATTGGTCACAGCTGAACATGAGAAGTTACATCACTGCCTAATGCTGAAAAATCATAATCAGTAGGCTATGACAAAACTGAGTCAATCTATGGTTTAGGACATGGACCCGTTCAGGGAGTGTAAAGGAGCATATCCAGTAACATAAACTTTTGCATGTAAGGAACAGCTGAAGAAAGTCAATAATTTCAAGGAGCTAAATGAAACCACAACTAAAAATATTCACCCCTCCTTCTATGAATGCAAGACCTCTTAGACCAACAATGAGAAGCAAGGTACTCCAACAAGATCAACCTCAAGTGAGAATACCAAGAAATAGAATTGTGGATAAAAGAACAGGGTGCTTGAAGGACCTCCCTCAAAACCAAGAAAAGATGACACTAAGGAATGGAAATGGCGTAACTGTTATGAACAATGCCATGCTTGACTTATTATCATATACCCTGGTAAAATATATTTATGCTTGGTAAGTAAATTTCCATTGTATGCTAATGGTACAAAAACAGAAGAAACATAATTATCAAAAAAATTGCATAGAATCTTCCCCATCTTGCAGTAGTTGAAGCAACCACAAGATGAATGACTAAAGGATCACCATATACAACATCAATCCCATTTTTAAGATGGTTACTGTGCCAAAAGCAGCACCAATTAGAAATAATATGAGAAGACTCCCAACTCCAAAACTTTGAAACATGGAGTTCAAATGACACTGTGCAACATATGAAAGATAATTATATTGGCTCAAGTATTTTTCAAATTTATCAAGGCATACTTGTACAACATCTTTGCCCAATTAACAAGAAGTCAGGCAACTTGTAATGACCCGAGCTCCAGATCACTCGATTTCCGATTTAATCGTTAAGGGTTGACAATGTAAACATGTTGTCAACAATAACAAGCCACAGAATTATCTACTTCAATCTTAGATATCCAAGAATCAATGTTCCTTGATTTAAAGAGTACTGATTAACACTAGTAAATTAATATGCTTATGATATGAATTAAAGAATCTGGTATAAATATTATTTTAATAATGGCAATATGTCATGTAAATATAATGCTGTTTCTGATAGGTTAATTGAGAACCATGCATTGTTGCAAGAGGTTACACCTCTTAAATTGCTATTTCTGAAGTTATCTCTTTATACATGCAATTGTATAATGGATGCTATTTCTGACTTATGCTATTGATCATGCATCTTGATTGGTTGGATTGCTGGCTCCCTAGGAGCACTTAAAATCTGAGTCTTTAAAGGACTATATCTGCACAACTATCCGATGCCTTTCCTTCTCATTTTATTATCTTTTTATACTCCTATGTCTCGATCATAAGAGACACATCTCTTGGAAATGGGATGACCATTCAATTGGTCATGACCTTTAGTCAGGGTTGCTGGAATATAATTGCTTAACTCCTTTTAATATAATCGCTGGCTTCTTAGAATAGTATGAACCGTTGTATTAATTCTAATCGCCATCTTAACTCATTTAAAGATTGTTCTTCTTTTAAATTAAATGATTTCCTCAGATCTTTGGTCATCACCCGATATTGGCAATAATATACTTGTGTTTGCTCTCATGTATGAGTGAGTCAAAGGTCAATATAATCATTGATACTTGATAAGAGCAAACCACGGTTTTAATCCTTCACTCCATATGCAGATTACTGATCAATCGCCTATTCAACTCCTTGCACTCCCGTTATCATCTCATTCCTATATATTTGGCGGCTAGGGAAGTTGGGCCAGCAAAGGATACAAATCATCGAAGGAGACAGAATGGTGGCCGCTTATTTAATTCCCAAACACCTCCCAGTCATATATATTCCATGCGATTTCTGGAAACTAATGCAATATGATACTCCCGTTAATATATTGGAATAGATACGTATGTAGATGCCAAGAGCAATGATCTGCACCTCCAATAATGCCAATATAGTATGAGTCGCCTAAACAGAGGCAAGTATAAGTTGCTGATGAGGGTCAACATATATCAACCATGATTAATGAATTTCTGCTGGCAAACGAATGAATAAAATATTGTTGTGGATGTATGGCTGCTTAATAAAGCCTTCAACGTCTGGCAGCGGACAAGGAAGTGATTCGCTATTTAAAGAAACCGATATTACCTTTGACTATGACCAATGCCAATAGGATCAAGCTTATAAAATGAGTCACTTTGAATGTACACGTCAGAGGATTGCCTAACAGCAATCACATTGTTCACTTGATATCAATGGAATTAGACGCACAGGTGATGACATCTAATAAACTCCAGTTATCATATACTTACGATTGTGAATTGCTAAGCAAGGAAGAATAATCGGTCATCTTGAACGGATTAGATTAAATCTTTAATTTAAACTTGATAATAATTGCCTTTTCTTTGTAAATGTCGATCAATAAAAACGGGACATTACACGACTACTTACACTACCTGTACCATCTCCTGGTCTGCATGATGATTATCTCTGCCCAACAAGATGTCAGTCAGGCATCAGGATCCAAGATTCAATACAAAAGCTTGAGGCAAAAACAAGATGCCATGTGGAATTTCATTGGGCACAATTCATAGGTTCTTGTCAAATGTAGTTAATACCTATCAGAGTGGTTTGACAAAATCCTGCTTGTTGATGGGTGTGAGAATTATTTGTGTGTAGTGACATATCACAGCTCATCAATTTGAAGTTTCTCAACCATCATTTATCACAAATACATCAGTATGTTGTCCTTATGCATGGAAAGGAAAAACAGAAGAAGATAGATCATCAAACATTAAGTTATGTACAATGTAGACAGTTGAATATTTTAAGGTGCTGATAACAAATGAAATATGTCAAATTTTCAAAAAGGCTTTTTCATCCAACATGGCACTTTTATATGCTTAAAACTTTGCCAACTTCTTCCCTAGATCTGCCCCAATTAAAATAAAAACACTTCAAAGTTAGAAAAACCAATGTGTAATATTAATTTGCCAATAGTGGCATGGTATGTTGGTAATATTGTTGTGGTGTTGTTCTTGCCATCAAGGTTCAAACCCCACTAGAGGTGTAATTGTTGAATGTTTAAATTGGGGATGAGGTCCCCTGTTTGTGACCTCACCGGTTCATAGCCCCAGGTCAAAAGCGTTTACCCCTTAAATAATAAATGTGTAATATTAATTTCATAATTAATTACACTCACAAGTGAGTTACTATCATACACTCATGCTAATTAGAAACTACTAAGATAAAGAAAATTAACACTGTCCATAAATACTCCAATCATGATTATTGCACATTAACTAATATTTGCAAGGTATTTCTCATTAAATATCTCAAGAGGTCTTGCAAATTCATTTTCATGTGTCGTTTAAAAAACTGAACCCATGTTGCAGGAAACATGTGCATGGATGAAACTTAAGATTCAAATTTAACACCAAACCAGCAAAGACTGAAAAACTCTATTTTGAGAGGAGAACAAAAAAATTGCTGAAATTAGGAAGATTTTGCTATTAGATTCAAATATAAGGAGACAAACTATTTAATGGGTTTTCAAAATTCTGTTTGTTCAAGAAAGAACCAGTCTTTCTCTAATGCATATTCTGTTGGAGATAGGTAAATGAAGATGCTAAATTCAGCAAATAGAAGAGGGGGGGAAAAGAGACCATAGTATGTGTTTTTCCAGCGCCCATTTGACCATAAGCAAATACAGAGACATTATACCCATCAAGTGCAGACTGAACAAATGGTTGAATGTCTTGAAAGAAGTCACCTGCATCCATTAAAAAAACGCAACTGTCAAAACTTCATAATTTTGTTTTGCCATAGAATCTATGAAGTTTTCTGTACTTTAGAAATAACGTTTACATGTTCTTATTAATATTCTTTCTGTATACAAAGCTGAAAGAGCCAATCCCCATGGTGCAAAGTCTAGTTATTTGAATTTGAAGAATCAAGTGTACGTAAAAAAAACGAATGAGACTTTTCTTTAACCTAAAACTGAATCATTTTATTCAGTGAAAACCCATTCCTCCCTTGTATGTAAATATAAACAAGCTGTGAAATGTAAGAGCTAAATCATTTTTTTATTTTCAGAAATACGTAAAACCAAACTGCTCTTTGATGACTAAAACTAGAAGAATAAACAATGGACAATATAAGATAAAAGAATCTTTTCATTACCTTGGCCAACATGAGGTCCATAAACTCTGTCAAATTCAAAATCCTTTTTAGAACTTGTGACCGGGTCACCACCAGGATTTATACGTATTGTAAAATCATCGGGAAATTCTGTTACTGGCGAACCCTCGTCCTCAAATTGAGGTCGAACACGACAAAATACCCTGATGGTGCCTGTAATGATTTACTGCACTATTAATCAATATAATATGCTTGTGGCAACCATACAAGAGTTAAAAATATAATCAGACAACATCCATAGACGAAGATAAGTCATTATTGTGGACAGGAAATTATCCAATATTTCTAATTTATTAGAGAAACTCAGAAATGAGGGCCTATCGTGTAGGCAGACCTTTGACGGTTAACAAATCATTGAATAGCTTCTTCTTTTCCGCAACCAATGGGGCAATTCTGGCCTCTGTTTCTAGGGCAATCCGATCTGAAATCATGAAAAAAAATCAATTCATGTAAAACTGCTCAGAAGATTATTGCAAAAAACTTCATGATCCTAAATTGACAGCACCTTTGTCCCTTTATTTTTTTATAGAACTCTTAAAAGAATCTCACATTCTAAAAAGAGTTTTCCTTTTCTCAAGAACAGAAAGATCTAGCTGGAGATTCAATGGAGGATCAGAATATAAAATTACAATTTAATCACACTGACAATACTTTGTAGAACAGACCTAATTTGCGAGCTTTCTCTGCAAGGACACCCAAATACCGTGTAACTCGACCCAGTTTTACACTTGAGTACTCCTGCAAGTCACTTGCTTCCTGTCTTATTTCAAGCATGTCTTCACGTGCAGTCTGTAATTTAAAATGTACAGATGTGTATATTAGACAGATGAACTACCTCAAAAATGAAGAACCAATTCTGCAGGAATACTAAAGATGCATATTAACAAACAAGAAAAAGTTGTTCTGGTGGAAAGCTTCAAAGTTCAAAATATTAAAGTGCAACGTGTTAGAGAGCAACTAGAGCATTTGTCATAGAAATCTCATGATTAATGCTATTGATAAGAAATTAAATGACATGAAGCATTATCAACTTTATATAGACACATACTCCATATAAAGTTTGTTTGGAAATATAGACTAATATAGTTGCGAGCAAATTTATACTTTTTGTAGCTAAAACTACATATGCTAAGTTTGATACCCTATATAGCTACAAAATTGAGCAAACCATCCCATTTATTTAGTATTTATGTGAAACACTATGGTCTTTTATTAATATAACTTAAGACTTACATGGAAGTCTCTGCTCCGACCACAGAAATTGCTTCATGAACTTAAGATTGCAATACCAAATTCTTTGCTAAGACAGGTTTCTTGGAAAAGCTAATTTAAATTTGTTCTCAGCTTGCCTGCATTGATTCAACTATCTTAAATATGAGCTTAAAAGCCAGCTTTCAATTCTGTTTGCAGTTCAAATAAGGCAGGAACAAGTTTTTGAGCAAACCCAAAGTAGATTTCATGAAATGATTTAGAATACTTGTTGGGAATTTCAATATACATACTTCCATGCATGTAGAAATAGTAATATCGATTGAACAATTAAAAATTTCATAAGACATTACAAAACATAAATTTTGCAATTAATTTTCATTTTTAAATAAATTAGAGCATCTTCAACTACAGCTAAAATCAAATTTAAAACAGAAAACTGGAATGAGAGTAAATATTTTTCTACAACAAAGCGGCATGATGATTCCCCTTTTTTGGGGTGGATCAAATATAATTTTTGGAATTTATTCCCCAACTACAATGAAAGATGTTCATGAAACTAGGAATTCCCAATCAACAATTACTTTTTCTTCACTCATCTAAAATCATACCCTTTCCATAATGCACCATTAAATTTCTACCTTAGAACAGGATTTATATGGCTTAAGTAATTCGATGATGCACAATCATGTTTTTCTCAAATTTCAAATCAGTCTCTAAACATGTCATGTAAGCAGTCATAGAGAAGACAACTTAATATATCATGGAAAGGATAAATATGCAAAAACTTATAGTGATTTATAGTGCAAAAATATACCATTATTAGGTGAAGCTGTAGACAGAACCAATTATAGAAGATTCAAACTTGAGAGAGATGAATAATACAATTATTAATCTGTGTTACCGAATCAGCTGGAAACTGCCCACAAACAGGTATGAAATGTTTCAGCCTTACAGTGCATAATCAGGTTCAGGTACTCTGTGGAATTGTGCAGGATACCAAATTTCTGTCTTGGGTTATGTCCAGCAACATAACCAAGCAATACCAGGACAGAAATACAGTGCCTGTGCAATTCCACAGGGTACCCACACTTTTACACCTTTGATTTAAACAAAATGAAATTGCACACGGTGTGATATAATGTTTCTGGCAGAAAATTGCATAGAATTCTTTCTGTATTAACATTTTGGATTATGTTCTCCTCTTAATAATGATGGATCACTGAGTGTGACCTGAAACCTTGATACAAAAAGAATTCTACACAGTTTTCTGCCAGAAACATTATAACACAATATCATGGACTGTGGAAATATCATATCTCTAGTTGCACAGAGTCCCAAATTTCTGTCCCACCTATGTCCAGTGAAGAACAAGGCAATTCCCAGACAGAAATGCAGTACTCTGTGTGATTCCACATGGTACAAGTGCTTTTTCACCTTTGTTTTAAAAAAATGATCCTTAAATTTGACTTTTCAGCTTGAAAACCTAACCCTAAACTTATTCTTATACAAAAAACTTGTAGGCATCAATGCAAAAACATATGGACAAAGAATGAAAGCAATAAGCAAGGTCCTTTGCACAAATTTTTTCTGCCATCTTGATTTTATTTGTAATGTCCCCTTTTTCGGGTTCTCTTGCTTTGTAGTTGGCACTAACTTTTTGGGTTTGTGTCAGCATGTTCAAAAGAGTAAATTGATGTTACCAGTGGGCTTTTGTGGGTTTTTCTGGGTCTTTTCCAGCAAAGTTGCTTTTAGCAATGGCTATTTTACTAAATTCCATTTGGGCTCCGATTGGGTCAGTTTGGTGATTTGACTCATTCACTATTTTTAGCAAATTGCTATTTTTAGTATGTGCTATTTTTAGCGCCTAGTCTTGGCTCTATTCCTCCAATAGCTCAGTGCAGTGCTTTCTAATTATGGCCATGGTAAGTTCTAATGGTGATCGAATTAATATTTGATTTATTATCACTTAAGTTTTATAATGTTGCTTTATAACTTAAGTGAGGGGGGTGTGGGTTCATGAAGTGAACCCCTTGGCCTAGTAAGGTGACGTTTTTAAAAGAGGGCCAGTGTTCTTCCTTGTGTGGCGCCTAGAAGGGAGGTAATTTATCATTTTTTAAAGCTAATGTTATGCCTCATAAGGTGGGATGCCTAGTTGGGGTTTAATGTCATTTTTTTTTAAATGAAAAAGTGAAATTTTGAAGGCAAAAAATTGGACACCCCTCTTGAAATAATTTCATGATATTTTCAAAAAGGCAGGAAATGGAGGGAAATAAATTGAGAGTTGCCCTAATCTGTCCATATGAGATTGAGCTCTCATTTGGTTATGCATGTTTTGACAACTTAAGGAGATGCTGCTGGAATGAGCTCAAGGAGTTCTTTTTTTTTTTGCTGGTTGAGGACGAAAACCCTCTTCTTGCTTGCTGTTTTCGGTGGTGAAACATCCACCCTAGCTAGTTGGTGTTCTTGGTTTGATGCTGACAGTGATTTTGGCTCGGTTTGGTGATTTGGGTTCAAAAAAGATGAAGATTTATGAAGTTTCCTGATTAGAGTTTTGAAAGTATTGGCTTGGTGTGTGGTTTATGCCATTCTGGTGTGAGTTTGGAGCTGATTTAAGTCATTTTCTGAGGTCTGATATGAAATTTCTGAGTTCTGGAAATTGTTTTTTCTGAGTGGCTGGGAAGCTCAAACAGTTCATATCTCTGTGTGGTGGAAGAATATCATTCTGGGCATTGACTCATTGGCTTCCTCATAGCTGGGTGCCCCTTTTAAAGTACTCATTTGTGGTTTTGGGTGAAAATCTGAATTTTAAGGCAAAATCGCCCCTCCTAGGGAGCTGTGCCAATTCCCTGAGTTTTTTGGTTTTCAGTCTGGGTTGAAATCAGAAGTTGCAGAGGTCTGTAACCTGCCTATTTGAGGCATCATTGCAATGTAAAATGGTGGTTTAATGAAAGTGAACAGTTTAAAGTGAATGGCACTTGCATATGCTTTGTTCATGAGGAGTTTGGAATGCATGGCTTCCTTTTGAAATAACTGAAAATGCACTCTGTGGACTGTTAACAGGTCTGAAATTAATCTCCTCGATCAGATTTCAGTTAGTAATCATTTCTCTTTGATCGAGTTATTATATGCCTTAGTGTAATACAATGATATTGTTTATGCATGCAATCCTAATGTTGAAATGAGGTATTAAAACAAATACATTCTGCATCTCCGTCTTATTCCATAAACAAAAGAAAAAGAAAAAAATATATCAGGAGTGCCATTACATTATCATACAAAGAAAGCTATGCATTGCATGGCAGAGTGCTACCCTCCTTGTATCCAAAATCAGATAAAGTGCTCCACCTGTAAACAGAACATTGCCTTTCTAAAAAAAGCCCCTTCACCTGATAAGCTTCCCTATCCTTCAAAAAGTCTTGCAGCCACTGTCAAAAGATTATTATTATTCCCTGCTCTTCTCTGAACCCCAACTGACATATTATTTTGTACCACATGGTAAGCCCATGATTCTTAGTAATGTTTTCAAAGTCTTGCAGTTGTCCAGTAGTAGCCAGTAGGGTGTTCACATGACAGTTGAAGGCAACAATGTTTGGTTTGATTCTAGAATAGCTTTGAAATTAATTCATTTTAAATGTGAAAATTGATGCTTTGTCAATATTAAAATGGGTCAATGAGTTTGACTCAAAACCTATGCAAATTGAATCCTGATAAATCATCATAATTTGACACATTATAAAAACTACCACCTACTTGTCAATGTGAAAATTGAGTTAAATGTGAATAGTGATTTTATATGAAATTTGATGTAGATTAATATTGTAAATTATATGATGGTGAATGAGATGATTTAATCATACAGATTTACAAGCTTGATTTATATCAATGATGATAGGTTGTGATTTCAATCTAAATGAGTTGTGCTTGTATGTGCATGTAAATAGTGTGATTGTTTTTTGCTTCGGCTATATATTTTGTGATGAGATTTGATGTGCGCAT
Source organism: Sequoiadendron giganteum (assembly GCA_007115665.2). Lineage (NCBI taxonomy): Eukaryota > Viridiplantae > Streptophyta > Pinopsida > Cupressales > Cupressaceae > Sequoiadendron > Sequoiadendron giganteum. The sequence goes on along the minus strand of CM021108.1, from coordinate 441,134,056 downwards.
ACAGTGTGCAGATTAGTACAATGAGGGTATTAGAGGCTTACCAAGAATTCTTATTTTGTAATGTCCCTTTTTTCAAAATTAAGCCAAGTTGTAACCCAAGATGCCCATCATCATTTTCCATGGGTTTTGGTAATTTTGCACTAAGCAAGTGGGATTAAAATTATAATAAAGAGGGTCTCAAGTAAAGTTAAAATATAAAATAAGGTCTCTTATAATTAAAGTTTATTTTGAATAATTCTTCTCAAATATCTATCAGAGGTCATGTGGGAAATTTGAAGTGTTATGTCTTTTGGGGGAAAACTCTATTTAAGAGAGGCCAAGCAAAGAGGAGGCATATATTGATCAACCATTCTATTTTCTGATTTATACTCCTTGCTGGAGCAATGGACTTTGGTTCAATTAACCTGAGGATGAAAATCCTCTAGGTCAGGAATTGGAGGACAAAAACCCACAATTCCTTGAAAATGATTTCACACAGAAATCACCATTGTGCAGATCACATTAATTTCCAGTTTGTAATTAATTCCAGTTGAGCCCAATCCTACAATTTCACAACCTGCTGCATCCCCAGCGGCATCAATTGGACTGATCACAGCCTCAAAACTTTGATTTGATGAGCTACACTTGATCGCAGCCCATATTGAACAGTAACATATCTGATCGCAGCATTGGAGTTTATTGGAACAACAGTTTAACTGATCGTTTCCAACCATATCGGTCAGTTAGAAATCCAGCCACATCGGTACTTGACAGATTTGGATGGTGGATGAATAAAATTGGAGTTCTATATTATGCTCATGCTGTTCGAGATATTGACATTTTCTGTAGCTATTAGTATCCTACATTGTTTCTGTATTTGAAATGGTAAAGAGTGGTGGTGGAAAATGTGCAAAATGGACAAGTGTTCTTATTTTGTATGGGAGACTATTGTGATCACCTCCTTGTATATGTCTGTTACCCTTAGCTTTGGCTCTCTCTCTAACTTGAGGGGAAGCTGATGTATTAGCATTTAGCGGTTGAAAGAGGCATGGACATCTCGATGGAAAGAAATTAGGGGATTTTGTTGTTACATTATGCATTTGGAGGGATAAGAGGTGTTGGGTGGATTTTGATGTTCTGGAAAGAGTTAATGGCGATTTTGTGCATTGTGATTGCATGTGAAAATTATGGCAATATTTTTGATGGGTTGGAGACCCAAAATAATACTTATTCATAGGTTTACCTAATATTTGTGCTTTCCCATGGTTATGATCCCTCTTGGCTCCCCATTGTTGTAAACCAAAAAGTTGGTCCTTGGTGCAAATCCATCCTTCTTGAGATCATTTTTGCATGTTAACCAAAAGCTTTAGAATGTTAGAATGTAAACAAGTTTCTTGTTAGTCCTCCTAATTTGGGGGTTGGGCTGCTTTGTGCCACTATATGGTTGGGATGTGAGCTCCTTTGGTTCGCTTTGTTCATTGGGAGCTTGAATACTTGGAGTTCTTCCTAGAGATGATACTTTGCTCTTAAATAAAGATGGAATATTGTAAATTTGTATTGCACATTGTATATCTTTTATGGTTTGAAATGTATATGGTGTAGTTGTAATAAAAAGGACTGAGATCCTCTTCTTGTAAATGTATTTATCTGAAATTCTAGAAATGGACATTTAGGGAACTTATTATTATAAAATTTTGATTAAATGTGTTTCAAGAGGTGGTTTGTGAAATGATAAGTGAGCCCAATGTGCTGTTGGGTGATTCAGAAATGGAATGGAGCTCATAGCATGGTTTATTGTGTTGAATTTTGTAAGTTGGAGTGAAATTTGTACTTTGGAAAGAATTAAAAGTTGTTTCTCTTAAATATTGATTTCAAGTTCTAATAGATAAGTTTTGAAGGTCTCCCTCTCTGCATGTATTTTGCAAAAATCTGGAAGCAAACTTTTTATGGAATTTTACTTTTCCAGCCAAATTTTGTTAAATTGTGATAGAGTCCACCATAGCACAGTTGCAACCATACTAGTGTGATAGCAACCTCGCAATCATTGTAGTGATTCAATGCAAAATAGTGTCAAAAACACTGTCCAAAGCAACGTGAAAGATTTGCAATAGCAACCCTATGTTCCACAATAGAAACGAGCACAATGCAGTTGCAATTGCACTAGCACATTCTACGACCCTAGCTCACAACGGGGGTGGATCACTTTGTATTTCTACTTGTCCTTTTGGTGTTTGCATGCTAGACATTTACGCCTTTGAAATGTAGAGTCCTTTTTTGTATTCTTTTATCCCTTGTCTCATGCCTAAATGAAAGGCTAACAACAATAGAACATGTTATGTTACTTGATTTGTATATGAAAGAAAAAGAGGTTTGATTTAGTAGATGCTCTTAGATTCATTATATACCAATTGGTTAAAGTAGGCAAAAAGGTAAATTTGATATCTTTGATTTGCTCTATGCTTTCATTGGGAGGGGTAAGTAGGTGAGTAGATTTACTCATCATATTATATTATTTAATTGGTAGCTAAGGAAAAGAGTTGTTTGTTTTATTATTAATTAGTTGTTAGTGTGAGATCAATAATCCTTTTTGGATACAACTATGTGAGAGTATCCTAACGATGGATGATGGGGTAGGATCCAAAAACTTGATACAAAAGAAAATCACACAATTGTATCCAAGAATGCTCATAATGTATCCAGAATGCATTCTTGATCTCACTATTATGGATTGTGGAAACATTAATCATCTTATTAGTGTATTCATTTAGTTAGTGTTTGGGAAGGTGTAGTCCTCCTCCTCATCTAGTACCTTGGTAGAGTGGCCATCATGACGATGCAACCCTCTTAAGCATCACTCGAATTGATGCCTCATTATCTCTTACTTTCCCTTCTACTACGTAAAGTGTCATATGGGGATGTGTGCCACTCATTCACCGTGTTCTTCTATCTTCCCTTTTCCATCATGCATTCACCCAAGATGGCTCATTTACACATCATTAATATCAAGTGTTGTCACACATGGCAAGGACATTTGTGTGTGTTGCATTACCATTTGCATGAAGCTTGTGGGTTCAAAAGGAAGATGTTGATTGTGTTTTACTGATTTTTGTCCATGTTAATGAGCATTACACCTTTGTTGTGTGCATGCTATGAACAATGCACTCAAAGATATTAGAAAGATAGAGTTGGTCAAAAAGGTGGTGGTGGATGCAAGAGAGGTGCAAATGTTAATTTAAAATCACCACACTGCGCTAGCATTGTTTCAGGCCTTTCCAGACAAGGAACTCCTCAAACCAATTGAAACCCAATTTGCTTCATATTTCATTCTACTAAAGAGGATGCTTGAGTTGCATGAAGCATTGCAACTTATGATTATGAGACAAGAATGGAATAGGTGGAAGGATTTAAAGATAGAGCAGTGGAAAATTGTGATGGAGATTGTGGTTAGTGATACTTTTTAGTCAAATTTGAAACACATTACATCTTTTATAAAGTTTTTTTTTTTATAGACCTAATTTTGGGGAGGTATTATGAGACAAGAATGGAATAGGTGGAAGGAGTCAAAGATAGAGCAATGGAAGAGGGTGAAGGAGATTGTGGTTAGTGATATTTTTGGTCGAATTTGAATCATATTACATCTTTTATGAAGCTTTTTTACAGCACTAACATCAGGGACGTCTACGAGTATATTGATAGCATGCTTAGCCAAATGAAAGCCACCATTTGTGAGAGAGGCCCCACCCTCTAATTATACACTAAGCATTTTCACTAGATCATCCAAAAAAGGTGAGAGGAGAAGTTGAACACCCCCACATGCATATGCTTTGAATCCAAAGTGGTATGTGTTAAGACCTAACAAACTTCTTCCTATTGACGACCACAAGGTGAGGAATGGAAAGGATTTCAAGAAAATATATATTTCATCAAAAGCTTCACTTATCAAAGTTGTGTGGATTAAGTTTATAAAACTAGATGACTACAAGACTTTAGCAAGGATTGACAGGCACATTTTGGCACAATGTCAAGCCAATTAATTGTGGCAAATCCATGGTCCTCCAAAATCACTACATATACATTTCATTCATCTTCTCTCACAGGTTTTTAATTCCTTTGTTGTTGAGAGGAATTCATCCACATACAACTTTATCCACTCTCTAAAGAGGAACCAACTTAACTTTTAGACAGCAAAAAAAGTTTGTTGCAATGCATAGTGCCTTGCATCTCATTGATCACCAAGATACCTTAGTATAGGCAAAGCCTAGCAACACACTGAAATGTGAACCCTAAGGAGCCATGACAAATTGATTAGGAGCAAGAGTTGTGTGTAGACAAGATTGGATGGCATTGGTAGCATGTTGCAAGATAAGGATATGGTTCCTTCTGACAATTCCAATGGTGAGGAGTTCCCTAGATATCGAGTCAATGATGATGATTGATTTTTGGGTTTGTTGCTCAAACAAAAAAAGTTATAGATATTTTTTTTGGCAATCTCATTTTGTCATTTTGGTGCTTGTTACTTATAGACTCTAGTTGGTACTTTGAACTTTCAGCTCATTTGAAATGGATTTGGATTTTAAGCTACTATGATATTCAAATGATTATATAAAAAAAATTGATTTGTGATTTGACAGTTTGCACTGCTTAGTTGTTGTAACCATAGTTTGCATACTTGAACTTGTCAAACCAAAAAAATTCCAGCTCAGCAAAAATCAAAAACTTAAAAGATACTGAAATTTCTTTAAAAATATAAATGTTATGCAAAACACAATTACAAAATGTATTGATGAAATGAGTCTGATGGGGATTTGAGGGTAGTGCCCAACAATACCCCCAGTGGTATTGAGGGGTGGAACACCCACCACCAAGCCCAAATGGAGGCTTTCATGTAATATCCCCTTTTGGTATATTCCTAAATTTAGGCCTACAAAACAATAATAATCACTACAAACTAATATTAGTAATAAAAAGTATCAACTTAATGGTAATATTCAAATTAATACATAAAATATTATAATATTGAGAACGATACATCATAGTTAAAACATCATAATAGTTAGATCTATAGTTCATAGCATCATTAACATTTGAATTCAAAATATCTTAATATCATTAATGATTATTCCAAGACATATTCCTATAGTCGATCATATTACGAATTCACTTGAAATGTTTGCAAACCACAATCTCAAGGATGGTTATCTTGTATTGTGAGAGCATGGGTGGATCCTTGTCCATCCATCTCGGGGTGGTGTACTTGAGAAGGCCTTCAAGCCCAAGAGCACTCATACGCCTCCCGGCCCACAAGTGCTGGATCTCGAGGTGGCATACTTGAGAAGACCCTCAAACCCAGGAGCACTCATTTGCCTCCTAGACGACGAACATAGCAAGATCACAGGTACACTCCATCCCTCAATCCACCTTGTAGGCGCTCCATCCTCCTTGATCAAGCCCAAGAGAATGCCTCCTAGCCCACAAGCACTCCATCTTGGGGTGGCATGCTTGATCAGATTCATGAAGACTCCCTTCCTTAATAAGCCCAAGAGCACTCATACACCTCCCGATCCATGAGCACTCCATCTCGAGGTGTCATGCATGATGAAGGAAAGGTCAATACTTCATCTCTCATGAACTCGGAAGGTTGGTCGGCCTCCCTATTTGCAAATGCTTCTATAAATTCAAAATAGATTGCTAAAGGAATCTATTATATTAATTGGTAATAAAATATCATTATGCAATTATAATACCTATATATATTCATATATATAGTGATTCCTAATTTATATTCTAAAACTTACTTCCCAATAATATTCTTGCTGAAAATAATTATTATTTCCAATAGATATCTATATTCCAATTTCTTATTTTTCCTTTTTCCAACCACATCCACTTGATGCCCTCTCCCAAGGAATTAATCTTCCTTTTATATCTTCATATCTAAATGAAATGAAAACTCTCCCCTCAAAGATCATGACTTTTGATTAAAACTTAATATTGTTATATTTTTATTTCCAAGCATTGCCTTTCTTCTTATCCTGAGTTGCCCCCCCCTCCTTTTTTAATGGTCACTGCCAATTTAATTATTTTAATCTGAGTCGCCCTGCAATTATTTTAATCTAGGTCAGCCTACTTTATAATCAAGTAATTGCTATTAATAATCTTCCTTTATTTCAATTGCCTAGGTTTAATTATGTTGCAAACTGGTTGCATGGTGGGCGCATGACATTTCAAATGCTCTAATTTGCCACCAAGGCATGTGACTTAAAAGATTTTAGGTTCCCATCTCTATGAGTTTGTCTTGCTCTCCAGTGAGTTCAACTGTAAAGTCATCAAAAGAGGACATTTTAAACTATGTTTCTAAGGCAAACTTAGTAGCATGAAAGGTAGAAACAGACACTAAATAATCAAGTTCAATCTTAGAAAGCACACTAAGCATTACTTGAATATCTTTTTTCTCAATTTACAATACTTCAACATTGAGTATCTTTTTTCTAAAATTTATGATACTTCAACTATCTTCTCAATGATTTAAACTATGTAATAAAATCCTGATTATTGCCAAAACTGTGTGGATTGAGATTTATGAGTCCATTCTCCAATAGATGACCTCTTATCTCGTCCATTGTCCAAACAAATTTCCAAGCATATCCCATACAACCTTAAGTGTGTCTAATGTTTGAACATGAAAGAGTAAATCAAGAGACACAACTAGGCACAAGAAACCAAAGACTTCATTGCATTTGTTAAACCATTTTATCTTTTCATCATCATCCTTGGGTTTTGTTTCAATTCATCGAGTTATCCCATACAACCCTTTGCCCCTTAGCAACATTGTCATTTTTGTTTTCCATACAAAATAGTTGTAGGGTATTAGAAATGTTGAGAATCCATGATGTAGATAGAAAAGATAGAAGACAGAAATCACAAGGCCAGAAAAGTACACCCTGTTATTACTTGGTGCAAGAGCCACCTCCAAGTACAATGTTTGGCATTTTATATTCAATGCATTTATAATGCCAAAATATATGTTTATAAATTTTACAGTCTCCAAAAAGGACAACTTTTAAAATCTTGGCATATGAGCATGAGGAGCTGCCTTCTACTGATGAGTTGTTGGTTGGAAAGACATCGGCATTGGAAGATAGGCATCCCAGTAAGCACGGGGTGACTCAGCCTACGTCCCACAACCAGCATGTAAGTGATTATAGTAATATTTCCCCAAGTATCCAGGATAATCTTTGTGAGAACTTTAACAGAAAAGGAAAATGTAAAGCAGACAACATGGAGCATATGCATATCAAAAAAAAATTGCAGGTAGCAGCAATTTCTACTCTAATGATAGGAATAGGTAGCCCTCCAGTTCTCAAGCACAGCAAAAGTCCACTATGGAGAAAGAAGACTCCTATATTATTGAGCTTCTAAAACACATTAAGTCTTTAATGTAAAACATTGGCATGCCAATCCATAATAATCATGAGAATGACCACATGAACATTGGTATGGAGGTTCCTCTGATCATTGGTCTGATAAAAAATGTCCATAAGATGGTTCAGGAAGCTGAAGACAGATGCCAAACATTGAGAGAAATCCTCAATAGCTTACTTGCAATCAATGGTGATTGAAAGAGTTAGAAATCATCTGCAAGAATATGCACCTTACTCTTAATGACTCTCGGAGTATTCATAGGCATATTCACATGTGGATGAGTACTTCAAATGTCCATAACAGGAACAATACAAATTTGTCAGTAATCAATGTGGAGACACTAGAAATGATTTTTAGTTGTCTTTTCCCCTTGGGTTGATGTTGTCTTGGTTTGTTTGTTGCTGTCATTTGTCTGTTCCAATTTGCCTTTAGGCTCTTTGTGATAGTGATTCTTAGTTATCAATAAAAATATTAATTTTTTTAACACACAAAAAAAGACATAATGCAGTTTTCAAGTACTTCTTCTGCAAGTTATCCATCTATTCTTAAAATTCATCAATGGAGTGCCTTTCACAAGTGCAGATTTTAGTGATCCTCTTTTGTAATTCATAGTTTTGATTAATTCATATCCAAATGCTGATGTTTCTGCAGCTTCTGCCAAAAACGAAATAAGGCAAACCTTCAACTAGCAATTTTGATTTTCTAAAGTACAAGCCACTTTAATTTCTCTTCCTATTGCTGATGTTGAAGAGAAACCATGAATACTGGAATCAGTAGCAGTTTTCTAAAACGGGTCCACAATTCATAAATATAGTACAACTTTATCACTTGTTAAAATGAGAAAAAGACTGAATGAATCTGTAGACCACTGAAAAAAGAGGCTTAAAAATATAACCCTTAGTGTCTGAGACTATTAGACAATGGATCAAAATCTAGATGCATTAATGAAAGAGCAATGGAGGATAATAGTTGCAAGTTGTACATCATATTATATTTAAGTAAGCAGCAGCTTATTGAAACCCATATTAGGTAACAGGCTTGATTACTATCTATGAAACTCTCAAAAGATGATATATAATGAATTTCATTCATTTTTACGAGATTAATAATCTTGATATTTCAACTGTTACTATCAATATCAGCTGACTAAAAGTACTTTTCCCCATATTGATCGGCAACAAAGATGTTGCATCTAGGAACAAGAAGTACTTTTGTACAGAACATTAACTATCAGTTTGAACTCCTAAACGATGGCAAAAACTGAACTTGATCGAGTCTGGCAGTTACCAAATAGCATTTGCCTGATATTGATCACAGTTTTCCCAGGAATCACCTCAAGCACGCGCAACGGCCTTCTTTACAAACTTATGATGAATTTAATGATTGTTACCTAATGACAAAATGGTTCTTGCCAGCTAGCTGTCACAAGAAAATTTTCCAGGAAGTACTCCTAAAAACAAAGTACTGGTCATAATGCAAATGAAACTAATCCCATCTTCACATTATCAATCAATTCCATGATTGGATAGCAATCAGTCAGTGTTACAAGAAGCGAATTGCCCTCGGCATCCATGTGTGCAGATAAATACACTTCACACCTAATTCGGAAGAAAATGGCTACATGAAACAGCAGCCAGCATAAATAAATTTGACAAAAGCATCCGTACAGAGGTTGTGATTATTCATCACTTATATCCTTCATTGAATTCAGGTCTTTACTAAGACAAGCTTATCTTTATCACAGAATCCTAGGAAAGGACAGGATATTTTCTCGGCACCCGTCAGAAATTTGGGATGCTGTGAAGGATGCTGAGTATGGGTAAATGAAGATTCACCTGAAACTATGCAGTTGAATCCTGATAAATCATCACAGAATTTGATACACTGCTCCAAACAACACTTATAGGAAAAGGGTGTTTTCTTTGTCAAAACCAAGCTTGGGCAGACCACATTCATGCTTAATAATTCATCAGAAAGCCCACAGAATCCAAATGCAATATCAGCTATATTGTTATCTGGGTGTATGAAAGAGAAACGTGCAAACAACAATGGGGCATTGAGGCGTACATCCAGAGCTGACAGAGATGTGATATGTCGTCACACGTGTGGGTTTTAGAATGTATCTATTGAACTTGAGATAGAGTGACAAAAACAAAGCAGATGGGCATTGAAAAGCATACCAGGAGCTGCTCTTTCAATTGGTGGACCTTGACAAAAAGGTTGTGCCTCAAAAGTTGAGGTGGAGGAGGCATAGTTGATGTGGAATACCTTGGAGTCCTCTCATCCTCTTCTTCCTGGTGGTACTGATCGAGCGCGGTTCTGGGTTCGAATCCTGCAACCTGCCAGTTCCACCTGCCTCTGGGATCCCCCACGCTCTCTTGCCCGCCCTTGAGATCCATGACGATTGGAGATAATGAATTGGGTATGCCAAGAGAAGAAGCACCCTGTATTTGGATTGTTATGTAGGTAGTGTTGAACCTTGGGTTGGCCCCGGCCCCATCGTTTAGGGTAATTGATGGCGCATCCCAGACCTCACAGCATTTTCTATCCTTCGCTCCCAGTCTCCCACCACCACTTTTTTACTACTCTCTCTTTCCCTCTACCACGTTTCAAAATTTACCTTCACCTTTCCTTGGGCTTCCATCCCTAGACAAATATCATACTCCACCCGTGTACAACCATCATTCCTAATTATAGGATGCAGCACCTTCTACGGTACCAAGGATGTTTTTGTTTGCAATCTGAAATGATTCATTTTAATCGCGTCCATGAAATGTAAGTAACGTACTATTACAATTTTTTAGTCTGTGAAATGAATTGTAATATTTCTGATGTTTCTTATATTTTACTATTTCATTATAATTGAGAAGAATGAAAAAAAATATATATATATATTAAAATTAATTTGTTTATATAATGTGTAATGGATTGTAATATTTTTGATAAAATTGTGTACATTTTTTTCTGTATATTCTATTGCAATTAAGAAGTGGAAAAAAAATACAAATTATAAAACAAGAACTATGAAAATCCGCCCTTATGACTCAAAACTTTTCTCCAATTATATTACAGAAAATTAATTTTGGATGAATGTTTTGTTATATATTTTGCAAGTTTACTTTAATAATATACAATTTTTTGTCAAATAAGAAAACAAGTTGAATTCTCATTTGTTAAAATCAAAGTTATTAATCACTAGTTAAAGCACAGGTAATGTAGATTTCTATTGCTTCTGGATTTGATTTGATTTTTTCTCCTCTTGCTCTCTACCTGTTTGATCTATGAAACGTTGATGAAAAAACACCAACACAATCAAATAAAATCAAAATCACAAAATAAAGAACTATATAAAAATATTTAATATATTGGAACTAAATTATTGCTAACATATCTATCTTTAAAAAAAGAAACTCAAATATGTTAAGAGATATCCTTTTAGAGGCTGCTTTTTTTTAATTAATTTGTCATATATATTTACATTGTTTACACTATTTTTATTTTTATATTTATTTATTCAAGAGTTCTCTTATTTTACTTTATTTACTTGAGAGTTATTTTATTTACTTAAGATTTGTTTAATTCTACATTACAACTATTCAAGAATTATATTAGTTTTATTTACTTAAGGGTTATTATATTCTATTTTTTTAATTAAGAGTTGTTTTATAGTTTTTAAGTTTTTTTATTTGTCAATTGTGTTTTAGTTTTTGTGAACACCCTCACTCCATTATGTTCCACCCTTTTTTTAATTATACCTCTCAACATAGTAAATGTTTATAGTTATTTTTATGAATTTATAATAAAAATATTAAAAAATTGTAAGAGAAAAGAAATGGACTTAAAATTAGGCCTAATTCTACAAATTAATGGAAAGAATAGTAAATTTGACAAGTTGGATCATAGTAGAGGATGATCTTGGATGGGATAAGAGAAAGAGATGAATGTACAGACAACAATAACACACAATGAACAAGGAATTTGAAAGGAGACATTGAGATGGAGATAAGAGAAAGTAGTCCTCGAGTAATGACTAGGGGAGGAGAAGACACAAGGTAAGGAGAAGAGGGGTGGCAAGGAAGGGAAGAGGAGGAGAAGTGGGAGGCAAAGGAATGAGAAAGAATGAGAGGGGAACCCAAGAAGGAAGATAATTCGAGAAAGAAACATGGGGAGCGGAGAGAAGGCAAAGAGAAATCAAAGGTACGGAGAGTTTGTTTGGAAACATTTTAATAAAGGATTCTAGGTAAAACTCAAATTCTACCCCTTGCCTTAGTTTAGGTTGATGGGGTGGCTTTTGAAATGAATACTTTCTTTGAGTTTTATGTTGAAAAAATCATCTTATTTAATAAGGACTTGCACATCCTCCAAACTTTTGAAATGAATACTTTCTTTGAGTTTTTTGTTGAAAAAACCATCTTCTTTAATAAGGACTTGCACATCCTCCAAGTAAATTTTGTGGTTCATGTCGAAGAAGTGTTTCACAGGGCAAACTTTACAATCCTCTCATGTTTGATATTAGCACCATGCCCCTTGATTTGAATGCTAATGGAGTGACTTGCCTCAATAATGTATGGAGACCCATATGAATAATCAGTCTTGTAGACCTCCAAGTTGGATAGAATGTCTCTAGGGTATTTGATGGATGGGGTGAGGTTTCAAATCAAATTTGAAGCGATTTGAAACCTTTTTTAAGAAGGATTTTGGTGATTTTATTAGAGATGACTACTATATAGTGGAGGGTAGCAACATGGACAACATAAGACTCCTAGTATAATGATTTAAAACTTAAAACAATATTAAATTTATTTAAATGTGTTGGTTATGTGTGTGTTTTACAACCCATTTAATTTGAAAACCTTGGGCAAGTGGGTAAGCTCTTGGTTAATGTGTTCCTCATCACAAACATGGAAGGCTTTGGTGACTAGAGTCTTTAGGACACCTATTCTGGGGTAGAATGGTGACGCGAGGAAGCATGCAAGTTAAAGATACAAGAGCAAGGAACCACCAACTTTCTTTATGAGAAAGATGTCAAATAACTGGAATTGGTTATTGGCTTTGAGTTCTTTGGTGAATTTGGTGTAGTCAACAAGGTTGTTCAGGTGAGATTGTAATTTTTATAATTATAGATAGAATATGTTGGTATTGTCAACATAATGTTTATGCCATTTTGATTTAAGGGGGGATATTTTAGGGATAGCTCTTTAAAAATTTCCATGTAAATGTTAGTTATGATAGGTTATAACGAATATCTCATAGAAAATACATCTGATTACTCATATAGCACACCTCAAAAAGTGAAAATGTGGACCTTAGGCACAACTCAACCAAGGAAGTGATCTCATCACTACTCTTGTGTCTATCTCAATGGAACCATTATTAAGGACTTTGGTAATAAAGGACATCATAGTAAATAAAACCAAGACATCTCCATCATCTACCTTTTTGTCTTCAATAAAATTAACAAAATCAACAATCTTTAATGAAGTAACCTACAATCTCAGTTAGAGGCGAGATTTTATTAGCTAGGTAGCTAGGTAGATAGATATTTTCTAAGATGAGGGATTAGTGGTATCAATTATTGGCCTAAGAGGAATGGTATCCTTATGAATTTTAGATGTGTTAAAAATGTGCAAGTTGATTTCTTTTATGTGCATGAGACATTTTTATATCATCATCAAAGGAAGAATAGGCAATGATAATTTTCACCTATTCAAGGTCTTGGAAACTTGATTATGGGATAGGATTTTATAGCCACCTCTATTTTTCAAGGTATCAAGCATTTTGGAAACATAGTCCTATGTATTCATAATGATAACGACATTCCCTTTACTTGCTTTAATAATAAATATCTTTAAGCTTTTCTTAGAAAAAATAAAGTGTTAAGTTCATCTTTAGGAATATTTTATTTAGGGTGTTTGGCATGTTTAATAGTGGTTGCATAATCTTTCCTAATCTCGTTAGCTCAAACCTTGTGCAACAATCTCATGATATTTTCAATTTCAATGAAAATATCTAAAGTGGGTATAGAGGGCATGGTGATAGTGATTCCAAGTTTTAGGGAGTTAAGGGAAAGAGATTCAATTAGTAGGTTAGAAAGGTTGATAATTAGCATGTCTTCCCAATCATAGATTAATTTTTAAGTAAAAATACTTGGCCTTATGAGTAGTGGTGGCTCACAAGATGACAACTACATCAACCAGAGGAGAAACCAAATTATAGTTAATTAGAGGGGAGAAATTAAAGATGGGTTTATGCTCATGGGAGGTTGAGGTAAATTGGGTAGGTAGGTGTCATAAATGGATAGATGAGGGGATCCACAAGGGGATAAAATAAATAAATACAAGGATATTTATCCTTAGGAGAAATATCAAACACATAAACGGTGTCAAATGTTGGTTGGGAGAAGTGATATTGGGAGAAACCTCATAAGGAGAAAATATGTCAATAGTATAAGATATAATAGCTAAATTAACTAGATGAAGATTGTGAAATTCCTTATGGGTGGGAAAAGGAAATGCTTTCCCCTTGGGAAAATGTGAGAGGATTATCACAATTTACAAAGAGCATGAGGTATGGGGAGAGATCAAATGAATGGCAAGATAATTGTAATGTGTTTGGATTGTTAATTGAAGTTATATATTCATTAATCAAATTAACATTATTAAAAGAAGAAATAGTTGGAGAGAACTTACCAAGATTTGTAGAGAAGAAACATATGAGGACTAATTGTTAGAGAAGTTTAACATCTATTTGGGGAGGTCTTAGGTTTGATGTGTTCCTAGATCTAGCTTGGAGGGCTTTCTTGAAATAAGAATGAGTAAATCATGAGAGAAACAACCTAACAAGCCAAAGAGGCTCTAGCATAAGAAGAAGCACTAATAAATTTACACTACCTATGAGAGGATCCAATGTGAGAAAAATTAATAACTTTATTGTGACAATCAAAGAGGGTGAATCTATAATCCAATTTCATCAAAAAACCTTAATCAAGATATAAGATACAAATAGCTTTGCATTTACTATGAAAGGATAAAAATGAGTTGAATATTGCACATTGGTAGAGCACTCTAAGAGATTAGGTCTCACTGAATGTGAAGGCTTGTGAGTGAGAGAGGAGTAGAGAATATTGTGTGAGTAAGAAAAGTGGTCTTTATAAGGTGAAACTAAGGGAGCCAAGTGGGTGCATTAAGTGTAGGTAAGTTGAAAGGAATAGATGGTCACTAAGAAATTTGACCAAGACAACCTTACAACATTATATGGGCAATGTTTTTAAGTGTAAATATTTGTAAAGTTTATGTTTTTTTCTTATTAGTCATAGAGAGGATACAAACTGAAGATGGCGATAAAAGAGACAAGAAGAAATATAATTGATATGAACTCTAGTTGATTTTATGATTCTTCTCATAAGAGATAAACCTACTCTACAAAATATATGCTTAATATTAGGCCCATAGACGAAATGGGTAACCTGCACAAAGTAATAAATTAACTAAGAATCAATGAAATACCATTCATTAATCAATAACTTTACAAATTTATGCAATTTTCTTAAAATATGATAAAAGTAATGACACACTTAAACCAAATAATTAATAGTAGCTATGAAAATTAAAAATTATGCATCATTACGAACTCGATAAGAAACATTTCCCTTTCAAATAAAATCATCTCATGTTTAGATTCATATACAAATTGTTTGTCATGTGCATAAGTACTTCTATCAAGTAGATATATAATTTCAAACATACAAATTTATATAGTAATACAAAGTGTCTCTATATAATCAAGTCTTTGATGATCTTCAGCTACGAGAGGGTGATCATCATTAGAGTGTTTTTCCTCCAACCACAGATTGAAAGTCCCCCCACACACTTTTTAACTAGAATTGGTCCTACCCTTCAAGAGGGTAGTAGATAAAGAATTTTGTAAAGCATATCATACCATCCGAGAACTAGTATGATGTATTAGCCATGTCGCATACCATCTACCATACAACCCTAAATACCCTCTAGCTTTATAAAACCTCTAACTGAAATACAACCTATCAGACACAATGAACTAACAATGAAAGCAATAATTTGTATTACTTTGGCCAATTTTTTTATAATATAAAGTCACAATCCCATATGGATATGTGTGTCATAACTCACACACCTCTTTCTCAAATGTATCATCAAAATACCACATTGTATTCACAATGGTACATTGTAATGACACATAAAATATCGTAGATAGAAAAAAATTACACTAACTAAAGAATATTCAAATCATTACCCTTTGAATAATTGTCATACACCAAGATACACACAATCTCAAGGCTTGTCTTTTTAATTTATTGAATAACAGGATATTGCCCCATTTAAAATATCAAGATATGGTATTATGGACACTCATACCTATACATGTGTTTATGTTTTTATTTACAAATATTTATAAACACATATATACTAATATACACATATACATAAGTCCTTGATTTAAAATTTTGACTAAAAATTATTATATCATATTGTAAGAGAGTGGGACCAACCATGTCAAGGCTCTAGGTCATGGAGAGCCGAGAGTGGAGGGCTACCCTAACTTGCCTCACTCTAAAAGATGCCTTAGGGTAAGGATCGAAAATGATGAGCACTATAACATACTTCTACCACTCTTCAAACCTTGAACTTAGGCTTGGGCTAGGCAAGTTGGTTTTTGGGGTCGGTGTTGCACCTCAAACAACTCTTTGTCCAAGGATGGCAACGTGGTTCTAGGACAACAACACGACATGCTAACATATCTCTAGTACGTTGGCGTCTTTATGGCCAGAAAATAGCAAGTACAATAGAAATTGCCAAAAGACCTACTTACAACCTAGCTACTTGATTGTGATGGGAAAAACAAAATAAGAAAGTACAAGAAATAAAGACGAAGATGATAAAGCAAGTATATAAAGGCTAGGGTGACGAAAATGATCTCGCCAATGCGTCAGTTCGCTAGCTATCTCCACACGGACGTTCACCTACACACAAGAAAGAGGGAAAATTGTTGGGGCTGTATAGGGGCCTGCCTCAGTCAGACCCTTGTTTTGGTGTTTCCACCTCCATGGACAACCAGAAAGCAATGAAGTAGAGTATGCGATAAAGGAAAGAAAGTAATAAGCACTACAAAATAGTGTTATGCTACTCAATCAAATCACAAAGGAGAGGAGTGAAACGTTACCACCTCCACCCAAAAGCTCACTAGCCAATGGAGGAGTTATGGACTTGGCAAAGTCACCACAACCACAATTGTGATGAAGGGAGGCCTCGCAAGGCTCCAATCCCATGCTTCTATGGCTTGCTTCACACTTGAAATGTGGAGTTGATCGAGTGTTGTTGTAATGGAGTGTTGGAATGTTGCTTGAGTAGTGAAGTAAAGTGGAAAAATTCCAAGAGAATGTGAATTTGTTGCTTAAAGATCGAAATGAGATGAGAATGGATGTTTTTGAAGGTGGGATGGGAAGAATCTACCATTTTCGGGGTTGGTTTGTCAAAGAGGGATGTTATAATTTGACCCCAATCGGGTGTGTAACATACTTGCCAACTTCAAACACAAGAATCTGTCAAGGATGGCAGCGTGTCGTGTAGATGTATACACACCGCATGTGTGTCCCTGACAAATATTCTCTCACCGACACAAAGGATAGATGCTAAGTGGATGGAAGGCAGTTGGGTGATGTGGAATTTTGCCTTCAAATTTGATTTTCTAAGGTGAGGGTGCATGAAAGGAGAATTTGTGTAAGGGGTGCAAATTCGCTCCTATACATTTTTTCCCCACTTTAGTGAGCATGAATATCAATGAGTACTTTGGTAAAGTAGATCGAAGATTTAGTAGGGTTAGAAATTTATACCTAAATCGTTGAGGAAGCAGACCACAATCTAGCAAGCTCAAAAGCGTAGGACGGGCAAAGGACTCCACAGGTACTCTCCCTGAGGAGCTTCGAATAAAAGACTCCATAGCCCCACAGAACTATGAAACTACACAAAGTACACTGAAGGCCCTCAGACCAACGATGGACAAATCCTACATGATGAAAATGTCTCATAGGCCCACATACCTACAAGGAGGCAACCCCCAAGATCTCTCACATGGAGGAAGCCCCGTCTAGCAAGCGCCTTGTAGGCCCCCAGACCTGTAAGGAGGCGTCCCCCAAGATCTCTCACATGGAGGAAACCCGATGAAGCAAGTACCTTAGAGGCTCACAGACCTGCAAGGAGGCATCCCCCAAGATCTCTCACATGGAGGAAACCTAATGAAAGAGGGCTTCCTAGAGTCAAAAAACTGCTTCACAAGCGCACCTGTGAAGCAACATGTTAATCCGCAGATAAAACATGTCAAGAAACATAAAGCAGCCACGTAGGCAATCAAGCAGATAGTCATGTAGACCATCAACAAATTGGAAGGTTTTCAAAGGGTTCCCTCAAGAACCCGACATGAAGAGGGATCCAATCAAGGGACATGCTATTTGAAAGTGCAAAAGAGATCAATTCATCATCGAGGAATCCTTTCGAAAGATGTTCACTTCATCAAGGAATTTGAAAGGAAGAAAATGCCCCCTTGCGAGGGGAAGATCAAAGTTGCTCCCACCTCGAAGGAAAGTTCTCAAGTTCTTTCTTTATGAAACCATGATGAAGGAAACACGTTCCGTTAGGGATCCAAGTCGAGAATGCAATTTTCTTGAAAAAAAAGGTTTACAAGGGTTTTCAAGAAAAGATTCGTTGGCAACAAATGCATTTTCTAAAAAATTGAAGCATCATGAAAGAGACATTGTCACACATAACAGGGTCAACTCAAGCAAAGAAGAGAGAAAGATAAGTAAAGAGCAAAAGAGAAATAATCGCAAACGAAGGACACAAGGGGATTTGGCTTTACGGGGTCAAATCTGCTCATGCATTTACAAATAATAGGTAATCGTGGTGCAAGGCGAAAGATCATCAATCACCACTAGATCAAAAAGAATGCATAGAAAAAAAATTAAAAATAAAAAAATTGTGTCAACATGGAAGGGAAGCCTAAATACCCCCAACACTTTGCATCATCCCCAATTCGTTGAAAATCAAACACAAACATGGAAGAATGGTGATACAAATAGAAGAAGGTTCACGACACAAAATCACTCATGTATCCAAGCACCAACAAGGGTGACGAGGGTCATTCAGGGACACATACCACATGTACGAGGGAACACATTACACACACACTTCCAATCTAGAGATAAAGAAGAGGCTTCCCCCTAACACTCATCGACCAAGAGGTCATTTGCTTCCCAATCTAGATCATTATAAGGGGAAGGCGGATGGGCATGCAGTGGTGGAATATTAAGGGGATGAGCTTATGACCCTCCCACAAGAAGGGCTAAGGAAGAAGCCCCCACAACGTCTTCCCCACTCAGCTCTTGTGGAGTTATGGTCAACGTTTTTGCAAAGATCGCTAACAAGGTTGGAACTTCGTCCAGAGAATTGAACATGCACTTTACATGAGTGTCATGTTGTATCTCAAAAAATGGAGGGGATGACGATCGAGATTCACCACTAGGCTCATTGAATGACTCAGAAGCGGTGAGAAACTTAGGGGAAGTCGGAGCTAGCTCCATCACTACGATAGAACAAGCTAGCATAGGACCACCTTTTGGAGAAGGTGGGATCCTCTTACACCCTCCATTGCTAGAAGGTCAAATCTCCACCTTTTGCTTCATTGGGGGATGTGAACTCCCCACAGATGAGGCAAGAGGCGCAAAGGAGGAGGAGGAGAAAACCGCAGTGGACACCACTAAAGTATTCAGCATGTCCACGGGTTTAGGAAATGGTAGGATGTCTGAAAGGGACATCAACAAGGGTAGTTCAGTCAATGGGGTGATAAAAACCTGCACCTTTTTGGGGCCAAGCATGTTCACACTCATAGCGGGAGCCGAAAGCAAGACTAAACTCGATTGAATAGAAGTAGAGGGGAGGAGAGAGGAGGACACATCAGGAGATCCTAATATAGGGGCAGTTGTTTCATCTTCCTTCTTCTACAAAGTGGCCTACTCAGATGTCAGAGCCTTTCGTCGATGCTTGCGCTCACACAAGGCAATTTCTACGACTCTTCAAGCTAGAGGTCGGGAGTTACGAAGGGATAGAAGGATCCTGCTGAGCCATAGGGGTGTCCACTATAGTCATTTCTGATGAAGGTACAAGCTCCTAAATGGGAGAAAGAGAAAAATATTCAAAAATAACGGGGGGAGTCAGCTCTAGGGCCTCGACAGTGGGCCTCTTCCCATTTACTGCTTTTGGAGTAGAAGCGGTGGGAGGCCGTGGAGGCTAAGACATAGATGATTCCATGTGGGGACCCTTCCTTTTGCCATATTGAATAGGCCTAAGCTTCATGGGTAGAATAGGAAGTTCAAATGTGAGACGCTTGGGATTTCGCCAAGCGGGCACCATAGGATTCTCGTAGGTGCAAAACAAAATATGATGGTATTGCAACAGGATGAGAGGAAGCATCAGATTAGACAACGAAAGAGGAAGGAGAGGGGACTTGAGGGCGCTTCTCTTCCTCTCTTCTACATGTCTTGGCAGCATCATTGTCGGCTTTTAAGTAGGCCCTATGTGAGACAACATAAGGAGATGGAGGGTACCTCACCTTAGGTGTCAAGTGACCTTTCCTGTACTTTTGATATGTCTGGAACAAGAGGTCCTTCCTAGGTGGGAGAGGACCAACAGGTGCAAGCCAAAATTGATCTAAGGAATAGCTATCACGTGCAACTGGTGATTTACAAGCAGTGTCATGAATCACATGCACTGAACCCCCATGAATGAACTTCAAACATTTGTGCACAACCGAGGGAACTACATTCATAGCTACTAGCTAGGGGATACCCAGCTTCACTCTGAAGAGTTCAAACCCTAGATTATGTCAAATAATAGGTTTATAGACTTAGGTTTGGTAAGGAATGACAAAATGATACTACCTAGGGGAGGTACAAAATTTTTGTTGTGTGTACAGATGGTGCTCATAGGTGCATTGTACCCATCTTTGTGCAAGAAGTTAATTAACATAATCTCCTCGATTATGATGTTCACTTGAGACGTCGAGTCAATAAGAACACCTACTACAATGTTCTCGTTGATCCATGCAGGGATATAAAGGGGAGATGGTTCTCTATTGAAGCCCATCAACAGGTCTTGCGAGGTGAAGGTTATACTTGGGCCACCACTAGCAGGTTGCTCAGAGGGGATAGGAAAATGCAAGAAAGAGGCCATCACTCACACTAAATATTAATCTCACAAAGCCCCTAAAAGGTTTACAATCGAATAGTGACCCAACTAAGGCTTCATTACACAACACTTACAGAACCTTCCAAGTATTCCTACTATGGGTCGAAGGTTGGGTTGTAAGGCAAGGGCCTCACAACACTCACACCTACAATGCTCCTAGAACATGAGGAAAGGAGATTTTGATATCGCAAGACAAAACCAAAATGGTTCATATCGGGTTCACCAAAAATGTAAGAGAGGGGGACCAACCACGTCAAGGCTCTAGGTCATAGAGAGCCAAGAGTTGAGGGTTGCCTTAACTTACCTCACTCTGAAATATTCCTTGGGGTAAGGATCGAGAATGATGAGCACTATAACGTACTTCTACTACTCTTTTGACCCTGAACTTAGGTTTGGGCTAGGCAAGATGGTTTTTGGAGTCGGTGTTGCACCTCAAATAGCTCTCTATCTGAGGATGACAGTGCGGTTCCAGGATGATAGCACAGTGCGTTGACATCCATAAGGCCAAAATATAGCAATTACAACAAAAACTACCAAAAGACCTACTTACAACCTAGTTACTTGATTGTGATGGGAAAAACAAAATAAGAAAGTATGAAAAATAGAGACAAAGATGATAAAGCAAATATATAAAGGCTGGGGTGTTGAAAATGATCTCACCAATGTGCTAGTTTGCCAACTAGCTCCACACAGACGTTCACCTACATACAAGAAAGAGGGAAAATTATTGGGGCTATATAGGGGCCTACCTCAATCAAACCCTTGTTTTGGTGTTTCCACATCCACGGACAACCAGAAAGCAACGGAGTAGAGTATGCGATAAAGGAAAGAAATTAATAAGCACTACAAAATAGTGTTATGCTACTCAATCAAATCACAAAGGAGAGGAGTGAAATTATACCTCCTCCACCCAAAAGCTCACTAGCTAATGGAGGAGTTATGGACTTGGCAAAGTCACCTCAACTACAACTATGATGAAGGGAGGCCTTTCAAGGCTCTGAACCCACGCTTCTACGACTTGCTTCACACTTGCAATGTGGAGTTGATGGAGTGTTGCTATTGTAATGGATTTTTGGAATGCTGCTCGAGTAGTGAAGTGAAGTGGAAAAATGCTAAGAGAACGTGAATCTGTTGCTTAGAGATCAAAATGAGATGAGAATGGATGTTTTTGAAGGTGGGATGGGAAGAATCTTCCATTTTTTAGGTTGTTAGTCGAGGAGGGACGTTACAATTCAATCCCAATCGGGTGTGTAACGCCTCTGCCAAGTTTAGACGCAGGAATCCGTCAGGGACGGTAGCGCACCATGCGAACATTTGTGCGTCACACGTGTGTCCCCAACAAATATTCTCTCACCAACACAAAGGACCGATGCCAAGTGGATTGAAGTCAGTTGGGTGATGTGGAATTTCGCCTTCGGATTTGATTTTCTAAGGTGAGGGTGCGTGAAAGGGGAATTTGCGTAAGGGGTGCAAATTTGCTCCTCTACACATATAAACCATAGAAATGGTATGAATATAACTTCTTCTATGAATAAAAATATGCACTTAATTAAAATATTTTCATTTATAACACATATTCACTAATAAACTATATAATAACATAAATAAAATTGTAAACTTGCATCTCACAAAATAATAATAATAATTTCTTATGTTATATTCTTTATTTCCTTTTATAGAGTAGACGCCATTGGTATTTATCATGTTATAGATGTTTAACCAAACTTTTTATGTGAAAATAAAGGACCATGATATAAATTTCACTAATTATAGCTTACTTTATGTACATAAAGGTAACTTTTATCTTCGGTAGCATATGAATCATATGTTATAAGCTAAGAAAGTTACATTTCCTAAAAGTGGTTATTCATAACTATTTTTTAAAATGATACTATGTATTTTATACAATTAATCCACTGAGAGGTTACACTAGCAACCATACTTTCAATCATGGAAAATCAATCTTACTATAAGATAGGTAAAACACAATACTTATATCTAACAACATTTTATACTATAAGGTCAAGTTTTATATTGATCTATACATAAGTTTACTTATTAACATGGATATATATATCATATGTTGAATTGTTACATCCCATAAATTAGTGGCAATAACATATATTGTCCTACCTGGTGAATAAGCCAAATATGAACAACATAACTAGTTTTTAACCATATTGGCTAGTTAATTTATTTACGAACAACAAGAATAGTAGAAAAAAAATTGGGCAAATAAGCTTTGCATGAACAACAAGAATAATAGATAACTATTTGGGTGAATAAGCTCTACATGAACAACAAGAATAATAGATAACTATTTGGGGGAATAAGCTATGCATGGACAATAAGATAAAGGATATCTATTGGAAAAAAGATTTCTTTGAAAGAAAAAAATAATTCTTTATACATTTATGGTTCAACCTAGATTTTTGGCTTCTTCAAAAATATTAGCTAATTATTTTTATGTTAACTTTATGATCTCATTATTATGATTCCAAAAGACCAGTGATTATATTTATGTACTAGAATACATCATACAACCATAATTTGTTTATGGAAGTTTCTCATTTCTTCTAGGCAGTTCATTAAATTGGTATTTATTTTGCCCCTACCCCTAAAGTGTGTATAGTGTCATGAGTAGTCAACTTGTGGCTTATAGTGTTATCAGTAGTCAACTTGTGGCTAGATTAACTCTTAATTAAGTCATATTATCATTATTATATTATTATTTAGTTATTTAGGTTGACCTAAGGCTTATATAGGATAATCTAGATTGGCCTGGGTGATATCCTAGGCATATATATATAGTATATATATAGGGTATAGTTAGGTTATTATTATCATGTTGAGTATTGTGTTCTTATTGAATACTATTGGAGGTATCCCCCTCGAGGTGAATTAGGAGGTTTCCCCCTCAAAGTGACATATTATTATCAAGTATTTGTAGCATATTTCATTTTATTTTTTTACAAATGATTACCAAAGGGGTAGCTCCCATAATATTTATCAAAACAATTACATTAGCTCTAGCACAAAGAGGAAAAACAAGAAACATATGGCCTCTATGTCCCCCTTTGACCACTCAATTTGTGTAGGCTTATACATGTTCTTATTAAATTTAATCATATATGCATTGATCTCATAATAGATACCAGGTAGCCCTTCGTGAGGAATGGCCACAATCTCCATCAAATCTTGTTGACAATAGCTCATAGAATTGTATATGTGTTATACCCATGTTGTCCTCCCTTATGATTCTCCAAATCACAATTTCATTGCATCCCCTTTTTTTCTTGAACAAGGTTTGCAATTGATCCTCCACCTTGTGATCATTGCAAACTTATTTAAGAATTCTAGGATCCCCATGGCATTCAATGCTAGGCCATTATTGCAACTGTTGAACATGTTGTAGTGGATTAACAACTGTCACGAGCCTGTAGCAACAAGCTTTCCACAAATTTGAAGAGGATCACCTAGCCTTACTTCATATCCATAAATGACCTTATTGCCACCATGAGACCACTATCAGTTCCTTTCATCATTTGGCCTTACGAAATGTCCTTGCACATCATTTTCTAGGAACACATCCAAAAACCTCCATGTGTCTAGTTGAATAGATATAATTTAATCTTTAGGTTGATCAATCACATGATTGGACAAATATTCCATTGCTCTGTTACCTTCTTGAAACAAATGTTTTATTAAAAAAAATGAGAAGCCAACAAGAATGGAACATATGCCATCCACCCACATCTTCAAGTTCTAATTTTCCAGCTATTTGGAGATGACAACATTGTAGAAGTTGTCAAAACCAACTTTAGACTCCAAGATCACCTGCATGCAAATGGATACCTGTCACAAGGAAGAGAATGGATGGAGAAAACAAACAAGGGTTTGAAGAAATATTCAACCACAAAGAAAGTATTCATTGATTGATAGGTGGATATTTTACAAAGAGTACATATGCCTGATTATATAGGCAAGTGCTAAACCTAGAATGAAAAGGATGTTGCCAAGTGTTCAAATCACACTTCATGTGACAATAAGAAACCCTAACCAAATACCCAGGGAATGATAACAAGATGGAGATAAGTTCTAGAAAAGACAACTCATCTTCTAGAAGGGAATCTTATCTCAACAACTTTACTAAATGATTAAATGCAACTTAGGACTAATATGATTAATTAAAAACCTCAGTTAACTTATGCTAGTGTAATAATTAATTAATTAATTACACTAACAAACATTTGTTACCACCATTGAATCTCCTTCAATATCGATCTCTTTCAAATTTAGATTTTGGCATGTCTAAAGTCCTTCAAACAGTGTAGCAAACACCACATAGTTGTGTGTACCTATGGGAAGCTTGACCGATCCAACACAAAACAAACTTCCATTGCATTTCATAATGATGAATCCTGCACTAGAGGCCCCAAGATTACCCCTAGATGCATCATCATAGTTGAGTTATAGTCTGCCAGATGGGGGTAACTCCCACCTAATAGAGGATCGATCCTCTTTATCTTTAGTAAAATTTCCTTTTAGCAGAATAAGATGATGCCAACGACATGTCATTTTATCATCCCAAGCAGAGAAGAAAAAACACTTCTTGTAATCACTTTTGTGTTTAAAAACTTGCTAATCCCAACTTCAATTTTTCTCAAAATTTGCTCCAGGGGAGCCTCCATTCCATTAAAGACTTGTGTGTTCCTCTCTTTCCAAATTTTTAATACTATCATGGTAGGTGTCACCTGATAGGTTGTCGTTAGGTCCTACTACTTTAGAATAATTGAGTGTCAATTAGTCGACCGGGCAGTGTCCAAGGTAGTTTGCAGAAGGAGAGTATTTGGATAACTCATTTTATATTTTTCTATTTTTCTCTTAAACTACGGAAATCAGTTCTAATCTAGGGCCATTACTTTTTAACTAGAAAATAATCTTACTCTAAGAAAATCTAGAAATACTAGATTAAAAAGCATAAGACAACTAATTGAGAAAGCATTACGGCTAAACTAGAAAGTATGGAAACAAGCAAACTAAATAATTGATGTACTACAAAAACAAAAAAGTAAGGAAATAGACAATTAAACATTTTTTCAAATAGTAAAGGACTTTATCAACTACAAAAAATAACTTATACAAATAAAAAACAATGGTGCTTCGGAACTACAGACTGGACTCTTCAACAACTTGTTACTTCCTACTGAACATCAATTTACCTTAAACAAAGAAAATAACTTAACAGTAAAATACTTATCTATCTAAGCTAACTCCCCTCGAGTGGCCAACTCGTGAGCTAATATTTTGTCCTTTGAATCACATAAGCTACAGGTTCTTAAATCCTTTCTTTCCAAACAGTCATCATCATTCGAAATTCAACAGTTACCAATAGACAGAAATCTTACAACTCATTTTAATAGTGCTTCAGAAAACCATGTGAACAACATAACAATACTTCATCTGTCTTATTCATTACTTGTGAAAATTACATTTTTATAGATAAATTTTTAACTAAATCCTAAGTTTAAGATGGCGTGGATAGCCATTGAAAAAGTCTTCCTCAACTTAAAACTAACTTGATGTCTTTAAAGCTCATAAACATAAGGAAGGCTCAAGAAGAGCCATAAATTTTTTTAACAACATAAATTTAAAGAGTAGAAACTAAATCTTTGGCGCATCATCCAGGTATCTAGGATTGGCTCGCAACATTACTCTTGAGGCACGTGCTGGATAAACTTCTATAACAGTCGCATGATGACTGGTTATTTCCTACAAAAACGCTCAAGTCAACCCATTAAACCTGCTTTGGTAAATTTCCTCAATTGATCCAAAGAAAGAAAGAAAGTATAATTTCCCTTAAAATAAGCAATTACTTCTCCTAAAGTTTAATAAATTGGCACAGGCTTAGGATTGAGTTAGCAAAATTCAGCTTTCTAGTTTTGATTATGATGAGGTTATTTTTACCTCATCATCACCTTCTAAAGTCTAGCCCATAGAGAATCGTAGCCCAACTTTGGCCATCCACAAAATATATCCTTTACCATGTTGGCTAAGGGCCCATTCTAGTATAACATCCCTTTAAAATTTTCCCAAAATTCTTGTGCAATTGGACACTGAACCAATAGATGGTCGATGGTTTCATCTTGGGATTTGCACAAAGGGCATCAAAAGGGACCTTCAAAACCTAGTTTTTGGAACCTGTCACCAGTAAGAATCCAATTCTACAAGGCCAACTAGGAAAATGCATTTGCTGTAGGAAATTTTTTGGAGTCCCAAAACAGGTCTATTGGCCAAGGGGCCTTTTCACCCTTGATTGAAGCAAAAACATATCCACATTTGATCGAATATTCGCGCACCAAAATATTTCATCCTCCTCATTTGTTAATATAATGTATCTACTATTTAGTTCTTTGATCATAATTTCCTATTGCTCCAAATTCAACATCCTAAAATCCTTCCATTTGTAAGTGATCATGTTGCCTAGGTAACTAATGATCATGTGATCCTGCATGGTTTTGACATAAAACTCCACTGTAGCCAAATGGAGATCGGTAAGACCACATATGGCATTAAGATCCTTGTATTTATTCCACGAGTCTAACTAGAAAGAAGAAAACCATCCATTTTTAATTTTCCAAGATAGTTGATCAGTAATCAATTTCCTACATTTGCTCATAAAATTTCATATCGATGATCCATGAGGAAGTTCAATCATAGTTAGGGATTCACGAGGGAGATGCTTCATCTAGATATTTCCTTTGTAGCACTTTGCACCAAAATGCATCAAGATTCCTATACATCCACCATAATAGTTTAGCTCTAAGAGTCAAATTTTGCCTTTTATATATCCCACACTCCAATGCCACCTTCCTCTTTGCTTTTCTTCACTACGCCCTAGGACACAAGTGGAAATATCTTTTTATCATTTGATCCATCCCATAGGAATTTCCTCTGAAGGGATATTGATTTTCTTGCCATACTACTCATGATTTCCACACATGATAGCAAATAAATAGGTATCATGACAAGAACAGTTTTAACCCTGGTAATTTGGCCTACCATCGACAACCAATGCCCCTTCCAACTTTTTGTCTTCTTGGAACACTTTTGTTTTGTACTTTCCCACAACTTTTCATGATTGATGCCACAAAACAAAGGGACCCCAAGGTATGTCACTAACAACTTATCTTTTTAGAAACTTAACAAGTTTGTAATTTGCCTTTGGCATGGGGGAGGATTATTAAAAAAATAAATTCATGATTTTTCTCTATTAGTTTCCTGTCCAGAAGCCAAGTTGTAATTCGCCAAAACCTTGTTGATTGTGACTACTCCTTTCAATGTGGAAGATCCAAACAAAAAAGTATCATCAGCAAAAAATTGATGTGTGAAGGTTCGTTGATAGTAACAATACCCATCCATTCATTTGTCATGGATTTCAATTGAATTCTTCTACTCAACATGTCCACCATGATCACAAAGAGCAAGAGAGACATAAGGTCGCCTTGCCTCAAACCTTTGGCCCAATCAAAAAAGCCACAAGGATTTCCATTAATAAGAATGGAAAAATGTGGTATCGAAATGCAACTGAAGACCCACCTTATCCATTCCATACTGAAGTCGAATCTTTCCAATACCTTAATTATAAATGTCCATCTGACAAGATCATATGCTTTATTGATGTCTAACTTTAGTAGCATACCTTTGAGATTATCTTTTTATGGAACAAAATAACCTCGTGATCTATAATAGCCCCATCTGTGATATTCTGATCTGGCACAAATCCACTTTGTTCTAGCGATATAAGCTTTGAGAGAATGAGTTTTAGCATGTTGGCCATAAACTTTACAATAATTTTATAAATAGTATTGCATAGTGAGATGGGTCTAAATTCACCAAAGGAGGCACAATATTCTTTTTTTGGGATCAATGTTATATTTGTGTTGTTTGTCCTTGAGAATTACCTTTTTCTTCCTTGACTCCTCAACGAATTTGATAATGTACCCACCCATAAAATCCTAGCAAAAGTGAAAAGCATCAGTCATGAAGTCATCCAGACCTAGAGCTTTGTTGAGGTTAAGTTGGAAAGTTGCCATTTTGACTTCCTCATATGATATTGGTGTTGTCAACATCATGTTGTTGTCATGATTGACAAGATTAGGAATGACATCCACAAAGTGATTTTTTAGTGGCTTCTCATCGCCATTACCACCCAACAACTCTTGGAAGTGTCAAAATCCTTCAACTTGAATCTCTTCAGGGTCTGAAAGAAACCTACCATCAACACCATTTAACTAACATGTCTTGATCCAACTTCTCTTCATTTTAGTCAAATTGTGGAATAATTTTGTGTTTGAATTGCCTTCCCTTAACCAAAATTCCCATGATTTTGGCTTCTAATAACATTCATCCCTTGCTAAGACTTCCCTATACTTGACCAATAAGAGTTTCTCTTTATATTATATTTGTTTCATTCCGCTTTGAATCACTGCGTTGCTTCGATCTTCCATCTCCTTGACTCTAAAATTTTCTATGAAGATATTCCAAAAAGACCTCTAGTTCCAATCCTTTAATTTATTCTTCATCAACTATAAACGCTTTCAGAAAGTATACATCTTGGTTCATACAAAAGAATTTGATTCTAACCACCATGTTTCCATTACGATGTTTAGGTTTGGGTGACAAAGCCACATTTTCTCAAATCTAAACTAGCATTTGGGTGGAGAGGCCTCCTCCACAATGAGTAATTCAGCCTGATAATGATCTAACAATGGGCTCAATTTAATTAGAGATGAAGGCAACAAAGATGTGATTATCCAATTTTTTGATAGCAAAAAATGATCTAGTCTTTTTGTAATATTTGTAAAAGCATCCCTTCTATTGTTCCATGTATACAAACCATTGGAAGGTTTTATATCGATGAGACCGTTTTTTCCAACAAAGGCTACGAAGTTAGGTTGAGTCTAAATTTATGTTCGGATCCCACCCAAATTATCATTAGGATCTAATATGGCATTAAAATCGCTAACCATAATAGAATTTATACCTCTAGTGTCTAAATTAGCTTCAATATCAGCCCAAAGAACTCTCTTATCCTCAATTTTCATAGGGCCATATACATTATAGATCTGATATTTGATGCTAGATGAAAGACTAACCACTTGAGCCTTTAGCCAGTGATCGTTTTTTACCAGCATTGAAACAACCAATTTTTCAAGCATCCACATTAGCCCCAAATTGCTTGATGCCCCTATTGAGTTGCTAAAATCCCCAGTCCAACCCTTTCAATGTTTGACAAAAGCTTCAACCTCCAGTGATGATAGCTTGGACTCTTGGATTAAAGCTAATTTAATCAATTGATTTTGCAAATGGAATTTGATAATATGCCTTATGTTAGGGGCATTTAAGCCCTTAACATTCCATGTTTTGTTTTCATTGTTCTCCAAGGGAGATATCTCCCCTAGATTACAACAAGTAGGTTCTAGTGGAGGCATGTTCACGCCTTAAGCCATCTTCCTCCCTTTTTTGTTTATTTGATTTTTGACATGTTTTGGTTTCCATAGGGCCATTATTCAGAAACTTGACAACCAATTGACTTATTTTCCTTGGATCAATGATGTCCAAAGCATCTGTCTCAGGCTTGAGCTCAAAAAGAAATCACCATAGTTGTTTTCTACATGGGCCTCGTATATGGAGGGTCTCGCCTCTTGGCTACTAATAGGCTTCATTGTATCATCCATTATGTTGATCTCTGTTAGGATCAATGACCCATTCTTTGGTGAAGAGATGGAATTTGGAGCAGGGGAGAATGAATCACCATAGGAGAAGATGGTTGATCCAAGGCTATTTCATTCTTTAGGGCCTTAGAAGCCCATTCTTTTCAATGGTGTTTCTCACATCGGTCTTTGTAGTGTGCTCTACTCCCACACCTCAAATAAAAATACTTCATTTCCTCAATTCCGACCATCTACCTTCAAATTGCATTGCTCATTCTAAGATTTATAAAAGAAAGGATCATCGAGAAGGAAATGGTCCTAACATGCACATATAAAATCAAGCCATCATCTTTCACATCTACCTCTATGTTTTCCCCAAGCTATTTCTAATTTTCTCTAAAAAATATTCAAACCAGAATTTAAGTGGTAGATTATACAATCTTAGCCATAACAGACCATCTAAGGGTTTTGTGCATCTTGGATCAAAATTTGATACCCATTTTTGGATGAAAATGAGTTGATGAATTTCCATGGCCCTTTTGATAAAATTTCCTATGGCAGGTTCATTAAAACAAACCAAAAATAAATTTTTGGACATAAAATATATTTCTTCCACATTATTCTAGTTTGTGTTAATCCATCTTTTGATCACTTCCCTTTGAGGGTTTTCACCCAAAATTCTACCTATAATTGTAGTGTGCGAGTAGGCTTTAATGTTGTGACCAATGGAATAGTATAGGCTAACTACACTTGATCCATGAGGATTTGAGGCGTACTTAAGCCACTAAGCATCAATCCAATAAGATCATTCAATGTAAACTAAGCTAAGAAGCCATTAAAAACTAACATATTAAAATACGAAAGCTTCATAAGCATCTATTCTAAGCTATTGAAACTTATCCTATTGGGGGAGTGGTGTCGCATTGATGTGGAATGGATCGTCGAGAGGGAAACAACCCAGATCACCAGCTAAGGCCCCTAAATGACCGCTGAGTGATGAAGGAGGTAGGAGTGCAAAGACAGCTAGGAGGTTCGCCTAGAAGCAATGATCCTTGAAAGAGTCCATAATAGCTTACTACTCGAGCATTCTTGCACCGAAGATGATCGAGACTGAACGATTTTCCGAAGCTATGGGATGTAATAAAAGATACATCGGTAGGGGAGCGTTCTGCCTCAGAGGGAAGTGTCTGCGTGAGAAGATGTGGATGAAGCGGAAGCGAGAATGTCGGCTTGAGTAATACAAACATTGGTGAGAATCCAATGCCCTGAAAAACCTAAGGATTCCTTCGCAAGGTTCATCCATGGAGGGTGAGTCAGGGCCTAAGATCAGGCTGAAAGGCGTAGTTGATGGACAACAGGTTAAAATTCATGTACTACGCTTTGTTGGTCCCGAGGGACGGAGTAGGCTAAGTTAGCCCTTAATATGGTTATGAGGTTCAAGGTTAGAAGGTGACCCCAAAAAAAGCGGGGTCAAAACGGGGTAGAGAAAATGCCTCGAGCCAATGTCTGAGTATTAATGAATTCCAGCGTGGAAACACGCTGGGTAACCCACGTCATACTCCTAGGAAAAGCTCGAACGACCTTCAACAAATGGGTACCTATACCTGAAACCAACACAGGTAGGTAGGTAGAGAATACCTAGGGGCATGAGATAACTCTCTCTAAGGAACTCGACAAAATAGCTCTATAACTTCGGGAGAAGGGGTGCCTCCTTGTAGATAAGGAGGTTGCAGTGAGTAGGCCCAAGCGACTATTTACCAAAAACACAGGTCTCTGCAAAGTTGTAAGACGATGTATGGGGGCTGATGCCTGCCCAGTTCTAGAAGGTTAAGGAAGTTGGTGACCTGATGACAGGGAATCCAGTGACCGAAGCCTCGGTGAATGACGATCGTAACTATAACGGTCCTAAGGTAGTGAAATTCCTTGTCGGGTAAGTTTCGACCTGCACGAAAGGTGTAACGATCTGGGAACTGTCTCAAAGAGAGACTCAATGAAATAGACATGTCTGTGAAGATGCAGATTACCTGCACCTGGACAAAATGACCCTATGAAGCTTTATTGTTCCTTGGGATTGACTTTGGGCTGTTGTTGCGCAACTTAGGTGGAAGGTGAAGAAGGCCCTCTTCCGGGGGGGCATGAGCCATTAGTGAGATACCACTCTAGAAGAGCTAGAAGTCTAACATTGTGACTGAACCTACTATCCAAGGGACAGTCTTAGGTAGATAGTTTCTATGGGGTGTAGGCCTCCCAAAAGGTAATGGAGGCATGCAAAGGTTTCCTCGGGTTGACCGAAAATCGGTCCTCGAGTGCAAAGGCAGAAGGGAGCTTGACTGGAAGACCGACCCGTCGAGCAGGGATGAAAGTCGGCCTTAGTGATCCGATGGTGCCGAGTGGAAGGGTTGTCGCTCAATGGATGAAATTTACTCTAGGGATAATAGGCTGATCTTCCCCAAGAGTTCACATCGACGGGAAGGTTTGGCACCTCGGTGTTGGCTCTTCGCCACCTGGGGCGGTAGTATGTTCCAAGGGTTGGGTTGTTTTCCCATTAAAGTGATACGTGAGCTGGGTTCAGAACGTCGTGAGACAATTCGGTCCATATCCGGTGCAAAAGTTAGAGCATTGAGAGGACTTTTCCATAGTACAAGAGGACCGGGAAGGATGCACATATGGTGTACCAGATATCGTGCCCTCGGTAGACGTTGGGTAGCCAAGTGTGAAGCAGATAATTGTTGAACACCTATAAGTAAGAAGCCTACCTCAAGATGAGTGCTCTTAGAAGGTCATGGTGAGACAAGCCATTTATTAGACGATAGGTGTCAAGTGGAAGTGCAGTGATGCATGCAACCGAGGCATCCTAAGAGACTGGAAGATTTGAACCTTGTTACTACATGACCTGATTGATCTGATCGAGTTTTGCAGATGTGATAAAGAATTAAAAAAATTGATTCTTTTTCTTTCTAAACAATAAGCTGAGAGAATCCAAGAAGTTTTTATTGCATAGCTCCATTCGTATCATTCTGAGTTTCTCTACTTTTAGGGCCTGAAAAGCCCTGCCAAGTAGAGAAGAGAACTCGACAAGTACTAACTAATTATGGCCTTCTTCGTTTATGATTTGAAATTCTGATGTCTTAGGCATAGGGGAACCACACCAATCCATCCTGAACTTGGTGGTTAAACTTTACTGCGGTGATGATACTATAGGGGAAGCCCTGTGGAAAAATAGCTCAATGCCAGAATAATAAAAAAAAGCTTACTTATTTTTCAAAATAAACCCAACCCCAACATTCTTTTTTTCCCATTCCACACTACGAAATGGAATATTTGTGATCTTGTGGAGACGGGGCCTGTAGCTCAGAGGATTAGAGCATGTGGCTACAAACCACGGTGTCGAGGGTTCAAATCCCTCCTCGCCCACAACAATCCACTATAGAGAGACTATGAGTATCTCTTGCAGTTCTATATAATATAGAATAAAATGACTATGATTGCTCTCGAACTAGTAAGAGCACTGTGAATACCAATAGCTCAATTTGTGTTGAAGCTTTGGAAATTTACTAAACAAAGGTCAGTAAGGGTCTGTACATGGCGTATACTACTATTTTGAATATGTTAAAGATTATATAGAACAGTTATTTGTGGTGGTGATTGACCACCACCTCCCCTTGTCCTGAAGGCTTTCAGAAGAAAAAAAAAAAGGAGGGATTCCTATCATAATCTATTATGCTTATAATATACACTAGAATAGGCATAAGAAGGTGAAGGTCTTTCGAATAAACCTTTCCATTGAATTTTTCAATCGTTGATGCACTTGTCATAAGTTGTTTCAAAGAAACGACATATATAGAGACTTCATACCTTCGTTATTCCTTAGTAGCTCAGTGGTAGAGCAGTTGACTGTTAACCGATTGGTCGTAGGTTCAAATCCTATTTGAGGAGAGTCTTTTTCTTCAGGCACTTGTTTTTTATGAACAAGTAACAAATTATCCAAATTATGAATAAGATATTGTCGATAACAGAGATTGGACCAGAAAAAGAGGAAAAAAACTGTCCAATTTATAGAGCTGAATTAGATTAAACCTCTATTCGCTCCAACATATATATATATATATATATTTAACTATCGATCTTAATCTCATTGATCATTTTATCCCGACAATGTTACCAACTTCCACGTGTAGATTGAGAATACTCTAAAACCCGGGGCTAGCGCACTCATTTATTTCAAATTATGAGCGAGCTAAGGTAATTTATTCGATCTTCTTGGGGATTTTATTTTGTTAAATGAAGTATTGGACCATTTCCCAATCCCTTGGATAATGAGCTTGTTTCAATTAGTTTTACTAAAGAAAACTGATGAAATTGATGAGAAATGTGTTGTAAAACATGATTAAAGCTAGATAAAATAAATAAGATTTCAAAAAATAAGGATGAATCAAAGGTTAAGGATAAGTCTGTACCAACATTTGGTGCAGATGTTTCCTCTAGGAACTAAGATGAGAGCTTCAGCTTAGGGTGAGAATTAATGGAAAAAATTTCATCCCCTGCCAAAGAACTAGTGTTGATGCTTTAGCACATGGATATGAGATGTGGGTCAATGTTCTTGATCTATTGGAGAAGATCCTGGTAGAAAATATCATGATGCAAAAATTTGCGAAGCATTTGAAGCTTGACTGTGCATTCAGTTTAGGGTTTGACAACTTTATCGGTTGAAGCATTTATTGCAAATTAGGTCATGGTGGAAGGTTTCTAACATCTACACTTAATCAAATTTCATTTTCAATCGAGTATTCAAGAGAAAAGGAGTAGACAAAGAGCATTGCAGTGTGTTTGAAGCAATTGAGATTTGGTGCTAGTGAAACCCTAGCCGAACAACGAAGTAAAAGGGTTATTGAGGTCACAAAAAGACCCCAACCTAAATTCAAGAAACATCTTGATAAATCCATGGAGGTTGAATCAAAAGGCGCATTTTTGAGGGTTCCTTGTGGTGTCTTGCACACTGAGGACATGAGAATCTACATTTATGGAAAATTAGAAGAGTATGGTCACTTGAAGCTTGGTGATGTGTGGGCAAATGAGCTCACTAGTGATGATTTCACACTCAAGCCAGAATATCAAAATTTGGTAATGAAGAAGCTCAATGTGTGGCAAGGGTTTCCAAAAAATTTCCATGATGATACTTGGGTAAGGATTGCATTGAGCTGTATTCACAATAAGTTTGTGTGGATGGATATTCCCAAGATGATAAAAAATGAGGTAATTAGGGAGGTTATAGGTTTGTGTTCCATCAGACCAGTTTTGGTACTCAAATTAGTGAAGAATGAAGTGGTTATAGATTTAATTGATGCTAAGTATGACAAGAGAGCCTTGACCATCAATCACATTAGAAACCCTATGGTGAAGTATGCCACAATGATGATTGGGTATAAGATCTACTTTTCAAATAGAGATAGTTTAGTGTCCACCAATGCCATCAATACTGCCTATGAAATGGTTAAGAAAGGAGATGATTATGACCTATGTGAAATTTTGAGACAATAACTGATGGAAAACTTACAAAAGACAAAAGATTATAGGTATCCTTTCAAGTATGACACACTAGTTATTTATTTATTATTTCACTTTTTGAAAGAACTCCTTAGAACAAAGAGTGTGGTGTGGTTAAAAGGTAGACCTATTGAACACCAAATTAAGGAATTTTTGAGAGGTCTTGGAGATGCAAAGGCACAAGGTGAGGCTCTTGTGGAATTATTTGTAGTGTTTCACAACATAATACAAGAAAGAGAGAGGTTTACTCAAAATATGGTGGAGAATTACAAGAATGACATTACATCCTTGGTGACTAAGGATGAATGTATCATACAGGCTATAGAACCTAGAACCGTATGGATCCCAGAAATAGGATATAAAATCATTGAGGAAGATATTGTGGGGACCACATATTACATGTTGAGAAAACCTAAGGACACCTTTGAAGAGAGGTATGGAAATTATGAGGAGAAGTCAATGAAGGTCCACATGGACTAGAGGAAAAAGACCATTACAAAGATAGTTGATAGGATGACTACACAATTTATGGAGACTATGGGCCTCACAAAAGAATAAGTAGAAAAAGATATGTTTATGACTGGTTCTTTAGAAGGTTCATCAAGTGTAAGGAGATTTGGTAGAGAAGCTACTGTTAGAAACCAAGATCACCTGCATGCAATCACCTGTCACATGCAAAATA
Source organism: Sequoiadendron giganteum (assembly GCA_007115665.2). Classification (NCBI taxonomy): domain Eukaryota; kingdom Viridiplantae; phylum Streptophyta; class Pinopsida; order Cupressales; family Cupressaceae; genus Sequoiadendron; species Sequoiadendron giganteum. The sequence goes on along the minus strand of CM021108.1, from coordinate 441,097,439 downwards.
CATGCAGAACCAAAGAAGATGTTTTGTAAACCTTAAAGTAAAAATGCATTATTGAGAATCAATTATTACAAAGAGATCAATCCTTATGAAGGAGATCAAGAAACCCTAAAAGGGAAACCCTAGTGTGCACACTTAATAATTAATCAATTATTCATGTGCCTAAGTTTAACTTAAGTACCTAAAGGAATAAGTGACTTAATTAATTAACTAGTATGATATAATTAATTAAGTGTAATAACTTATTACTCTAACACCCCCCCTTAACATGAACTTCAGAAGAAGCTAAAACACTAGAAAAAGATGCATGAAAACAAATATGTGTCTCGACAACTAGGCCTGATTAGGTACCCATTTACAAATGCAAGAATGAGGTAGAGAAGGAAAACCCAGTGGGACAAAACCCCCCTACAATGAGATGACCTGCTGCAAAGAAGCACTGGAAGAACACTGTAGAGTAACACTGGAACCGTAATTTGACAAGCAAGGAAAGATACTTCTGTTTACAAGAAACCATATCGGAATCATAATAATGCAACAACAAACCTGATGCCATAGAGCACTCGAAAACTCCAAATGGGAATAGCCCTGGAATCTATGAAGTAGTAGTTGATTATTGAATGATGTGATACTGAAATGAAGCGCAAAGATGCAAGTTGCACTCTTCCAACTGCCAAAACATCCAAGTAATCTCCAAAACACCCATCGGGATAAATCTGGAATAATGATAAACCTAGGACATATACAAAAAAATTTACATGGACAGTGACATAGAGCTCCTCAATACCTTTCCAACGCCGCAAAGATAGCAAAAATCGGAGATCGTGGCAACAAGTTATGAGCTCAGAAGTGATAAATAAACATCTAACTTCAAACATAAATAAATTTAGTAAAATAGAAAATTACTATAAAATAAACTGCACCACAGGATATTTCTCAGAACCAGCTTTCCGACGATATCTAGTTTGCCCGATTTCGATACCGTATGCCCAAGTTATGCCAAAAAGAAAAAAACTACTCGTTTAGGGAAAATCAAGGTTAGGAGGGGGCAAAGAGGCCACACGGCCGCTGATATCAGTACTGACCGAGCATAAATTTGATGGCCATCTAGCCATCACCATAAAAAATTGCCCCCCTGAAAAAGCTTTTGGGCCCCTGGTCCTCCATAGGACCTCGGCGGGTGCTGGAGGTGGTCAAGGGCCAGGCGAAGAGCTCCTGGTCCCCCATAGGACCACAGACTTCGTTGGAGGGCCCGCAAGTGCTGACTCAGACCGACGACTAGATGGCAGAGAAGGTTGGCGATGGTCGCGGGTCTCGTCTGCACTGAAAGTGTCGACTCGCAAACCAAAAAATGTGTTTTTTAATATATTTTTTTTAATTTTCGAGCCTCGTAACGTGTGTTAGGAGGCCGTACGACCTTCTTGGAAATTGTTTTTTGCCTCAAAAACCAACTTCTGAGAAATCAATAAAACAATAGGCGTTCTTAGGGTTTGGCCGATGTGAACGTGATGGTGGCCTCCATTTGAGCCCAAAGTGGCCCGAAAAATTGGCTACCCCCAGATCTTGCAAAAAAGATGCCTGTGGAAACCCTTGCACTTGAAACTCATTGAAAGGCCATATCTTCAGATCACGAACAAGCAGCTACAGGTCTGGAGCTCTGATACCATGTTAGAAACCAAGATCACCTGCATGCAATCACCTGTCACATGCAAAACCAAAGAAGATGTTCTATAAACCTCAAAGTAAAAATGCACTATTGAGAATCAATTATTACAAAGAGATCAATCCTTATGAAGGAGATCAAGAAACCCTAAAAGGGAAACCCTAGTGTGCACACTTAATAATTAATCAATTATTAATGTGCCTAAGTTTAGCTTAAGTACCTAAAGGAATAAGTGACTTAATTAATTAACCAGTATGATATAATTAATTAAGTGTAATAACTTATTACTCTAACAACTACCACTCCTCCAGTTGCCCAAAAGTCCTTCAGGACTAAGCCTACTTGAGGAGAAAATATAGAAGTACCTGAATGCGCTCTAGTGAAGGAAAAGACTTCTCTAGTAAAATAGAAAGAGAGGGTTGAGAAGGAAAAGGCTGCTATGACAAAACAACAAACTGGCCCTATGAGAAGGAGGGTGAAAAAGATGGCAACAATGGAGTAGTATGTGGGTGTTAATGTTGAAGATGATGAAGAAGAAGAAGGACCACAATTGGTTTGGAAGAGGAAAACAAAAGCTTCACAAGGTGAAGCTAGTTCAAAGAAGAAAAAGATTGATATTGTGTATATAGATGAAGAGGTTGAAGTAGAAAAAGAAAAACAAGCCTTTGTGATCCACATGAGAGAAAAGAAAGCAGAGCCTAGCAAGAATAAGAAACCAAAAGAGAAGAAAAAGCAAAAGAAGAAACCTTTGGTAAGGACTCAAGTCCTATAAAATTCGATACTTTATTTAATGGGATTGTGCAACATGAAATGTTAGTAGGAACTATTAATTTATACATAGAGGCTGATGAGGTGGACAAAGCCACCATTGTAGAATCCATTGTAAAATATATTCACTTTTGAAGTAGATATGAGAATTATAGAAAAACAATTAACTGCAAAATTATGGAATGCATTGATTGAGAGAAGACAAGAAGCCATAGAGAAAGAGGCTAAATTGAAATCCTATGCATTAGAAAAGATCAGTGCACCTCTTTACAAAGAGAATAAAGCCACATTGGCTAAATTATATAGTAAGGAGTTTTGCATGGAGCAAAGGGTGACAACAGTTGGTGTAGGTTTTTATTTTCCTAGTGGGTTAATTTCTTTTCCCTTAGTCCTAGGTTATTCCTACACTTAATTAAGCTTTCTTAGGATAATAAAATAAGTTTATGACTAGGAGATAAGTTTGTGGTGTCCCCTTCCTTAAAGTTTGGAACACTTTCCACTTTTGGTGGCATCCTCCACTTTGGTGGTCCATCTCCAATTTTTGTGGTTGACTCCTATTGGTTGGATTTGCCACCTACCTCCTCTCCTAGGTTCTATATAAACTCACTACTTAGCTTGTATTTACATCTTTTGGCCTAGATCTTTTGTATTGATCTTTTCAACTTGGAAGCTCTTAATGCAATATTGTCACATTGACATTGCATAATCACTTAGAGTCTTGGTTTACATTCTTATGTTTTTCCATTTTATGTAACTTTGATTTTCTCTTATAAAGTTCCTTGGGTTATTCAATCTATTTTAGATTTCTAACATGGTATCAGAGCTTTTGTTTTGAGAAATATAAGTTCATAGATTCTTGATTGAGAGATTGAGTTTTCTTGTAAAGATCTTGTAAATTCCCACATGCGCTTCTCTTACATTTTGAGTGATCTAGAGAATCAGAAAGGATTTGCAAAGATCTAATAACCTCTACATTTTGTATATATGTTTTGTGAGATCTAGGTGATTGCAACATTTCTGGTTATATTGGCAATATTTTGACTATTCCAATGCGTCCAAAAGGCTCGAGAAAGTCATATTTGGCTTTTCTTTCATCCAAATTGGAGATAATTTGACAAAGTTGCAAATGAGGGTTTGAAGCTCAGATCCGGTGAATAGTTTTTTCCAAGAGCATTTTTAGCAAAAGGACCTTGCCATTGTGTCTGGGTGTCCAATTCCATGAATTTTGATATATAATTACCTATATTTGGAATAATTTATTCCTGGAGAGTCGTATGAACCTCTAGGCTGCGTAATTACGATTTTATTAAAAAAAACTACAAATATTCTTTATTCGGCGGTGTATTTAAAAAAAAAATGCTTTAAAAAGCGATGCACTAAGGATTAAAGCCTAGTGCCTAGCATTTGGGCTTAAAAGATCGCAACACAAAGGCTGCTCTTTTCAACCATAAGCCACGAGTGATACATAGCTGCCAATGGCTTCTCTCTATAAGCCACAGTCAATTTTAATTGTAGGCATTTGTAATAACCATAAAATTCAAGGTTAAATCATCGGTAAACACTTTAAACTGAAAAGTGTTAAATATAAACTGCTAGCAGTTTTGTAAATGTCGATCAAAACCACCACCTGTTTCTCCACCACTGCACCGTCAGAGTGTCGCTCAGCTTGGCGACGACACCCACTGGCCACCAAGGAGCCACTAGGGCTCCCCCACTAGGCCAAATTGGGCCTTTTTTTCAAACTTGCATAACTTTTCACCATGGTGTCTGTTTTTCAAAAACAAGATATCATTGAAAAGATGGAGATGAGAAATTTCTATCCATAGAGGTATTGAGAAGATTTTTTTCCATTGTGTACTAGATATTTTAGGTTGAAGCTATTTTGTGCTAATTTCTTCAACATTCCATAACTTTCGCCCTGATGATCGAATTTTCAAAAACAAATAGGTGTTGGAAAGGTCTTGAAAAGAACCACACACTTATAAGGCTATTTTTTTCAATTTTTTTTTGTCTTAGGTTCATTTTATATCAAAATTTATAATTTTGACTATTTTGAGCCTATTGAACATTGTATCTTTGAAAAATATTTTAAACACATTGAATTATAAAGTGCCAACCTTATAATATTTGGGGGGGTGATCTTTGATACTAGTGAAAAGGGTGGGGGTTTTCTTGGTGTTCTTGTTCATGTGTTCATTTTATTTTCATATTTCTTTTTGCATTTCTTCATCATGGCATCAACAATAGTTCCTATTCTAACTACATACAACTATTTTGAGTGGAAATCACAAATAGATATTCACTTAATAAGACTTGGTTTGCATAGAGTAACGATGGGACTAGAAATTGAACCAAATAAATATGAAGAAAATCCTAAGTGGTTTAACAAATGTGATGTAGCATATGGAGAATTGTGTGTCTATATCTTTTGATTTACTCTTTCATATTGAATCTTTCAATACTCCAAATGAAATATGAAAAAAGCTAGAATCTCTTTTTGGCACACAAGATTCTATGAGGTGTCATATGTTGGAGAATGAAATAATTAGTTTAAATCCAAGCAACTTCAACACAATCCAGCATTTCTTCACCAAATTGAAATCACTAAGGCTACAACTACAACAATGTGGGATTGGTAAGAAATATGAAAAAATAATTCTAAGTATTCTCTCAAAGTTAAGTTCTGAATATTCAGTGTTTGTTTCTACCTTCTATGCTACTAAGGATGCACTTGGTTCTCAATTCAAAATTCCATATTTGGATGATTTTTCTACTTCTTGTTATCAACAAAGTATACACCCTAGTGCTAAGCTATCAACTTAACTACCTGCTGATACATGAGAACACTCCTACACTTGTGGGTTGCCTAAAACTTGGAGTGAACCTCTAGAAAAGGTTGAATCCCTTTGCTTGATCACCTAGAACTTGATCAATCCTACTTATTATGAAGGAAAAGGGTAAGAATGAGACTGAAAATAACTTAAAATGCTTGGAAATGATTAACTACAACTAACTAGGCGATGCACCAAATTGTTTATTCAGACCTATAACTTGATGTTTGACACACACAATTGCTCAATGATTTAGTTGTAGCATAAAACAACTCAAAATTTCATCATACCTATGCATAAGTGTTTCATAGAAAAGTGGGACACTCACAACTCAAGAAGGAAAGAAGATTTCACAACTTCTTGTTGCTTCTATCCTTGACACAATCATATGACCTACATAGAAGATATGATATATCTTGCCTAAAGGTATTGAAAGAGACATACATAAGAGGAATCACATAAGATTTCACAAGTACATTCATCAATCTTCACTTTGCACACAATGAAACAAGCTTTGAGAAGGTAAAATCAACTAAATTTTAATGATAAAAGGTGTTTTTTACAACTTGTACAAGTTTGAAAATGAGTTAAAATACTATTCATGCTTGAAAGAACTCATAAAAGTTACAATACGCAACTGGTAAACAATAAGAACTAACTAAAAAAAGGCCTAAAAGATGAGCCTTATAGTTGTGCAACAACTTACATGAGAATAGGAACATGTGTGTGAGAGAGAAGGATAAGTCTTCACTTCATCTTGTTGGGTCAAGCTCATTTGATCATCCAAAACAGTAATACTTGCTTTTCAACCCCTTAAATTGCTCCAAAAAGGTGTTAGAGTGGTTTAAAAGACTTGCCTTGACCCCTTCTACTATCAAAGCACTTAAAACAACTCTTAAAATCTCTCAAATGCTCCAAAATTGGGTCCAAACTGCCCCTACATCTTCTTAACCTGTTTGCAAAACTCAACCAACATCCCTATATGCTTGCAACTATTCATGAATGCTCATCAATCCTGCTCAACTACTACAACTACATATCCCATGCTTATAGGACATGTGAGGAATAGTTTGAAATGGTCAAAAACCTCCTAGGGAATGACACATGTTCATGTCCTAAAACTTCTTTAATATTGATCTCAGTCTTTGCTACACAATAGATTGTCCTTTTTCTGGTCTATCCTATGCATTTTATCACCGTTGTTCCTCTATCTTTGACCGTTATTCTCTTAGTTCATAAGTAATTATTTCACTCTTTAACCCTCGCACTAAGTACCTTTCTAACAACAAATTGAAAGAAATATTAACAAATTCAAAATTTCATAGCTTCCAAAGTACATCTAACATCAAACCTTCAAAGGCATTATGAGAGAGATTGAGATACTCTAGTGTTGGCACTAAACTAATACCCTTAAGAGACACTGTCACTTTGTCACTATTTTGTATCCTTGACCTTCCCTAGATGCATCAACAAAAAATTTGCATTCCTAGCACTAGACTGTGGTTTCAAATCAGTCCCTTCATTGAACCTTTGTCAATGTATACATCCTTTAGAAAGTGCCAGTGTCACATAGTTCAGTCTCCCTACTCACTATGCCTTCATTTCCTTTGATCACTGACCACATTCATGAATGCTTTGCATCACTGACCCTTATGATTATAATGTGTTTTCCAAAACTTGTATCTATCTGGAGATAAGATCTCGCAGTCCCCTTAAAGGCACTCAAAAATATGTCACTTTCTTGTTGATGTATGCATATTATTTTGATGAAGAGTCTCATGTCTTGCATTGTGATTCTACAATCACTATCCATTTGGGAACTAAATATCATGAACATTTAAATTTTCCATGATTGTCACCTATGCTCACACCTTCATACTAAAACTATCCATTAATTGTGCTTTGACTTCCATTGTTAGATTTTCCACATTTGTTCACTTGGCTTATTTGATGAATGTACTTTTTCATCCATGAAGTCACCCCCTTGTATTTCACAAGCACTACCCCAACATTAATAAGGATTTCCCATGCACCTTGTTATTGTTTTGTAATAGTCCTTTCATCATATTTGACTGTCATTAAAACTGTCACATTACTATCCTTGTATATTATGGATATTTCACCTTAAGAATTTGACAGAGATTTTAAATATCTATGAGGCTACCCCCAGCTGAAATATCTTCATCTCCATACTTTTGACCTCTAGAACTGATAGAAGCTCTTGTCTCTTATCACTATGTTATGACTATCATACCATGACTGTGTATTGCATTCTTCATTTCCATTTTCATTATTTGTACCTTGATTTAGCACTTTGATTCAACTCCCATAAACACCCATTTTCTTCTATCTAAAGCATAATGTTTCAACTATAGAAATTAGGAAACCTTCACTTGGACTGCCATTAATGGATAAAAAGTGGACTGCCCTTTGAAATATTTCATTGTACCTTTCCCTATCCTTTCATGGGACTATTATCTAGAACTGGAAAATGCACAGGGTTATGGAAGGCTTTTACAATGAACAATGGATTTAGCAAGGGTTTGCAACAAGTCATCAATATAGCATTCTATGGATGTCTTTTTATCCAGTTCTCTATCCCTATGATTCCCACTGATACAGTGGCGTTTTGACTGTAATATATCTGCCCTTATGCAAAACTTATCCTATCATGACCTTAACTATCATTTTGTTTCCATTTCCTTCACTCATTCTTTGCATGCTTGAATGTATTCTTATTACACTTCATGACTACCCCTGCATCATAATCATTTGTATTCTCTTGTATGTCTAGATAAGGCTCATTTCTAATAATACTTGAAACAAACTCCTTCAACATACACCATTATCTTTCCCTTTTTTTAAGAATATATCATGCCCAACATTGATCATGCACAAGAAATATCATGAGCTCCTACACTGCAAACTGCTAGAGCTACAATCCATATGGCATTTGCTCCAATATTTTGTTCACAATGTTGTCCCTATCTCAAAGAATGAGTCTGAGATGTGGTACTACAATGCTTGCTTCATTGAATCATCATTCACTGATACTTTCTAATTATTTTTCCATAGCTTGTGTGATAATAAATTCAGGATCCTGCAAACTTATCAACACACCTCTCCTCTATGCTTTACATGGTGAAATATAACCAACCTTAGGGTCTTCTTCATGTTACTGTCATGCCTATCACCTTGAAATGATAAAAATGATGAAGATACCCACTGCTAACACATGGTTCTCAAGGCTGCAACAACAATACCTATGAAATTATCATTAAATTCACTTGCCATGATTGTAATATGGCTTGGATAAAAAATTGACTCTTTTCCAACTTTGCACCTAGAATTACTAATAGATGGGCATATCCTCTTGACTCACTATCCAAACCATGTACTAGTGCAACAAGCTTACATGACTAGTGATCTGGCAACAATCATAGTGACATCTGAATCATTTTCACTATAGTTTCATATTAGAGATGATAATGGCTACTCAAGAACATTGGAAAAGACAAACTCTTCTTGTTTCCTATTATATACTGATGCCAGGGTCATATCTTTTCATTAAATACAAAAAAAAATGGCCATTGGTATAATCATTATTTTGTTGGTCAGGAGTAGGACAATTTTTTTGCATCAATATGAGTGTAAGTGTGTGAGAATCATAATCATAGGAGAACATCACTTTTAGAAAAAGGAGTTCCAACTTGTGAGTACCATAACATGAAATTTAAAGGGAAAAAACTACACTATTGGCATCATGCATGACAACAAAGAAATCCTCCCATGTTTAAATAACAAAACCTCACATCCCTTGAAATGCACTTTTGACTGTCATGGATCATTTTGTTTGACTATATCTTGGTAATCAACTTGGCTTCTAAGATAGGGGTGTTACTATTGCTTGGTATTTAATGACTAGTATAGGACAATTTGTACAAGAAATTTTATTTACTCATTCTTCCCTCAAACTTCCTTTCGATGCAATAATAAGACTATCATTATTATCTGACTAAGACAACCAAGATTCACTTCATATTTTCTAGATAATAACCCAACTAATCTCCTATTTCCTGAGTTATTTGATTCCCTTGGAGTCATTTGATGGGATGATTGTATTCTCATGAACATGAGACTGCGTCTTTACAATGAAACTAGTTTACTACCTCTCCATAAAACCCAACCTTGTTCTCAAGTATATGATAGAACTTGTGTCAAATACTTCCCCAAAACTATATCCACTCTCATTCCCCTCAGGACTGCATTATGATGGGAGAATCCTTAACTGTACATGAATGGTATACTAGGAATTGACCCTTTCTTTAAATGTACCCGAAATAAATGATAGAAGGGTTCATATGTAATGTTTTAACAATCTGAAAACAAACTTAGGCTTTCGATGCATTGATTGAGGATACATTTTCAAATTAAACCCTATGTTAAAAAATATCAACCTTCTTCTATATCTCCACACAAGAACATACCCAACAGAGCATATAAGGCAACCACATGGAGTTTTACTTCTCGAAAATATGCAATGCATGGAAATAATCTATTATAGCACCTGGAATTCCTCCATGTTCTCATACATCACGCCAGGTCCTTATCTCTTTTGTTGCAATGTGGGTATTTTCCTTGACAACAACATAAATTCATGCTTGAAATGAAGGAAGACTCCTTCAACACCGTTGAGCAGCTCCATTAATTCTCTGAAACCAAAACACTAGATTCTCTTTTCCAACGTGGGTTGAGTGTAAATGAAAAAGTCATCTTCCTTTTGCTTTGGCACCTAAAGACTTAGAAAAATAATTTTTCTTGACCTTTTTACTTTTGCTTTAAAAGCTTTATGAGTATTAAATTTCAAGAAAGTTCTATTAAAGGCTAATTAAGCCATAGGCAAAAATAGGCTATTAATTTTGGTGACATTTGCAAACGTTTTTCCTGCTAAAACTTAGACCAACAAAATTAAACCATCCATTGGGCATGGAGTCAACACGAGACCTGAAACAACTCAAAACCAGACTTGAAAACAACTACAAGACACTAACAAACTAGGAAAGTAAATTGAAACCACTACTCTAAACTGGCTCAAATTGGAAACAAATGTGCAACCTCCACTTGGAGGAAAGAAAACTTGAAAAAACATGTGCACTACAACACTTATTGGAATGGAAAACTAACCTACTCCTAGACTAACTAAAAATGAAACTTGGTCAAACAAAACCATTAACTCGTTCTTTAAAGTAACTGTCCTTCCTTGTTAGCATTCAATGCTTCATATGATTTTGAACAACTAGAGAAAGATGAGGCACGGGTATAAATCAAACCAATAGGTGCTAACTTCATGAAGAATATAGACAAAACTTCTTACTTCTCCATCTTGTGTATGAAAACTACTGTTCTGGAATGGACAAGTAACCTGCAACCCTTCTTCTTTTGCTGCAACTTCATGATCAGCTCCATTTTCGATGGAAAACTCATGTTTGAGTGCAAACATGATTGGTATTTCTTTCCTGGCCTCAGTCCTAGCAAGATACCTAATAGGACATCCTCTTGAAATGAAAAACTTGGAACTCTTCTTGCTGCTTTCTTTCTTATGAAGTACTTCAACATCACTATGCTGATTGGCATGGGGTAACTCATGTCTTACATGTCTTCTTTCTCCATTTCATTATGTTGTTCGCAACTTTCAGATTTAAGAAGTGTTGCCTTATCAACAAGATTTGAACAAAACTCCTCTATTGTGCCTGTGAAAAAGTCTTTATCAAACACTTCATTAACCTTATTATGCACAACATGTCCTATCTCAACTTCATGATTGACTTCTTGATTATTAAAGACATCAACGAATTTACCTTGACAAACAAGCCTTGGTCCTCCTCCTTGTTTAGTTTGGATAACTTCACTTCTCAAAATGAGGTTGTATTTACTTGCTTCTTGATGAATCGACACCTTGTCAAAGTGATTTTCATCATCCTGTTGCCCAAAACTTGCTAATGGTGTTAGTACAAGTATGCTTTCTTCATCTTCATTAACAAAACCAGGAAGCTCATTGAATAAGTCAGTCATTACTTCACCATTTTTCAGCAAAATTTCTTGTTTATCCTCACTTTGTTCAACAAAACCAAGAAGTTCATCCAAAGAACTTGTTAGCATCTCATGTTCAACACTTATCTTCTACTTAATACCCTGATTTCCTAACTAATTTTTCTCATAATTAATTTGCAATAGGTCTTATTTTTCATTATCCTTGTCATGTGCAAGTGAAGTAACAACAATTTTTTTTTCTTGTTCTACCTCACAAAATTCATTCATTTTCTCATTAGGCCAACTCTCTTGGTAGAAAATAATTCCATCTGGATAAATATGGATAGTAGAAGGATAAGAAGGCTAACTTGACAAGGAAAATCGAGGAATTGGCTTGGTCTCTTGAAGACATATAGGCTGTTCTTGTTCAAGTATAGGTTCTTTCAATGGATGAGGCCTTCTAAAAATTGGAATCTTCAATTTAGGAGAATTAGGAGAATCACCTTGCTTGAAGCTTGGTACTTTGAACTTGGAAACCTCTTCTTCAAAAAATGGATTTGGAAAATAAATAGCTGATTGACTTTCCAACCTTTGAACTAGAGCCAACAAAAGCCTCTTTTGCTCCTCTTTTGCAAGATCTTCTTGTGCAAGCTTCTCCTCATATTGTCTTTTTTGCATTTCCAGCTCTTGTTGACGTTGGATAGCCTGGTAAGTCAACTCCTCCTATTGCAACTCAAACTATTATTTCCACTTGATCTCACCCAATAGTTGATTCCAATCCAGCAATATGTTTTTGATGTCACCAATCCCTAAATTGTCCAAATTTTTGAGATTGACTATGGTGATAAGCATGCTAGTTTGGTATAAATTTATTTTCTTGAGTGTGATTTTGTGTATACATGGACTCAAATGAAGTCTTAGCAAGGGTGGGTGGGTGGTAAGCATGTTGAATCTACTGGTTACTTGCAATTACAGGGCTATTTTGGATAAAACCAACAATATGGTTACTTTGATATGGCTAGTAAGAAGGAGTATGAAAACCATTCTCATCAAATTGAGGGTGATAAGACATAGTCCCATGAAACACATACATTCCTATAAATTCAAAAATCTGGAAAATCAGAATAAAGTATATTTCTTGATGAAAAACTTGAATCATACCAGTACCTAAATTGCTGAAACTAGTAGATAATCTCTCTAGAGTTGCCAGGTGTATTATTTTCTTGCCTCCAAAGGCATAAATCATTATATACACACCAAATATCAACAATGTATGAAAAAATTATAGACTAAAATAGTCCAAACTGTCCCACTGGGCGTGCCAAAAATTGTTATCAACAAAGTATGCACCCTAACGCTAAGCTATCAACTTAGCTACCTGTTGATACATGGGAACACTCCTAGGCCTATGGGTTTCCTAAAAATTAGAGTGAACCTCTAGAAAAGGTTGGTTCCTCTTGCTTGATCACCTATAGCTTGATCAATCCTACTTATTATGAAGGAAAAGGGTGAGAAGGAGACTGAAAATAACTTAAAATGCCTGAAAATGATTAACTACAGCTAACAAGGTGATGCACCAAATTGTTTTCTTGGACCTATAATTTTTTGTTTGACACACATAATTGATCAGTGATTTAGCTGTAGCATAACACAACTCAAAATTTAATCATACCTATGCATAAGTATTTTATAGAAAAATGGGACACTCACAACACAAGAAGGAAAGAAGATTTCACAACTTGTTGTTGCTTCTATCCTTAACAAAATCACATGACCTGCATAGAAGATACGATCTATCTTGCCTAAAGGTGCTAAAAGAGACATACATAAGAGGAAGCACATAAGGTTTCACAAGTACATTCATCAATCTTCACTTTGCACACAATGAAACAAGCTTTGAGAAGGTAAAATCAACTAAGTTTTATTGATAAAAGGTATTTTTTACAACTTGTACAAGTATGAAAATGAGTTACAATACTGTTCATGCTTGAAAGAACTCATAAAAGTTACAATATGCAACTAGTAAAAAATAAGAACTAACTGAAAAAAGGCTTGAAAGACGAGCCTTATATTTGTGCAACAACTTACATGAGAATAGGAACATGTGTGTGAGAGAGAAGGATAAGTCTTCACTTCATCTTGCTGGGTCAAGCTCCTTTGGTCATCCAAAATAATAATCCTTTCTTTTCAACCCTTTAAACTGCTCCAAAAACTTGTTAGTGGTTTAAAATAATTGCCTTGACCCCTTCTACTATCAAAGCACTTAAAACAACTACAAAATTCTCTCAAATGCTCCAAAACTGGGTCCAAACTGCCCCTACATCTTCTCAACATGTTTGCACAACTCAACCAACATCCCTATATTATTGCAACTGTTCATGAATGCTCATCGATCTTGCTCAACTACTACAACTACATATCCCATGCTTATAGGACATGTGAGGAATAGTTTGAAATGGTCAAAAACCTCCTAGAGAATGACACATGTTCATGTCCTAAAACTTCTTTAATGTTGATCTCAGTCTGTGCTGCATAATAGTCTATCCTTTTTCTGGTTTGTCCTATGCATTTTATCACTGTCGTCCCTCTATCTTTGACTATTCTTTTGTTAGTTCATAAGTAATTATTTCACTCTTTAACCCTGGCACTAAGTACCTTTCTAATAGCAAATTGAAAGAAAGATTATCAGATTTAAAATTTCATAGCTTCCTAAGTACATCTAGCATCAAACCTTCAAAGGAATTTTGAGAGAGATTGAGATACTCCAGTGCAGGCATTGAAGTAACACCCTTAAGAGAAACTGTCACTTTGTTACTATTTTGTATCCTTGACCTTCCCTAGATGCATCAACAACAAATTTGAATTCCTAGCACTGGACTATGGTTTGCAATCTGCACCTTCATTGAACCTTTGTCAATGTATACATCCTTTTGAAAGTGCCAGTATCACATAGTTCAGTCTCCTTGCTCACTATGCCTTCATTTCCTTTGATCACTACCCATAGTCATGAATGCTTTGCATCACTGACCCTTATGATTGCATTGTGTTTTCCAAAACTTGCAGCTGTCTGGAGATAAGAACCCATAGTCCCCTTAAAGGCACTCAAAAATCTCACTTGCTTGTTAATGTATGCACATATTGTTGATGAAGAGTCTTATGTCTTGTGTTATGATTCTATAATCACTTTTCATTTGGAACCTAAATATCATGAACATTTAAAGTTTTCATGATTGTCACCTATGCTCACACCTTCATACTAAAACTATCCATTAACTGTGCTTTGACTTCCATTGTTAGATTTTCCACATTTGTTCACTTGGCTTATATGATGAATGTCCTTTTGCATCCCTAAAATTACACCCTTGTATTTCATAAGCACTTCCCCAATATTGCTAAGGACTGCATATGCACCTTGTTATTGTTTTGTAACATTCCTTTCATCATATTTGACTATCATTTAAAACTGTCACATTAGTATCCTTGTATATTGTGGATATTTCACCTTAAGAATTTGACAAAGATTTTAAATATATGTGATGCTACTCCTAGCTGAAATATCCTCATCTCCATTATTTTGACCTTTGTAATTGATAGAAGCTCTTGAATCATATCACTGTGCTATGACTACCATACCATGACTGTGTATTGCATTCTTCATGTCCATTTTCATTATTTGTAACTTGATTTAGCACTTTGATTCAACTCCCATAGGAATCCATTTGCTTCTATCTAAAGCAGAATGTTTCAACCATAGCAATTCTAAACCCTTCACTTGGACTGTCATTAATGGATAAAAAATAGAATATCCTTTGAAATATTTCATTGTACCTTGCTCTGTCCTTTCATGGTACTGTTATCTAGAACTATATAATGCACATCGTTATGAAAGGCTTTAACAATGAACAACAAATTTAGCAAGGGCTTACAAAAAGTCATCAATATAGCCTTCTATGGATGTATGTTTTATCCTATGCTCTATCCCTATGATTCCCACTGATACAGTGGTTTTTTGACTATAATATATCTACCCTATGCGACACTTATCTTATCATGACCTTAACTGTCATTTGGTTTCTATTTCCTTTACTCATTCTTTGCATGCTTGAATGTATTTTCATTACATTTCATGACTACCCCTGAATCATAATCATTTGTAGTCTCTTGTATGTACAAATAAGGCTCATTTCTAATAATACTTGAAATAGACTCCTTCAACATACACCATTATCTTTCCCTTTTTCTTAAAACATATCATGCCCAACATCGATTATGCACAATAAATATCATGAGCTCCTACACTGCAAGCTGCTAGAGCTACAATGCATATGGCATTTGCTCCAAGATTTTGTTCACAATGTCGTCCCTATCTCAAAGAATGAGTCTAAGATGTTGTATTGTAATGCTTGCTTCATTGAATGAACATTCACTAATACTTTCTAATCATTTTTCCATAGCTTGTGTGATAAGAAATGCAAGAGCCTACAAAATTATCAACAAACCTCTCCTCTTTTCTTTACATGGTGAAATATAACCAACCCCAGGGTCTTCTTCATGTTACTGTCATGCCTATCACCTTGAAATGATAGAAATGATGAAGATACCCACTGCTAACCCATGGTTCTCAAGGCTGGAACAATAATACGTATGACATTATCATTAAATTCACTTGCCATGATTGTAATTGTGTTGCCAAAAAGTGTAGCTTTGACACTTTTCACTCATTTGGGCCTTTTCCCTTGGATGTTGGCCTTGGTTTGCTTAGATATGATGTTGTAATGTGGCCAACACATTCAAATTAGGCTTGAACGCTTGCAAATCAACAAACAACCTAACAAAGTTTTACAAAGGTGTTGTAAAGTGTTGTAACACATTTCCTCACTTTTCTACAATAATTTACCTAAATAACCTCTTTCCAAGCCTTAGTCTAAAGAGTTGTAAGGTGTTATAATAGACCCTCACACTTTTCTAGGCTTGTCACCACTAATTCAACCCTTTTTAATGTTAAATTTGCTCCTTAATGTGATTTTAGGCCCGACTTAAGTGTGTTTTAGGAGGCAAGCCTGATAATCATTATTAACCACCACTTAATTCCTAACCACCACTTGAAATTGTCCAAGTGGAATAGGTCACCACCTTGGGCGACCTAGTCCCTTTTGACATAAAATTCAAAATTAAAACAAAAACCTAAAAAGAATTTGCCTCCAAAACCCTAAGGTCGGCCTATCATGTGTCATTTTCAGGAAAATTAGGGCTTACCCTGTATAAATAAGGGTTTTCATCCTCATTTTGACCCCCCCTAACATCATTTCATCTTCACAAGCACTCAAGCACTCAATCTTCACAAGCAAGCACTCAATCACTAAGCACCTCAAGCAACCTCCATTGGAGCTAGTTATTGCATGTTGCAGACATATTCAATAAAGGATTTGGTGAGCATTTACATTTTTTTTTGTCATTCAATCATCCTTTCCTTTGATTTCTATTTCATTTGAGTTTAATTACTATCATGGTGTTTGACTAAGGAAAACCCCTAATCTCTAACCCTAACCCTTTCCTTCTCTTTGCATGTGTGCTTTGCAGGTTGTATGCAGATTTGGCAAGGAGTAAAGTGTTGAAAAGGGTGCCATCATTCCTTCTACATCAACCCACATCATCAAACCCTAGGAGGAGCAAAAGGACAACTTGTAGGCCGTTTTCTGAAGATTCAGACATGGATCTCCATTAGAAAAGGAAGTACAAGTGGGGGCCGAAAAATTTAGACCTCGAAATTCTTGAAAGCACCAGGAGGACTAGGTCACCATCATTGGCAACCTTGTCCCTGTACTAGGCTTGAAAAAGGGTTTTGACATTTCTGGATACCCTTTTACCAGAAACCCATTCTGACCTAGTTTCCCGGGAGAAGGACTAGGTCGCCCATTTTGGCGTAAGTGTCCATATGCAAATTTCTAGCAGATTCCAGAACATTCTAGTGCTCCTCTTCTGCAACTTCCAGTTCCCAGGTGCACAATCTTTGTTATTTCTAGTTTCTTTCCTATTTGCATACATTTAGGTCATATTTTTGTTTTTGCACATAGCTTACATTGGCTTTTGTTTACATTCTTTAGTTAGCTTAGTTTCATTTCATTTCAGCATTTAGACACACCTTATCACACACAACACAACCTTAATCAACCCATATCCCCTTTTGAATGAACTTGCTAAAAAGAGATATCATTAGCACGAAAGAGTGTCATTCTTCTAACCTTGTGCTCCTAGGTGAAAAACCCTAGGGGCCTAGTAAAGGGGAATCCTCTTTCCCTTTTAGACCATATTATCTTTTTGGTGGTTTAGTAATATGGCTTGGATAAAAAATCAACTCTTCTCCAACTTTGCACCTAGACTTCCTAATAGATGGGCATCTCCTCTTGACTCATTATCCAAACCATGTACTAGTGCAACAGGCTTACATGACTATTGATTTGGAAACAATCATACTAACATCTGAATCATTTGCACTATAGTTTCATAGTAGAGATGACACTGGCTTCTCAAGAACATTGGCAAAGACAAACTCTTCTTGTTTCCCATTATATATTGATGCCAGGGTCATATCTTTTCATTAAATCCAAAAAACTGATGGCCATTGGTATAATATTGTTTCTTTAACATGTTGGTTAGGAGTAGGAGGAATTTTTTGCATTAATTTGAGTGTAAATGTGTGAGAATTAGAATCATAGGACAACATCACTTTTAGAAAAAGGAGTTCCAACTTGTGAGTACCATTGCATGAAATTTAAAGGGAAAAAACTACACCATTGGCATCATGCATCGCAATGAAGAAATCCTGCCATGTTTAAATAACAAAACCCCACATCCCTTGAAATGCACTTTTGACTGTCTCTTGGTAATAAATTTGGCTTCTAAGGCAGGGGTGTTACTCTTGCTTGGTATTTAAGGACCAGTGTAGGACTATTTTTACAAGAAATTTTCTTTACTCATTCTTCCCTCAAACTGCCTTTCAATGCAATACTGTGACTGTTATTGTTGTCTGACTAAGACAACCAAGATGCGCTTCATCTTCTCTAGATTATAACCTAGCTACTCTCCTATTTCCTAATTTTTTTTATTCCCTTGGATTCATTTGATGGGATGACTATATTCTCATGAACATGAGACAACATATTTACAATGAAACTAGTCTACTGCCCCTCCATAAAACTGAACATTGTTCTTAAGTCTATACTAGAAATTGTGTCAAATACTTTTCCAAAACTATATCCACTCTCATTTCGCTTAGGATTGCATTATGATGGGAGAATACTTAACTGTACATGAATGGTATACTAGGAATTGACCCTTTCTTTAAACATACCCGAAATAAATGAAAAAATGGGTTCATATGTAATGTTTTAACAGTCTTAAAAAAAACTTAGGATTTCAATGCATTGATTGAGGATGCATTTTTAAATGAAACCCTATGTTAAGAAATATGAACAAACTTCTTCTATATCTCCACACAAGAACATACCTGATAGAGCATAGAAGGCATCCACATGAATTTTTAATTCCCAAAAATAACCAATGCATGGAAATAATTTGTTATAGCACCTGGAAGTCCTCCATATTCACATGCATCATGCCAGGTCCTTCTCTCTTTTTTTGCAACGTGGGTATTTTCCTTGAAAACAACATAAATTCATGCTTGAAATGAAGGAAGACTCCTTCAACACCATCGAGCAACACTATCAATGCTTTGAAACAGAAACCCTAGATTCTCTTTTCCAATGTGGGTTGAGTGTAAATTTAAAAGTCATCTTCCTTTTGCTTTGGCACCTAAAGACTTAGCAAAATGATTTTTCTTGACCTTTTGACTTTTTCTTTAAAATATTTATGAGTATTAAATTTCAAGAAAGTGTTATTAAAGGCTAATTAAGCCATAGGCAAAAATAGGCTAACACTTCTCTCACACAGGACCAGACAAGATAATTCAAATGGGAACTATTAAATCTTCTAATTATCATGCCTTGGTTGCAAGTCAAGGCACTCAATATCAGAAAGATAATGTCAAACAAATTAAGAAACAAAATACTCAAGGAGAGAATGCTTCAGATGTAGACACTAAACCTTCTTCAAATCAAGGAAAATATAAGAAGGAGAAGGTAAAATGTGCTTATTGTAAGCAACTTGGTCATGATGAACACAAGTGTTTGAAGAAACTAATTGATCACCTCACACATTTTCTTGAGAAGAGTAATAAAGTGGTCACTGAATCTCCATCTTCATCAAACCAATATTCTACAAAGAAAAAGGAAAAAGGTCATGCTAGTTATGCTTCTACATCAGACAAACACAAAGGAAGATCTCTTTGTGCTACTACAAGTATTGGATTAGGGAGATGACTCCTAGATTCAAGAGCTTCTCATCATATGACTTCTTCACAATCCATGTTCTCTTCTTTTGAGCCTTGTGTTATGCCGCCTATTTTTATGGGTAAAAATACATATATGAATGTAATTGGGAAGGGATCTATTGATATAGGGGATGGTAATTTCAATGATGTATTGTGCATACCTCATTTTTTTAATAATATTCTTTCCATCTATTAAGTTACTCATAGTGGAGCAGGGAAGACTGTGGAATTCACTCTTGATTTAGTTCTTATCAAAGATTTGGAGAGAAGAGAGATGATTGCTACTTGGGTGGTTGATCATGCATCTTGGTTATATATCTTTTTAGATTTTGTTCTTGATGATGCCTTTGATTCTTTAGATGATGATCACACTTCTAGTGTGGATTTTGATTTTGAGGACAATTTTAGTTACTTGAACTTAGGTATACTCACAAGTGATCCAATTCTTGAACCTTGCACTCCATCTCCTCCATCTATTATTGCTACTTTAGATTCGAGTGTTGCTTCTTAGAAATCCTCCAATGATTCATTATAGCAAGATCGTTTATGTCTTTTGGATTCAGTTCATTGAGACCAATTTCTACCAAACATCTCTTGTTTGTTTGTAGAGTCCCTCATCTTGGATCTAGATGACACTATTGAGGACATATTTCTTCTCTTTGCAGACCACTCTTTTGTCCTTGCATCTTCTATTGCTACTTTAGAGTCCAGTGTTGCTTCTTTGAAAGTTTCTAATGACTTCTTACAACAGGATATCTATAGTATTCCTGATTTAAATTGGGATGATCTCTTGATAGGAGTTTTTGACTTATTTATGGAGATATGTATTGCAATTTTGGGAGACACAATTGAGTGTATTCATATTCTCTTTGATGAAGTTGATTATTTTTCAGATGTTGTGAGGGAACACTTTGACCCTCTTATTTATTCTCTACATAATCATTCATCACATCTTGACATGAGTGTGGATACTTTGGAGCAACATTTGGAGGAGACATTTTCAGAGGAGATACTTGAGTCTTTGGCTTACACTCTACATCAGTCTCTAGGAGATTCTGATTTGTCCTCTTCAACAGTGTGGCCTAGAATGCTTGATTTGATTGTGGTAGCTTTCAACATCGACATGGGGATACTTGAGCCAACTTCAAAGACTTCATACATCTTTCACTTTCTTCCTACATATTCCTTGAGAGATAGCTTGCATACGCCATTGGTTTTGTTTCTTCCTATGGAGAGGAATGTTGTTCGAAAATCATGGTCCATCTTCTCCATCTAGTTTCAAGAATCTACCATTGGATCTCTTCAGGGGATTCTACTTAGTCCTTCTCTTCTTCTCTCTCTATTTGGGGGGTTCTTTCTCTATTTGTGGGGGGGATTCTCTATGTGCTTAAGGGGGTGTGTTGGTGTAGGTTTTTATTTTCCTAGTGTGTTAATTTATTTTCCCTTAGTCCTAGGTTTTTCCTAAACTTAATTAAGCTTTCTTAGGATAATAAAGTGAGTTTATGACTAGGAGATAAGCGTGTGGTGTCGCATTCCTTATAGGTTGGAAAAATTTGCACTTTTGGTGGTATCCTCCAATTTTGGTTGTCCATATCCGTTTTTTGTGGTTGATTCCTATTGGTTGGATTCACCACCTACCTCCTCTCCTAAGTTCTATAGAAACTCACTACCTAGCTTGTATTTACATCTTTTGGAATAGATATTTTGTATTGATCATTTCATCTTGGAAGCTCTTAATGCAATATTATCACATCGACATTGCATAATCTCTCAGAGTCTTGGTTTGCATTCTTATGTTTTTCTAGTTTATGTAACTTTTATTTTCTATTAAAAATTTATTTGGGTTAGTCAATATATTCCAAATTTATAACAAAAAACCTCATGATTAGAGATCAAAATAATCTCGAGAGGCTCCAAAAAGAATCAGTAGAGAATGTTGCAAACTTAGCTCAAAGGCTGGGAATGACTCTGAAAAGCACAAAAGAAGTGCATACTAAGATGCCTGCTTTGGTTGTGAATGTTATAAAAGAAGAAGAAAATGATGATGCTCAACATGAGCATGGATATAAAGAAGGAAATGTACAAGATAATGATATTCCTAATGTGGAAGAAATTGCAAAGGAAAATGTAGTAGTAGAGGAAAATGTTGAAGGAGAAGCAGCTATTTGAGAAGACATTGCAAAGGAGGATACTTCAATAGATCATTGACCACCTCCTCCGGTATCTAAGATTAATGTTGAGAATGTTCAAGACCAAACAAAGATAATCACTCCTCCCGATAACACAAATTAATTTACTAGTAATGTTGACATGATGAAAAAGAATGTTGAGAAGAAGAGTGATGATGCAAAAGAGAAGAGGGAAATGGAGACACTAGTTGATGTTGGTGACAAAGAAAATGATTTGAAGGAGAAAACTACATAAGACAATGTGGATAATATTTGTGAATCCTCTAGTACCTCTGAAGATTCTTTAAATATTTTTCTAAGCATGCAATTATAGTTCTAGCTTGTAGTCTCCGCCCAGCTGTTACAACCACCTATGCAACATGGGCATGTGGACATGGAGAAGATCTCACCTCTTTACAAGATTCAATTAGGAGATGTTTTCCATGCATATTTCTGGAAAGAGATCATTGAGACACATTAGAAGAGTGAAGAAATGATTGGTGAGGTTGTGAAGGTTTTGCATGAGGCCATACCCTGTGCTGTCATTGACAACTCCCTCTCTGATGTGGAAAATTTGAAATTTTTACTTGATTCCTTTAAGAAGTATGCTAGTGGTTTGAAAGAAAAGATAGAGAAAGAAGTAGAGAAAAAGATAAATGATAGGAAGTTGATGGATTTCATGGAGAAGTGTGCCAGTGCACACAATAAATTTCAATAAAATCTTCAGGATGCACAAGATTGCATGATGGAAGCCAAAAATTTATTCCAATTTTGCATGAAGTGGCCCAGACCCACAAAAAGCATGAAGGATATGATGGACTCAATTGAGTCCCAAATCGATGAAGCTTCTAGTGCCTATGATCTGACACATGATCTGGATGGAAGCACAAGGGTAGTAATTGGAAATTTACATGAGTAGTTCTTCCAAATGCAAGCTCCAAAGGAAAAAAATCATAATGTAGTTTGGTAATCTTAGGGATCTTGTGAACTCTAAGTTCATATCTGTTTCTAGTGTCCTAATGAGTGTTGATAAGGCTTCAAAGCTAAATATGGTACCCAACACTCTGGATGAATGTGAATAAATCTTAATGGAGTTGGAGACCTAGATTAGAATGCTTGGCATAGCCAGGAGGATTTGGGAAGAAGGGAAGCAAGAGTGACAAGCTCACCTTGAGAAGCTACAAGGGTCAACTTCTTCTGGTTGACAATATTTTATTTCTTTTTATGCATTTCAAATTATTGTTCAGATTTCTATGTAGATATGTGGATGATATAAGACAAATTTAGAATTCAAATTTTTGTTGGATAACACTCTTAGGGGGATTTAGTTCAATTTTCAATTTGTATATATGTCTATATTTGTCAAGGGGAGATCTGGTATGTGAGAAGTACATATGTATACGCCCTTTACCCTTGATGTCAAAGGGGAGAGTAAGTTTGGAGATAGTTGAGACATGTTGCCATCAATGAAAAAGGGGGGGATTGTTGGAAGAATAATGAGTTTTTCATTGATGCATTTGCTGGTAACATGAGCATGTGGGATGAACATAGGCTATACACTTATGCATTGCAGTGTTGTCATTGATGTCAACATTGTATTTTGGTATAAATATAATTATGTAGATCAAAAGGTATAGCTTTAGAATGTTTGAGGATTCTTATGAAGTACAATTTTGAAAGAAGGTTTGATTTGGTGATGGTGGTTGATATGGAAATTGACTAAGTGTCAATACAAGTAACTCTATGTACATAAATCTAGTTTTTGGGTCTGTATTGGTTCATTGTTTAAGATCTTGCTTTGTGCTTATAATATATATTTTTTGGATGATAAAGGAACATTAATCCATAATTTCATAATGTTTTGGCTCCTGGTGTTTAAGTTATGAGTGGCAATATATCAACTTGACAATAATAGGCACTTTCTAGTTTAGCAAGTATGTTTTAGTGAATCCACAGTTCTTCCCAAATTGGAATCTGGCTTTGCATATTTTTGGGAAGGTTGAAAGGTGTCAGTAGTGTGTATATTCAAAATGGCACAGCTTTTGGAGGTGCATGTGTCCAAATATGGGTGTATAATTGGCAAATTTTGTTATTAGGTCATTACCAATGCCGACCTAATGAGTTTTGTGTGTTGTGGAGTTTGAATATGTATTGATCCATTATGTGGGCACTATTTTGGGTCCATGCTAACCTGTTTTGAATTGTTATAAGTTTTAAATCTTGGAACAAAGCATGTATGTATGGACAGTGAGCCGACAAGTTATATTTTGTATAATACATCCAATTAAAGAAGATATATATGTAAGATATTTTTTATGTTTTGAGGTGTGTGTGTGTGTGTCTATGATGATGATCAATTGATGCGAGTTGTGCAAATATAAGGAAAATGTAGAGTAGAGTAGAGTATTAATTTAGATCAGTATGAAGTGTGCAAAGTTTCTATTTTGAGATTGAATGGAACTATAATTCATGCATATGTCAAATGCAACTGTAATAGTTCGAATTTTGTTGTGTACCACAATCTCTTCTATCTATTTCTTCTTTCAGTGGGTAGTGAGTCCACTTGGATAGTGAATCCACCTGCAGTGAGCACTTCTATAATATAATATAACTAGTTATAATATATTGTGAGCTAATCCTCATCGTGGTTTTACCCATTTTGGGTTTTCCGTGTAAAAATTTGGCGTTCATGTGTTATGTGATATTGTCGTTTGTTTTCATGCTTTCTTTCATTACTGCAAATTGAATATGCTATGAGGATTAAATGTTTAAATTCTTAAGTGGTTTAGAATAATATTGATTCACCCCCCTCTCAGTATTCTAGGTATTCAACAAAGGCTTCCCAAGACCCTAAGATATTACACATCATTGAAGAGCTTGTCAAAGTAGATTCTGATAGATACTTTCTAGCCCTTTGATGCTTCCACAATTATAGAGGGAACACCACAAATGAAAGGTCAAGGTCATAACTCATTTTCATCAAGTCATCCTACTTAACAAAAAATGCACACTAGTATGCCTCTTAGGGGAACTACACAATCTGCAACAACTAAAAACATACCCCTACTCCAACATTCCAGAACAAAAGAACAAATCCAATATCTCATGGACCAAGTCCATCATTTGTCAATCCATTTGTTACATCATCCAAAACCATGGGTACTTCATTTTCAAATCCATTTACCACATCATCCTCTCAAAATACCACACCATCAACCAACACAATTTTCGTAGGTCAAAACGTAAAAAATCCAAATCCACCCAATAAGATGAGAAGGATTGACATTGTCACACCAAGAACACAACCCGAAATGAAAAATACTACACTAAACACAAAATTTCTTTTGGGTCAAGTTTAAATACCGCTCCACCCTCATCACGACAACAACATGTCAATCCAAACCTTAACTTCACACCATAATACCAAAAAATGAATCGAAATCCACCTCAATACCATACCAATACCAATACCATACATTCACATATCACTTTCAACAAGGCAATACAAATTATTCTCAACAAAACATCAATCCAAATCCAAAATTTATATCCAATTCCCAAAACGAAAATCCATCCTCATCATATAACCATCTCCACACATTCAACACCAATGCCAATCCTCCCTTGCAAAATCAACCAAACATGCCACCATCACCCATGGATACCTTAGCACAACAAATGCAAGAATTACAATAAAAAATCTCCAATATGCAAGTGAGTGGAACAAATAAAACTTATTCTATGGAGGAACTATGTCCTTATCTATTTGATCAAAGCATATGCATGCCTCCTTTTACTCAACATTTCAACGTACCAAACTTTAAAAAATACAATGGAAAGGGAGATCTAGTAGAACATGTGAGAGAGTTTCATACTACTTGCATGGACATCACTTTTGAGCATATATACTTGATGAGATTATTTCCACGTAGTCTTTTGAGGTAAGCTCTAGAGTGGGTTTCACATCTACCTCCTGGGATAAGAACATGTAATGAACTAGTAGACACAAACTTCACCTATAACATCAAAAGTGACATGACCCTTGCAAAAATATGTACAACCAAACAAAAAGGAGATTCACTTGCCTCTTTCTTCCATAGGTGGAGAAGTATGGGTAGAAAATGTCCTTTTCATATACTTGAAAAACAACTGGTGCCTATCTTTATCAAAAATCTCAAAATAGAGCTAATGCACCAACTCTATATCGATTGTTGCAATACATTTGAGGATTTCATTGAAAAAGATCTCTCCATTGAGAAAGATCTTCTTGTAAAAGGCTTGGTCAAAATATTCAAAGAAAATCAAATCAATCCCAATGACAAGCAAATTTTGGTCTAGAAATAAGAATATCACTAATGATGGGGTAGTCAATGCTAAAGTGGTTAATAAACTATAACCCACCATCCATCTCAAAGTCCCTCTACATAAAACAATCAACCACCAATTCATGACCAAACTAAAAACACAGTCCAAAACAATTTGCAACGTCGAGGCCCTCCATGAACAAACACACCAAGATGAACATATACACCAGTAGGGGAATACATTGAATGAATTTTGAGGAAAATATTAGAATCGAATGCCTTTCAACTCCCAAAAATCATACACTATGAACCGTGACTTTTCAAACCAGCTTGGTGGAACGATAATGATTTTTGTGAGTACCATCATAAAAAATGACATAAGACATGTTCATGTTGGAAACATAAGAATATTATCCAAGATTTCATTGACCAAGGTGACATATCCATAGATAATTCACAAGGGAAGATGAATGCTGATCATACCATTTTCAAAAATCCCCTACAAGACCATGGGTTAGGAAAAGCCTCTAGTTTAGGGAATATTACAAATAATAATGCCAATTATACAAGTGTTGCATATGAGTATATCATCAATAACATTCGATCCTTTGATAATAATGTCTCTTCCATTACCATTAAGAAAAATATAGAATGTGTTGTCACAACCTAGAGATCTAAAGTGGTCTTGCAAGGGGCCGCTTCTAATCCGTAACCAAAAACTCAGTACAACCTCCTAGACCATCTAGAGAAGACTCCTGTGCAAATATCTATTCTTGAGTTGCTTCGTATATCTCCTAAACATAAAGACATTTTGGAAAAATCTTTGCAAGAGACTTCCATACCCATAGACTTAAATGCTAGTCAATTTTAGGCCATGGTAGGGTACTTGTCTACCACCCATCACGTCACATTTTTCGATTAAGACCTTCCTATGCAACGACAAAACCATAATGATCCATTACACCTTGAGGTGTATATTAACAAACACAAAATCATACGAGTCTTGGTAGATGGTGGAGTAGGTATAAACATATGCACTCTAAAATTGGTCACAACGTTGGAATTATTTGAAGCTTGTATAGACGTATTGAAGAATATTACCATAAGGTCTTACGTCGATGTTGAGCATTCTTCCAAAGGTGTAATTACACTTCCAGTCAGAGTTGGACTAGCTACTCAAAATACAATATTTCAAGTCCTGGATCTGGACCTAACATATAACCTTCTCCTTGGTCGCCCATGGATTCATGCCATGAGGGCTTTCCCTTCCACATACCATCAATGCCTCAAGTTTCCTTATAACGACACCAAAATCACAATATTGCAGTTGTAGACATTGAAAAATGTCTCGAGCCTACAAGCAACATTTTATCACTGATTAGCCTTCTTCCATACATAATTAAATAATTTTAATTATTTAATTAATTCACTTTATCTTTATTCCTCCTTGATTGATTTAAATAAATATCAATTTTATTTAAATTATGTCACTAATTTATCTTTTTCTATCCTTAATTAAATAAATTATTATTTATTTATTCATTTATTCCTAGTTTCCTCTATAATTAAATAATTATTTTAATTATTATTAGACTTTCCTCTCCATAAATACAATATTTATTTATTTATTATATTCTTATCTCCATAATTAAATAATTATTTTTAATTATTTAATATTTAACACTCTACCTTTCTTCTATAATTAAAATATTATTTACATATTCATTAGCTTTTTCCCTTCATAATTAAATAAATTATATTTATTTAATTAATTTGTCATTTTCCTCTCCCTTATAATTAAATAATTATTTTATTATTTAATTATTCCTCATTTTCATCCACTCTTTATTAAATATATTTTTAATTATTTAATATTTAGTATTCCACCTCTTCTTCTATAGTTAAATAGTATTTTTATTATTTAATTATTCACTCACCATTCCCTAAAATTAAATAATCCTTTTTATTATTTAATTTACCTTTTCCTAACTAAGCTCTAAATCTCAACTAATTTCTTGAGTTTTGGTCCTCTCAATCAACCTCATCCATTGATGACCCTACATCATCTCTCAATCCTAGCCCTCCATT
Organism: Sequoiadendron giganteum; assembly: GCA_007115665.2. Classification (NCBI taxonomy): domain Eukaryota; kingdom Viridiplantae; phylum Streptophyta; class Pinopsida; order Cupressales; family Cupressaceae; genus Sequoiadendron; species Sequoiadendron giganteum. The sequence goes on along the minus strand of CM021108.1, from coordinate 441,069,201 downwards.
TGAATTGAATTTCTATAAAAACAAGCTATCACCCTCATTTCAACCCTAACCACAATCTTCAAAATATATTTTTTCATATCATTCATCTTGAACAACCACAATCTTTGAAGTTTTTCTATCTTGAGATCTAGAGCTATCTTGCATCAACATCAAGCTTTGCGAGTACATTGTATACTACAAATTTGAGAACAAAGAAAGAAAAATGGAGAAGAGCGATTGAGGTGATTCAACTATGGCATAGGAATGGAGGTTTATTGCTTTATTATTTAATTTTTGTTTTCATTTGTGCTTCATTGTTGGATTAGGGTCTTTTTTTTTGAATTATATAGTTTTGTGGTTGCTATCATTGATTCATGCTTTTCCCCTAGAATTCTAACCTAATCTACATCTGGTGAACCCAACATGAATCAAACATATTTATCGTATCTTTATTTTTATGAGGTTTTCCTATCCTTCTATTGACATTTTGTTCAAAAATTTTAAGACTAACCATGCGCAGATTAGTTTGAAGATAAAACCTTAGGATTTTCCAAAGATTTCATCATATCTTCCAAACGGTTGTGATTTTCTTTTTTAATTTTTTTATTGCAAATCAAGGATCATATCAGGTGCCCACATTCCAAAAAATTAGTTTCAAGTCGACATTTTTGAGTGAGTTATGCTATTTTTAGTAATTTCCAAAGATTTCATTGTATCTCCCAAACAACTACGATTTTTTTTGGGGTTTTTTACTGGAGGCTAGAGATTTTCTCATAAGATTACAGTCTAAAAATTAGCTTCATGTCAACATTTTTCAGCAAGTTATCATGCTTTTATGATTTTTCATAAATCTTAAATTCTAGTCACAAATCAATAAAAAATTTAGAATTTTTTGCGGATTTGGAAAGATCTCAAAATTATACAGGGGGTTTGTTCTTTACATTTTTTATTTTGACCTCAAATAATTAATCTACAATCAGATCTTTGAAAATTAGTACTACATAAATCTGCTCCCTAGGACTTAAATTAAGGATTTTTTCTAAATTTTTACATTTTTAGAAAGTCCTCAAAATTTTATCAGGGGTATCTTCTTTGCATTTTTATTTTTGGGGTCAAAAAAATAAAAAAATAATAAGATCTTGGAATCACATTGATAATATGCAATATTTTTTGGTTACTGATATTTGATTTTCAACTTACATGGCAATCGTTGGGAGAAGACCTTTTGATCTAAACTACTAATCCAATTTCTTGCATGGTTCCATTGTGTGTTTTCAATTTTTAAATTAGGAACATTTGGAATTGGTGCTTAAAAAGAACAAGTATCTTTCGTGTCTTGTGCGCTTGTACGCTGTGTTAAATCCTAGATTGGTGTGTGTGTATCCTCTCCCCTTGCACTTCATGCGATCTTGGGTGCATGAGAAACACATAGCAATCTCTTTTTTTAGTAGTGAGGCCTGCCTTTGAGACACATCCTAACAGAGAACTCAAAGGGGACGACCTCAAGCACGTTTCACAGCGGGTTATGTCAAAGGGGTGAAGGAAAAAGTCAGTAACTCTATCCAATGAAGTATACCATGCATGCCAATTTTAGTGTAGGTGTATAGACCACACAAAGGTTGATTAGAGGCTTTAATGTCTCACAATTGATGTTATACCATTGGTTTTCATGGTAATCCCCCACTCGAAACCCATTTGTTTTAGAGCCTAAGACCTACTTTGGTCATCTTTTATTGTTGATGCATCGGGATAGCATCACCCCAAGAATTTAATTACCACGTCCGATTCTTGGTTGAGGTGGCACAGTTCCTTGTTTGGAGTTACTCCTTTTAAGGTGAGAGGTGTCATGGTATTCCATGACCTTGGCATACTCTATCTTCACCCACTCCTCATTCATGGGTTAAATCACTCTTTCGGGGGTGAGGTAAGCCCAAATTTATTAGACAAACCCTATTACTATTAGCTAGGTTCTGCTTGTTTGTACTATTTGCGAACCAAGGCCAAGCGAGTTTTTTGGAAGAAAACTTGCAAACTATGACCGACGGATTAATATGGGTCGATTACGCTTGATCCATGAAGAATTGAAGCATAATGAAGCCACTAACATCAAATCTCAACAAGATCATTCAAATAAAGATTAAATTAAACATTTATCAAAGCTAAGCATTCTAAACTACGAAAGCATTAAAATATCTACTCTAACCCATCTGAAACTTATCCTATTGTGAGATTGGTGTCATGTTGATGTGAAACGATGACCCTTTCCCAATCTTGTGGATAAATGAGCTTGCCCCAGTCAGTTTTATTGAAGAAAATTGATGGAACGGTTGTGAGATGTGTATGAAAACATGATTTTAATCTAAATGAGCATGATGCAAGTTATTTTAATATGATTTTATGCTAAAAATGATCTAGATATGCAAAAGATAAGCTAATATGAGTGGATTCTAAGCTAAATGATCTAAACCCTAATTAATAAACAAGCTAAATGGATGCATTATGTGATCATGGAAGCCATTAATGGAAGCTCAAAACTAACTAATACAATTAAAATGAACTAAAAGATGCTAAATATGTGCTAAATATGAGTTAGATATGAGTGTGAGTGATTTCAACAATATAAGTTTTCTTTTGAAAGATGGATCCATTTGTCTCCAAATAGTGACCTATTTATAAGAAAGCAAATGAAAACGGAGGGTTGAGATAAAAAAGAATAATCAATGGTCAAGGATGGAAGAATATGGAGGCATGGATCATGGATTCTCATCAACGACTGAGAATTCAAGATGATATTTAATCAAGGGTTCACATTCCCTCAAACAAACACACTTTTGACCTGTATAAGAGGTCAAAAGTTAACTTGTACAAGAAGTCACAAGGTAACTTGCACATGAAGCTAAGTAAGTTGAGAAAAGTAATATTCCTTAGAATATCCTCATGGGTGAGGGAAAAGGATAATTTAGTTAATTAAAACTAAATTAAATTGTGCAAAAGGAGAAGGAATATTCCATGGGAATATTCTTTTTGGAGGAATGTGCAAAGGAAGAATATTCCTTTGCAAGTGGGGGGGAAATTAGATTAATTGATAATTAAACAATATTAATTATGTAATTAGGGGATTTAGAAGAATTTAGATGATATTCATTAAATAAAATGATTTAATGAATGAGGGAAAGGTGGCATGAAATTTAATTAAATAACTTAGGGTTATTTAATTAAATATGAAGATTTATGGATTTAAATTAAATAGTTTGATTTATTTAATTTTAAAAGATGAAGTGTTAGCATGAAAGGGGGTGAATTATCCCAATTAGATTAATTAGATTAATAGATGAAATTGATGCAATTAATTAAATAGCTAGGAAAATTTAATTAATTAAGTGAAAAGAGGATGGGTTCCAAGATGAAATGATGTTAGTATACCTGATTTGAGTGCATGATATCCTTCAGGACATTTTTAAGTGTCTACACAAATATACTCACTTACCAAGAAGTCAAAGAGTCAAAATTATCCAAATCTATTTTTCAAGTATTTGTTGTGTTTTATGATCAAATCTAAACTTGCCAAAAATGGAAAACAACCTAGAAAACATCAAATTAGGGTCAAAAAGCATAACACTACAATAGTCAATATATATTTTTTTTAGGTAAATATCTCTACATCCAACTTTTAGTTTCCTTACAGACTATGAGTGTACACTCAGATAAGAGACTTGTTCAGGTTCAGTCAATCCATTCAAAACATTTCATCATTCACCTTATGTTATCTTGCATATTGCATACACTACATCTTAGCTTCATTTCAACATCATCTTCGAGTCTTTAGATTAGGAAGCTTATCATACCATTAGACAGGCCATTAGTCTCATTTTTAGGTGTCTTGACCTTACCATATCTCTCATCTATCTTATCTTTAGGTGGGGCCTATAACTCATGTGTCTAGTTTAGGTTCACCTTTATCAAATCATCATCATAATCATTATCTTGGTTTATCCTCTTGAGGTCTTGACATTTAGAATTGTTACTTTGGTTCATCATAGTTTTCTTAGCATCATCCTTTAGGGTTCAAGGTTGCATATCCATTCCAATCATAGTCATAGTCATAGTATCATTAGCCCTTAGTATCACAAGCATAATCATAGCCTCATTATCACCTCTTTTTCATATCAAAAACTTGGTAATAGTTTACATTGTCATCCCTATAATCTAAATATTATAAAAAAACATAGTATAGTGTCATTACCATCTTCCCATCCTTAGTTTGCATCTCCATCTTAGTTTCATATTGTCCAAAAATCTCACCATCCAAAGTTCTCAAGTCTTATATGGTCTTGACTAGGTCACAAAGGAAATGAAGAGACATGGATTCCTCATATGACCCTTATGTCAATCCAACTAGCAACATGAACTTTGGGTCAACATCAAACCAACCCCAAACAAAACAAGGTGAAACTCCAAATCCATTTTCCAATATTACATTTAATGAGGTTAATCGAGGTCTAACACCTAAAGAGATTGAATAGGCTTCCCAAGATGCTAGGATAATCTAAATTGTAAAGGAGCTAGTCAATGCAAATCCTAATAAGTACTTTCTTGCACTTTCCAAGAAGGGTACTATGCTCCCCTTTGATTTTGACACTTCCATGATTGTAGAGGGAGTACCACAAACACAAACTCAAGGTCTTGGTCATAACACATTTTCACAAGGTCAATCTTCCTCACAACAAATGCACACTAGTTTTCCACTTGGGGGAACAACAAATAATGTGAAAAATACACACATCCCCTATCCTCCAAAATTTGGCACCAAAATAGCACATGCAACATCTCAAGGAACAAATCCCACATTTAGTAATCCATTTGATTCATCCTATAGTTCCATGGTTATGACTTTTGCAAATCCATTTAACACAACATGAACTCAAAACACAACACCATCAACCAACACAAACTGAAACCCACTACACAAGACAAGAAGGATTCATATTTCCACATCAAGAGTGTCAACCCAAACGAACAACACTACACCAAACACCAACATGTATTTTGGGTCAAAATTGAACACCAATTGACCTCCATCACAACAACATGTCACTCTAAAAACTAACTTTACACCACAATTCCAACACACCCACCAACCTCAATCACAACAACATGTCATTCCAAATACCAAATTTAACCACATGCTCAACATACCAACCACACACCACCATAACATCAAACCAATAACAATACCATGCTCACATCTCACTTCCAACAAGGCAATAAAAATCCTTTACAACAAAGCACCAACCCAAATGTGACATTTACATCCAACTTTCAAAACTAAAACCTGTCGTACAACCATCTCAACACACATAACACCAACACCAACCCCCTTATGCAAAGTAAACCAAAAATCCCACCATCACCCATGAAAATATTTATGTAACAAATGCAATAACTGCAACAACAAATCACTAACATGCAAGTGGGTACACAAAAGAAAAGAAACTCAATGGAGGAATTTTGTCCTTATCCCTTTGATAGAATAATATGCATGCCGCCTTTCCCACCACACTTTAATGTTCCAAGATTTAAAAAATATAAGGAGAAAGGAGACCCAATAGAAAACATAAGAGAGTTTAACACTACATGTATCGACATTGATTTTGAGCCTACTTACTTGATGAGATTATTTCCACATAGCCTTTCAGAGTGAGCTCTAGAGTGGTTCATACACCTTCCTCCTGGGATACAAACAAAATGAACTAGTTGATAAGTTTATTGCACACCTTGCCTATAACATTGAAAGTGACATGACCCTAGCAAAATTATGCACAACCAAAGAAAAAGAAGGGGAGTCACATACATCATTTTATCAAAGGTGGCAAAGTATGTCTAGTAAATGTCCTTGTCACATACTAGAAAAATAGTTGGTTCCAATTTTTGTAGAAAACCTCAACACAGAACTAATGCATCAACTTCAAATCCATTGTTGCAACACTTTTGAGGATGTCATTGAGAAGGGATTCTCTATTGACAAGGCTTTTGTGCCGAAAGGCCTAGTCAAGATCTTCAAAGAAAACCAAAATGCTCCTAATGACAAGGGAATTTTTTTGTCTAGAAATAAGAATGTCACCAATGATGGGGTAGTCGATGCCAAAATGGTTAACAAGGCTCACCCCACAATTCATCTTAAAGGTCCTTTTACACAAAACACCAAGTCATGATCACACGACAAATGCAGTCTAAAATAATCAATAACGTAGAGGTCCCTCATGAGAAAACATGCAAAAATGAACATACATACCCTTAGGGGAACCCATTGAATTAGTTCTAAAAAATATTTTGCAATCAAACACCATTCAACTTCCAGATATCAAACCATACAAACCAGCATAGTCAAACCAATTTGGTGGAATGACAATGAATTTTGTGAGTACCATCATATGAAAGGACATAAAACATCGTCATGTTGGAGACTTAAATATCTTATACAAGAAATCATTGAACAAGGTGATATATAAGTGGAGAATTCACAAGGAAAGACAAATGCTAACCATAACATATTCAAGACTGCTCTACAAGACCATGGAAAGATAAAATCCTCTAGTTCAGGGAACAATACCAATAATAATGCCAATTATACCAATATCTCATATGACTATACTGTTAATCACATTCAAGCTTTTCATAACCATGTCGCTACCATTACCATAAAAAAGAAGACAAAATGTGTCGTTACCACTCGTAGAGCTAAAGTGACCTTGCAAGGGGCCATTTCTAATCTACAACCAAAAAGTCAATATAACCTCCTAGACAATCTAGGAAAGAATTCTACACAAATATCGATTCTTGAGTTACTTCACATATCTCTTGAGCATAAGGCTATTCTAGACAAAGCTTTACAAGATACATCTATGCCCATTGACCTAAACGTCAATCAATTTTAGGCCATGGTAGGATACTTAGCCACCACCCATCATACCACATTTTTTGAGCAATATCTTGCCACATAAACCAAATCATAACAATCCACTACACCTTGAGGTATAAATGAATAAACACAAAATAAAATGAGTGTTGGTAGATGGTTGAGCAGGTCTGAATATATGCACACTAAATTTAGTTACTATGACCGACAGATTAGTATGGGATGACTGCACTTGATCCATGAGGATTTGAAGCATATTCAAGCCACTAAACATCAGTCCAATAAGATCATCCAATATAAAACTAAACTAAGCATCCATTAAAACTAACATATTAAAATATGAAAGCTTCCAAAACACCTATTCTAATCCATTGAAACTTATCCTATTGGGGGAGTGGTGTCGCATTGATGTGGAATGGCGACCCTTTCCCAATCTCGTGGATAAATGAGACTGTTTCGATTGATTCTATTGAAGAGAATCAACGAAACCGATGATAAATGTGTATGAAAACACGATTTAAAGCTAAATTAACATGATGCAAGCTATTTTAACATGATTTATGCTAAGATGATCGATATGGGTGAGTGAAAAACTAATCTAAATGGATTTTAAGCTAAAAAGATTCAAACCCTAATTACCAAATAAGCTAAATTGATGCATCTATGTTATCATGGAAGACATTAATGGAAGCTAAGCTAATAATGTAAGTAAATTAAGCTAAAAGGATGCTAAATAAGTGCTAAATATGAGTGTAAGTGAAAGTGATTTTAACAACATAAGTTTTCTATTAAAAGGTGGATCCATTTGTGTCCAAATAGTGACCTATTTATAGGAGGACAAATAAGAAATGAAGGGTTGAGATTAAAAAGGTTAATCAATGGTCAAAATTAGAGGAAAGATGAAACATGGATCATGGATTCTCATCAATGGATGAGAATCAATGATCACATGGATCATGGATTCTCATTAATGGATGAGAATCAATGATCACATGGATCAAGGAAAGAATCAAGGGTTCATATTCTTCCAAACAAACACACATTCAAAACTTGCACAAGAAGTCATGTTGAAAGTTTGTTATAAGGAAGAATATTCCCTTTTTTCAAATGAGTGAGAAAAAATAATATTCTTTAGAATATTCTCATGGGTGAGGAAAATTAGATATTTAACAAATTAAAAGAAAGTTTTAATGTGCAAAAAGGGAAGAAATATTCCTTTTGGAGAATGTGCAAAGGAGGAATATTCCCTTGCAAGTGGGGGGATTAGATTTATTAGTAATTTGATAATTAAATAAAGTTTCAATTATGAAAATTAGGGGAATTAGGGTATTCATTAAATAATTTATTTATTTAATGAAAAGGGGAAGTGATGTGATATTTAATTAAATGGCTTAGGGTTATTTAATTAAATAAGAGGACTTAGGGATTTTAAATTAAATAACTTGATGTATTTAATTTAATAAGACGAAATTTTAGCATGAAAGAGGATGAATTAACCCAATTAGATTAATTAGATTAATAGATGAAAATGACATAATTAATTTAAATAGCTAGGCTAATTTAATCAATTAGCAAAAAGAGGATGGGTTTTAGGATGAAGTGATGTTAGTATATTTGATTCGAGTGCATGATATCATTCAAGAAATTTTTAAGTGTTTACATTTTTCCCCTCTTTGAAGTGAGGTTCCTATTATGTTGGTTCAAAGACTGACCCTTTTTCGGATCAAAATTGTTGCTCAGATCAAAAAATAAAAAAATTCTAATTTTTAGATGCCCCACTATTGCCCCAGTGAAAGGAATAAGTTGGTTCCCTGCCCCTTTGAGAAATCGAGTGAAAATTTTGGGTTGATTTCTTGACAAAGGTAAAATATAGGTTGAGGTGCTAAAATAGGTCCCGAGATGCCAAAAATGGCCTCAGAAACACAAAAAATGGCTCAAGAGAGGTTGCACAGGGTGGAAATAGGTAAAATAGGTCAAAACCCTAGCTTTTGGGTTAAATTAGGGAAAAAAACCCTAATCTTTAAGCTTAAATAGGTGATGAAGGGTCACTTTCAATTCATTTGTGCATTCACACCTTAGAGATTTGCTACCTTTTGAGCTTTGAAATCTTGGTGAAATGGCTCACTGTGTGCTTCCTATTCACCTTGCGAAGCGGGTTCGAGAGTACCAGCGACGAGCAAACGTAGGACCCCGAGTATGTGACTCAAAAATATTCTCGATTTTTGCTTTTAGGTGCAATTAATAGGGGGTCAAAACTAGGTCTCTAGGTGCATCGCTGTATAGCAACACAATTAATGTGTCGGAAGCATCGCTATTGATATTATAGCGATGCACCTACTGTCTGGTAGCACAACACCATTTTTTGGTTGGGCGACGCAAATGATTGGGGGTCGCTAGTGATGAGTCTAGTTTATGGTTTAATTTGGATAGAGTTTATTGTCCATTTGTTGTAGTTGTCATAAACTTTGATGCTTGGATGTTGATCTTTTTATGATATTTCCTCAAAACCATAGACATTGGGCATACGATTATTTTTGTAACCTTTGAATGATATTGACATGCTATATGAACTATCTATGTTAATTCTACATGTGGATTAATGATTGTTGCTTTAAGATAATTATAGATATATAGTTGTTGTGTGTACTAATATTGTCATGCAGATATAATGAGAGGCGTGCAATTCAGGAAGATTTCGCTAGCTGGTCGCGTGCCATATCGGTCAACAAGGTGGTCATTTAATGGAGGGAAGACTCTTGACGGCTGGAGATTCCTCATTCAACTCAAAGTTGTAACTGCCTTGTAAATGCTCTTAAATGTCTGTTGAGCGAATATAGGCGTTATTACTGTGCCAAATTCATGTTAAGGAAAACATCTCTAACAAGATTCTGTGCATGCGTAATCGCCTCTACTTTTCGTGCTTTCCCTAATGTGGTGTCCTCCAAATCTGTTGGAGTTAACCTCCTTGCTAGGTTTTAGTTGTTCGCTTCTATAAATAAAGATCAGATGCTCTTTCTGAGGAGGATGCTAATTTGATGATGTACTCACACTCTTAGTTTTTCTATAATACAGTCATGTTGCTCAATTGTACTCATATTTTTCAATGAATGAAATTAAGTTATAAGTTCATGCATCTGAGTTTACCTTAGTTTTAGGGAATACTTATCCAAGGGGGCCCACTTAGTGAGTATTCCATCCTTTAGCTTAGTTAGTATTTTTTGTTCAGTAGTTAGTTAAGAATCTGGCATTGATTGTTCCTGCAACCACTAGAAATCCATTTTGTGACTGTTCCTGCAACCAAAATAGACAGAGTAGTTCCTTGTTTGTTCACTCAAATTTTCATTTATGTCATGCATTTCAACTTAATATAGTTATTGGTTAATTCTCAACACTTATGTTATTTCCTTCCAAGCAATTTACTTTCAACATTGTGCCTTTCTTAGCTATAGGATGAATATGGCTACTTTGGATTCCTCGTGCACATACTGTGCTAACCCATTTCGAGTTTACATCCCTGGGTTGAAAATTTAAATGCACCTTCATGATGATTGAGATAGTTATTCAGGTTAGATGTCCAATCTCTGAATCACAACTGCAAGGGCTTAGTTGTTAAAATTATTGTAGGAGGCCGACATTTTTGGTGTCATTGTCGGGGATGGTGTCAAACTAGGGAGTTCTTTGGAGTCTAATAGTTTTTTTACTTTTTGTAGTATTTTTGGAAGTTTGTTCTTAGTATACCTCTCATTTATAAGTATTGATCCCCCAATTCTTTTTCCAATTCTTTGTGTGAGTTGGCTGATAGTGAGTTGATACCGTATGTGTAGAGGGAGGAGGAGAGATGCTCATGGGAGATTCCTTCCTAAAAATCCTGATCCATTCCAGCTAGTTGAGTATCAAAACCTGCCAAGAAATGAAGAAGAAGAAGAGCCACACCCCTTTGCTGATACATTTCCAGATTTGACCAGTTCTGAAGTTTCCTCTGAAGATCAAAATCTGATTGAAGACCCCTTTGCTTTGGAACTTCATCAAGTAGGCATGGGTGATACAAATGGAAACAGACCTAACCGACCAACTTTTCCTTTCCCCATTGCTCATTAGAATGAAGTAGAAAACCTCAAAAATATCCCTGCTTCAGTCCTTTCTAAGTTCTATGGACTTGTCATAGAAGATCCTGATACATTCTTGTTCGAGTTTGATATACTCTGCAGGAGTTATGACTATACCACTAATGCCCACAGGCTTAAGTTGTTTCCTACCACCTTGAAAGAAGTTACATTAAGATGGTTCATGAGCTTAGGCAGAGATACTGTGGAGACTTGGGAGGACATGAAGACAAATTTCCTTGAGAAATACAAAGAGTATTGCAAGGGTAGTGACATGAGAGGAGATGACATTTTTAGGATACAAAAAAAGAGAGATGAGAGCTTGGAAGATTACATTTCAAGATTTTTGTTTTGCCTACAAAAATCTCCACACCATACATTCAATGAAGTATCACAGAAGCTTCTTTTCTTAAGAGGAATGAATGACAGTTGCACAAACGCCTTGGACCTTATGGGAGGAGGAGATATCACCCAAGTTCCTTGGGGGGATATCAAGAAGATATGTTAGAACTATTCTAGGGCAGCTTCAAAGAAAGAGAGAGCTTACCAATCCTCTATGGATAAGTCATCTACCAGTGGATTTTCAAGGATGGAGATTACTCACTTACCGGTAGACTTCAAGAAAGACATCATAAACAATCTGTCTACTCAGCTAGATTCACTTCAGGCCAAAAAGAAACAAGAGGAGGCAGAGGCAATGTTGGTAGAATATTTCCCTCATTGCAGACAAAAGAAGAAGGACTGCAGATGCAAGATGATAGCTAATATTGACATCAAGTAGATGGCACCCTAGTTCAAGCTAATCCAGGGTGAAGATGATCAAGTGTACTATGTTTCACAAGGGAGGCCATGGGATCCAAGACAAGGTATGCCACCGAATCCACTATCTTTTGCTGGACCATATTTCAATTTTTATTCATCTGGTAACCAATGGCAACCCCCATATCCATAAAACTATGGAGGATATCCACCACAACCTTGGAATAACCCTCTAAATTCCTGGCCCAATCACCAAAAATATCCACCCCAATGGCAGCAACCTCAAGGGAATTGACAAAAGTTTCAAGGAAATTCGCAGCCACCTCCAGGAAACTGGCAACAAACATCTCAATGGAGGGGAGGACAACAATGGTCAAACCAGACAACCAATTACATGCAACCACCTTCTTAGCCCCAACAACCTGCTATAATTCCCCCTCCTGCTAATTCAAGTTCAAATGCACCTAAACCTACTCAGCTACCAGCTTAGCCCACACCTAACCCAAATAATAAACCACAACAACAACTAGTATACTTTTCTGATCTAAATCAATTCCCTACATATGTTGTGAGTGTAAGTGACATCCAGTTGCATTCAAGAACTACTTTACCAACTCCTTCCACACCCATTATCACTGAGCTTCCTATAGAAGAAGATGAGCCTCTAAATGTCCCCATTCAACCAAGTGCACCTAAAAATCCTAAACCAATCCCAGTCAAGCAAACTGAGCCAGAACCACCATTTCCCCAGAGGTTGGAAATTGTGAAACAAAAGGAAGAGAATGAGGACACAAATTTTGACATTTTAGATCAGTTGAAGCATATATGTGTCCAAATACCTCTATTTTAGGCCATAAAAGATGTTCCCATATATGGAAAAGCAATCAAGGAAGCATGCCTTTGGAAGCCAGGCATGAAGAAGAAAGACCCAACTATAGTTCATGTGGTGGGACAACTAGCTGACATCATGCTTGTGAAAGTGATTGTTCCCAAATATAATGACCCAAGGAGTCCTGTGGTAGGAGTTGTTATAAATGGAATCTAGACAAAGAATGCTCTAATTGATTTGGGAGAAACAATAAATGTAATGACTAAGGATATACTGTAGAAACTAAATATTGCAAGCATGAGACCTAATCCTACTCTCCCGTGGCTTGCTAATAGTTCTACTATTAAGCCTGATGGTATAGTAGAAGATCTTGTGGTAAATCTAGACTCTTGGGAATACCCAACAAATTTTATGATTATTTCTCCTAAAGCCACACTAGATGGGTACCCCATTATTCTTGGAAGGCCATGGCTAGCAAGAACAATATGCTTATATTGGATGCCAGACATGAGACATGACCATTTATGATGGAAAGAACACCAAAAATCTTGTTCGCTACCCTCCTGCTCAACCATCCCATGATAAAGATGATCTTGTTTGGCCACATGTTGGTGAAGAGGCCGAGGAAGTTAATTATGTGGCATAATTTATGATGTTAGGAAGAAGTCCTTTCTTGTAGCTTCAAGATGAAGATGAAGTATTGTCTAAAATAATTCAGAACCATTGTGAGGTAGAGGAAGCATCATCCTCTCATTCTATTGATCCAGTGAAGACACTCCTGCACACTCTTCCTGCAACCGCTCTTCCTGCAACAAGTATGTCTCATACATTGCTGCCATATGAAATCAAGGTACCAACCATTAGTGAAGCAGATATGGCAGAGTTAACTACACCAATGCAGGTGTTAGAAGAGAAATATCTGAATATGAACAACAAACTGAGTGAAGAAACACAATTGTCATTGGAAAACTTACTAAGGCCCCACCATAATGCATTTAAATGGGAATATAATGATATGAAGCGATTGGCCCCTAAGCTTTACACTCATAGGATATACATAAGAGATGATTGTACACCAGTGAGGTAGCCACAAAGAAGAATTAACCCTGCATTGAGAGAAATTGTAAAAGGGGAACTACATAAATTGCTAGATGCATGATTTATCTGCCCCATTTCAAATAGCCAGTGGGTGTCCCCATTGGTGATTGTGCCCAAAAAATGAGGGAAATGAGGGAAGTGGCGAGTTTGTATTGATTACAGGGAACTTAATGCTGCCACCAAAAAGGACCATTTTCCTTTACCTTTCGTAGATCAAGTTTTGGACTCACTTGTAGGAAAGTAGTACTTTTCTTTTCTAGATGGATTCAGTGGCTATAACCAAATCCAAATTGCACCAGAGGACTAGGAGAAGACCGCCTTTACCTTTCCATGGGGGACCTATGCCCACTATGTACTTCCATTTGGCTTATGCAATGCACCTGCAAGTTTTCAGAGGGCAATCATTAGCATATTTTCAAACATCTCTCATGATTGCATGGAAATCTATATAGATGACTTCACTACCTATGGTGCTGATTTTAGTGAAGCATTGTAAAATATCAAGAGAGTCCTGCAGAGATGCGAAGACCACAATATATCTTTAAATAGTGAAAAGTGCTTCATGATGATGCAAGAAGGTGTAGTTCTTGGCCACTACATCTCTCACAAAATAATTCAAGTAGATCTTGCAAAGATTGAGGTGATTACCAATCTGCCTATCATTGCAAAAAAAAAAGATGTTAGGAGTTTCTTAGGACATGCAGGTTATTACAAGAGGTTCATCAAAGACTTCAACAAAATGGCAACACCATTGTATAATCTCCTAACTAAAGATGTTGAATTCCAATGGACAAAAGACTGTGACAGGGAATTTTTTGACTTGAAAGCAACTTTAACTCATGATCTTGTGCTCAATGGACCTAATTGGGAGTTTCCTTTTCATATCCATACTGATGCATCAGACTATGCTATAGGAGTGGTCATAGGACAAAAAGAAGGAGCTATTGAAAATGCTATTTACTTTGTCAGCAAAAATCTGCAAGGAGTTGAATTTAACTACACAGTGACAAAAAAAAAATGTTAGCAATGATCTATGCCCTAAAAAAATTCATGCACTACATAATAGGCTACCAGATCTTTATGCACATTGATCATGCAAACATTAGATACCTCATGAATAAACCTCTGATCTCAGGTAGGCTAGCAAGATGGTTATTTCTGATGCAAGAGTTTGACATAACCATTGTGGATAAACCAGGGAAGGCCAATGTTGTTGCAAGTTTTCTTTCAAGGATGAATACATCAGAAGACAATCAAGTCATAGATGACTCTTTCCCTGATGAGCATTTGTTTTCTATTAGTGTGTAGACACCTTGGTATGCTAACCTAGCTAATTATCAGGTCATAAGGAGAGTTCCTCCTCACTTCTCTCCAAAAGAGAGGAGGGTGTTCATTGAAAAATATTTTCCTTTCTCATGGGTTGCTGGATGTTTGTTCTACACTAGACCAGACCATGTCATGAGGAGATGTGTGAGAGAAGATGAGACATATGATATTTTGCATGCATGCCACAATGAACCATGTGGAGGGAATTTTGCAGCCAAGAGGACAACAATGAAGATTTTGAACACAAGATATTACTGGCCCACACTCCACAAGGATGCAGGGAGATATACAAGGAAGTGTGACAAATGCCAGAGGATGGGCCGACCGACCAAATCTGATGAGATGCCACTTTACCCCCAGGTAGTAATCACTCCATTTGATAAGTGGGGATTGGATTTTTTAGGACCCATTGATCCTCCATCAAAAGGTAAATCCTATATTTTGGTATGCACTGATTATGTCACCAAATGGGTAGAAGTTAAGGACATGAAGCATGCAATATATAATAAGGTTGTAGAATTTGTGTATGAGGAAATTTTCACACGGTATGGGGTTCCAAAAGAGATAGTGACTGATCAAGGGACTCAATTCACTTCAACCCTTGTTACAACACTGGTCAATGAGTACAACAATAGGAACAAGAAGTCTACTCCTTATCACCCCCAGACCAATGACCAACTTGAGGTGACCAACAGAGAAATTAAAGCCATTTTGACCAAAACAGTGGCTATCCATAAAAAGGATTGGGCAAGCAAGCTACCAAAAGTTGTTCGCGCCTATATAACTACTTGGAAAATAACTACAAGATTCACTCCATTTGAGTTTCTCTATGGAAAGATAGCTATGATTCCCATTGAATTTGAGCATAAGACTCTTAGTACTGTAGTAGACTCGGGGATGGATATCTCTGAGGCATAAAGGGATAGAATCATACAGTTGAATGCTTTGGATGAGATGAGGAAGGCAAATTTGCATCACACAGAGGTAGTGAAAAATTAGAGAATAAAGTGGCATGATAAATTCATAAAGGATAGTAAATTCTAGCCAGGTGATTGGGCACTGCTTTATGAATCAAGATATCAAGATAATGCAGGAAAATTGCAGACAAGGTGGCTAGGACCATATGAGGTTGCTGAGGTATTTTCCAATGGGGTTGTTCAACTCACTACCATTGACCCTATCAGGTTTAAGCTGTTGGTAAATGGTCATCGCCTAAGGTTATATCACAAGCCAACTTCCAAGGAGGAGTTCCTGCAACAATTGACTTAGCATGCAACATCTGAACTTCCTACAGTTGAAGGAAGTGGACCTAGTGTCCCTTCTTTTGGCTAACTAAGGTATGTAACTTGTAATAATAAAGACTCCAACTTTGTGGGGGGTCCACTTTTTCACCCATCCACCCATCCATTTCCACCTTTCTCTCTCTTCCATCCTGCCACCATCATTTCATTTCATTCCATCATTTCACCTCATTCTGCTCCGCTTTCGTTAATTTCTCAACTGATTTCTTAAAAGTGATCGGTACTTTCTCCATCATCTTTACAATAAATATTCCATGAATTAAAGTACGTGCACAATCAATTTTTTATATCTTAATTATCTTTTAAGTGCATTCATTTAATTATTGTACGTGAATATGGACGTTCTTTACAGCATGTAATTATTCCCTGCCCTTATCAAATCATATTTATCACCTTGCATGTGAGGACACATGTGCAAATTTAGGTTGGGGGGGAATGTGTCAATCCCATGTTCACATGTCTGTCCATATTGGCTCACATTAGCAAGGTTTAAATTTTTGAGCTGATTTGAATTATGAGTGAGATGACGACTCACATGTGTGAAATGACAACCAACCGCTGCCATTATTCCTTATCATAGCCTTCATTTATTACTCCTTTATTTCTTTTATTTATTTTGTCATAATCTTGAGCCAAAAAGGTAAAATTCAGATGACACTGGCAATGGAAATTTAGCAGCATTGCAAGAAGGAGAAGTTTAGTTTTCAGATGAAGATTGCAAGAACACTTTGTAGAGCAACTATTTGATTGCAGACAACCAAACAATGGGAGGTGGGTTAATTCAAAATGAACCCATGGTTCATGATGTATTACTATAGGATGCACCCTTCTAGGCTGAGTTCAGAAACTGCAGATGGTTAGACTATTTCCTGATGTTGAATGGTTTTAATGAAGACATTGTGTTGGAGTTTGCCCAGACATTGTCTGAAGGAAAGGCCACGGTAAAAGGGTTGTAAGTCACAATTACTGAAGGAAGGATTGTAGAAATTACAGGGTTGCTTGTTGATAGTGAACATTACCCTGCTACCAGAGATGCCAGGTCAACTAGGGCCAAATTTATAGAACCTGGTGACCCTCCATTGAGTGTGGAAAAATAAGGTGCAAAGAGGACTTCTCTGCCCAAGCTATGGAAGCAAGTAGTTGTTTATGTTGTGAAATACATTACCTGTGAAGGACGTCAGTCGAATCTACATTCTATGCATTTAAAACTCCTCAATCACATGAGACACGGTAGGAGAATGAATGTGCCAAACATGCTATACCACCTTCTTTCAATCATGGCACCGAGACCCAAAAAGGTAGGGACAATTCTATTTCCCACCATTGTCTGATCAAATTATAAGTTGAGAAGTCTCTGCATGATGTGTCTGATATGACTTGGGAAGAATTCTTGAATATTGATCAAATTAGACCAGATCATTTGCAACCTAGGGTTTTGCCTCAACCTTGTAGAAACCCTCTTGCAACCAAACCTTGTAGGCTTTGTAGGAGAAGGAGAAATGTTGGGCCCACTCCTGGAGCCTCAACTTATAACACAAGCCCTAGTAGAAACCCTCTTGCAACCAAACCATTGAGATTAGTTCTTCTGAGGTAGAGCATTCAGATAAAGAGAGCTCCCCTCCTGATTTTGATGATGATGTTCCTCTTGGCACCCTAATGAGAACTAGAGCACAAAAGAAGAAGGAAGAGATAAAGAAGTGAAAAGCTAAAAAGAAAATGGTAGAAAAAGAAGTGCCAAGCTTGAAGAAAGAAAAGGCTGACATTGTTCTTCCTGCAACAAAAGAAAAACATGAAAACTCTCCCGAAAAATCAAGACTAGCTAGGCCAACCTTTGATGAAACTCTGAATGAAAGCCCTAAGCCTAGAGAAACATCATGAGAGGATACAAAAGCTCAAATGGACCAGGTGCATATTGAGGAAAATGACATATTTGAGTAAGCAACAAGCATGACGTTGGAAGATCTTGTTGACATTGAAAAATAAGTTGAGGAAAATCAGGAGCTCCTGTAGTATGAGAAGAAGAAAGAGTTCTTGCAATAAGAATTCCTATAGCAAGAACAAGAGGCCTTACAACCAGAATTGGGAGAATAGTCAGCATCTCTGTAGCTAGTAGTAACTGAACAAACAAAACCCTTGCAGCTGGAGTTTTACAAAGAGAAAGCAAAAGTGCTAGGTAAAATGTTGGTAGGAATAAACATGCCCTTTGATTTTTCAATGCACATGGTAACCCTAAACCTATGGAAATAAATACAAAGGAGGGAAGAAGAATGGGAAGAGGAGAAACACAGGCTAAAGAGGGAAATTCAAAAGAGAGATGAAGAGATTGAAGATAAGAATGGAGAAATTGCTATTTTAAAGAAAAAGGCGGATAATATGACATCCTTAGTACCTCAGATATTTGAGTGCAGGGCTCCTCCAAGGGTCTATGCTCTGTATTTGAAGGAGAAGCATCTTTCTTTTAAAATAGCAAGGATTGTTTCAGGTTTGAATCCTTCCATTGAGATCCCTCTTGAATTTTTCAATGCTTATCGGATTGCTCCTCTTGAAATGAAAAAATTGTTGTGCGAATTATATTTGCATAATTATGTTGTGACCCAAGACCATGATTGGAATCCATAGTTGTATGTTGGGGATGTCCAATTTAGGGCATTTATGTCCTGGGTACAGAATGAAATCAGTTGGGGAAAACAATTAAGGGATTATAGGCAAATTGAATCCAACACTCCCTTGTCTATCAGGGTTGAATCTAGAAATCCTGGAGACATTTTTAAGGATTGGCACATAATTCTTAACTGACCAAACTATGGCAATAAGATACTGGCTGAGAGAGAAGTAGTTTATAAAGAATATGAGGAGGTAGCAAAAACCATAGTGGAATCTGTAATGGGATACCTGTCACAAAGGTGGAACAACCTAACTGATGACTTGAAACAAGCTGAGCCTCACTCTATGTAGAACTATGCAACGTCATTTAAGAGAGTTGATAGATATATAAATATTGGGAGGACAAAGGGACAATTTTGGCTTCCACTGATGTTTCAGCCACCTATCCTATTGTGGCCAGCAACAAATTTCAAGTATTACCGATATGACATAGCTGATGAGAGACAAAGATGGAGTAGGTTGGACAGACAACAAGGGTTCTATTGGGATCCTAATTCATGCACAATAGAAAATAATGTTGGACAACTGGTAGTAGAAAATTTTAGGGCATTGACCAAGAAAAAGCACAACCCTTCCTTTGCTGGAGGACCAACAAGATCTTAGGTTGGGGGGAGTGACGAGTCTAGTTTATGGTTTAATTTGGATAGATTTTACTGTCCATTTTCTATAGTTTTCATAGACTTTGATGCTTGGATGTTGATCTTCTTATGATATTTCCTCAAAACCATAGACATTGGGCATAATCTTATTTTTGTAACCTTTGAATGATATTGACATGGTATATGAACTATCTATGTTAATTATTCATGTGGATTAATGATTGTCACTTTAAGATAATTACATATATGCAGTTGTTGTGCATACTAATATTGTCATGCAAATATAATGAGAGGTCTACAATTCAGGAATATTTTTCCAGCTGGTCGCATGCCATATCAGTCAACAAGGTGGTCATTCAATGGAGGGAAGACTCTTGGTGGCTAGAGATTCCTCATTCAACGCGAAGTTGTAATCACCTTGTAAATGCTCTTAAATGTGTATTGAGAGAATATAGGCGTTATTGTTGTGCCAGATTCATGTTAAGGCAAACATGTCTGACAAGATTTTGTGCATGCACAACCGTCTATGATTTTCATGCTTTCCCTAATGTGGCATCCTCCGAATCTGTTGGAGTTGACCACCTTGCTAGGTTTTAGTTGGTAGCTTCTATAAATAAAGCTCAGATGCTCTTTCTGAGGAGGATGCTAATTTGATGATGTACTCACACTCTTAGTTTTTCAATAATACAACCATGTTTCTCAATTGTACTCGTGTTTTTTGATGAATGAAATAAAGTTATAAGTTCAAGCATTTGAGTTGACCTTAGTTTTAGGGAATACTTATCCAAGGGGCCCCACTTGGTGAGTATTCCATCCTTTAGCTTAGTTAGTATTTTATGTTCAATAGTTAGCTAAGAATCTAGCACTCACTATTCTTGCAACCACTAGAATTCCATTTTGTGACTGTTCCTGCAACCAAAGAAGACAAAGTAGTTTCCTGTTTGTTCGCTCATATTTTCATTTCTGTCATGCATTTCAGCTTAATATAGTTATTGGTTAATGCTTAGCACTTATGTTATTTCCTTCCAAGAAATTTAATTTTAGCATTATGTCTTTCTTAGCTATAGGATGAATATGACTACTTTGGATTCCTAGTGCACATACTGTGCTGACCCATTTCAAGTTTACATCCCTAGGTTGACAATTTAAATGCACCTTCATGATGATTGTGATAGATATTCAGGTTAGATGTCCAATCTCTGAATCATAGCTGCAAGGGCTTAGTTGTTAAACTAATTGTAGGAGGCCAACAACTAGGTTAATATAGCGACACATAAGGTTTTTTAGTTCAACGTCACTCAAAAGCTGTGGGTGACGCACCACAAATTTTTAGTAGAGCGACACACCCCAATTTTGATTTTCTATTGAGTGTAGCAACATACGTCACTAAATTGGTGATGCACCCCTAAATATGATATAGGGACACACCGAAAAATTAGTGACACAATTTATTTCAGCAACACGTTTGATGTTTTGGATGCAAAGTCTCAAATTTTGATCAGTTTTTTTACTTTTTCAACAAATTGATGCTATGTGTGTGATTTGTGCAAGAGGATCCTCCCCTATTGATGTCACGAGAGTACCGTTCTGACATTCTAGCAATGGCACGAGATTTTAATGACTTGGAGGTGGAGCAACTAGGTAGGCTGGGTTTAGGCTTTATTGCTTTCTTGCCCGAGGTCCGGACGCACCTCACCATGATGATTGCACTAATCAAGAGGTGGCATAGCGAGACCTATTCATTTCACTTGCCCACTGGTGAGGCCACTATTACACTTGATGACGTGTGGTTAAATTGCGATTGTTGATTCATGGTGAGCACGTGATATATGACACGAATGTAGGAAGAGATGCATGTCTCTCGCTTCTACACATTCAATAGATTGTTTTGATTAGATCTCAGATTGATCTTGACCTATATCGCGGGCGGGTGGTGGAGATCTTCAGATTGTTCGTTGCAACACTGATCTCTAGCGTCATTGCCCCAGACTGACGAGGTAGAGGCTTTAGTCCTAGATGGGGATTGGTATGGGAGGGGATGATCAAGAGGGATATTATGTATTCCTACGGTTCAATCCTCCTTACTTCTTTTTACCATGACATGCACGAGGCCATCCACTATGAGGGTCAGAGCATTGGAGCAGGGGTGATTTTTCTTCATATATGGCCATATGAGCACATTATAGTGTTGAGGCCATTAGTTGTTCTAGCAGATATTCATGAGGATGAGCCTATCATGTTCAGGTACAGGGTGCCTATGAATATTCGACACATGGGCCCTATAGGTCTACCCTATTGGTGTCATGTCATCAATGACATGATCGTATTCAGATGGAGGCCATGGTTGCAGCATCCGACATGGTATGATGATCAACAGTAGCTAGACTTTGCTCGATAGACCTGATATATGCAAGCAAGAGAGCACACTATTATAGAGTAGTACCTCCTAGATCGCGTGGCTCAGTAATTTGGAGAGATTTAGGATGTACCAGTTGATGACTACATTGCAGTGTTTGCGAGGTCATAAAGAGAGGTTTAGTGGGGAGCCCAAATTGATCCCATTGTGGCAATCAATGATTCTAGGAAGCTAGTCCCATAGCCATGGGCATATGATTAGGGACTCCTAGATGCAAGCACGACTCCAGCCTATGATGCATGGTTCAGACCACCTACTCGCCTGATAGATCCAGCAGGGGGATGCCCCAGAGGTAGAGGGAGAGACAGAGGCAGAGGTAGAGACCGAGGTAGAGGCCAAGAAGGGGGAATAGATGGGGGCAAAGATGGTGGCCAAGGCAGAGGCTAGTAGGATCAAGATTAGGATAGGGTCCAAATGCTAGGTGATGGGCACCAACAACAATAAGATCAGGTACAAGTGCCAAGATGGTAGGAAAGACATGATGGATAGGTTCTGGGGCATCATTTCCTCCTCCACCTCTACAATAGCCAGATGCATAGGCACAAACACAGATTTAGGCTCTCACTATAGAGAGAGATCGACTACAGGTGGAGCGGGATCAACTACAACAACAACTGTAGGCTATGACAATGCAAAGAGATTAGGAGGCTTAGTTGTGGCAACAATTGGACTTACAACTGGCCTAATAGATTGGGCAGAGGCAACAACTTGAGGTAGTGACAACTGCTTCATAGGGACAGACAATGTTTTCCCATTTGTACAAAGAGGCAGTTATTGAGGCTACATATTACCGAATGCACTATCATCGTGATGTTCCTCAGGTGATGAAACAACTTGATTTTTCACAATGAAGTGGAGCACCACCTAGAGCTAAGGATCAACCATTAGCTAGGGGTGAGTCGAGAAGCCACCAGGGCTAGCCTGTTTGTGTAGACACTTTTTGATTGTTTGCTCGATTTACTTATACAGATATACATTCATGGGCTGCTTTTTGATAGCCTTGTGGATATTGTATTTTTGATTGATATACAGACACTGATTCAGATATTGTATCATGACAATCACCATTTTTGTATATATATATATATATGAGATGATTTAGATTCAATATGTTGTGTGCCTTATTTCATGCTTTATGAATGCATGGATGCATATGATGTGATATGATTTTATATTCTTATATTTTATGATTATGTATGGATGCAATGTGATGGATATGTTATATTTTTATGACATGTTATGGGATGGATGCTATGATGTGATATGCTTATGCAAATGATATGGATGCATTTCTTTTTTGTGTACTTTTCTATGCAATTTATGATATGATGATACATGTATGGATGTATATATGGATAGTGCAGATATTCATGATATTGTGATGTATGCTTATAATATGTGATATGTATGCATGTTGATGATTTGTGGATGCAAGATGGATGCATGATGATGTTTTTGTTGACTATCATGATACTAGGTTAGCATAGAAAGAAGATAGAAGAAAGAAGATGAATGAATTTTGACCACTGATTTTGAAGTTTGACTCAAAAATTCCAACAATTCTATGATCCACCGAGACTTTATTAGATGTGGTGATGAGAGATGATGATGATTTTCTCATATCTTTGGATTGGGATTTTCCATCATTCCTTATGTTTGATATAACACATAGACACGATGCATCAATGTATTGAAAACCAGGATGGCGTTGTATCTAGTGTAATGGAATTTGATTATGCAAACAGATAGGATAGTTCTTGTTCACACCTTGACATACAAAAACCTCGTCAGAATGTAGTTTAGAAGCTTAAAATATATCAGACCAAATCATACGCAATAGTCAACAATCTACCCCAAACAACTTCCCTACACACAACTAATCAAGTATGCATTAAGATTATTTTACAAGAATACTCACAAGCACAACAAATGAAATATAGTGATCGATGCTCCATTATTTTCTCTCTAAATTATTTAGACCAAGAGGTCCTTGGAATGGGTCAATAAGATAAATCATAAGGAAAGATCAAAGATAAACAGTCAGTGTTATCTATATCTCTTGCCAATTTAATTTTAGCTAAGGTGATTTTTGATACCGATGTTCATCGCAGGAAGGATTTATCCTAGGACATGTTGATCAGGTGTTTTGATTAGGATGAGGTGTGTGATAAGCTGTTGATAAAAACTTCACTGACTCATTTACCTATTGTTGAGAATTATGCCTCAACTTTCTGGTGACCCCCTTTGAAGAATTAGGCGAATTCTCTTGTTTCCTTGGCAAAGTTTTTTGTTCTGGCGGAGGCGGAACCGAAACCGGGATGGAACTTGGCATTGTTCCATTTGCCTTGTTCCGAGTCTTGTTCTCGTTTCGTCTCCTGCTCCGCTCCCCACTTTCTTGGTTCTTCGAGTTTTGTTATGGTGAAGGCGGAACCGGATTGAAACCTGGCATTGTTCCTTTTGTCATGTTTCGGGTTTGGCTCTGGCTTTGGCTCCAGCTCCGGCTCCGGTAGTCTGATTCTCTCCGCTTGGTTCTGGTGGAGGTGGAACCAATTTTGGAAGTTGGCAATGTCTGTTTGCCATGTTCTTGTTCCGGCTCCGGGTCCGACTCCTGCTTTTGTGATCTAGTTCCTTTGGATGTTTGGATTCTCCTCAGGGAGTTTTCCTCCGCTTTGTCCATGTTCCGGATTGTTGTTTCTTGCAGTTGGTGGAGGCGGAACCGGAACCGGTTTGGTTTCTGATCTTGGACTTTTGGTAAAGTCCTGTTTTTGTTCCTGTTCCGTCCTTGACTCCGACTCCGGTCCTTTGTGTTCTCGTGTTGGTTTGACCCCGGGTTGACTTTACTCGGTCAGTTTTGTTTCTGATGTGTTCCCCTTTGCCGTGGGCGGACGTGGAACTGAATTGGTTCTTGAACCTGTAATTTCGATGGAGTCATGTTTTGACTCCAGTTCCGACTCCGTCTCTGACTCCAACTCTGGCAGTGTGCTTTTTCGGTGGAGTCTTGTTTCGACTCCGGCTCCGGCAGTGTTAGGTATGACTTGAAGTCTTGGACGCGCCCGATGTCTGTTTGACCGTTTTGGTTGCTCTGTCAGCTGCGATTGTTGATGGGTCTTGGACGTGTGGCACCTGGTTGAATAGTGATTGGATGGTTACCTAACCTGTTGTGCTGCATGTTTTGTCAACGAAGGTTGGCAGGGCTGAACCCATTTTTGGAATGGAATTGAATGCCTGGGCGGCTCGTTGCAGGGAGATCTGTCAGATCCGACCAGATGTGTGATTTGCGGATGGTCTTCTTTGCTCTTGTTGAGTCGGTTACATAATGGATGAGAGATGTATTATTTCTCAAGGAAGTTCGATGAATTTGTGAGAGTCGTGGGTTGCAGAGCAAGTGCGAGATGTGCGAGCTGAATGCGCGACCATGTGAATGTGTGAGCATGGGGCTGCAAGCATAATGCATGATGCATGATGCGAGATTGCAACAGTTGGACTTGCAGGTTGGAGAGCCGAAGGTGTGAAGAGATTTGTAGAGAGATGGAGAGGGTGTTCGAGCAGTTTGCTTAGGCAATGTAACTGTGAACACTCTATCTCTCGGATCTGGGCATGGGAATCATTGGAGGCCGAATGACTGGGCTGGCCATGAGGCTGGCTATGACAGTCATCTGAGGAGCTGAAAGGAATCTTGCGGGTACCTGTTACTTCTCCAATAGAACAAGATGAAACTCTTGTATTGGCTTTGAGCCTGATATTGTATTGTAACTAGTTTTTGTTGCTGAATAATACAATGGCTCGAAATTTTGGAGTGTGGGGTTTTTACCTGAAAGGGTTTTCCCCATGTATATCTTTGTGTATTCTTTTTGTCTTTCATGGTTTATGTTTATGTTGAATCTGTTTCTTGTTGCATTCACTTCTCTCAGAGGATTAATGGGGGATCAAATGTGCTTGTTTCCGCTTTATAGCATAGTTGGTTGTGTCTATGTTGTGATTTTGAATTGAAATAACTAAGGCACTACTGTCTTAGATGCCTATCTTGATGACAGACCGAATCCATATCCCCAACACCTATGACCTAGACTTTAGATTTTGACACTTAGGTTTTCACTTTACGACTTGCTATAATTGCTTTCTTTTTATTTTTCCAAAGGTTGAATTATGCTTGATTTATTATGGGTGAAGGTTTATTGCGGGTGAAAGCGAGATGGGATGGGGGGTTTTGGATTTTTTGAATATTTCAATATTTTTGTTTTTTTTAAAAATGCTTTGAGGCTGTTTTTGGTCTTTTTGAAAGTTTATGTGGATGGTGTTGTTTTTCGATCTTTTAAGGTTGTTTAGGGTTTTCTCTAAGATATTTGATGCTGTTTAGGTCTTTTGAATGTTTTCTAATGTTTTGGGCTTTCAAATTTCAAATGTTTTTGTGTTTTCCAAGTTTTTTGAATGTTTAGGGATTTTCTAAGTTTTCAAATGTTTAGGGATTTTATGATATTTGAATGTTTAGGGTTTTATGAGTTTCGACCAAGAACCTAATCTAAAAGACTATCCTAGGGGCCTCGGGGGCTGATCAAATATTAGCCTAGCTTACGTTATACACTTAGAGACCATGTAGTTTGACTGACTTGAATTATTGACGATGAGATATGAACAATTGATGGATTGCCAATTTATTATGATAGACTCCTAAAGACTGACCTAGGGTGTCTTAGGGGCACATCAATGATGGCCTTGCCTACGTTCAAGCTCAAAGACTCATAGTTTGACATGGCGTTGTTTTGGGATTTTTGATGTTTTGACCTTTTTAGGGATTTTGATGTATTTTGGATGTTTTGGATTTTGACTTTACCATTTTTTGAATGTTTTTGGATTTTAACTGTACAAGATTTTGAATGTTTTTGGATTTTTGGATTTTGCAAGTGTTTTTGGATTTTGACGAGATTTTATGAATGTTTTTGGGATTTTTGATGAGATTTATAATAACCTTAAGATATATAAGAACCTAATTTGATCCATAATGAATTTCCCCCAATGTGATGCAATAAACTACCTCGATATGGGCAGGACAAGCTGACCTTAGGAATATGCTAAATAGTACTAAAGGGGATATAATACTTCACAATATCAAGCTACAAATCAGACACAGATGGGTTATGGAATAAATAGGATGAATGATACGATGGATGGATGCGATGCAAAAAATGATAGGATAAAGAGCCAAAAAATAGATGGAGGTGCTTTATTTATGCAAGGTACCTATTTCCTAGGTTTTCACCAAGGTACTTGCCCAAAGCGCCATCAAAGTGGTTTTCACTAGAGGACAATCATTTTTCTTTACTTTTCTCAATCCTTTTTCTTACTTATTTTAATTTTTAATCATTTTTAATTTTTTTTGTATTTTCAGATTTACACCCTTCAAGCCTAGCATAATTTTTTTTAAGATGCAGACTATTGGTCAGTTCTTGCAAGGGTTCACCTTCAGACATTGAAAATTGATATGCTCCTGATCCATAGCTTGTTGTGACAACAAAGGGACCTAACTAGTTAGGCTCAAACTTTCCTTTACTGTCCTGATCTAGAAGATTTTTCTGATTTTGCTTTAGGACAAGATCCACTACCTAGAAATATCGAATCTTGATCTTCTTGTTATAGCTCCATTTCAGTCGGTTTTGATATACTTGAAAGTGATTAAAGGAATCAAGTCAACGTTCATTTAGGAATTCTAGCTCATTCAATTGAGATACTCTATACTCTTCATTGATGATCAGATTTTGTAGTGACATTCACAGTGATGGAAGATCAACCTCAATAGGCAAGATGGCTTCTGATTTGTAGATCAAGGAGAATGGGGTTGCACCTATAGGAATGCATATACTAGTTCGATAAGCCCAGAGGGAAAGATTTAACTGCAAATGCCAGTCATGACCAACTTCATTGACCATTTTCTTTAGGATTTTCAAAATGGTCTTGTTTGTAGCCTCAGCTTGATTATTTCCCTGGGGGTAATATGGGGTGGATAATCGATACTGGATGTTGAATATTTGACACAACTCTTTCACATCCTGATTCTTGAAGGGTGTTCCATTGTTTTAGATAAGAATTTATGGAACATCATAACGATAGATAAGATAATTCAAGATAAACTTAGCAATTTGCTTCCCCGTTATGTAGGTCATAGGAATGGCTTCAACCCACTTGGTAAAGTACTCAGTGGCTATTATGATGAACTTGTGGCCATTAGCTGAGGTTGGAGTGATTTTTCCAATGAGGTCAAGCCCCCACTGTGAGAAGGGCCAAGGTGTGACCATTGGTTGCAACTCCTAAGCTAGAGCATGAATCAGATATCCATGTTGTTGGCACTAGACACACTTCTGCACGTACTAATGGGCTTCTCTTTCCATGGTTGGCTAGTAGTACCCCATCGTCAATAGTTTCTTGGCTAAAGTCATACCACTAGAATGGGAACCACATATGCCATTGTGTACTTCTGTTAAAGCAGTCAAGGCTTCCTCTTGGTTAAGACATCGTAATAATGTCCCCTTGATGCTTCGACGGTATAAGGTATCACCTAGGATCATGAATCGAGATGCATTTTTAACAAATGTCTTCTTAAGGTTGGAGATGATATTAGACGGGAGGGTTCCCCTGCTGAGGTAGGTGAATATATTATGATACCATAGGGAACTAGGACCAATGATGACACATGCAAATTCTGATTTAGGGATTTCAAAAGTTGGTACGAGAAGTTGTTCCACCAAGAATTCACATTGAAGGATGTTGCACAACATGCCTAACGATGATCCAAATGTTGCCATAGCATCTACTGCTCGATTGTTCATGCAAGGAATCTACTCAAAATTTATATCTATGAAAAGGTCCTTGAGACTCTCTACCATATTTTAATAAGGAGTAAGCTTGTCATCCTTTGTTTAGTAGTCATCATTGACTTGGTTGATAACCAATTGGGAGTCTCCATAGACTTTCAACTCTTTTATCTGCCATTGAACTACTATCCTTAGACTTGTGATTAGGGATTCATACTCAACAATGTTGTTAGTACATGGAAATGATATCCTATATTACTTTGGAATATAATCACCTTGAGGGGTGATAAAGAGAATACTTGCCCCTGATCCATGTTGGGTGAATGATCCATCAAAGTATGTTTTCCATTGATCTGATGGATTGATGAGGAACACTGATTCATCAAGGAATTCAGATATCAAAGGGTTCTCTGCATAGATAGGTTTCTCTACCAGTTGGTCTTTTATCACTTTCCCTTTGATTTCCTTGCACTCCACATAATCTATGTCAAATTTAGTCAAGATCATTACCCATTTGGCCATTTGCCTAGTGATATTTTCTTTGGATAACAGGTAATTCAATTGGTTGATCTTTGCAATAAGCTTGATTTGGTGCGATAGCATGTAGTGTTTGAAATTTTGTGAAGAAAAAACCACTACTAAGCATGATTTATAAATGGATGAATAGTTAATTTCATAGCCCACCAAGGTCCTACTGATGGAATAGATAGCTCTTTCTTTTCCATTTTCATCATGTTGTGCTAGAAGAGCACCTAATGTTGCTGATGTTGCTAAGATATACAAGATCAATGGTTTATTTGGTATCGGTGACATGAGAACTGGAGGAATCAATAGATAGTCCTTTATCTATTGGAAGGATTTATCACACTTCTAGAACATCCCACTTGTAAGTTATTCCTTTATGGAGAAGATGCGAAAAAGGGTGAATTTTGTCTGATAGCTGTGCTATAAACCTTCTGATGGATTGCAACCTTCCTTGTAACCCTCTTAGTTGTTTCAATGTTTGCAGTGGTTCCATGTTGAGGATGGATTTTATTTTTTTTGGATCAATTTATATCCCTCTTTGTGAGATGATATAGCCAAGAAATTTCCTTGATGTAACCCCAAAGACACACTTTTTTGGATTCAACCGTACCTTGTACTCTTCAAGTCTGTCAAAGATGGGTCCTAAGACTTTTATATGCTCACTCCTTTTTCTTGACTTGGCCAAAATATCATCCACATAGTCTTCAACTATTTTGTGGATCATGTCATGAAAGATAAGGGTCATTTCTCTTTGATAGGTCGCTCCTACGTTCTTCAACACAAATGACATTACGTTCCAAAAATATGTTCCCCATGGGAAATTGAATGCAGTTTTGTGTTGATCCTCCTTGGCGATCATGATTTGATTGTATCCTAAAAAACCATCCATGAGTGTTAGAATTTCATGGCTTTCTATTAAATCAACAATGAGGTCAATTTTAGGAAGATGGAAATCATCCTTTAGGCATGCCTTGTTTAAGTCTCTAAAATCTGTGCATATTTTGATGCTCCCAGTGGGTTTGAAATTGGTAGCAGGTTTGAAGGCCACTCAAGATAATATATTGGTCAGATGAATCCAACGTTAAGAATATTTTGTAACTCAAGTTTCACCAAGAGTGTTATCTGAGGGTGCATCTTCCATAATTTTTGCTTCACTGGCTTGGCTTCAGGATATACTACTAAATGGTGCACAACCACTTCTGGATCAAGCCCCGACATATCTATGTATGACCATGCAAAGTTACCTCTTTTCTCTTTCAAGAATGCTACTAGGTTCTTTTATTCTTCATCCAATAAGGATTCAACATAGAAAGTGATATTGCGTGCTTCTTCTATTCCCACATTAACTGGAGTGGGCTTTTCTACTAGAACTGCTGACTTTTCTGGATGCATTGCACTAAGGGGGAGATTGAATCCCTCATCCTTGGGTGCCTCAGAGAGGTTTTCACCTTCAGATGCATCCTTTCTTTTTACTATTTTAGGATCAGAAAGTGCCACAGTGTGGTTTTCACTTAGAGATTTGCATGTTAGTTGCATGTCATCAATTTTGTGACTGAAGGATTCAATCATCTCCCCATAGTATGCCCCTGTGTCTAGCTCTATATCAAAACCAACTTTGTGATCTGCCCATGGTACATTATCGTGGAGTCCCATGAATTCTGAGATCACTTCATCATTTTTGAATAAATCTAGAATTGGTGGTCCTCATTGGTCCAAGTCAATGAGTTGTGGGTATACTAGGCTTATTTCAGTTGGTTGATTGCTCGGGGTGAAGTATGTTGTGGATATCATGAAGAGAGAATTATTCTCAAATAGGTCAACAAAATTGAGAGGGAATTCATCTAAGGTAGTATCACGAGATGTTGATAACCAAGAGGAAGCCTCAACCCATTTAGCGAAGGTACCTTTGTTGAGAAGGGTAACCTTGCTAATAGTACACCCTAAGCCGAGATTCTTCAGGCGTTTCTTAGGAACGATGGGTTCTAGAAAACCATTGTCATTTTGTCCTAGTTTCTCATTCTTTTTGTACTCCCATCCTTTCATTAGCTGCAAGCCTTTATTATCATATTCCATGGGAAGGACAAGGATGGGTCATTCATCCTGATAGAGGAGTTTAGAGACATCTTCCTCATTGATATCTTCTTTGTTCAAATCCCCCCACTTGGTGAACGTGGTAGCTGCCATCTTTATTGTTTCAGCCACTTCATTGCTAGATGTAGGTTTTCCATGGGATTTGGGAGAAAGAGGTAGCTCCCCCAACACAAAAGTGTCCTTCATTAGTTTATAGTTTTCACAACCATCATCCTAGATCACTATTTTGATATCGGGAATGTTTTGCACAATGGGTGTTTTCATTTCTGAGGTAGATGCAAGGGATAAAGGGTCAACAAAGGAGGAGGATGGTGTAGGTCCATGATTTTTAGGGATCTAAGAAATTTTGTAAAACTTGGCCTCAAAGTTCTTACAGTAGTAAAAGGGCTCCGGATCTCCGTGGATGGTAACTTCTTTTCCTTCAAAAGGAAACTTTACACATTGATGGTAGGTCGATGCTACAAATTTTGGGGCATGGATCCATGGTCATCCAAGAAGGATGTTGTAAGGAAGATCAAGGTCTAACACTTGGAATGTAGTCTCTACAATGATGGGTCCCACTTGGATGGATAGTGCAATGATGCCTTGTGATACCCACTCTTGATCATCATATGCTCTGATGGTGGTACTCTTTGCTTTCTCAATAACATCCTCTGAATAGACCAAGTTTTTGATCAAATAAAGGGTGCAAATGTTTAGACCAACACCTCCATCTACTAAGACTCTTTTAAAACCTTGTTCTTATGAATAATGACCTCAAGGTGTAAAGCATGATTATGAGATGGTTGTGATGGTAGGTCTTGTTCTGAGAAGGTGAGAAGATGATTAGTGATATGACCTACCATAGCTTGAAATTTTTCTGTATCAATATCCTCAGGGACACATGATGAAGATAAAGCCTCCTCTAAGATTTCCCTATGTGCGGGGGATAGCCTAAATAGTTCTAATATTGAAATTCGCATGTGAGTCTTCTTAAGATGATCTAGGAGATTGTACTTGCTAGGGCTTGATGTAGGAAAATTAGGTTGTGCCCTAGATTGAGATGGGACTCCTTGTATGGTGACTTTTACACATTGTGTGGTGACTCCACTCTCCGCACTAGGCCCTTTGATTGTGATGACGGTGATGACACTATCATAGGAAGCGACTACATTGGAATAGGTATGTTGTACACTTGTGTAATCCTTATCTTTTCTAGTGTTTTTTTCCTTTACTATGGTCTGGCATAGGGTTCTTGTGTATCTTAAGATCTTGGTTTTCGGTTGGTACCTCAACAGATATGGCTTCACTCTTTATAAGATCTTGGATAATATTTTTTAGTCGCATGCAGTTCAAGGTTTTGTGTCCTTTGATTTTTTGGTTCTTGGTAGTTTTCAAGTTATCAGGTTTGACTCTACCAACTTCTTCATGATAGTCTCAATAGGTTCTGACAACTGTGTGTACTTGCATTTTGGATAGTTGTTCTTGTTGGGAGTTCATCATTGTTGCGTTTCAGTGTTGTTGATCTGATTGTTTTGGGATGGTGTTGTTTTTTGCATAGTTGGTTGAACGTTAGATATTTAATTGTTGTTCGGCCTAGGATCACTTTGGACCACCTTAGAATCTACCACACCATAATTCATTACATTCTTATTTTTAGCCCAGACATGAGGCTTATCGCTCAAACTGGTTGATGGGCAGTTGTCTTTATAGGCTTGAGTATGTCCCTGTGAGATTAGATCTCTCTCGATGTTAAGGGCTCTAGGGACAAGCTCATCATAAGAGGTAATGCACTGCATCTTTGAGTGGAAGGAAAGATCTGGATTTGAATTTGCTATGATAATTCGCACTTGTTGTTCATCGGGAATTGGCCACTTGCTCTTACTAGCCCTTTGCCTCCATTGTTGCACGAAATTGGTGAAATATTTTCCTTTGTTTTGTTTGAGAGTATACAACTCTTCTAGGATTAAATCGATGTCAAGATTAAAGGAGAAGCAATTGATGAATTTATCAGTGATTTCTTGAAAAGTTTTGATACCTGGAGGAAATTGAGAAAACCAATCGATGGTTGGGCCTGTCAAGCTTCGAGGAAAGAGGCACATTAAATAAGAATCATTGTAGGGAACCTCCATTCACATGATGTTAAAATATTTGGTATGGTCCATAAGGCTTCCTCTCCCTTTGTATTTATCAAATTTGGGGACTTCAAAACCGAGAGGGAATGATACCATTGTGATGTTTTGGTCGAATGGATATGGACATAGATTTTGTGTATGGGGATTCTTCATCTTTCCCATCCGAAGATCCTACATTTCTTGTGATAATGCCTTAAGTTGAGATGCTACATCATCTTGTGGGTTTGGTAGAGGAACATACATTGTGTATTTTGGGATGGCAGATGGGTTGTACGTGGGATTATGATATGATAAGGTGTTCTATGGTGTGTATGGTGGTGTAGGATTTTGTGAAGGTGATTGTGGTGTTGATGTATATGTTCCTAATGTTTTTGGGTTGACAATGTTCTGTTGAGGGTTATAGTATAAAATTTGTTGTTGTTGTTGTTAGGCATACTGCTAAGCTAATAAGGCTCATTGTTGCTATTGGGACAATAGGGATGTTTGTTGTGCTTACTGTTGTTGGGTTGCTAAGGTTGCTTGATGTTGTTGTTGTCGTTGTTGTCCTACTAGGGCTACTTGTTGTTGTGGTTATGATACTAAGGCTGCTTCTTGTTGTTGTTGTGATACTAGGGATTCTTGTTGTTGTTGCTATTGTTGGATGGCTTATTGATAAGCCTATTGCGATTTCTGTAAAACTAAGGCATGTGCTTGCAATGTAGGATCAGTTGGTTGTTGGGACATCTACAATGGGTTTTGGGTATTGATGTTTTGCATGGATTTTGGGTTTTTGATGAAAGGTTGGGGGTTCCCTTGGTTTAACATTCCTTGTAAGATGGTGGATTGGGATGGAGGAATGTAAGTTTGAGGTGTCATTTGATTTTGCATGGTGAGAGGGACCATGGGGAAAGATAATGATGGTGCCATTATGTATTGTGATGGTAATGACACATTAGGACCTTGAGCCCATTGATTGAAAAGGTTCCCTTGATTGATTCTTTGGGGATTTCCTTGCATTAGGGATGTGTTCAAGGTATTACCTGGGTTGATGGGGTTCATGACTAAGGGATCATTTTGATTTAGGTTGATGATGGATGAGACAAATGTGGTTTTTGAAACCAATGGTGTGGATGAACCAATTGGGGGATTGGATAGAGATGTCCCTATTTGTGTTAAGGGTTGACTTTGCGTAAGGGTATTGGAATTCCATTGTTGGTCTATTTGAGACACTTGGCCTATACTTCCTTGTGTGATTTTGGGCACACTTGTGGTATTCATGGGGATGGATGAAGATGAACGACCTCGATATGTTCAGGTTGTCATGGTTTCGTGAAGTGTAAGTTGTTTATTTTGATGCAAAGGGTGTTTGAGGATGGGGGGAGTGCCAAATGTTGGTATTCAAGTGGTGCTTTGAGATGGATTGGTGCTTAGGGTACCCGCAAGCGTGTTTCTTTCAAACGAAAGAGTATGGCCAAAGTCCTTAGCAAGACTAGTTGTAATACTAGGAATGGATGTTTGATTTAGCCCTAACAATGGAGTTGTTAGGCCTTGCATCAAAGGTTGTGTAAAAAAATATGGGGAAATTGGAGCTACGTTTTCTAAGGCTTGATGTTCTTGTTTGTACTCCTTGATTTCCTCCCTAGTAAGTTCAAATGGGTTGTTCGTAATGTCTTCTATTTCATATGGTCCCGATGGAGACGAGGGTTGTTACGATGGGGTAACTTGAATTCTTGGATCAAATTGTTGAGGATTGGGATCACTTGAGGTGAATGTGAATTTGGTTTTCTCCATGATTCTCGTGTGTTGTGATCTTGTATTTACCATAAATTTTGGGTCACTTATGGGAGAGTTGTGTTGAGATTTGTAATGCTTGAACTCTCTAGTTGACTCAAATCTAGGTAAAATGGATGCTCTAAGTCTTTTTGGAGCAATGATGATAATGGGAGATGGAAAGGTGAATGATGTGGGAAGTGATCTTTGCAAAAATTTTGGGACAACACTTTTGACTTAAGTTTGATTGTTTTATGTTTGGATAAAGGATGTTTATGAACTTTGTGAATCTTTAGGGTAGACTCATGACCTTCAAGATAAAATAGTCCAAATATGATAACTAACTTAACTAAATGCATGGAAAAGGATTTATTTCACATACAAAGTAATTAAGTTAGGGTTTGGGTTGATAGATGTCTAAGTCAAAAAGTGTTGGTGTATTCAATTTTTTTGCAAAGTTTGGTGAAGTGAAGGACGAGTTTTGATGAAGGGATGGATGAATTTTTTGACCCAATATTGACCTAGAGTTAACCTTTGTTTGATAATACCAAGGTGGTGAGAAACATGCTAGACCTTTAAAGTGTTCAAATCCAAAAGACCAATGTTGACTTAAATGAGGGGTTCATATTGAGCATACATGTTTGGATCATTAATTGAAACATGTCTATAAAAATTCCTTACCAAAATGTTTCTATTACGGTAAAGAGCCACAAAGTGTCTTTTAACAGCTTTTGGACTATGATGCCTAAGTTTGAAGTGACGACATGCAAACCTTCTCTTGGGGATTTTTATTTTGTGAGAGATCATTCAGAGAAGTCCAAGCTTGTGGAAAAGAGGATATTTATTGCCACATGGGAGGTGGTAATATGGGCCTTCCAACCACAATATCGGCTTGTTTCTCTTGTTCATCTAAGATGTATGTTGTGTTTCTCCATTGGATGGGTATTTCCTTTGTTTCAAAAGTGAAGCTCCTCAAACTACTAATTACATATGTTTGTTCTCCCTCAATTAGTTTAAAGTTTGGTTGAATGATAGAGGGCATAAGGTTTGGTTGTTCAACCAGAGCGATCAGATGCCAAATGGTCATGTGGGGTTCAATTCATCAATTTATCTTGCTTAAATTATTTTATTTTTACCAAAAACACTTTGTATTGCTTAAGTTTCAAACTAAATGTATATGTCAAAAACATCATCAATTTCACAAAGTCCATTTTGTGAAAAATATGAAGTTAAGGGCATGGTTACCTAGGTTAACTTTGGGAAGTATGGATTGAGATGTAAACCAAAATATTTAGAAGTCTCTAAGAATAAATCCTTAGGAAAAGCATCAATATCAAGGTTTTGTCAAAGAGTATCCATACTTAGACCAAAGGGTTTGAAATTTTGAAAAGACTTGTTGATGTTTGTTTGTAATTGTTTTGGAACCAAGCAAGTGTTAAGCTGACTCATAAGCATTTACAATCCTAGATAGAGCAGGTACATATTTCTTAGTAGGCTTACCATCATTGAAAGAGATGATGAATTCGTGAAGATGAAATGGAAAAATAGGCTATGCCAAGGAAATGTAATGTCTTGACACACCAAGAAAAGGAGTCCCTTCCCCATTTTCTTTATTGCCTCAATAAAAAACCGCACATGGTAAGTAACTTCTAGGCATGGTGCTACTCCCATGCACTACCTTGAAATACATTTGGGAATTGGACTTGGTTAGCCACTAAAAACAAGGATTTTAATGACCATATTCAGGATAAACTGGTGCCATACATGCGATGTTTCACTCAATTAAGAGGCCTCCCATCCCTTAGGAAAATCTAAGGGTTTTAATGCACCACAAGGATACTAAGGGAGAGATTCGTCGATATGGGACAACCACAACTAGCCAGTTAATGACTTTAGTCACAATTGATTATTTATATAGCAGACCAAAATATAAGAAACACTTGGGTCATTCCCTCTCACAAGTTGGGAGGCATGCCCTCTAAAGGTAACACATGTTTGAAGCATAAAATACTTTTCGTCACCCAAGATTTCCAATAGGCGCAAGGGGAGAGGATAAGTGCTTCCAAGAAGAAAAGGTATACTTGTGTGTTTCTTTTCACTCAAGATTGCACAAAGCGTAAGGGGATTGGATACACACAACAAGCATACTTAAAAAATTCAGACACTTGTTCATTTAACCCATCATAGCAAAATGAGTTCATTTTAAACACCAATTTGAAGTGTGAAAGTTGTGTTGTTCAATTTTAAATCAACAAAGCATAATGATGTGAGGGTTTAGTTTTAACCAATTTGAACGTTCATTTTAAAGCCCAAAAATAAATTTAGTTTGGTCCTAAAACATGAAATGAAAGCATCATAAATGGGTTATAATTTTCCCATTAGTGTCGAAACACTTGTTACAATTATTAGATTTAAACAATGATATGCTCCTTCACTTTGAATGTTATCGTCCAAACCTACAAAACAAGTTAGCCTAAAAAATCAAAGTGAGAAGTTAGTGACATGTTAGCAATAAGATAAATTAAAAAATTTAATCACATGTCAAAATCCAAGTTCAATTTCTGTTTACCAGTAAATCATGAAACTGAAATCAATTGCGTCACTGAATTTCATCAATAGTGTCGCCATATAGTAAGTGTGTCGCTATATTGAAAAATTGATGGTGTCGGCCTACAGAAAAAAATGATGTCAAATGCGTTGCTATATCAATTATAACGCTAAATAAAAAGTTAAAGCACGATGAAAAATGAAATTAACGTTGCTATTTAATATGTGGTGACAAAATTTAATGTGTGTCGCTAAATAAATTGTGTTGCTAAAATGAAAATTCAAGTGCGTTGTTGTATAGTGACGCATCATCAAATGCATTGGTGAATAATCAATAGCGTCGCTAGACCTAAAAACACAAGAAAAAATGATATTTCACAAGAAATTCATCAGATTAGTTAGTTCAAGCCCTCCTTCTAGCACTAAAATATGACCGATGGATTAGTATGGGCTGAATACACTTGATCCATGAGGATTCAAAGTTTATTCAAGCCACTAAACATCAGTCCAATAAGATCATCAAATACAAAACTAAACTACGCATCCTTTAAAACTAACATACTAAAATATGAAAGCTTCAAAAACACCTATTCTAATCC
Source organism: Sequoiadendron giganteum (assembly GCA_007115665.2). Classification (NCBI taxonomy): domain Eukaryota; kingdom Viridiplantae; phylum Streptophyta; class Pinopsida; order Cupressales; family Cupressaceae; genus Sequoiadendron; species Sequoiadendron giganteum. The sequence goes on along the minus strand of CM021108.1, from coordinate 441,030,780 downwards.
ATTGAAACTTATCCTATTGGGGGAGTGGTGTTGCATTGATGTGGAATGGTGACCTTTTCCCAATCCCGTGGATAAATGAGCTTGTTTCAATCGATTCTATTGAAGAGAATCGATGAAGCCGATGATAGATGTGTATGAAAACATGATTTAAAGCTAAATTAACATGATGCAAGCTATTTTAACATGATTTATGCTAAGATGATCAATATGGGTGAGTTAAAAACTAATCTAAATGGATTTTAAGCTAAAAAGATTCAAACCCTAATTACCAAATAAGCTAATTGGATGCATCTATGTTATCATGGAATCCATTAATGGAAGCTAAGCTAATAATGCAACTAAATTAAGCTAAAAGGATGCTAAATAAGTGCTAAATATGAGTGCAAGTGAAAGTGATTTTAATAGAATAAGTTTTCTCTTAAAAGGTGGATCCATTTGTCTCCAAATAGTGACCTATTTATAGGAGGACAAATGAGAAATGAAGGGTTGAGATTAAAAAGGTTAATCAATGGTCAAAATTGGAGGAAAGATGAAACATGGATCATGGATTCTCATCAATGGATGATAATCAATGATCACATGGATCAAGGAAAGAATCAAGGGTTCATATTCTTCCAAACAAACACACTTTCAAAACTTGCACAAGAAGTCATGTTGAAAGTTTGTTATAAGGAAGAATATTCCCTTTTTTCAAATGAGTGAAAAAAGAGAATATTCTCATGGGTGAGGAAAATTAGATATTTAGCAAATTAAAAAAAAAAATATAATGTGCAAAAGGGGAAGGAAATTCCTTTTGGAGGAATGTTCGAAGGAGGAATATTCCCTTGCAAGTGGGGGGATTAGATTTATTAGTAATTTGATAATTAAATAAAGTTTCAATTATGCAAATTAGGGGAATTAGGGTATTCATTAAATAATTTATTTATTTAATGAAAACGGGAAGTGATGTGATATTTAATTAAATGACTTAGGGCTATTTAATTAAATAAGAGGACTTAGGGATTTCAAATTAAATAACTTGATGTATTTAATTTAATAAGATGAAATATTAGCATGAAAGAGGATGAATTAACCCGATTAGGTTAATTAGATTAATAGATGAAAAAGGCATAATTAATTTAAATAGTTAGGCTAATTTAATCAATTAAGTGAAAAGAGGATGGGTTTTAGGACAAAGCGATGTTAGTATATATTTGATTCGAGTGCATGATATCATTCAGGACATTTTTAAGTGTCTACAATTATGACATTGGGATTCTCTAAAGTTTGTATAGATGAATATAAGAAAATCATAATCAAGGCTTATGACGATGTAGAATGCTCATCCAAGGGTATAATGAAACTTCCTGTAAGCGTTGGACCTGCTATTCAAAACATGATATTCCAAATCTTGGATATAGACCTACCATACAATCTTCTCCTTGGTCACCCATGGATTCATGCCATGAGGGCTATACCTTCCACATACCATCAATTCCTTAAGCTTCCATATAATGACACTAAAATCACTATATGAAGTGATCTTGATCCCTTCCAATACTGTAGTAACCTGAAGGGAACCACTGAATATCAAGTACCTATCAATCTGGAAGCCTCTCCATCCACCCCCTCACATTAAATTGATCCATTTTCATTATCCGCATCATCCATTCTATTCATTCCCCTTCCCGAAGGTAGAATCTAGATTCAAGACCAAGGACATGGAGAGTATCATATTGATAGTACATTTTTTATTGGGAGCCTATCCACATCACCTAAGCTTGCAAGTGAAGATGTTAATGTTGCTAAGATCTAGACCCCTAAGGATGATGTTGTTGAATGCACAATACAAATAAGAGGGGGGTGAATCAATTGTACCTTAAAATTAAAAACCCTCACAAACATTCAAATCCACATTAATTTAGTTAACCCTTAATTTATTAGAATGATTTATCATGAAAGCATATAACATAAACATAATCAAAGCAACACCATGCATAATGAAACACAATATTTACATGGAGAAACTAAGAAGGGAAAAACCATGGTGAGGATTAGCTCACAATATAAAGTAATATCAACATCAATTACAAAGGGCTCACTATTGGAGGCATCAGAACCCAGAAGAAAGGACTCACTACCAAAGGTACACTACCAAAATAGAAAAGAAGATAGAAAAGAGTGTTACAATGATAAATCCATTTCAATACAAAGAAAAAATCCACCATAGCATCACCAACACCTTCACAATTTTACCGAAGATTGTAGACACCTTCTTCTCACTGCATTAAGTAATCTAACACATGAAAGCTCACATTGCACTTCAAAAATTTGCACCTTACAACTCTACAATTCACATCACTTGCATCAGAAAATTATATCTTATCATCCCTCAATAACTCAACTTATTTATACCATCTTCAACATTAAAACATTCTCCAAGGTTGGCTATGCACTTCAACCATGCAAATTCAAATTAGGTCTGCACCAAAACATTCTCGCGGTGGAAAGGAATGAAGTCAGACCACAACACACCTTAACTCAGACCCAAATCTGCTCAAACACGCCACACCAAGCTTTCACAAACACTGAAGCAACTCCGCAATTAGTGTAAACATCCAAGGTCGACCGAACCCATATAAACACCATTGAAAAATTAAGTACACACTTTGTTTGAACCAAAAAACAACAAATGTCACTTGAACACAATCTAGAATATTTCATAAACACCCTGAAATCCAAAAAATTCCTTCACAAAAACTTTCACTTGAAGAATGTACACACCTAGTACACTCAAACAACTCTTCCATACACTACAACTCAATAAACTGACTTCTGAAGAACCAAACCTTAAACCACTTCAATTGAAGAAATATATGAATTCTATTAGCACACTTCCAGATCCACAAGACTTGAAACCACAATGCGGGGAAATGTAGAGCAAAACCAATTCTCCCAAACACCTCTACAATACACAGTTCACACACTAGTGAACACAACTTCCTTTGCACAATGATCCAACACACCAAATTCTAGATATAACACCTTTGATCAACATATCCAAACTGTACAAGTAGATCTTCAACATAAAATAAATGCGAAGCAAAACTAGAACACTACTTTGCAACATAGAACACCACTGTAACACATCATTTCCTTTTTTTATTCAAATTTTCTCAAAATCACTTGGAAACCAAGCACCAGGGACACATCCTCATCATCTTCAACACTTCCTCATCACCATTGAACCAATTGCAACATAAAACTCAACCATATATTCATAGGCTGAAGCTTATTAAAGCAACACTAGAGGTTAACACTAGTAGCTTACTAATGACAACATAATGCAACTAATCAAAGCATCACTGAGAATACCAACTCAATGCCAAATTCTCACACTCTTGCAATAATATCCTTCTCATACTATTAACACCAATGACAACACCAAATCTTGTTGAAATCAATGACAACACCAACTGCACATACTTGCAACAATCCCCCCCTTTGTCATTAATGGTAACACAGGATGTGAAAAACCATCAACAATGAACACAACAACTCTACTCCAACACTTTTCTTTTTTTATCTTTTATCTTTTATATTTTCTCCCCCTTACACAACTAACTCATTACTCTCTCTCTTTCACATGACCCATTCCCCCCCTTTGATAATTCACTCTTTTATTTTTTACATTATTCTCTCCCCCTTTGACATCAATGGTAGAGGAAAAAATATTTTCATCACTCACTCTCGTTTGTCATTAACCATACTGCTCACAATTGTTCTACAATTTCCTTCTACTACTTTGTATACTCCCCCTTAGGAGCACACACAATACTGCATCGATAAATAACCACTGCACAATGACAAAACTCACTCCCCCTGACTGCAACAACCAATAATGTTATTACCTACTCTCCCTGAGAGGTAGCCACCAACATCAGTCCAAACCAAAGAATGAATCTTGAGATCCATTGGATTGATGCATCTCCTAATGCATCTAGTTCAAGGAAGGAGGGGCAATAACCTCCAACTTCTCCTGAAGATACTCAAAAGTATCCTTAGGAAGAGCCTTACTGAATATGTTAGCAACTTGATCGTTTGCAGGCACATATTCAAGCTTCACTTCATTATCTACAACCTTCTCTCTCAAAAAGTGATATGGGATTGAGATATGCTCTGTCTTTGAATGCATTACTGGGTTCTTTGAAATATTGATTGTACTTGCATTATCATAAAAGATAGAAACTGGTTGATCATATACTACTCTGATATCCTTCAATATTTGCCTCATCCACAACACTTGTGTGCAACAAGATGCTGCTACAATGTACTCTACCTTTGTAGTAGATAAAGATACCGAATCTTATTTCTTGCTTAGCCATGACACTAACCTAAATCCAAGAAAGAATGCACCACCACTTGTACTTTTCTTTTTATCTACACAACAAACCCAATATACATTTGTGTAAGCACTCAAAGTAAAGTTAGTATCCTTTGGATACCACAAGCCATGATCTAGAGTTCCCTTCATGTATCTAAATATCCTCTTCACTGCTATGACATGTCACTCTCTAGGATCTTCTTGAAATCTAGCCACAAGATAAACTGCATGCATGATATTTAGTCTAGTATTAGTAAGATATAGTAGTCCTCATATCATTGATCTATACTTCCTCTGATTAACCTTAGGATATTCATCATTCTTTCTCAACTTGCAACCAGTAACCATGGGAGTACACACTGGCTTAAAATCTTCCATTCCAAATTTCTTCAACATTTCCTTGACATATTTTGATTGTGAAATGAAAATACCTTTATTTGTTTGATTGATTTGTATCCCAAGGAAGAAATTCATCTCCCCAAATAGTGACATTTCAAACTCATTTTGTATCTCTTTTGTAATTTTTTTACACATAACTTCATCACCTCCAAAGATTATATCATCAACATACACAACCACAATCAGGATTTGGTCTTTTTCAAATTTGAAGTAAAGATTATTATTTGTGGTACCTTTATTGAATCCTTGATATAACAAGTACCTGTCTAACCTTGCATACCAAGCTCTAGGAGCTTGCTTCAATCCATTTAATGCCTTCTTCAATCTACAAACCATATCTGATTTATCTGATAACTGAAATCCTTCTAGTTGTTTTATATATACCTCTTCTTTCAATTCTCCATTCAAGAAAGCAAACTTCTCATCCATTTGATAAACTTTGAAATCCTTATATGCTGCAAAAGCCAAAAACATTATGATAGCTTCCATTCTTTCTATCGAAGCAAATTCCACCTCAAAATCTATTCCTTCTACTTGTGAGTAGCCTATACACACAAGTCTTGCCCTATTTTTGACCACTTCTCCACTTTCATTCAGTTTTTTCTGGAATACCCACTTAGTTTCAATCACATTCTTATTTGTTGGTCTTGGGACAAGTTCCCAAGTTCGATTCTTCTCAATCTGCATTAGTTCTCCTTCCATAGCCTTGATCCAATACTCATCCTTGCATGCTTCAATCACTGTTTTAGGTTCAACTTTAGAAAGTAAATATAGATTTACCTGTTCTTTAGTAGCTTTCCTTCTTGTCAGTACACCTTTTCTCTTATCACCAATGATCTATTCTTTAGAATGATTATTGTACACATACTTAGGAGTTTTAGGGATTTTTTCCAGAGCTTCTTCCTTTTCAATCTGCACTTCTTTTTCCTTTAGCATTTTCTTCTTCTCTACAAGAAGACTCATCTAATTCATATCCATTTATCACCATTGAGTTCTTCTGTAAATCTCCATCAACCTTGACACTTTCACTCTCAACAATATTTCTTAGCCTCTTGTTGTAGCACCATTAAGATTTACTTCTAGTAGAATATCCAAGGAAGATACCTTCATCAAATCTTGCATCAAACTTTCCTAAGTTTTCTTCATCTCTTATGATATAACATTTTCTTCCAAACACTTTGAAGTATATGGTAGTAGGGATCCTTCCATAGCATAACTCACAGGGAGTATTTGTGTTGTTTTCTATTGTTTGCACTTTGTTAAGTATATAAATAGAAATATGAATTTCTTATCTCCAATAGACTTCTGGTAGATTTGATTCTTTCATCATTGTCCTTGCAGCTTCTTGAACAGTCTTATTATTTCTTTCAACTACTCCATTTTGTTGAGGAATACTAAGGTCAAACAAGTGCCTCTTTATGCTATGATTCTCACAAAAGATGTTAAACTCATTGGAGGTGAACTCTCGACCTCTTTCAGACCTGAAAAATTTAATTTCATATCCATTTAATTCTCCACCATAACTTTGAATGCTTTAAAATTATCTAGAGCTTTTGATTTTTCTTTGAGAAAAATAACCCATGTCATTCTATAATAATTAGCAATCAATAGCATGAAATACCTGTCACCTTGAAGACTTCTTACTCTGGTAGGACCATAAATATTTGTATGCACCAATTCCAATAGTCTGATAGAGGATTGTTCTTTGATTTTGAAGCTTCTTCTTGCTTGCTTTCCAACTTGGCATTCCTTACAAACAACATTGATAGGCTTTGTAATCTTTGGTAGATCTCTCACAACTTGAACCAAACTTATCCTCACTAGGCTATTAAAATTTATGTGACACATTCTCTCGTGCCATAGCCAACTCTCATTGATTCGAGTCATAAAACAATGACCATCAACACCTTTAAGTTGATAAATATTTCCATCTGTCCTTCTCCCAACAACAACCATAGTCGTAGAGCCTTTTTTGATCTCACAACCATCATTCTAAAACATAAGATTGTATGCTTTGCTACAAATTTGTCCAACACTCAAGAGGTTATGTCTTAAACCCTTAACATAAAGAATATCATCAATATTATGTTTGCCATCAAAGCTAATTGAACCTTTTCCACATATCTTAGTAGATGTATCATCACTAAACCTAACAAGTCCTTCATATTTTTCAAGTTTGACAAACTTATTGTCATTGGTCATATGATTAGAGCATCCATTGTCAATGATCCAATAGTTATTCTCTTGTCTAGCATAAAAATCAGTCACTATAGTGCCTTCAGTCTTAGCACCTGCTTTTGAATATTTTTACTTCACACATCTCTTAGAGTTAACATAATTACTTGTCTTTTAAAGCTATGAATAATCATTCACCATTCTCATCACCCCCATAATCAAATTCATCATCAGATATACTTGCATCTTCTCTAACATAATAAGTTTTCTTAATCATCTTATCTTTGTTATCCTTATTTTTGTCATTCAAAACTCTGTTTGGACATCTTGAGGAATAATGACCTATCTTTCCACAACTAAAACATTTGAAAGGAAACTTACCTCTTTACTTACCAATACCATTTTTTAATTCTCCTTACAAAGTTTTCTTCCACATCATCAAGATCCTCCTGATTTGATTCCATAGTCTTCTTTGATTTGTTAGCCTTAAAAGTAGTCTCAACTTTTGTATTACTTGTACCAAATTCTCTCATTTCAAAAGCAGTTAAAGAACCATACAACTAATCTTTGGTATATTGGTTTAAATTTTGTAATTTCTCAATAGAAAAAACTTTATGACTATAATATTTAGCAAGAGTTCTGAGTACCTTCTTCACCACTTCGTCTTCTTTTAGTTCTCCACCAAGACCTCTAATTCCATTAACGACTTCATCCACCTTTTGTAAGTATCTTATGATATTTTCATCTTCAAACATATGTAGGGTCTCAAACATGATCTTTAAATTCTGCATCTTAGCTTGCTTGACCTTATCATCTCCTTCATAAATGCTTTCTAACTTTACCCAAATCTCTCTAGTAATTTTCAAATTCATAACTTTCACTAATTCAGAATTAGCAAGACCACATAGTATATCCAGTCTCAATAGACTTCCAGATTTCAAATCAAATAGAAACCAAAAAACTTTCCATCTTTGTTTTCCAAAATACATAATATGATCCATAAAATAGGGGAACATATTTCTTGTGCACCATCCCAGATCTACCTCAAGCGGTTACACTTTCTTCCAAGGAACCTTGCTCTGATACCAATTGTTGAATGCATAAGACAATTGAGAGGGGGGTGAATCAGTTGCACCTTAAAACTTCAAAACCATCATAAACATTCAGATCCACATTAATATAGTTAACCCTTAATCTGTTATAATGATTTATCATGAAAGCAAATAACAAAAATAGAATTAAAGAAACACCATGCAAAATGAAACACCAGATTTACATGGAAAACCCAAGAAGGGAAAACCATGATGAGGATTAGCTCACAATATAAAGTAATATCAACACTGCTTACAAAGGGCTCACTACCCAGAAGAAAAAAGGGTTAATTACCAAAGACACACTACTAGAATAGAAAAGAAGATAAAGAAGATTGTTACAATGAGAAATCCATCTCAATGCAACAAAAAAATCCACCATAGCATCACCAACACCTTCACAACATTACTGAAGATTGTAGACACCTTCTACTCACTACATTCAGTAATATAACACATGAAATCTCACACTACACTTCAAAAATTCATACCTTACAACTCTATAATTCACATCACTCGCATCATACACTTCTATATCATCATCCCTCAACAAATCAACACTTATTTATACCATCTTCAACCTTAAAAATATTCTCCAAGGTCAGCTATGCACCTGAACCTTGCAAATTCAAATTAGGTAGGCACCAGAACATTCCCACGATGGAAATAAATGAAGGTAGACAACAACACACCTTAACTTGGACCCAAATTTTCTCAAACACACCACACCACACTTCCAAAAAAATTGAAGCAATTCCACAATTAGTGTAAACACAAAAGATTGACCAAACATGTGTAAACACCATTAAGAAATTAACTACACGCTTCCTTTTAACTAAAGAGAAAATCATAGACAACAAATTTCACTTGAACACTATCTGGAATATTCCACACCCACCCTGAAATCCAACAAATTGCTTCGCAATGACTTTCACTTGAAGAATGTACACACCCGATACACTTAGATAATTCTGCCATACACTGCAAATCAAGAAATTAACTTTTGAAGCACCAAACCTCGAACCACTTCAACCGAAGAAAGATATGAACACTATCAACACACTTCTAGATCTACAATACCTGAAACCACTCTAACGGAGAAATGCAAAGAAAAACCATTTCTCCCAGACTCCTTTGCAATACACAGTTCACACATTGGTGAACACAAATTCCTCTACACAACAATCTAGCACACAAAATTCTGGATATAACACCTCTAAACACCTTTGATCAACATGTCTAAACCGCATAAGAAGATCTTCAACATAGAAGAAATGTGAATCAAAACTAGAACACTACTCTGCAACATAAAACACCACTGCAACACATTGTTTCCTCTTTTTATTCAAATTTTATCAAAAGTACTCAGAAACCAAGCACCAGAGACACATCCTCATCATCTTCATGAATTCTTCATCACCACTGAACGAACTACAACATATCAACTTAACCATATATCTATAGGCAAAATCTTATCAAAGCAATACTAGATATTGACACTAGTAGCTTACTAATGACAACATAATACAACTAATCAAAGCATCAATGACAATATCAACTCAATACCAACTGCTCACACTCTTGCAACAATCTCCTTCTCATATTATTGACACCAATGACAACACCAACTGCACATACTTGCAATATATATTAAGTCAGCTCCAGATCTTTGTGAGAATATGCAAATAAATGACCATGCATGGATGGAAAGCTTTTAGAAACATGAAGATCCTTTAGTCCTTACCATATCCGCTCCATCCAAATCCTTTTAGGCCTATGATAATCCCATGTTTGATCATGAAATCTATGATAATCCACTTTTTGATCATGATCCTATTAAGGATATTCAAGATCATCCATTTCCATCTCGTGATCCTCTTCCCCTTATTCCATCACCATTCCATTTTGATCATCATGAGTTAGGGTATGTACCTCCTACTGTTTCCTCCATTGATCTTTCTTTCCAACTCATTAAGGATGTGCACGCCTCCTTTGATGTTAACAATTCCAAAAGGATAGTCACGTATAATACATTGAGTGCATCACCAACCTTTTTGATGAACCACACATTCTCCCCACCTCATATATCTCATCCATCTCACCCACATTCATCCACCTCATAGACATAGATCAAAAAGTATCACCTCAAGAAAATAACAAGGAAATAACTCAAGAATCAAAAGTGAAAGTGAAATTTTCAAATGGAGATCCAAAATCAAAAGAAATCATGCGAAGAAAGAGAGATCAAGAAAAGTCCTTTAGTCAAAATCAAAAGCTATTGGACACATCAAGGAAAAAAATAAACTCAAAAAGGAAAGTAAGAAAAAATTGATCTCCAATTATGCCTCTTCATCCAAAATAACTAAGGGCATTTATCAAAGAAAAATATCAAAAGATGAGCTTGTTGATCCCAAGTCCCCATTTTCATCATCTTCACCCAATTCATACACTCTACCAAATCCACCCATATCCACACACCCATCATATCACTCTATCTCCCTTGGTGATGTTTCTTGATGGACCTTTGATGACGACCCCTTCACATACTGTAACTCACTAGTTTCCCAATCTCCTTTTTGTGTAAAGCCTAGTGACCCATGTAGTGTGCACATTAGGAATCATACCCTAGCTCCTTATGTTTGCCACATCAATCATCCTTCGTATCCATCATTCACACCCTTCATTCAAATCATATCCTTTTATCTGACATGGTCATCCAGATATGCACCTAACTGATTGGGTTCTTACATAATATCTGCAACATATAGATTTGACGCTTATCAACTTGCCACTCCTAAAGGTGAACCATTACCAAATCCTATCAAAAACATGCACCTTCATAAGTAATACACCTAGATTTCAGAGAACCCCATCAAAATGTCAAAAAAAAAATAGTAAAGAGAGATAATCTATCCAATAGTGAAAACAATCTCGGTGGCGCTTTGGACAAGTACCATGGTGAAAACCTAGAAAAAAAGTGCCATGTGTAGTCAGTCTTTTCTCTATCATCTACTATCATTCTATTTGGAATTTCACTTTCCACCCATGATGTTGGAAAGTTGGCTTAGAGGAAAACATTGTGTGAAGAATTTTTCAAAAAATATATCTAGATTTCATGTATAAGCATTTAGAACCGGTCTTTTGTTTTGAAGCTTCATTGAGCATAACTTTTGCATTTTTTAAATCATTTTTAGTGATTTTTTTTAAAATTATCAAAAAAATCCAAAGAATCTATTTTTTCTATTTATTTTTTATAGGATTAACTAGTTTTCTATTTTTGAATAATTTTGTGTATAGGTGTTTTTTCATGTATCCAATAATTCTATCTCACAAACTACTAACATAAGTGGTTTTGTAGGATGTTTGTTCAAGACATTGATTATAGACCTTTTTTTTGTGCTTCATCTTATTTTTTTATTCTCACATTAAAATTGGGTCAAAATTCACATTCACATTTTAATTTTGTATTAATAATTTATGTGTGTCTTTTAAACCCTAATATACACTTATGTATCTCGTACCTTAGGGAAATATTGAGGGTAAAAAATAAGTGGTCTTATTTTTTTAGGGGGCCTGCTTGGGAATTTCCTCACCCCAAGGGATGAACTCAACTCTAATATTATAGAAGAGTATAAATAATGGGGGTGAATCAAAATACACGTCCTTTTGTCACTAATTATCCCCTTGACCATAACCTTATTCATCCTTGAATTCATAGTTAGCATATTTGGAAACATTAGGATATCCTTAATCATTCCATCATTATCACATTTCATCCACATCATCCTTGTAGTCCACATTTGATCATCATCCAAATTAAATCCTTAGTCATAGTTGAAAGTGATCACCATTTGGATCCTTTAATCAAAATTATCACCTTAGTCCAACCTTAAGGATATTTAATCATCCTATGGCCCATTGTTTAATCCTTGGAAAATCTACACCAATTTATAGAATTCCAAAATCAAGTCATAATCAAACCATCCATAAGATCCAAGTGTGTAGCCTAAACTCTAATCCAAATTTATCAAATACACATAGTCCACAATCATCTATTCCCATATTTGGGTCCATCCTAATCATCCAAATTATCCATACAATTATTCCATCTAGGCCATTTATCAAGTCCATATAGGGTCGTCCTTTTGATAAAGTCACCATAAGTTAAAGAAATCTAAAATCTAAATCATACCAATTTTGAAAATACAAGGACCTAAATAAAATGATGACCCACATACCACACCCGTAAAGCCCAAAATCATAATTAAAGCAAGGTCAAAGATCATAATCAAGGGAAAATCCAACACCATGATTCCTCTAGATGAAATCATTTTACCAAATCAAGCCAAGTATAATTATTATAATGGAATTGCTCATCAACCAAGATATGATCCTTATGATGATGAGGATGATCCTATTTACCAACTCGAATATTATCCTTATGATGATGAGGATGGTCTTAAATACCAACCTGAATATGATCCTTATGATGATGAGGATGATTCTATTTACCAACCTGAATATGATCCCTATGATGATGAAAATGATCCTATCAACCAAATTGAATATGATACTTATTATGATGAGGATGGTCTTATCAACCAACCCTAATATGAATCTTATCCCAACTTTGACAAGGAAAATATGATCCTAGAATAATATACTCCATCTCCTCAATCCATGTCATTCAAATTATCTTCACCCAACTCATTTAAATCTACTAGATCCTCTGCATCTTCCAAATCATTCGCATTGGCCTCCTCCAAAATCATTATCACCCAAGTCCTTTGATTCATCCTAATCTCCTAAATATGTTGTTCAATTACTACTCGCATGGGATAAACAAACAAAACAACACATCCAAGTAATCCATGTCCACAACACCTATATATGAGTCTCTTACCATTATGCTTATCCTAGATCAAATACCATCAAACACTACCATCTCCATGAGTCAACTCACATGGGAATATAAACATCAAAAAATTCATGAAATCCATAAAATCCAAAAGGTCTAAAATCCATAAACATCATAAGGTCCAAAAGTATACCACTAGTTTAAGCATACTAATAAATGTGACATTAGGAACATATATCAAAGGACCAATCGATATAAGGAATATCAAAGAAAATAAAAGTTTATGTGTCTTGTCTAAGAAGGAATTAAAGTAATGTCAAGAGCTCACTCTAAAGCATGTTACAACAAGCTCCAACATTAATGAAGCTCGAATTATTGAGAAAATCCCCAATGATGATCATGATATTCATGCTAATCCAATTTTTGATCAAGATCCAATAGATGATTATGAAACCCATGAAAATGTATTATTTAATCAAGATCCTTTCTATGATAATGACATCCAAAATCCGATATTTTATCAAGATCCTTCTAATTATCAAGAAATCCAAGATGATCCCTTACTCCACCTTTATCCCATCCATGACCATGAACTCAAAGATGACCATGTCCATACTCCAACAACTTCCATTTCCCAAGATGAGACACTTTCCTCCCTTGGACACATAGATAATCAAAAAAATGACTTGGATCCCAACATGTAAGATGATTCACAATATAAGATTGATCACATTGAGTGTCTAAATGATCAAGATAACATAGTTACAAACAAGGAGAAGACACAATCATTCTATAAGTTGGGTTTGACCAATTTCATATGATTTTTCCTTCTTTCATAAGAGAGAATATACCTCTAACCTAAGTCAAGGTTTCATAATGATGGATTTTCATCATGCTTTAGATGTGACACATATCCTATGGCAATTTTTTTTCTCAAAACATGGTTTACAATGGAAAAGGGTTAGGCCTTCATGAACAAGGAATTCTAGATCTAATATTAATATATGAAAATGATGGATATCAAGGTCTTGGCTACACATCTCCAAGAAAGCAATATAATGGTGGCAACTCAACAATAGTTGGGGAAACCTCATCCAATGAAAACATCAAAATAGATTCCATCCATAATATTCAAATAATCCTCCATCCACATTTTCAACCTACCCTACCAAATCCTAAACCCCTTGATTGGGACCAACAAAATCATCCAACATACAAAGTGAAGCTTTCCCATGAAGTAAAATATCACAATAAACTACCAAAGAAAAAACAATGTAAACTCCAAATCAAGAAAAAATTTAAAATGCATTTAGAAAGAAACATGTATCCAAACATCAAGTAGAAAGAACAAAATCAATATGGATCCAAAAGCAAAGTAAATTGATGAATCTAATCATAACGAGTCATAAAAATAAATCTATATATCAAAAGATGTATTTTACATGTTTAATAGATGTGCACCACCTTCACAATTATCATGCAAAACTTCACAATTCAAAAAGAATGTTTATCCCAATCCTAAGTCTTATTGAAAATCCAAATCCAAATCCAAATTTTCCACCCAATCCCAGTGTCCCTCATGCCAATCCAAATCTCAAATTGCTACATCCAAACTCCATAAATTCAAACATCCACCTCTAAAGTCTTTGTTATCAAATTGACCATACAAATCCAAATCCGTAATTCCCATATCTATATCCATACACCTTCATCCTAAATCGAAGCCAAAACCTAGAATCCATCACATCCTTGTAGCCACACTTTACCACAAGAGTTATGATGGCACTTTATTGATATGTTTATATTTGGACAAGGCCAAACCAACTATCAAAGAACATCATCACAATTGTGCATTATATACTAGTGAGGAAAGATTATAGGAATGTCATGATTGAAGCATCCATATTAGCTACATCAAATTTCCATGCACGTGATACCTAAAGTTCGAAATTTCAAAAAAATATAAAATAAAAAAATTCCAAAAAAATGAAAAAGAAAAAAAGAAAAAGAAAAAAAGTAGAGAAATAATATGTCCAATGGTGAAAACCAATTCTTGTGGCACCTTGTGAAAGTACCATGATGAAAACCCATTTATGGAAATTATGTGTAAATTCAACTAGATAGATTTGAACCTTACAATTAGGGGCAAGTTATCTCATCCATTCCACCATACCTATCCATCCTATCTTTTCATTCCATAATATCCATCCACCATGTATATTTAGTTGTACCTCACCCATATTTCCTACTCACCTTGGTCTTAAAAATGATTGGTACCATATGATGCATAATTTAGAATACTCATGGCATAGCCATCCTTTTGCCACACATCATATATCATCACTTCATTTCCTAGATAAAACTACCTAGAACCTTTATCTTGGATCAAAGCATGTTAATCCTATGAGATGTAGTCCTTGAACATCTCACCCTACATCCTTCCATCAATCCATATCCTATTTGTCCCATCCATTTCATCAACCATTACATTTAAACCATTATTCCTTGTATCTAGGCTTGGATCATCCTTTGTCATTGGTTCCACCATCAAAATGACAAACAACAAAAAACACTTATCCAAACACATTTATATTCTATAATCATGATCCCAATTTTTTTTATCCATGTTGAAGCCCTTAAATCCAAGTATACCCCACCCATCCATCCAAAAGTATCCATAAATTTGTTCCTTATCTTGCTACAAGATGTGTTTAACCTAAAATTAATCCAATTAATCATCATCGAGATGTCTTTCCCAATACTCAAGTTGTTTTCGAGATGTATCCTTCCCACAACAACAATATTATCATGATCAATCAATCAATCAATTTCTAGCTTGAATGGGAAAAATATAATCCAAATAATCCATCCAATCCAATCCCATCTTCCCATACACCCTTGGCTTCAACATGTCATTTGGAGACCAGATTTTATTTTTTGCATGTTTTATTTTTCTTGTTATATAGGTTTGTGTCTGTTCGCTGCCTATAGTCTTAGTTCTCCTTCTACCACACCATGATAGTCACCCTCATCCTACATATGATGGCATGCTAATGATAATGTGTTTATTGGATAGCTATTCTATTTGTAACTTATTTGTTTTTGTGTTAGTCCATATGCACATGGCACATTGTCATCATGATCCCTTGAATCATGACACATAACACTAGGTGCTACAACAAAATAAAGGTTGCTCCTTGCAGATAAAGTTACTATGACACCATGTATTAATCATCCATTTATCCATAATCTCAACCATGTGTCATTTAGTTGCATTATATCCTTGTGATATTTGATCATCCAACATTTACATCCTTTTAATGCAATTTAATCATCCTAGCAACATCAATCCATATGCCCAATCCTTAATCCATTATTAGTCATATATTCATGGCATGTACATCATCCCAACATGATTTCTCTCAAGTCATATTTTATCCTTTATGACACATCATCTATCACCCTTTGTCTTTTCAAGATACCTATTGGGTTCCATTTCACCCAACAGTTGAGAGGGCATCACTTCTATCACCATCCCTAAGAAAATGGGGCAACTTGCTACCAGAGCTTCACTTCATCCCATCCTACATTTTATTCTTCTTTAATACAATGCCACTTTCATGATATTGTATAAAAAAGGGGTGAAATATAGATACCTAAAGTATTCCCTAGTCATTTCCATCACCTAGTCCTAATCAACCAAATATCATCACCCAGTCTAGTCCCCTTCATCTTAGGCCTTACACACTTAAATATGGCTAAGATAATTAAAATGAGCCTATATTCCCTCAACACATTCCAAGAATAAAGGGCATCTAAGAACACTTGTCCTTATGATCCCATTATTCTCTCAACACATTTCAAGAATAAAGGGCATCTAAGAACACTTGTCCTTATGGTCTCCTTATGGTCCCCTTATTCTCTCAACACAACCCAAAATTATATCCTTTTTAGGTGCACATGTCCCTTATTTCTCTCATGCTCACAACTAATTACTAAATTTAGTAAGTTCATTTTAGCCATTCACAATCTAACGACCTCCATCTCCACCCTTCATCCTTTCCTTGATCCTCTGTAATTCCTCTCAACCATTCTCCACCATTGATCTCATAATAAAATCTTGACCACCCATTCCTCCTTCCAAAAGTCTATAAATTCAAGCATTCTATACTTAATCAATTATCACTTATGCTAAGTACATGGTGTCAAATTGATATCTTCAAGCAAGGAGCATCCACATATCACTATTCAAGGAACAAATCATTCAATAATGGAGGCTATGACAACATTTGAATTTGGTTTTTGATGTTTTTCCTTTGTTTGTACTCTCTTGTTAAACTCTTTCTAGAGGTTTGTAGTGGTTTGAAACATGAACCTTGTGTCTTGCATTAGTTTCCATTTCAAATTTCAAATTATTACATACAAATCCAACACGGTATTACAGACAATATCTTTAATCTATTACATTTTTTTAAAATCTGGAGAATAAATTAGTGTGCATGCATTTGCTTTTCAAAATCCTAGTATTCTCTTCTTTTGCATCTTTGGATGATCTAGAGAATCAAAACAATCGATAGAAAAATAAACTTGCAAGATCTTAATTTTGTAGGTTGTACGTGTGATCTAATTTTTGTTGATTGGTGCAATAATATAAACTTCACAATTATTTTCAAAAGAGTCAAAATAAACAAGATTGGCTCTTCTTTCTTCATATTTAAAACTTAAGAAACTAATCTTCATCCCAATTTTTAAATATATGTTCATCTCATTAAATTTTTAGATGATATAGATTTAAGGACATTCTGACCTAAATCAAAATGCACCATTCAATTCAACCACACAAAAGACCCTAAGTTTGAGTATAAACTCAAGCATATTTCAACACTTGTTTACAAGAGGGCAAGAGCTTGTTTTCCATGCCTAGAGCTTGAATTGGCCACCAAGGTCACTAAATCTTTAAGGCAGTTTGACAGTCTTTGAAGGGTACACTACTATCTCATTCAACTGGTCAAAAACCCTAAGACTCCATGTTAATTTGCCCAATTTGAAAGAAGTTGCAAGGAGAGGCCAAAAAAATTTAGTCCGCAGGTTGGCATCCGACAAATTCACCACCAACAATTCACCAAAAGAAAATTCACCATCAACAATTCACCGCCATGGAAAATTCACCGACGGAAAATTCACTACGGAAAATTCACTGTCAACAATTCACCGCAATAGAAAATTAACTGCATTAATATTTTTAATAAAATCATTTTTTTTGAAATATATATTAAAAAATATTAATGCGGTTAATTTTCCTCCGTAGTAAATTGCTCACAGTGAATTTTATTTGACGGTGAAATTTCCATATCGATGAATTGCTGACGGTGAATTTTCCTTAAATAAATTGCTGACGATAAATTTTCGTAGAACCTGACCAATTATAGCCCCATGGTCTCCAAAGTGCAAGAGATTTGCATTTTCCTAAAGTTGTCACAAGTTTTTTTGTTTGCAGTACTATACCTGCACACTTACCAGACTTTGTGATCATTCGTATTCACAACGATCCCCTGGGCGTTCATTAGTAGCCGTTTTCAAAGCACAGGCAGCTTTCATGAGGGTCCAGGTACCTTGAAAGTACCTCTTATCAGACCGGCAAGCTTGTCAACATTTGAGGTATTTCGTGATCATATTCGCGGCCATGTCAGTTGTGGAGGTGCATGTCACATTGGGTATAATGTACCTGTCAAGACCTGTCACCAACAATCTCTTCCGGCCGTACTCTTATGAGTTTTCATTGTCATGCATGGGGATTACCATGGAATGGTAAGCGTTTTCTCTCGGGGAAGACCAATTTTCTTCATTGATATTCCTTCACCCCTTTTTCATGTAGAGACCTACTTTAGCTACTCAATACGACATTCTCTCTTTGGTATGTTGAGTCATTAATCTTAGAGGGATTATTCTTGGAACTAAATGGTCATTTTCTCTTTCTTTCTTCTTTTGGGGATGGGGGTTTATATCTTCTTTCTTGGTGTAAGTGTTAAGTATATATTAATATAAAAGGGGTATGAAAAGGAGTATGTCTTTTATAAGTCATTTGAGAAACTCTCAATCAAGGTTAAAGTGTATTAAGTATTTTATATGATAATTATTACAGAGATAGATGTAATATTTGTTTCATATATACATTTCACAATTTTCTATATACATCATAAAACTCTTTTCAAACTTATAGACATCTAAAACTCTTTTCAAACTTCATGTTTTAATGATGTCAATTTTTTTTATTACAATAAGATTTATTCTAAATTTTTGATTGACTCTTTTATTGCTTAAATGTTATGTAAATCACATTAATGATAAAGTTTCACATCTTGGTACTTGGAGGGTATATTATGGTTTGATTGTATTTATTGAATTGAGATAAAGTTTCATTATTGTTGAGGGAAAGGGGTCTCTTGATTGACTTGTGTGACTAATTTGAGTAAATAGTCATGGGTATTTTATAGATGAAACTATTAGTCTAGGGAATATGAAATCTTAAAGCATTTCAAGTGGCTCCATCTCCTGCCCCAAGTTCATATTCGCATAATGACATTTAGGATGACAAGAATGATCATGCCATAGAATTAATTAGTTGTTGTGTCAATATCAATGCTGTAAAGACTACCTTGCACATTGAGTGCCCTCACAACCTTTGAACCAAAACCTAGGTGATGCATGAAAACTTGAATGAACCTCCATTCCCAAAGGATCTTGTGATAGATTATCTTATACCCCTTAATGAGTTTATACCATATTTTTGTGATATAAATAAGCTACTTGATGTATAGGAAGAACTTAAACGCCATGATAAAACAAAGACTTCTCTTAATGCTCCTCCTATAAATACTTCATTGAATTCTTTAAATTTTATGGCTCCCATTATAGATTTAAATGTTTCATCTTCCTTATCTCTAAGTTAGCATCTGGAGGTTGAGGATTCTTCTATTCTAATAATTAGTAAATGCATTTCATGTTCATCCTCAATTTTTTTTGTGTGGAAACATCATCTAGGGATGAATAATGTAGTTAGATGATGGGAATCATACCTCATTTCTATTTTCTCTTGCTCCTTAGAACTCAATGTTTCTTCCAATGGAGGCTTCTAGTGACTCAATATAGTATAATCACATTCATTATCTTCTAGAGATAGTTTATTAGGACGAGTACACAATATATCTTTCTACTTTATTTTGTAAGTATCTTCTTGTAGACTTAGAGGATACCATTGAGAGCTTGAGATTCCTCTTTAATGATATTTCCATCATATTTTTTAATCTTTTCTCCATCTTTGTTCTCATTATACGTTAGTTTCCATATGGTTTTACATGGTCACTTTCTTCAATTAGGCCTAGGACTCCTGATTTGGTCATGCCTCTTTTTAGCGCAAGCATGAAAATAATTGAGTAGTTTCTAGAGACCTTCATCCCATTCTACCCTTCATTCACCTTTGGAGTGGACATATATCAAACTTGTACCACAAGGGACCTACTTAAGCACTCTTTATGGGATTACCAATGTCTAAATTCTCTCTTTTCTATGTGGAGTCATTAATAATGTAGGGGGTATTCTTTTGGGGTAACTATGTGGTCCTCCTCTCTTTCCATTTCTTCTTTAGGGGGCTTCTTCTCTATGGGGGGAATCTTATGTACATGGGTACCTCATCAAGCTACACATTGTTGGGACCAATATTTGTTCACCCACCTAGGCTATTCTTAAGTGGGGGTGTTGGTGTAAATTTTTATTTCTTTTCATTAGTTTAGCTAGTTTAGCTTGCTTAAGTAGGCTCATTTTGGCTAATAAAGTGTAGTGGAGTGAGTTGTGTCTCTTCACATACCAACCTTAAACCTACTTTGTTTTTGTTTTAGATTCACTCACCTATCTTTTCTTTTCCCTAATTGTTCCATCAATTCATTCTCTTGCATTTGATTTTTCTTTCTTAATTAATGGGAAATAACATTGTGGCTAACACTTTGACATTCAATCTTTGCCATTTTCTTTATTAAAAAATATAGCATAGAGATCATGTGCATTATTTTATATAAAAGTGTGGTAAGAAGCCTAATGTATGTTATGGTCTAAATATTGTTAGATCTATTGCTAAGCATGTGATTTTCTATCAGTTCATGTTAAAGATACATAAATAACACTAGAATATGTGAAAACATTTTTTAGTTACTTGAGAGGAACACCAAATTATTATTTGTGTTATCAAGGGACTAATCATGTTGGAAAGGTGTAGAATATATAAGAATTTCTTGATTTTGATTGCATCATAGATCTAGTTAATCAATGTTCAACAAGTGACTACATATCTACTTTATCTGGAGGAGCATTGAGCTAGATGAGTAAGAATAACTTAGTTTTTTTACTCACTATTGAAGCATGAAAAGGAACACAAGTATAAAAATTCTTCCAATACTAATTTTTAAGGAGAGAATTGTGCAAAATAAATTTCACCGTAAAACTACAAGGAAAAAAAAACAAACATACAACCATAACACAATGATGTACATGGGAAAAAATTTAGAAAGAAAAAACCTACACTCTAAAATGTGAACTAATGGTATTATCAATAATAAGAAACCAATTATAATACAACAAATAGGGACATGCCCTTATAAGTGTACCACCAACAAGTTAATCCAAATTTATTCAAATAACATAACATTACTTGCAAAAATACACTACACATACTTAACCCAATCATCTAATAAATAGGAAATAACTAAACCACAAACCAAGTGTTATTTACAAAAACCATGAGCCAAAATAATGACCCAAAATTGGAACCACATTTAGTCAAATTTACCACTCCATATTCTATGAGGTGGTTAATAGGTCATATTTAGAAAATGTCTTGCACCTTACCATAAATTTTCATAATTTATCATAATCTTCCCCTCAAAATGGGTGGGAAATCCATTTTGACATACTCAAACTCATTGAAATATACTTTATGACATGTGCATCATAAACTATCATAACATTGGTAAATATTGTTGCAAATCAAGGTGAAACTACTAATATTAAATTTCACAAATCGATACAAATATGAAATTATGCTTATTGAAGATTACCCAATGTGATGTTAAAGTGACTACAACATTCAACAATAGAATAAAATTAACAATATCAAAAGTGACATATAATTTATGTGGAGAAACCATTTCAGGAAAATAATCCACACCCAAACAGATCTAAAGCTTGTATTAAACTTCAACTGAGTTTACAACAATACAACTTCTCTCTTGAAATTTCAACAACACTTCATTACTTCAGCAACTCGTAAAATAACATACCTTCTACTAACACAAGGCACCAATTAATAGAAGAATTGGAGGTGATAATACCACTATTGTATCTCAAAATAAGTAGTAAAACCACATGAAAAAACCATACGCCCCTTAGTGGACAACCTATAAACGTAAAAAATAATCAATGATCACATGGCGTAACCCACAACCAATCAAAGTCGAGTGCTCCATTACTCACTAATGGCTTCAATGGCTAACATGCACAAAATTCAAACCTTGGTGCCCCACTTAGGATAACATGCAAGATACATGCAACAACATACATAGACATAAAAGTCCAAGTGGTCCCCACCTTCAAAGTGGACACCTAGAAGGAATATTTTTTCAGTATTATATATAATTGCCATCGTTGATTGGATCTATCTCTATGAATGTAATTATAATTTGTCACAGGTAAATAAATATTAAATATTTTTATCTATCATGACTCTAGGCATTCAAGTCCACATTTGAAGGATCATGGAGACACATGAAATTGACCTAGGATTTCAAGGTTATTTTCACCTTATCCTAGAATAAAGATTTTAATGTAACTTTATTTTACATGATCTTACGTATAATTGAATATTTTATAAGAAACTCCCATCTTATAGTGTCAGCATAAGTTTCTCTTACACATCATGACAATATTAGATACTCTTGTAACATATTGCACACATCACAAGATAAACAACACGTGGCCAAGAGTGCTACCTAAAAGTGGGATGTTGTCTTTCCCATGTGAAGATAAAATGACAAATAAATAAATAAAAATCAATTGTGTAACATTAAGATGAAAAGTATAATTTTCCCAACATTATTCCACTTGTTGAATACCTTGCAAGAGAAAAAGGGGAACTTAACTTGTGTCACCTGACTACTAGGGACCAAGGGGCCCATAAAATCAATATATCACCTAAACTTCTCTATGCTCATTAGCTTTGTCAACACATCTACATTATTTTGCCAAGTTTCAAATTTATATAGCATCAACCTTATATCTTCTGCCATATATTGAGCATGGAATTGAGCATCAATATGCTTCATTATCACATGAAAGGTTAGGTTTTTATTAAATACATAACACTCTAACTATTACATTAAAATATAATAGCTCTTTGAATCAACCTATAACTAAATGCAATATTTAAAGCTAGATGACTTCCTTATAGGCCTAAGCAACTCTTAAATAATCAACCTTTATTTGTGGACAAGACAACTATATTTTGTTGCTTGGTCATCTAGCTAATTGCAACACCAAATAAGTTAAAAGAATACCCACATGTATATTTAATATCAAAATCACATTCCCAATCATAATCTATAAACACATGAGAAACCTTTGATTTTTCATTTTATTTTCTCCAACACAAAAGCCCCTTGCCATTCTTCCACAAAGCTTAACAAAATAAAATATGATAAATACATTTGCACTTTACTCGGACTTTATAATTTGGAAAATGAATTCACCAATTAATGAAATTGATCCCACAACAAATATATATATATTATTAGCATTTTATATTTAATGCAAAAAACGACTTCTAAAAAATTGCCTGCAAATCATCAAAATCACACCTTTGGATATAAATTGAAACTAAAAACCAAATTGCATTTTTTTGGTTGATGTCGATTTCTTGTGGATCTGGATGCTCTTGCATGAGATAATAAGGTACATATTAGATTATGGAGGAAGATAGGGCTTCTTTATCCTACTTTTTAAATGCCTCAAGAACATACAAGAGAAGGTTCATATTCACCATTGATTTGATAGCTCATTGATATTTTTGAAAAAATCCAAATCTAGATAATGAACCATTTGAGCAATGGGTGATTACACCCATGAAGATGACCCCAATGATATATCTCTACTTTCATTTCAATAGGGATTTAGTATTGGTCTCTTAACACTTGCAACTCACCATGATTTTCCACTGGGATTAAGGATTTTTTTTTATAAATTTAATGATGATTACATGCAACATCCTAATGAGCATCTCTAAAAAAAACACTATAATCTATGGTATTCTTGGAGTGGCCACTAGGATTATATAGTTATTATTGTTATTAAAATCCTAGTTGGGATAAAAGTAGAGTGGTTCCATCATCTCATTGTACATTAAAAATTCAATTAGAAAACTATGTGTAAATAATTCCTATTACAATTCAAACTAGCTAAAAATAGTTATGTTCTATTTATATAACTATCAATTGTAAAGAAATATTACTCCTTAAATAAAATAATTTGTAACAAAATTTAACCAAACCATTATAATAATTGAAACAATACTTTAATTCCTTCTCCAAAAATTCTTTGAGTTACTTAATCAATTCCCTTCCATTAAATGTTATCTTATTTTATCAAAAGTTGTGAAATTAATGAAACCAAAGAAGCCCATGCATAAATAACCAAACTTGAAGATGACACGTTCACTATTTGTGAAATTAGAAAAGAATCCATTAAGCCAATGGTTCCAAAGTCAATATGTCTCCTACTACAAGTAGTGATTGATGTGACCAACATAAAAATATAACTTTCATAAAATGGTTTAGTGCAATAGTACCAAAGGAATTTTCAAAAGAACAATAGAAATAATAATTTTAGGTTAACATAAAAATATCACCTTGGAGGTGCCTCCTAATGAAACCACAAATAATATTCTATGTTTTCATGAGATAATCATCATGATGCTTAACATTGTCTAGATATACTCCACATACGTAAGTTACAATTACCTCCGAGAATAAAAAATCTAAGGTTCTTGAGTATTCTTCAACGTATTCATGATGAGCTTGGTGACTATGATTGGATTTATTCAGGGACTAGTTTGTGCAATAAAGGTAAATACATTCAAAGATATTGCAAATAATATTCTCTCTATATAGTTTGACGTGGGTTTGCATGCTGCCATTGATAAGTAAGAATTGAATTTTTTTAATCAAAAATTCTAAATATAACTCAACACAAAAATCATGCCCTTGGCCATATGTTTTTTTAGTCAATAGTGCTATTTTTTAATTTCTCCATAATTTTTTGTTAGGATATTAAATTTTTGAAAATATATATCATTGAAAAGAAGGTTCAAAACACTTTGTTATGATGAAAGTAATTTTTCTAGATTTTATTGTAAGTGTCCAAAATTCTTGATTGAAATCAAATCTTCTTTGTTGACCTTTGAGCTCATAACTTGTTATCTAGATATTTGTTTTTTTTTATTCTTGTGGTATTAGAAAGGCATTGAGGACCTTTATTTAGCCATCCATGTATTTTTATAGATTCAACCATGGGTATATTTTATTTATATTGTTTCATATAAATGCATTCTAGATGATTACTTGGACATCTTGAAACTTGGAAAGGTTTTATTTTGATCAAATAACTTCATTTTAGCTGCTTAATATGTATTGATATATGAGTGTATTAGCTAAGGTTTTATGGAATCATCCTTGAGATAGAGAAGAAATAAATTTAGGGTGATAGAAATTATCATATCATAAAATTGATTGGTACTATCATTTTTAGGGATAAGTATTGGAACATCTTAGAGATTAGGTGTTGATAGCAACCTAGGTTGACAAACCCCTCATTTTATCAAATCAAAAGGTTTCAAATTACCTTTCTACTCACAAACTCAATCTTGGCTTATTTTCCCCTTTTCTCACCTAGACTCCCTTGTAGGTCTACAAACCTTGATTCCCGAACCTAACTCTTAGATTTCCTCAACAACCTCTACAACTAACCATCATTCTAGACACCCATTTCATTCTTCTACATCATACCTCAACCCCACATAGGACTCTTTTGGAGCAACTTTCACAAAAGCTTGAAACAACATTGTCCAAGACCTCAATTAGGTCAGATTTACAAAGGAGATGCACTTTAAACTTTCTCTTTCACCCAAATTTCAATTGGGCCGCACTTCCTAGCCCGAGAAGTCATCAAAACCACAAATCTTAGGGAAATTTAAGCCCTGCAACACCCCAAACACAAAACCCTCTCTTTTCACAATATACCCTAGGGCTTATTGAAAAATCTACTTCCAGAATTTACCAGACCTTGCCACCAACTCAAACACCCTTGAATAACCCTGCACAAGATTAAACTGTCAAGAAATATCACTGCCCTCTCAAATTTCATCAAACCCTAGGCCAAAACCTTCATTTGCATGGTGTAAACTCTCTCAAACTCCCTAGGACAGTCATCCAAACACTTTCCCAACCTTCCACTTTTCTTATTCCAACCATACTATAACTAAAAATCCTTCATGGGACCCCTTTTCACTAGTCATAGTGATTACAGTCAGTGAAAGGGTCCTTAAACCATGTTAATTGCTCACAAACCATAAAACAGGGTATACCCGACCTGATTCAAGGAAACATGTATAAAATGATTCAAATTCACTTTGATCCTCTCAAACCAGATGAAAATAATAGATAATTCATTCCATTAGAATATTCATGAAGAATTTGTGCAAACTTGTGACTATACGTTAATGTATAGGCCTACAAAAGATGAAAATACAATTTTTTTTAGGAAAACAGTGAAAACTTTACTGATTTTTGTTTCAAATATTCCAACCAACCATTAATGTATTCTAATTTGTTGTGAAATGCAAGTATGGAAGAATTTTAAAGATGTTTGAACAAGTTTTGATGCAATTTGCAAATATGAAATATGATATTTAACTGATTTAAGATGTAGACCTAAAAATGATTACTTTTGAATACAATTTTTGATTCTAAACAATGCACTTTGCTTTATCAAATGAACTAAATGTATAATGGTTCAAACTATGCAACTTTTTAAATTGTAATAGAGATTTGAAAGTACGAGGAATCTGAGTAGATAGAGAAATAAATGTCTGCAAAAATTTGTAGAAGTAGATGTACAAGGACAGGGTCGCCCACGGGTGAATGGGTCTTTATACAAGGTTCTAAAAAATTTAAAACTGAGTGTCTAGGTTGTTGTTTATAATTACTATTTCTAGTTGCGAAGTGATTTTATAGTGACTTTTTTTTCCATAATTTTTTGATGAAATGCAAGGGAAAATGTATGACAGTGTATACACAAAAGTGACACTTTTGAGTGCAATTTTGAATGAAATTCTTATCTAAAAGACTGAAACACAAAGTAATGCAAACTATGATGCAAAATGTATGCAATAATTTTGGATTTTTATAAGTTTTCATGATGTAAACATGCAAGATGTAACTTTAAACTAAGAATGCAAAAACTAGATCCAGGGTTTGAAAGAATACTAAATCAAAAAGCTATGATGTCAAATGTCGGGTTCACCAAAATGAAATGGAAGGAAAAATGGGGATACTAGGCCCTTAATGCAAAGACCCTAAGATCCAAGGGGCCTTTCCCCCAAATTTCATTAGAATACCAACTACAAAGCTAAGAGATTGACTTTCAACCTCAATGGTGAGTCAATCAGATCTGGGCTGGTAATTCTTTAGGGGCTTTAGGATGATTAGGAATTATTTGAAATAATGAAACTAATTGAACTATATGACTTGATACATAAAAGTAGACTCATGAAGATAAACAAACTATAACGACACTTTTTTATGTAGATTTGGGAGATATCAAAAAACATGTACCTAACCAAAAGTTGACTTTGGAATGTGCAGAAGGATTGGTTCAACCATAAGTGAATGGGTTTTTGATAGGGCTTCCAAAAATACTTTTTACAGTCCTTTGATGCCATATCTGAGATGTTTTCCATCTAAAAATTTGTGGGAATATCGAAAATGAATTTTATAAGGTCATTTTCATATCTTGATAAGAATGATGAAAATAAATGTAACAATACAAAATTTCTCTTTAAGATCTCTTTAATCATTCTTTGTTAGGAATTGCATGCAGAGGACATCAATTAAATGCAGATAAAGATTAAACAAAGGAATGATAAATACATAGAAATAATAACATCGAGAGACAATTTTAACGTGGTTCACCCAAACTCGAGCTAAATTCACCAACAAAGAGTCCAATATTATTATCCAGCAAATCAAACCAATTACAACCAACAATCCTTACAACTGAATACCACTACAAATGTTGCATCTTGAATCCGTCTTGGGGGTGTTGCCCCCAAACCCTCGTTAAATAATTTGGGGGGAAACCACGTCGATAAAAGTAGGGAAACCTTAATCTCTGAGTCTGATTAGGCTCCATATAACAACAATCTCCCACTTGGAGATTGATCAAACTCCACACCATATCATCTCCCACTTGGAGACTGATCATAACACCGCTGACCTTGTAGCTCCCACTGGAAATAAGCACCCTAGACCCTGCTATTTTAATTTTATTGTTTTCAGTCTTGAAGACCAATTGAAGTTGAAGAGGAACTCAACTTCTCCCTTGTCACTACCTTTGTAAACATATCCACTGGATTATCATCTGTATGTATCTTTTCCAACCTTAACTATCCATCATCCAACATCGACCGAATGAAGTGATACCTCAAATGTATGTGTTTGGTCTTTGAATGCAAGGCATACTTATTTAAAAGATGTAAGGCACTCTGGCTGTTCATAAACAAATAATTGTTGGCTTGTTTTTTTCCCAATTCATCCATGAAAGATTACAACCATATCATCTCCTTGCTTGCATTTGTTGTAACTACATACTTTTCCTTTGTGGTGGATAAAGCGACCACCTTTTGCTACTGTGAGATCCAACTCACTATTGTCTCAACTATAGTAAAGACATAACCTGCAGTACTCTGCCTAGTATCAATATCCCCTACCAAATTTGAGTCGACATAACTTGCTAAATTAGTATTAGAGACCCCAAAACATAAATATTTATTGGATTTACCTCTCAAATATCGAAAAACCCATTTTACTGCATTCTAATGCTCCAATATGGGATTACTCATATACCTATTTACGACTCCTACAACATGTGCAATATTTGGTCTCGTGCATACCATGGCGTACATTAAACTTCCTACAACTAAAGCATATGGTACCTTAGTCATTTTGTCTTCCTCCTCTTGTGTCTTTGGACACATCTCCTTAGTCAATTTTAAATGACTAGGCAAAGGTGTGCTGACAACTTTTGCATTCTCCATGTGGAATCCCTGCAACACCTTTTCAACATGTAATCAACTTGAGATAGAGTCAATTTTCTGTTCTTCCTATCTCTACAAATTTTCATATACCAAGGATTTGTTTTGCTGCCCCCAAATCCTTCATAGAAAATGATTTTGCTAACTATTGTTTTAACTCACTTATGTGATCCATGATAGACCCCGCTACAAGCATTTCATCAACATATAAACATAAAATAATGTATCTATCACTATCCAACCTCTTAAAATAAACACAATGGTCAGAATAACACCTGCTGTAGCCTTGCTTAGCCATAAAACTATCAAATTTCAAGTACCATTTTTCGAGGTTCTTGTTTCAAGCCATATAAAATCTTCTTCAATCTACACACCAATTTCTCCTTACCTTTGAGCTAAAATCCTTGGGGCTATTCCATAGATATATCCTCCAAATCACCATGGAGAAAGATAGTTTTCACATCTACCTATTCCAAATGCAAATCTTTAGCACCCACAATACTTAAAATGGTATGAATAGAAGTCATCTTAACAACCGAAGAAAAAAAATCAGAAATATCAATACCTATTTTCTATGCAAATCCTTGTACAACTAACCTAAATTTAAATCTATTCTTACCTCTAGCTTCCTCTTTCAGCCTATAAACCCATTTGTTTCGTAGAGCCTTTTTTCCTGTAGGCAACTTACATAATTCCCAAGTCTAATTTTTTAGCAAGGAGTCCATTTCTTCTTTCATTGCAAGCTCCCACTGAAACTTTGTATCCACATGCATAGCTTCATCATACCCTTCTGGTTCACCACCATATTTTAACAAAATAGAATACAAAGAGGGAGAAAACCTTTCAAGAGGTCTAATTAGCCTTGTTGACCGTCTAACATTCACAAGAGTTTGTGGTATTTCTTGTCGTTGTTCTGGAGCATGAGGAACTACTGGAACATCACTATTTGGAGTATCATCCAACACCAAAAATCCTTTTCTTTCTTCTCATGTTGTTGCAATTGATCTTTATACAATACCTTCTCATTGAATACACCATCCCTTCTTCTCACAATTTTCATATTTTCAACATCCCAAAGCCTATAACCAAATTCATCAATGCCATATCCAACGAAGATACATTTTTTAGATTTTGCATCCAACTTGGTTCTACTTTTAAAATTCACATGTGCAAATGCTTCACATCCGAAGGTTTTGAGAAAATAATAACTCACCTTCTTACCTGTCCATGCTTCCTCTAGAATACCACAACCCAAAGGAACTGAAGGACCTCTATTAATTAAATATACAACAGTACTGATAGCCTCTACCCAAGTGTTTAAAGGCAGCCCAACATGCAATATCATGCTCCTTGCATGCTCCATTATTGTCCTATTCATACATTCAGTCACTCCATTTTCTTGTGGAGTCCTTGGAACCATTTTCTACCTACAAATTGCATTAAAGGAACAATAATATTTAAATTCTTTGCTGCAATACTCACCACCATTATCAGATCTAAGAAATTTTAATCTTTTACCTATCTCATTCTCAACCAAGCTTCTCCATTTCTTAAATATTTCAAATACATCAGATTTTTGCCTAAGGAAATAAATCCAAACCTTCCTAGTTGCATCATCTATGAATGTAACATAATACCGAGAGCCACCGAGAGAAGATACTTGAGCCGGTCCCCATACATTTGTATGCACAAGCTCCAACTTTTCATCTTTCTTTTTCTTCCCATCCTTGAGAAAACTAACTCTTTTGTTTGCCATACACACAACTTTCACAAAAATCCATATTAATACATTTCAGACCTGGTAAAGCTTTCTTAGAATGAAGTACCTTCATACCCTTTTCACTCATATGCCCAAGTCTGTTATGCCACAGTTTTGTCTCAGAACTTGCAACAACTATTTCAATCTCTTCTTGCGAACCCGCAACAACTGTTCCTGAACCCACATGTTTTTTCTCTACAACAACTAAAGTAGAAGGAACAATATGAACTATACAAAGATATAAGGTGCCTACTTTCACACCTTTTTCTACTATTAAGGAACCTCTTGAAACCTTCCAATTTTTATCACTTAAAGTAACTATGCAACCTTCATCAACTAGCTACCCTACTAAAATTAAATTCCCACTCAGCCTTGGAAAGTTCCTTACATCTTGTACTAGCCAATGATTCCCATTCTGCAACTTAATCTTAATTCTTCCCTTTCCAATAATCTGACAAGGTTCGTTATCTCCCAAATAAACTAGCCCAAAATCCCCTTGGACATAATCAAGAAAATAACTTCTATGGGGCGTAGCATGAAATTAGGCCCCTGAATCTAAAACCCATGAGTCATCAACATTATCTAGGGAAATAATCAAAACATCATCTTCAGATTTATTACTTACCACATTTTCCTCCTTATTGCCTTGTTGTTATCTCCTTTATTCTTCTAAGATTAGCAATCTTTCTTCAGATGACCTGGTTTCCCATAGTACCAACAATCCTTCTGTCCTTTGGATTGGGACCTCTTGTCCTTTGATTTTCCTCATGACTTCACATGACCTCCAAAACCTTTTCCTCTCTCCTTTGATTTTCCCCTAATTTTTGTATTCAAAACACTACCTGATGTGGATCCACCTGCGCTTTTCCTACGAATTTGCTCACTCATAATAGCATCAACAACATCATCAAATTTCAGGGTGTTTGAACAAGAAATAGAGTTACTAACTGCCATTACCAAACTACTCCAACTTTCAGGAAAATAACATAATATTAGGAGAGCTCTAACTTCTTCATCGAATTTTACATTTATAGAAGTCAATTGACTGGTAATCGTATTAAACTCATTTAAATGATCTATGACAGATCCACCTTCAATCATTTTCAAATTAAAAAATGCTTCATGAGAAATACCTTATTTGAGGCTAAGGTTTTTTCATACAATTTAGCCAAAGCTTTCACCTGTTCATATGTTGTCTTCGCTTTGGTTATATTGAACACCATAGATGGTTCCAGGCACAACCAAATGGTTCCCAGTGCCTTTCTATCCAAAATATTTCAATCCTCATCAGTCATTGTTGCCGGTTTCTTGGCTATTCCTTCTAACAACCTCCATAAATCCTTTTGATAGAGATAATCCTCCATCTGCATCTTCCATAACTGATAGTTTTGCCCATTGAATTTATCTACCTTCAATTTACCCTTGTTCTCCATTGCTCCAAATTAATCGTGAGACTCCCACTCAACTGTGAGACCTTCCTACAGATAGTAATCAAACACAACCCACTCTGATACCACTTGTTAGGAATTGCGTGCAAAAGATATCACCTAAATGCAAATAAAGATTAAACAAAGGAATGAAAAATACATAAAAATAATAACAACGTGAGACAATTTTAACGTGGTTCACCCGAACTCGGGCTACATCCACCAACAAAGAGTCCAATATTATTATCCAACAAATTAAACTGATTATAACTAGCAATCCTTGCAATTTAATACTGCTACAAATGGTACAATACAATATCATTGGAAACCCTAACCCTTAGCCGTTTTATCAAGACTTATGTTGGTTACAAAATATGGTTTTTTTATGTCGGTCAATAGAAAAATAACTCCCAACGCCTTTATAAAATAACAATTTTTTTTTGAGGTTTTGAGGGACCCCCAAGCCCCCATGGGGGTGGTTCCCCTCGACCCCGCCTTGTATCTAGTCTACTATCATAGGGATAAGTGGATTATATTATTGTACTTCATGTTTTGAGAATAATACACTTTAGTCTCTTCGAGGTGGAATATTTTCCCGCAATAAGACTTTTCTTATTTGGTATATTACTTCTCCATAATTTCATTCATATAATTTTAGTATCTTAATCACATATCATCATATTAAACTTTATATTGTTCATTATTTTTACTATGTCATTTACTATGTGTTTCAACAATCCTCTATTCATAGAACTAGTAGCTTTGCACGCTTTTATAAATTTTTATCCTTGATCTCACATCGTGTTTCATATTTTTTGTGAAATTTTTATTTAATCAAATAAATCCTATAAATATTAATTCATTGATCTTTATCTTTAACTAATGATAGTGTTTTGTTTATGGTTTATCCTTATATAGTTGCCAAATAATTTTTTTTATGGTGAGATAAATATTTTTATTCTTGTGATCCTACCTCAAAGATAAAAAAAGATAGGTCTAAATTGTTGTCAAGATTTACATGCAAAACCCATCAAAAATACATTTTATAGTGTGCATTAGAAACATTTTTTTTTGTTTTAGACTTTAATAGTAGGTTAAATTAGAGAGTTTCTCTTGCTAATTTCAAGAGATTCACATACTATCTTGGTTTTAGTTGTCATTAGTGATAAATTGAAACACTATCAAATTTTTTGTTTACTGTGTGTTCTCACTTTTCCATGGGAGCCTTAACTTAGACACCTAATGGAATAACTATTAGTCTTAGTGGTGATATATCAATAAATCCAAACATTTAAAATTTATATACATCTTTCTTTTCTCTTCCTTGATAGCGTAGGATTAATTTACGTTTTATATGCACTAATCATTCAATAATATAACAAATGACAAGTTTATGACAATTTGATATTAATAAATTGTTACAAAATCAAGTTAACATGCTAAAAAATTATACATATGCATGCAAAGAATAAGATGATTCACATATAGGCATACTAAACTAATTTGTATCACTTGGTGTATGTGCTAGATTTCTTCTTTTGGATATTGGAGATATTATTGGTCTAGTTAAAGTGAGTATTGATATGATCTTAGTGACATATTTAAGGGTAATAAATTAGATATAGCTATTGATTGACCTAATTATTTATTTTCTCCTTTTAATTTTCTTATGTGACCTCAAGGAGTACTCCTTGTCTTAGTAAATCTTAAAGAATAAGAAGATATTACCTACTCTTATGCTTTGGTCCATCATTTCCACTATATAATCATAATTCCAATCTATTATCCTAAGTTTACCTTCGCTAGAATTAGGTCTTGACATGCTATTTGGGATTTATTTAAAAATAACACTGAATGCCAACAAACACAACCATCATACTTGTTATACACAATCCTTAGAGAGGAAGAAATATTTTTTCCATCTTTGGAGGAGAATAGATTCATTTTTATTTTGGTTAGTAAATATATTTTTAGAAACTTGCTTAAAATAGAGGGAATTTTAAATTTGATATTTTTGGTAGAAAATACAGTTTAACATGTATAGATTATTGAATAACAATTAATAATGTAAGTGATTATGCAATAATAACTTTAGTTAGTAGATATTAGTTATTAGATAATTGTTTGGTTGTTTTAGGTAGTTAGTAAGTTAGAAGGCTTTAGAAATCCACTGCATTGTAATCTTTTGTGTGTTGAAGATGAATGAGTAGTTTGTGGAGTTAGAGCCTCATGCTCTTTTTATTTTCCAATTTCAATATGGTATTAGAGAATTATTTTGGAACTTTCTACACTTTCCATTCACTCATATTTCCTTTTCCAAAGTGGTTCTTACAATTACCAAGTAGTGCAAACCACACACAACAACCATTGTTGTCCATCCACCATTCTTCCATTTTGTAAATAGATATACCATGAAAGATGAATGCAAATATATTAGTATTCATTATCCATTTGTATTTGGTTGATATCCTAGATATCAATCTTGTTCACTCATTTCATTGCTTTCACTCTATTTTGTTCACTTTCATATCAAAAAGAAAAAATATACATTCAAAGTTTCAAAATATTTTGTGTTGCATAAAGTATTTTGCGGAATAGACATTTTGTTAAATAGGAAAATTATCCATATGTTTCTCTATGCCATCACTAGGAATATTGTGTCTAAATTTTAATTTGATCTTATCATAATAAAAAACAATCGCTAAAGTATTCAATATATTTTTCTAGATGCACTGGTAAAAATATTGTGAAATATTTTCCATTTTGCTCACGTATATTACAAGTCAAAAACATTTGATAATTTATTGAAAAGCACTATCATGACTACTCTATTTTCACATCATTTTGGTTAGTAAATTGATATTTATTTAGAAGAAAAGGCATTGAAATGGTGAGAAAGTCTCTAGGTTTGGCATTGGACGTTATATATATTTGTGCAAGATTTTTAGAATTTCTTCATGACTAGGACTTTATTTTACCACAACTAGGTATTGTAAGAGAGGGGGACCACCCATTGCAAGACCCCAGGTCATGAAAGGCTAAGAGAGGAAAGGCTGCCCTAACTTACCTCAACTTAAGGGATAGTTAGGATAGGGGGGATGAGAATGATGAGGACTATGCATCCTTCAACCACTCTACACACTTGAATGTCGGAAAGAGAATAGACGAGTCGACCTTTAGAGTCAGTTCCGCTTCTCAGGCAACTCTCTGTCTGAAGATGAAAGTGCAATTTCGAGATGACAACGGGCACACTGGCGTCTCATAGGCACGTTGGCTTTTGTACGACCAAAGAACTGGGAAGACGAGATTTTGACTTAGAAGGGGAGACTATTGACCTAGTATAGAGGTGTTTGAAGTGATATAATGAGATTAAGAAGAGAGAAAAGTAAATGTTGAATTGATAAAAGAGGTATATTACCAAGAGGGTAATGAAGATGATCTCACAAAATATCCTCCTCGCCAATTTTCTTCGAGCTCTCTCCACCTGCACACAATAGAAGGAGAAATTGTTGTGGTTGTATAGGGGCCTACCTCAGTCAGACCGCCGTCTTGGTGTTTCCACCTCCATGGATAGCCAAGTTTGGAATAGTAGAGATAATGATAAAGAGAAGAAGCTACAAGCTATGTAAACACAAAACACTTCAAGCAGTACATGCTTACTCAATCGAAAACAATAAAAGAGATTAGAGGAGCTTACCACCTCTGTCCAAAGCACTCAAGGCTTGCGGAGGAGAGAATGAGAGGGACTCAAGCCTCTGTTTCCATGGTGTATGTCCTATGACCGCCCTGTTGGAGTGATGGAGTAATGGATTGTTGCAATGGAGTGAAAAGTGCTGCTACAAAGCTTGAAAGTGAGCGCTCAAAGCATGGAGAGGGTGTGCCAACTTTTTCAAAACTTGAGAATGGAAGAATGAAGTGAGAATATGAAGGAGAAGGTGAAAAACAACCATATTCGAGTCGGCCAACCAAAGAGGGACGTTACTCTTTGACTTCCAATTGAAAATGTAATGCCTTTGCAGTATCTAGCCGTGGGAATCTACTAGGGACGTAAGCGTGCCGCATGGACATCTGCACGCCGCGCAGGTGTCCTTGATAGAAACACCCCCACAAACACACAAACAAGGCACCGAGTGGAATGTGAGCAGCGAGCTTAAGTGGAATTAAGCCTTCACCTTAGGTTTTTTAAAGTG
The DNA here is from genome assembly GCA_007115665.2 of Sequoiadendron giganteum. Classification (NCBI taxonomy): domain Eukaryota; kingdom Viridiplantae; phylum Streptophyta; class Pinopsida; order Cupressales; family Cupressaceae; genus Sequoiadendron; species Sequoiadendron giganteum. Next base: position 440,994,110 of record CM021108.1, on the reverse strand, counting down.
TTAAGGGGTGAAAGGGGAATTTTCATTAGGGGTGAAAATTCATGCTCATACATTTTTCCCCCACTTTAGCAAGCACAAGTACTGATGAGTGCTTCAGTAAAGTAGAGTAGTAAAGAAGTAACAGAGTAAGGAATGTATACTTGAACCGACGAGGAAGCACAACACGGTCTGACGAACTCATAAGTGTAGGAGAGGACTTTATAGTTCTGTGGAACTACAAAGCTAAAGTATGAAAGTACCTTACAGGTTCATAGTCTTGCAAGGGTGGTTTCCTTCAATAAATCTCACATGAAGGAAACCAGGAAAAGCACCTTACAGACCTGCAAACCTATAAGGAAGGTATCCCCCAAGAACTCTCACATGAGGGAGACCGAGAAAAGCACCTTACAGACCTACAGACCTACAAGGAAGGTATCCACCAAGAACTCTCACATGAGGGAGATTGGGCAAAGGGGACTCTGTAGATTCAGAGATGACAACATGTTTACCCACAGATAGAACACATCAGGAAGCGGCCACACAGGCCAGTGAATGAACAGTCACGCAGACCATTACTAAGATTTAAGACTTTCAAAGGGGTCCATTGAGAACCCTTCAAAAGAAGGCTCCACTCAAGGGACACATTTTTTGAAAAGGTAAGGTCTAGTTGGGTTTCCCCCAAGCTAGACGTGAAGATGCGAAGCAAGTCTAGTCGGGCTGCCCTCAGATTAGATGCAAAGATATGAAATCGGCCTAGTTGGATGGTCCCTAGACTAGACACAGATATGTGAAACTAGCCTATTTGGGTTGCCCCTGAACTAGATGTAGAGATGCGAAATCGGTCTAGTCGGTCTGCCTTCGAACTAGACACCCTAGAACTTTATTAAAAAAAATCGAAGGGGTCCCTCAGGAACCCGACATGAAAAGAAGGGCTCCACTCAAGTGACACTGTTCAAAAGCTTAATATCTTCCTTCTCGGATTGATTCATCTCCAGGGAATCCTTTTGAAAGATGTTCACTTCATCAAGGAATTCGAAAGGAAGGAGGTGTGCTCGTGCGAGAGGAAGACTAAGACCATTCTCACTTTAGAGGAGGGTTTCCAAGTCCTTTCTTTACGAACCCATGATGAAGGAAATATGTTCCATTAGGGTTTCAAGTTGAGAATGCAATTTAACAAAGAATTGTGTGAATGGGTCTTTGAGAAAAGATTCGTTTGGCAACAAATACATTTTCTAAAGACCGAGTAATGTAGAAGAGGCATTGTCTCACATGAAAGGGACAACTCAAGCAAAGATGAGAGAAAGATAAAGTGAAAAGTAAGGAAAAAAATCACACACAAAGGCCACAGGGGGATCTGGTTATGCGGGGTCAAATCAACTTTTATTTATATATATTAGGTAAATGTGGTAAGAGGTGTAAGATCATCAATCCCCAACTAGATCAGGAAGAATGCACAAAAAACAAAGTAAAATAAAAAATTGGGTCAACATGGAAGGAGGCCTAAACACTCCCGATGCTTTGCATCATCCCCAATTTACCGAAAGTCAATCGCAAACATGGAAGAATGATGAGATGTATAGAGGAAGGTTTACAACATAAAAACCACACCTGTATCCACACACCAATAGGGGTGATGAGGGTCACTCAGACACATGTAGCATGATTACAGAGGAACACTTCACAACACACACACATGTCTAATCTAAAGATCAAGAAGAGGGTCTCCCCCTAACATTGGTCGACTAAGAGGTCATTAGCTTCCCACTCTAGATCATCGTAGGGGGAAGGATGATGAGCCTACAATGACGTAAGGTTAAGGGGTGGAACTTCTGATCCTCCCACAACAAGGGCCAAGGCAGAGGGATCGGTAAAGTCTCCGTCACTTAGCTCTTGTGGGTCTAGGGTCAATGACCTAGTGAAGATCGCAGACAGGGTCGAGACTTTGTCCATTGAGTTAAACATGCACTTAACAGGTGTGCCATGTTTCACCTCAACAGATGGAGGAGTTTGTACTCGAGGTTCACTACTAGGCTCACCGAGATACTCAGGAGCAGTGACAAACTTAGGGGAGGCTAGGACTAGTTCCATTACTAGAATAGAACAAGTCTATTTGGGGCCACCTTTCGGAGAAGGTGGGCTCTTCTTACATCCTCCATTGTTGAAGAGGCCACACTCTAATTTCTTCTTCATCAGAGGAGGTGAACTCCCCACAGATGGAACAAGTAGGGTCAAGAGAGAAGAGGAAAGAATTGTAGTGGACACAACCGAAGTGTTTACCATGTCCACAGGCTTTGGGAAAGGAAATATGCCTAGGATAGAAGTCAACAAGGGCGGCTCCGCTGAAGGAGCGATGAACACTTGTACCTTTCCAAGTGCCTGTGTGCTCACAACAAGAACTAGAAGAGATTCAAAGAAAGAAGGAGGGAAAGAGGAGGACACAACAGGAGATGCAGTGTTCTCATCCTCCATATTTTGTAAGGAGGCTTACTTGGCCAGGAGAGCCTTTCGCTGGCGCTTACGCTCGTGCGTAAGGCGGTTTCTATGACTCTTCGAAACATAAGCTAAAATTTGCGAAGGGATAGAAGGATCATGCTCAGCCATGGGAGTGTCCTCCACGACTGTCTCTAGCGAAAGGGAAGACTCCTGAATGGGAGAAGGAGGGGCAGGCTCAGAAACAGTGGGAGGAGTTGACTCTAATGCCTTGGTGGTGGGCCTCTTCCTGTTTACTATTTTAGGAACAAGAACAGTAGGAGGCCACAAAGGCCGAGACAAAGAGAATCCCCATGAGGAAACTTTTGTCTTCCATACCAAACGGGCTTAGGCTCCGTGGGTAATACAGGAAGCTCGAATACAATATGCTTGGCCTTTCACCAAGCGGGCACCATGGGATTCTCTCACAAACACAAGACAAAAGCAGATGGTACCGTGATAGGGTGAGAGGAAGCATCAGGTTGAACAATGAAAGAGGAAAAATGATGATCTTGAGATCGCTTCTCTTCTTCTCTTCTACGTGTCTTGGTGGCATCACTATCAACCTTTAAGAAAGTTCTATGCGAGATAGCATAAGGCAAAGGAGGGTATCTCACTTTCAGCCTAGTGCGCCCCTTCTTATAGTTTTGATACGTGTGGTGTAGGAGGTCCTTCCCGAGTAGGAGAGGACCAAGAGAGGCAAGCCAAAAGTAATCCAAGGTATAGCTGCCACATGCAATCGGTGGTCTATAGCCAGTGTCATAGATAATGTGTACTGAACATCCATGAACAAACTTTAGACATTTGTGTATGATCGAGGGAACTACGTTCATAGCTACAAGCCAGGGGATACCTAGCTTCACTTTGAAGAATTCAGACCTCGGGATGATGTCAAACTTAAGGCTTACTGATTTAGGTCCAATGAGGATCAATATGACGATACTCCCTATAGGAGATATGAAAATCTTGTCGTTTGTGTAGACGGTGCTCTCAGGTGCATCATACCAGTCCTTATGCAGGAAGTTAATCAACATGATCTCCTTCGTTATGAAGTTCACTTGCGATGTCAGATCGATGAGAACACATGTTACAGTGTTCCCATTTATCCTCGCAGGAATGTAAAGAGGAGATGGTTCCCTACTAAATCCCATCGACAGGTCCTGTGAAGTGAAGGTTATGCTAGTACCACTACTCATAGTCTGCGTAGAGGGAAAGGGTTGATTAAGGAAAGAGGCCATCACGTACACCGGATGGTACTTCCATAGAGCCTCCTAAGGTTTACAAGATAAAGTAGTGACCCAATTAAGGTTTTGTTACACAATACTTTGGAACCTTCCAACTATGCCTACTAGGGGTCTCAGGTTGGGTTGCAAGGTGAGAGCCTGACAATGCTCACACCTACAACACTCCTAGGATATGAGGAAAGGAACTTTTAGTATCACAAAATGGAACCAAAATGGTTCATGTTGGGTTCACCAAAAATGTAAGAGAGGGGGACCACCCACTACAAGACCCCAGGTCACGAAAGGCCAAGAGCGGAAAGGATGCCCTAACTTACCTCAGCTTAAGGGATAGTTACGATAGGGGGATGAGAATGATGAGGACTATGCATCCTTAGAACCTATGCAAACCTAAATGTCAGAAAGAGACTAGATGAGTCGACCTTTAGAGTTAGTTATGCTTCTTAGGCAGCTCTCTGTCTAAAGACGAAAGCGCAGTTTCGAGACAATAGCGCGATGCGCTGGCGTCTGTACGACTAGAGAACTGGGAAGATGAGATTCAGAATTAGAAGGGGAGACTATCAACCTAGTCTAGAGGTGTTTGAAGTGATAGAATGAGATTAAGAAGAGAGAAAAGTAAATGCTGAAGTGATAAAAGAGGTATATTATCGAGAGGGTGATGAAGATGATCTCGCAGAATATCCTCCTCGCCAGTTTGCTTCGAGCTCTCTCCACCTGCACACAATAGAATGAGAAATTGTTGGGGTTGTATAGGGGCCTGCCTCAGTCATACCACTGTCTCGATGTTTCCACCTCCATGGATAGCCAAGTTTGGAATAGTAGAGATAATGATAAAGAAAAGAAGCTACAAGCTACGTAAACACAAAACACTTCAAGCAGTACACGCTTACTCAATAGAAAACAATAAGAGAGATTAGAGGAGCTTACCAACTCTATCTAAGCACTCAAGGCTTGTGGAGGAGAGAACGATAGGGACTCAAGCCTTTGTTGTCGTGGTGTCTGTCCTGTGCTCGCCCTATTGGAGTGATGGAGTAATGAATTGCTACAATGGAGTGAAAGGTTCTGCTACAAATCTTGGAAGTGAATGCTCAAAGCATGGAGAGGGTGTGCCAACTTGTTCAAAAATTTAGAATGGAAGAATGGAGTGAGAATATGAAGGAGAAGGTAAAAAATGACCATATTCGGGTCGGCCAACCGAAGAGGGACGTTACTCTTCGACTTCTAATTGAAAGTGTTAAGGGGGTGAAGGGGAATTTGCGTTAGGGGTGCAAATTCACGCTCACACAGGTATAGATTCAAAATCTATTTTATTTAAGTATTTACGTAGATTGGATTTTTTTGATATGAGATCCTTGGAATAAGGTACATGGGTCATGATTTGTATATAAAAAATTTCAAAAATATGATTGCTTCCATATTGTTTTGTCATTTCTCTCTATCATTGTCACATTCTGCTATCAACATCAAAATTGTCATTGGTACTCTTAGTATGCAATTTTTTATAAATGATTGGAATTCATCCAATCTATTGATTAAAAATTGGAAAGATAGACTACTAATGTAGTTATAAGGTCATTATTTTCTTATAGTTGAGTATATCTACAAGTCATTTAGTCATTTCTATTATCTCCAAAATATGTGGTGGTTCTAACTTAAAAAACAAATTAATAGTTGGTTTTATGAATGACTGATATAAGGGGAATGATAGAACATATATGTATTTTTATAATAATAATGGTGTAACTACATATCTAGTGGATTTTTTTGAAAAATGAGAGATTAATAATTTGAAAAAATTGTATAGTCATTTAGATGCATTATTGATGGATGCCAACATTCAAGGAGACTTGGAGGTATTTCATTGAAGGGATTACATTTGAAATAGATGAGTCTTACAAGAAACTTAGAAGATGGAGGTGGAAACTAACTAAAGTAAAATATTGATGGAACACAAGGATAAAATTTCCTATGTTAGTACTAAATGAGGGTGTCAGAAATTAGTGCTTAAAATAGTTATTAAATAATAATTAACAATGTAGGATGATGAGCTCATACTGGATATTCTTTTGGAGGCTCAAAGGAAAGTCATGGGGGTGTGAGGCTGTTGGGAAGAAAGAGGAGGATGGTGCTCCTTTTTATGGGCCACTTAAAGGCTTTCTTAATCACCTGATTCCTACTCAACATGATTGTAGGTTGCAGAGTGTTGGACTTGGATAGGATGTGAATATGGGTGCGTCTATGGCTTCTAAATCTAAAGTTTTGAACATTGTTCAGATGCTTGTGAAGGATCTTAGCTCTGTGTTTGGTTTGGTTAACCCCCCTTTTTCCTTTGAATTCTCTGGTGAGTTAGATGTTAAAGCTTCACTTGTGGGTTTGGATGCTATTAAGGGACCCCTCCCTACGTGTGAGGGGGATACTGTTACTCCTAGCCAAGTGCAAGGGTTCTCAATGGTCTCTGGCCTCTCTGTTCATATTCTTGATGTTGTGGTGGAAAAGTCTATTGTTGTTGTTGGCAATGCTCTTGTTTGGAGGTTTTTCAGTCCCTCGTGCTAATATTGACTTTGTTCATAGCTGGAATTTGGCTAAATGGAATGCTTTTGGTTTTTTGTAGGTGGCTGTGATGCCTAAAGGTTTTTTCCTTTTTCCCTTTCAAATCCTTGAGTAGAGTAAGGATGTCTTACTAAGTGGGCCTTGGTTATTTGGTAAATATGTTCTCTTTCTAAAAATTTGGATTGTGGGGTTTGTGGCTTCCAAGGATTGCTTTGATTGGGCCCCTCTTTGGGTAAGACTCCTAGCACTTCCTTTGGAATTTTGGAATGAAGAGGTCTTTTGAGGTATTGGTAATAGTTTTGGTTCTTTCTTAGTCATGGATAGGATCATGAAAGATATGAAACATGTAATTTATGTAAGATTTTTTGTTTTGGTTGAAACTGGTAAGCTTCTACCAAATAAAGTTTACTTTCATTCCAAGTTGGATGTTTGAGAGTAGAGTGTTCTCTTTGATTCTTCCTCTTTGGTGTGCTCTCATTGCCTTAGAGTTGGTCATTTTTCCCGCTCTTGTCAGGACTTCAATCCTGTGAAGACTTGTTTTGTTGGGAAGGCTCCAAGATCCTCTGCTAGTTTTCCCATTGAAAATTTTGACTTGGTGAATCCCTTGGGTAGGGAGTTGGATGTGGAAGATCATGTTGATGTCCTAAGGGGAAGCCCCCTCAAGGATAATTTTTTCCTGTTAGTATGAATGAGATTGATTTGTCCAAGATTTTTGGAGTGACCCATTTAGATCAATCTCCCCTTATGAGCTCTTTGTTTGGACACAATTTCAAACTTCCTTGATTGGTGTGGCTCTTCTTTGGGTGTGACCCCTCTTTGGTGGCCACACATTGGTTGATAGTTTCTATTGTACTGCGATGTCGCCATTGTTTCTTTGCTTTTTGTGAGGGTTTTAGGTGCGCTTCAAAACCTATTTTTGTTGTTGGTTTCGTTGGCAAATTTTGATACTTTCATGTTTGGCAGTGTCCTTTTTCTTTGCTTTGTACCAAGTTTTGGGCCCTTTCAAAACCCTACTTACCTTATTAAAAACAATGTAAGTGATTATATAATAATCATTTTAGTTAATAGATATTAGTTATTAGTTAGTTGATAGGTGGCTTTAGATATTTAGCAAGTTAGAAGGCTTTGTAAATCCATTGCATTGTAATCTTTTGTGTGGTGTAGATGAATGACTAATTTGTGGTGTTAGAGCCTCATGCTCTTTGTTTTCCCAAATTTGAACTTTATTAGATAGAAATAAATAAATTTTAGCTTTAAAACATTAAAGTATTCCTTTAAAAAATAAAAACACTAGATAAAATTAATTAGTAAAACAAAATTTATGTCTAAAAATGAAAAACAAGAACCTAAAGTAAATTTAAAATATTCAATCAATTTATGACAATAATATAAATGACATACATGCACCAAAAAGGTTCTAGAATCTTCATTTAGAGTTTTATATTCCTTTCCAAGAAACTTGAATTCATCAACATTAATTTCTTCTTCATCGATACAAATTTCCCCGACATTGTGATACTTATCAAAATTGATGTTTTTAATTAAGGACTTAATCATACATTCTCACTAAGTATTAAAACTATCTCTTAGAGAGTCATAAAAATTAACCTTTTTCCTCAATTCTAGAAATGGAATGAAAATTGATAATTCATTATCAATGTGAAGTCTCAATTTTGTGATCGTTGGATAAGTTTTGGGATCATATTGGAAACAAAAATTTAAGTGTATATTGGTTGCTTGCTATTACAAAGGAATCATAGAGATTGACATATTTTTTAGGTTTTGACAAAAGAATAAGGATTTTGGGTATTTATTATGATTCCTCACAAATTTTCATGCCGCTTGTATGTAGTTCAAACTTGTGATGCAAATCCTATTTGTTAAATGTAAACATTTTAATTGTCAGGTACATTGATAAAGGCAATTAAATAAAAAATTAAGTTTCATTTATTAAGTTAAGTTATTGATTATTATTTATTTCTTTAATACCCCAATAACCCAATGATAATTTGGGCACAAGAAAATTTAAATCGGGTTAAAAATATAGAGTGCTCATCGTTTATTCAAGAGTCATCACGTTCAAACTTGTCTTGCAGAGAAACGATGCGGTCTAGTAAAATGAAGCCACATGGATGAGGCTTTTGGGAAGTTTCTAACACTAGCACTTGCAGCGAGGGAGCTGCAAGGAATACACCGATAGTTTTATATAATTTGTTGAGCATTATTGATATCTGAACATTATTGGCCCTGTGTTTGCTGATGATTAAAATGTTTGTTTCTAGATATTGATATCTTAAGGTTTCCTGCAGCATATCTTCCATAGTTGAAGCAGTATTTTAAAGTATATGCAGCATATCTTCCACAACTGAAGCAATATTTTAAAGTATATGAACTGCCAAATAAGAGTTTTTGAATATGATATTGCCACAAGTTAAAAAAAATTACATATATTTGTAGAAATTACAAATATCTGTACAAATTACCCAATGATCTTCTGTACATCGATGGGTTTTTGAAAAAAATTGCATATATCTATAGAAATTACAAATATCTATACAAATTTGTCTGTAACCATCTGCCTTCATGATTGAACAAAACATGAAATCCAAGAATTTTATTGGTGTATCTTTGTTCTTGCAAATTTACAGATATTAATATGCAAAGTTCTTAAGTTTTTCTTTTATTAGCTGATAACTTTATCATAATTGTTACAAGAATACTATGTGGGGGATGTCTTGTTTGTCTTGGTTATGACAATGTGCCACACCTCATTACCAAAAAATAAAAAGAGACTTGAGGGGAATGTTAAATGTTTTGGCTACCACTTATAGGTGTTGGACTGCATTCTCAACTATGAATTGGTGAAAGGATGCAAAAGATGTTTCCATGCTTCTAAATTAAACCCCAGGAGTTGTGTAAATTGCTTAGGTTTGACACTACTCAATCTAAAGATCCCAATTAACCTAGGATTCAACCAGAAAAGATAATACCCAAATAAACTACACCATCAGCGCATCTAGTCAATCATCATAAACACGTAATTAAATTGTGTTCAATAAGGAACTCAGTCAAAAATAGGAAATCTCCAGAATATTGAAAAGTAGTGTTCAGGGCACATGCTCTACCACAAAATTGGCATCTATATCTGAACAAGTTGCAGATACAATTTCCTTGACACTTCTATACGCATTAGCAAGATGACATGAAACCACAAACTTTGTGTTTTCCACTTCCCTAACCTAGAAAATTGAGCTTTATCTTGTACAATTTAGAAGATCAAGGAAGATAGTTGCGTGAGCCTTTATTTCTCCTATCACACAACTTTCATTTGCATTTTTTTTCCACATTGAAATAAACTACATCAGATGAGCCCGTAAAAATAAATGCTAGTTTACTTTCTGCATATCATGGAAAACATAACACTACCTTCTTTATGTTACAGGAAAGCATGGCCAGTGGTAGTTAAGAAGACATAAAAATACATAAATGTTGGAGGATTCATCAGCAAAATAATAAAATGCAAAAATGCATCATCTAATATTATGAAACAATTAATCCCACGTGTATGTTCAAAAATTAGTTATTTCAGTGATTGTAATTGTGGTTAGCATAAAAATTAGATGAGAAATATAAGTAAACAACCAACCCTGGTTTTGTAGAAGGCATATCATCACAAAAGTGAATCTTCAAGAAGATGAGAATAACACACTTATTAATACAGTACATTCTGTTTGATAAAAGCCTATCAAATTCTCTATTTTTTTTGTTGTGTTTAAGAAATGCATAGCCTTCACAGAAGACAACAATAAAAGCCTATCAAATTCTCTATTTTTTTTTGTGTTTAAGAAATGCATAGCCTTCATAGAAGACAACAATAAATGTACTTTCAAGGAAGATTTCCCATGTGCAAGCCATGATACGCCACTCAATGTGAAAGAACATGCAAGTATAAAACTCTCTTGGTAGTAAAACACCTTCAAATTTCCAAGTAACTATACAAAACTTTACAAAACTTTGGTTGACCAATGGTAACTATACAAACCTTTACAAAACTTTGGTTGACCAATGAGGTAACCTTATAAGAATGTACAAGTATTATAACTACAGTAAATTCAGTTGATCAATTTTGGTGATTGTTGCTTTTAAGCGTCTTTGACCACCAGTTTCATCAACTCCATATGACAAGGTGAAGAAAGCTTGCTTAATTAGAGCTGCAACACTGACTTCTGCTTCAAGGTTGAACTGTAGCATGTATAAATCCTTTGCGGAGATACCAAGAAGGCTAGTGGTTGAATCTTCAAAAGCAACAACCCACAATGTTCCAGTATAGTCTGCTAGCTTTATTTGACGTATATATCTGTAATTACAATCTGGAGCCATAACTTTGCACTTTGAGCAATACCATGACTCGTCTTCACCTTGGAGTTGAAAATTTTTTGATGTTCATTTTGTATTAACTTTCTATAATAATAATTACTTGAGTTATATTCCAAAAAAAATACACAAGCACAAGTTCTAAAACATAACCTTTATCCTCTTAAACATAACTTTTATCCTGCATCGCAATTCCACCAAATCCTAAACTAAGCTAGAAAAGAGTAAAGAAAAAATAACTAACCACATAATTTAGTATGATCAGGTTGATGCTCTTAAACATAACCTTTATCTTGCTGGTGGAGGCATTCTCACAACACATATATAACTATATGTTATTATGTAACTATGTTAGACGTCAGGGGTTCGTACAAGTCCAACTAACACACAAACAATTCAACCCATAATTGATTCACAATCTTGAGGTGATGGGGAGAAATTTGGGAGTAATCTGAACCTAGAATCTGCCTACAAACAAGATGATTCGTCTCTAACTACACATTTAGGGCCTAAGAAGAAGCCTCCTACAATTAAAAAACAAAAGTTGATCATTTAAATGCTTCTACTGTAACACCCCACCACACAACTCTAGAGGAAGTTGCAAACTGCAACTTAAATGAACAATTTTTTAATTTATTTAAGTACAATTAATATGCAAGTTCGCTATCTAATGCCAACAACCTCTAAGGTTATGAGATAGAGGTTATATAGAACCTCAACAAAAAACATGAATTTAAACCAGGCCATTTAATTACTAAATAAATTAAACACATACATTCCAAATAAGATAGATTAAACCAAGCATAAGAGATAACTTTCAATTTTATTTATCTATAATTAATCAATATGGTTACAACTCTCATTCCCTAAATGAGGCAAATCCAATAAATAAGGTTACAATTACAACTTCCACCTCGATAACAAATGAGGGGTAATAAATCATGAGATTAACTGAAATAGATAAGACATGAAACGAAACTAGATCATACGAGCTCTCCAACTGGAAGTCTCGTCCACACGATCAAGAAGGAAAAACCCAACGGAGTAAGGTGCACGTTCCACCCAACCAAGTGGAACCCAAAGGTCCACCCCCCGTGCTAGGAGATAGTAACAAGGATTTCTAGCCAAGACCATCTACCTCAAGATATAGGCTAACATGACCGAACTGAAATAGATACAAAGACATCACTTAACACAATGGTTACAATGCTTCTAGAATTACATAATCAAATGCATCACTAATGCGAACATACAGTTGACTTAGGAGAAGTGTCATCACAATGTTACATGGGTTATCCTGGTGAGTCTTCCTAGGTCCCAGACCCCGTCTTGGGTTATCCTGGTAACCTCTAACGACTTCTGACCCCTCGTGTAATCCATTGCGGAATCAATTATCTTTCGTAGGGACAAGATAACAATCTTGCCATTCCAGGCCTTCTCGTCTCAACCCAAGTCTCAACAAGCCCTTGCGTTCATGAGCGAGGCATAATTATCTTATTAAGTGTTTGATACTACGTGATACTCTAATCAGATAATTAAGTTATCACTGGATTAACTAACTTGCAATGAGCTATCCTAGCACCACTTTGTGTGCCCACCCTCGTTACAAGCCACTCCTCTAAGACAACCCTTGGAACAACTCCACAACCCAAGGGTACACAAGTGCGACCTAAGGATATCAAATCCCTATCCATGACATACAATCAACACATTCCCGTTCGTGATAACGGGGTAACAAACTGGTTACAGTTACACGCACTACCCAAGGCAATCCAAAGGTTGAATATCATAGTACGACAACCTACAAACTTGAAAACCCAACTGGAAGACTTATCAAATGCTATGACCCACATTTCCCCAAATGATAACAAGAACATAACAAAATCAAGGCAAGAATTAAATCTACTTTGGATTCACTAAATCCATTCCCTCACTAACATTCAATACTCTATCACATTATATAACCTGAATTAAATACGTCATTTCAAATAAGGGATGAATTAATACTAATTATTTTATTTCCCTACTTGCAATTAAATAAATGATAAATTAGCTAGTTTATCAAATAAATCAAGATTCAACGATGTAAAATAATTCTTGTCTCCTCATGTAAAAGTAATCATTTAAAAACAATCTACTTGTTGAAAACATATTATTTAATATCCAAACTAACTCCCCTATAAGAATACATTTTTAAAGGAAACAATAATTTAATTAAAGTCATCACATTTTAGTTTGATCAATCTAACTTAACTTATGCCATAAAAATAATAATACAAATTTAAATACATATATATAAAACAATATATATGCATACCCGTTTAATCTACATGACACAAATTTGTACAATATTAAATATTAATATTTTAAAATTATATAATATAATAATAAAATAATAGTATAACATATTTTATTATTATAAAATACAATAATAAAATTTAAGTATTATTATTAAACCTATTTTTATTATTATTATAAAATGTAATAATTAAATATTTAAAAATCATATTTTATTATTATAAAATATAATAATAATAAAATAAATTTAAAAATAACAAATTTTGTTTTGTTTTAAAACCACCGCCGAAGTTTTATTGGGCCGTGCACAACCCTAGGTCGGCTGGCTGTGTACAGAGCCGACCCCACAGTGGTGGGCGCGACTGTGTAAACACGGCCGAACCCACTACTGTGGGCGACGACTGTGCATTCACAGTCGTCCCACAGTGGTGACCGGGGGGGTCACGCTGGGCGCTGCTCCCTCCCCACGTGCCTCCCATGGGGGCGCGGCAGAGAGGTGAGCCCCCAACACCGCCTCCCAAAAAATTTTACTCAATTTTTTTATAGATATATTTTTAATCCGCTTTTTTCATAGTTTTGAAAACAAAAACGAAAACCAATAAACCAAAGGGTTTAAAATCCATCGGTTTTTTTTTTCAAAATTTTGCCAGCATAACCCTACAAAGGGTAAATAATATAAAAATATATATAAGTATATGTATATATATATGAATATATATATACATATATTTTCATTTACCCAAATTGAATTTCAAATAAATTGAAGAAACAAAATTGAAATAATAATTTACCCTCAAGTATTCATTTCAATTTTGGAAGCAATCTTTTTCAAACAGAGGTGTTGTCCAAATTTTTAAAACAAGAATCCAGTTGTGTTTTCTTTGCATTCAAACAATAGATTTCAAAAGCTTTTTCCACATGATTTTCAACAACAACATTTAAAATTTAAAATCTCAAAAGCAAACAATTTAAAAGACATGAACCTGATTTCCTTGAGTTTGTGAAGAGATCTAGATGGTGCTCAGCTTCCAACTTCAACTCCACCAATTTTCACAGCTTCAATCCAAAACCCACAAAAATGCAACGATTCCTCCTCTCTTCTATTTCAATTTTTTCAAACTTCATCCTCCAAACTTGTGAAGAAAGATTCAATAATAAAGAAAATTCTCCAAAAAATCCCATACACCAACCCTCATAAATTTTCAAAAATAGAATAACAAATATCTCAATTTTCAATTTTTGAATTCAAATTTCCTAAAATGAACTTTAAAACATTTCCTTTTAATTTTTTCAATTTCAACCAATATTACAATAACTTCAAAATGGAAAACTTAACTTATTTCAACATCATAAATTTAATTAATTAATAAAATAAATTTAATCAACGATTAAATTATTTATTAATTAAATTAAATTAATAATAAAATAAATTACATTTCAACATAAGCCAGATACAGTTAAGCGACCGTTCAACTACCAAAGCATAGATTTTAACCTTTTTTCAAATTTGCAATATAACTGAAATCAAAGCCAGATGACAAGATAAGGCAACTTAACCCGACTAACACCTAATGACACACTTTGACTAGGGTGACGACTTGGCACAGAAAACCTAGCTACTATCTCCCAATTGAATGTTGTTGGGCAATGGACACACTCAACCTGTGAAACTCAGGTGGAGTCGATGTCCTATACCTGTCAACCTGTGAACAAAGAGTATATCCACATGTAATAATATGTCATAAATAAGGCACACTGTGAAGAGGAAATCATAGAATCGTAGGGCGCTCACAAGCGAGTGATACGATACCGTCCCCTTCACCAATACAGTATTACTAACTGACGTATCCAACATAGCACTTAAACAAAAGCATAAAACATCATAAATTTAAATATCCATTTATGCTAATTCAAAACATGCCATCATAATAACATCAAAATACAGTATCATCACGTCAAGATACATCATGATAAAATAGTGATCAACCATAACCAAGTACATAGTCAAGGTTCAAACAGAAACTAAAACATAAAAAAAGAAGAACATCTTTTGTACAATAGAGCAAAACGGAGGGGTATTACATCCTCCCCCCTAGGGTCAGGCTTACTCCTAGAAGCCTGCGAACAAATAGGGATAAAGCTCCCTCATTCTAGCTACATCTTCCCATGTGTATGACGTGTCATCCCTAGGATCCCACTGGATCCTAACCTGATCAATATCTCACCCTCGAAGAGTGAGCGTTCTGCGCTCCATTACGGCCACAGGCTCCAAAGCCAGTTGTCCGTCCTCTACCTGTAATGCATCCCAATCAAGGACATGATAAATGTCTGGATGGTACGACCGAAGAACTGAAACATGAAAAACATAGTGAATGCACGAGAGACTGGGTTGTAAAGCAAGACGGTAAGCAACTGGACCAATCTTCTCGAGTATCTCGAAAGGTCCGACAAAGCGAGGTGCCAACTTAGAGCCCTTCCCATAACAAATGGGACTCTTTCGCGGATGCACCCGCAAGAAGACTCTATCGCCTACAACAAACTGATGATGCACTCTATGAGCATCCACATACTTCTTCTGCCTATCCTGCACTGCCACCAAGTGCTCTCTAATCCTATCTACTTGCTTCTCCATATCCTGCAACATCTCAAAACCCAAAACCATCCTGTCCTCTAGTTGATCCCAACTCAAGGGAGTACGACATGGTCTCCCATACAATTCTTGGAATAGAGGCATGCCAATAGAACTCTGGAACCCATTATTATAAGCAAACTCTACCAAATAGAGATAATCCTCCCATCATGTCTGCTGGTCCATCACATACATGCACAACATATCCTCAAGGATCTGATTGACCCTCTCGGTCTGTCCATCTGTCTCTGGGTGATAAGCTGAACTGAAGTTCAACCGTGTCCCCATTGCATGCTATAATGATGTCCAAAGAGCTGAGGTAAACACTGGATCCTTGTCAGAAATAATCTGATGCAGAATGCCATGTAACCTCACTATATCCTCCATGAACACTCTAGCTACAAACGATGCGGTATATGATGAGCGCATAGGTGAGAAGTGTGCCACCTTTGTCAACCTATCAACTGTCACCATAATCGCATCATGTCGTCTCGAAGAGTTGGGTAAACCAATAATGAAATCCAATGAGATTATATCCCACTTCCACTCTTGTACTAAATGTGGTTGTAAGAGCCCTGCTAGATGCTGGTGTTTAGCCTTAACTCACTGACACTCTAGACATCATGACACATAATCCATGATATCTCGCTTCATCCCTGGCCAAAAATACAACTGATGCAAATTTGCATGCATCTTCTTCAGCCCAGGATGGGCTAAATAAAGTGCACGATGTGCCTCAGTCCTGACCAAGGTGCAAATACCATCTGATGAGGGAACGTATATGCGTCCCATGTGTCTCAATAACTCATCTGAATCTAGAGAATATCCTAAATGACTGCCCTCCAGAGGTCTACCTACCTCTATCATAGTCCTAACCTCCTAGTACCAACTGTCTACTGGAAGGGCAGAAAGAATCCGACTCCGCAAATCCACAACTAGAGTCAACTCGGATATCTCATGCTTCCGTCTACTGAGTGAATCCACTACGACATTCTCCTTTCCCTGGATATACTTCACCTCGAAGTCATACTCATAGAGAAAATCCATCCAACGCCTTTGCCTAGCATTAAGGTTGGGCTGTGTGAAGATATACTGAAGGCTCCTGTGATCACTGTGTAGCTCAAACCTATGGCCAAGAAGGAAATGCCTCCATCTCGTCAATGCATGCACAACTGCCGCTAACTCAAGATCATGTGTGGGGTAATTCAACTTATGATCCTTGAGTTTCCATGACTCATATGCAATGACTCAGCCTTCCTGCATCAATACTACACCTAGACCGTCCAAGGACGCATCTGTACAAACTGCAAAGTCCCTAGTCGGATCCGATATCGCTAGTATCGGTGCACTAGTCAGCTTCTCCTTTAGATTCTGAAACACTAGCTCACACTTCTCTGACCACTCAAACCTCTTCCCTTTCCTCTGAAGGGTAGTGATAGGATAACCTATCCTCAAAAAACCCTACACAAAGCGTCTGTAATAACCCGCTAGCCCCATAAAGCTACGTATCTTTGCCACATTCGTGGGCGCATGCCAATCTGAGATCACTTGGATCTTTGCAGGATCCACTGAGATACCCTTCCCTGAGATGACATGCCCAAGATACTGAATCTCAGACTTGAAGAACTCACACTTCGATAGGTTAGCAAACAACTGATTATCCCGTAAGCACTGTAATACCTGCCGCAAATGTTCCTCATGCTCTACTATTCACCTGGAATAAATTAGAATGTCATCAAGGAACACAAGGACAAATCTGTCAAGGTATGTATGAAATACACCGTTCATCAAACTCATGAACACAAAGGGTGCATTCGTCAACCCGAATGGTACTATTGTGAACTTGTAGTGACCATATCACGTTCGAAATGCTGTCTTGTGGATATCTGAGTCAAAGATCCGAAGCTGATGATATCTTGACTTAAGATCAATCTTTGAAAAGATGGTGGCACCCTTGATCTGATCAAATAGATCATCGATCCTAGGAAGCGGATATTGGTTCCTGATGGTCACTTTGTTCAACTGTAGGTAATCAATACATAACCAGAGTGAACCATCCTTCTTCTTCACGAAGATGACTGGTGCTCCCCATGGTGAAACACTAGGGCAAATGAAACCCTTCTCTAACAACTCCTCAAGCTGCAAATGAAGCTCTTTCAGCTCCTGGGTGGTCATACGATAAGGAGCTCGAGAAATGGGTTCTAATCCAGGTATAAGGTCAATCTTGAAGTCTATGTCCCTCTGAGGTGGCATTCTTGGAATCTCATCTAAAAAGACATCAAAATACTCTTGAAGAATGGGGGGACTATCAAGAGAGACTTTCTCTTCTCCACCTCCTAGATCCAAGTCATCTACTATGACAGCAAACAACTGGCAACCTTGATGCACACACCTTCTCTACTGCATAGCTGAGATGACCCTCAAGAAAATTGGCCTCTAGACTCCCACTATCTCTACCTCTCTGTCGGATGCCTCAATGCATCGAATCGACTTACGTTGACAATCCATGACTGCACTATGTGCCTCCAACCAATCCATCCCTATGACTATGTCATAAGAACCCAAAGGAATAACTCAGAGGTCCATCGTAGTCTAGAGGGGTCCAACCTCCAATCTACACTCTGGTACAAGGGAATGCGATGCAACTTTCACACCCGAAGCTAACTCTACCTGCCACCCATCGACTTGACTTACCGCACCTAGTCCACATCACGTCACGATGGATGAAGAAATGAAGGATTCTGATGCTCCTGAATCAAATAAGATGGTAACTGGGTTACCCATCAACATACCATATGACTCGATGACTGTGCCCTGATGCTCTATCTGATAGTTATCAAACGCTACAAAAACCCGATGCGCTCTGCCTGCATCACCAACTATCAGCTCAGATGCCATTGGTCCCTGAGAAAACCCAAATGTGCCCCTATTGGGACACATTCTAGCCATATGACCCTACTGGCCACAATCAAAACACCCTGTACCTCTGCCATAACCTCTACCTCCAGATGGTGTACTAGACTGTTGTGCACTACCCCTGAAAGTAGACTGTGAACTCTGAGTTGGCTGATCAAAGCTGAAATGTTTTGCACGCGTCCAATTTATGTCCCCTTGCCTATGCTGGAAACCTTTACATTTCCCTTGAGATACCTGTTGTTGTTGCTGACCACCCTCAGATGGCCCCTGTTGGGACCTAGGATGTACACCTCCTTGAGGCTGCCCTCCTTGAGATCTAGTCCCTGCCACTGAACTACTACAAATCAGTACACTCATGTGACCTCCTAGTGCCATGGCCAAATTCTCCTCAACAAGACGTGCTTTCTCCACTACTACCTCCATGGTTTTGGGTTCGAAAACCCTCACGCCACCGCTAAGATGAGCATTTAAGCCCCTGACAAAATGGTGTACCAACATACTCTCATCGTCACCAATCCATGCAAACTATTTGAGCTCATAAAAGCGTCGCTCATATTGCTCAATAGATAAGGCCATCTGACGCAAGGCATGAAACTCGTCACCTCGACGCTGACGCCAATGCTCAGATAAGAACCGCGCTCTGAATTGCTCTAGGAAGATCTCCCAAGATACTGAGTGAATGTCAATATGGAGCTTTTGCTCCTCTAGTCTCCACCATGTGGATGCAAACCCTCTCAGCTGCATGATAGCGTAACGAGCTTTGGTGTTACTACCATACGGATGCATGGAAAAACACCTATCCAAGTATGTCAGCCATGTCTCAGCCTCTAGACCAGTACCTGATCCATCATACAATGGAGGATGAGCCCTAAGTAGGTCCCTCATGTGTGACTCAAACTAGGGTGGCACTTCCCTCACAACCGGATTAACTTGAACCTCTACCTGCCTCAGACCAAGGAGTGCCAAAGCCTCCTCAAGCGCTCTACGCGCAACCTCAATCCTTGCTGGATCCTGCTGACGATCACTGACCCCTGGTGCATTCTGAGATGCCTGATGTTCCTCCTGATCTGGAAAAAGAGGAACTAGAGGAGGAGAGTCATGCTGACTCTCTCCACGACCGCCTACACGGCCACGACCATGCCCTCTACCTCTTCTGCGTCTGGGAGGCATAATCCTACACATACACATCAAGGTATTAGGCAAGATACACAACTCAAAAACCTAAACAACTAAAGCTTAATGGATCCACCATAATCCCAGAGTACCTAGTGTTTAAACCTTGGCTCTGATACCATGTGTAACACCCCGCCACACAACCATAGAGGAAGTTGCAAACTGCAACTTAAACGAACTATTTATTTAAGTATAATTAATATGCAAGTTAGCTATCTAATGCCATCAACCTCTAAGGTTACAAGATAGAGGTTATATAGAACCTCAACAAAAAACATGAATTTAAACCAGGCCATTTAATTACTAAATAAATTAAACACATACATTCCGAATAAGATAGATTAAACCAAGCATAAGAGATAACTTTCAATTTTATTTATCCATAATTAAACAATATGGTTACAACTCTCATTCCCCGAATGAGGCAAATCCAATAAATAAGGTTACAAGTACAACTTCCACCTCGATAACAAATGAGGGGTAATAAATCATGAGATTAACTGAAATAGATAAGACATGAAACAAAACTGGATCATACGAGCTCTCCAACTGGAAGTCTCGTCCACACGATCAAGAAGGAAAAACCTAGTGGAGTAAGGTGCATGTTCCACCCAACCAAGTGGAACCCAAAGGTCCACCCCCATGCTAGGAGATAGTAACAAGGATTTCTAGCCAAGACCATCTACCTCAAGATATAGGCTAACATGACCGAACTGAAATAAATACAAAGACATCACTTAACACAATGGTTACAATGCTTCTAGAATTACATAATCAAATGCATCACTTATGCAAACATATAGTTGACTTAGGAGAAGTGTCATCACAATGTTACATGGGTTATCCTGGTGAGTCTTCCTAGGCCCCGACCCCCATCTCGGGTTATCTTGGTAACCTCTAATGACTTCCGGCCCCTCGTGTAATCCATTGCAAAATCAATTATCTTTCGTAGGGACAAGATAACGATCTTGCCATTCCAGGCCTTCTCGTCTCAACCCAAGTCTCAAAAAGCCCTTGCGTTCATGAGTGAGGCATAATTATCTTATTAAGTGTTTGATACTACGTGATACTCTAATAAGATAATTAAGTTATCACTGGATTAACTAACTTGCAATGAGTTATTCTGGCACCACTTTGTGTGCCGACCCTCATTACAAGCCACTCCTCTAAGATGACCCATGGAACAAATCCACAACCTAAGGGTACACAAGTGCGACCTAAGGATATCAAATCCCTATCCATGACATACAGTCAACGTATTCTCATTCGTGATAACCGGGTAACAAACTGGTTACAGTTACACACACTACCCAAGGCAATCCAAAGGTTGACTATCATAGTATGACAACCTACAAACTTGAAAACCCAACTAGAAGACTTGTCAAATGCTATGACCCACATTTCCCCAAATGATAACAAGAACATAACAAAATCAAGGCAAGAATTAAATCTACTTTGGATTCACTAAATCCATTCCCTCACTAACATTCAGTACTCTATCACATTAGATAACCTGAATTAAATATGTCATTTCACATAAGGGAGGAATTCATACTAATTATTTTATTTCCCTACTTGCAATTAAATAAATGATAAATTAGCCGGTTTATCAAATAAATCAAGATTCAACGATGTAACATAATTCTTGTCTCCTCATGTAAATGTAATCATTTAAAAACAATCTACTTATTGAAAACATATTATTTAATATCCAAACTAACTCCCCTATAAGAATACGTTTTTAAAGGAAACAATAATTTAATTAAAGTCATCATGTTTTAGTTTGATCAATCTGACTTAACTCATGCCATAAAAAAAATAATACAAATTTAAATACATATATATATATATATATATATATATATAAAATAATATATATGCATACCTATTTAATCCACATGACACGAATTTGTACAATATTAAATATTAATATTTTAAAATTATATAATATATTAATAAAATAATAGTATAACATATTTTATTATTATAAAATATAATAATAAAATTTAAGTATTATTATTAAACCTATTTTTATTATTATTATAAAATGTTTAAAAATCATATTTTATTATTATAAATAATAATAAAATAAATTTAAAAATAACAAATTTTTTTTTGTTTAAAAAACCACCGCCGAAGTTTTATTGGGCCACGTGCAACCCTAGGTCGGTCGACTGTATACAGAGCTGACCCCACAGTGGTGGGCGCGGCTGTGTAAACACAGCCGAACCCACCACTGTGGGCGGTGGCTGTGTATTCATAGCCGTCCCATAGTGGCGGCTGGGGGGGTCGCGCTGGGTACGACTCCCTCCCCACGCACCTCCCATGGGGGCGCGGCGGGGAGGTGAGCCCCTAGCGCCGCCTCCCAAAAAAAAATACTCAATAAAATTTTTTATAGATATTTTTTTTTCATAGTTTTTGAAAACAAAAAAAAACGAAAACCAATAAACCAGTGGTTTAAAATCCGACCCTGGTTATTTTTTCTTTTTTTTTTTGAAAATTTTGCCAGCATAACCCTACAAAGGGTAAATAATAAAAAAAATATATATATAAGTATATGTATATATATATTTTCATTTACCCAAATTGAATTTCAAATAAATTGAAGAAACAAAATTGAAATAATAATTTACCCTCAAGTATTCATTTCAATTTTGGAAGCAATCTTTTTCAAATAGAGGTGTTCTCCAAATTTTTAAAACAATAATCCAACTGTGTTTTCTTTGCATTCAAACAACAGATTTCAAAAGCTTTTTCCACATGATTTTCAACAACAACATTTAAAATTTAAAATCTCAAAAGAAAACAATTTAAAAGACATGAACCTAATTTCCTTGAGTTTGTGAAGAGATCCAGATGGTGCTCAGCTTCCAACTTCAGCTCCACCAATTTTCATAGCTTCAATCCAAAACCCACAAAAATGCAACAATTCCTCCTCTCTTCTATTTCAATTTTTTCAAACTTCATCCTCCAAACTTGTGAAGAAAAATTCAATAATAAAGAAAATTCTCCAAAAAAATCCATACACCAACCCTCATAAATTTTCAAAAACAGAATAACAAATAATCTCAATTTTCAATTTTTGAATTCAAATTTCCTAAAATTAACTTTAAAACATTTCCTTTTAATTTTTTCAATTTCAACCAATATTACAATAACTTCAAAATGGAAAACTTAACTAATTTCAACATCATAAATTTAATTAATTAATAAAATAGATTTAATCAACGATTAAATTATTAATTAATTAAATTAAATTAATAATAAAATAAATTACATTTCAACATAAGCCAGATACAATTAAGCGACTGTTCAACTACCAAAGCATAGATTTTAACCTTTTTTCAAATTTGCAATATAACTGAAATCAAAGCCAGATGACAAGATAAGGCAAATTAACCTGACTAATACCTGACAACACACTCTGACTAGGGTGATGACTTGGCATAGAAAACCTAGCTACTATCTCCCAATCGAATGCCATTGGGCAATGGACACACTCAACCTATGAAACCAGGTGGAGTCGATGTCCTGTACCTGTCAACCTGCGAACAAAGAGTATATCCACATGCAATAATATGTCATAAATAAGGCACACCGTGAAGAGGAAATCACAGAATCGCAGGGCACTCGCAAGCGAGTGATACAATACCGTCCCCTTCACCAATACAATATTACTAACTGACGTATCCAACATAGCACTTAAACAAAAACATAAAACATCATAAATTTAAATATCCATTTATGCTAATTCAAAATATGCCATCATAATAACATCAAAATACAGTATCATCACGTCAAGATACATCATGATAAAATAGTGATCAACCGTAACAAGGTACATAGTCAAAGTTCAAACAAAAACTAAAACATGAAAAAAAAAAAGAACAACATCGTTTGCACAATAGAGCAAAACAGAGGGGTATTACATCTACTCTGCCTCCTACTAATAATGTTTCATCAATTTTTTTACTGATGGTATGATTCCTCTCTAACTACACAGTTAGGGTATGAGAAGAAGCCTAATACAATTTAAAAACATAAGTTGATCATTTAAGTGTTTCTACTCTACCTCCTACTAATGATCTTTCATGAATTTTTGCACAAATTAATGATGATGGTCCATTTAATCCTTTGTTTGATACAAACTACATCTAAGCCCCATAAAGCTAAATGAATGTCTAGAACCCCCATAAAGCTAAAAGAATGTCTAGAATCCCTGATTTAGTTTCTTATGAAGTTTCTCATTGTGCCTAATCTTCTTCATAATATCTTGAGTCCACAAATATAAGTTGAAGAACTGGTAAAGAAAAGTTTGTTATTTACATTTACTATGACATAATCAAGAAAAAACACCAGATTCTAGAAGATAATGTGCTAAAAAAAATCATGAATTAATTGTTTATAGTGGTTATGTTATATTCTAATTGTTTCTACTACGGATAACACTATGAAGATTAGATACTATTTGTTGTTTTTTTATGCTTTTGTATCATAGTTACCAAATAAAAACACCATATCCACACTCAAAAGGGTCTTTTGTGCTATAGATTTTTGGGATTATATTACACTCATGCACATCTGTGATGAGTATGACATGAGCAATAACCTGCCATTGTTGAGTGGCTTATGCTTACTAAGCCTTTCCAACAATTACGGGTGTCTAATTTTTTTTAAGACTCTAACATTCTGTGTGGACATGGTGAGGCCTTATCATCTTACATTGGGTTTTTTTAGAATTATATTGCATAACTATAAATGCAAAAATTTTAGGTAGGTGCATTTTTGGATCAGATTCATAGAAGCATTAGGCTATCCATTGAATAGATACAAAGTGTCATACATTGGCATTATATATACTTTGATTTTTCCAATAGTTTTATGAAAAATTGAGTGCTTGATGATTCAAGGCAGGTGCAACCATATAGTTGAGTGATTTATGATTCAAGCCAAGTGCAATGAATGATATTCATCATTAGAAGCAAACCCTATGATGCCCATATAGTTGATATGACTAATATTCATCATTAGAAGCAAACCCTATGATGCCCATTTCCCTAAAAATGCAATGGGTAAGTTTTTTGGGAGAAATTTTGAGAAGGTGGAAAAGAGGAGCGACTGGAAGTTTAACATTGTTGTTGCTGCTTTAGGATTTATAATTTTTTTTTTATGAATGGAAACTTGTAAGAAATATATCATCTAAACAGTTAAACTCAATACTATTTCTTCATTGTTGGGAAATTTACATTGTCCAACAATTCAGTAATGGGCAGTTTACACACCTATCTGTTTGTTAGAAAGGTAAAATGATAGGTGGATGTAGCAGATATGAAAAAAAGCATCCCACTGAAAATGTACAAAAATGTAAATAAAATAAAAAAAAGAAAAGAAAAGGCATCCCTAATATCATGATTGTTCAAAGCCTCACCTATCTAATGCAGTGATGAATAAAAGAATATTGGAAAGTGAAACCCATCGACCATATGCAAGTAATAAATCCAAAACCTAACATGCTTGTCCAAAACTAAACAAATTCCCCATAACTCGGAAGAAAATGTCTCTTATCTATTTTGGTCTTTAGCGAGCATTAGAACAGGTAAGACAAGGGTACGTGTTCACTATTAATTTTTCTATAGTTTGTCAACTGCGTGTTTTCCACGTTTCACCTAGCAGGAAGCTACATGTTTATGAGAGCTAGTACAAGATTCATCTATGCGAGCAGTGAAGGGAAATTGATGGTCCGCTATCTTTCCCAGAGCAAATATTCTCTCAAATGGGAAGAAACGAGTTAATTGTAGATTTAGAGGCGGGATAGATTTGTTGTCACTGAGTTTGTAACTAGAGTTTAGAATGGCTAGTAGGTATATGGGGAGAGGTGACGTTTTCTATGTTTTAGTGGTTTCCTAAGCTATTTACTCTTTCAGTATATGTTTACAACAAGGGACCTTCTATATAAGTGACTCATAGAGCTTGCAAGAGAGGAGCAAAGTTTGATTTTTTTTTAATTGGAGTTAAAGAGATTGGTTGCCCAAGGAGGGAAAAATGGAATCAACTCATTATGCTTCTGTTGGAATAGATGAATGGGGTGAGAGAAAAATTCCTATATCTCTCTAGGTTGAGGATAAGTTTTTACATGGGAAACTGGTAGAAATTTTTTGATACATTGATTTTTTTTTTTGATACATTTATACTATTTATTGAAAGCACTCATTGGGCACTTTTGATCTATGGTAATGTGGAAGACACATACTTTGTCTAAATTCTCTAATACCCAAATAAAAGAGAGCTAAAACATGTGCGCTTTGTTTTGTAGAAATGCTTTCCAATGTCCATTATATGTATCCTTGCCTAAAATCAAAGAAAGGGCTTTAGTGATTTGTTCAAGGTACTTTGTTTGAGGGAGTATTGCTAATTTATGCATTTATATTCGTACTTCATCTAAATTCTCTAATAACCAAATAAAAGGGAGCTAAAACATGTACCCTTTGTTTTGTAGAAATGCTTTTCAATGTCTATTATATGTATCCTTTCCTAAAAACAAAGAAAGGGCTTTAGTGATTTGTTTGGTACTCTTTTTGAGCAATACTACTATTTGTATGCATGACTAGCCATATTGATTGTGGTATTGATTAGTGATAATAAAATCCCCTATGCTCAGGAACATTAGCAGAGCTGGTGGCTATAAGAAAGCAAGGAGAAAATTCACAAAAGGTTGTATATCCAACACTGTGCATTAATTTCCTACCAATAATACTCAGAGTCAGAAGAAGAAAAGAAAAAAAGAAAATCAAATTCCAATAGAAGAAAAAGGTTAATAGTAGTGTAAGATCCAATCTATGAGTTATCGCAACCATTACAAGATGAAATCTTGTTCTAATATTCCAGAAGACTGACATTCGGTGGAACGAATGCCAAGAGTAACAAGAAAAAATAATAGTTATAACTAAACCTGTGTACAACTCGAGGGTTTTGCACAACAAAAGAAGTGCATAGCCCTAAAAGCAAAAAGACAAAGAAATTGGGAGATCAAACTCAACAACCATCATTCTAAAGATCTCAGATGATAGCATTCAATGGAACGAATGCCGAAAACAAATTAGCGAACCAAGCACCATCTGAATCATAATGTACACCAATCCCCATGAAAATTAGAGACACCACAAGAAAATAAGGGATATACGACAAAGTGTTTGGCATAATTACTGTAAATGCAGATCTCCAATCTAATCGGATTTCCTTCTTTCACATAATTTGATGATGTTCTTTACAAATCTAAGCAACTTTATTTATAGGTGCACAATGTTGGTTAAGCATGTTGTGGGTGTTGCTCCTAGGCGGTCCCCAAGTAGATGTGTAGCGAGGTTAGGGTGCATGAGGTGTGTATGCAGAGGCGTGCCAATAGCAGTAAAAACTGGCATTAACAAACATAGTTTTTTCTAACCTATTGGTAGTCACTTTCTTGACGGATACAATTTCCTGACAAAACTTCTCGGCGGCGTAAATTCCGACATGAGACAACTTCCCGGCTGGAAGCTCACACATAATATAGCCTATCGGCTAAATTATAAACTACATAAAAATATTGTATTCATGTGCAAAGGTACCCCACAATAGTTTTGAGTGCCCAAATACTATTAAAAAAGCTCAATAATAATAAAAGATACCCTGTAACTATTTCCAATCCTTCAAATATCTTTTGAGTGCCTAGACATAATTTTTATTGCCCGACCATGTCTTAAAATGCCTTGCAGAGATTTTGAATGCTTGATATCAATAAAAATTGACCTCCAAAGATTTTAAATCGATTTGCAAGCTCTAACAACAAACAACTAGATAACTAAAGACAATTTTTCAATAATGATCAATTTTATTCTTGAATCACTTTGAAGGGCTACAGATGGATCATCTTATCTACCATGCTTAGTAAAATATGCACATAGGAGGCATCATAACGGATAATTTTATCTACCATGCATATAGTTAAGAATTTTAGCAATGCAATTGGGTTGGCACTGTTAGTGATCAATGTGGTTGACTGAGGATATTTACATTATATTACACCTTTAAGATCAAGCGACACTCAAAAGAAGAACCCCAAAGATGAATATTTGACTAATAGCGCAAGTAAACCAAAGAAGATGAATTGTGCAAGGTTACTACATGGATATGTAGGTCTATTGACTAGTGATGTTTCTATTGATACTAGTACATCGTATGCAGGGGAAAGATAATTCTAAGAGCAAATAAAATGTAAAAAAAAATGGTTGTAGGAAAACTATTTGATATAATGTCTAAGAGAAAGGGGTCCATAGTGGGCAGGGGTTCAATGATGGGTATAGAAGTAGGCTTGAGTGGGTCCTATAGTTGGTAGGCTTAATATCCAATAAACTTACACTTAATATCCAATTGCAAAACAATTTTATCCATAAAGTACACAAACTGACAAATCACGTGATGCCACACCAGTGCACCATTAATACTTGAATTAGTGACCCACTATTGATCTCACCCTTTTTTTGACCTTTTTAGATACCTTGACAAAAAGCGTGCTGATGTGGCATCATATTTGATGATGTGGCCTTGAAATCAATTTTTATAAGTAGGGGATTTTCCAACTAAGCTATTGTACACACTTGGGAGTGATTTAAAATTTTCACATAAGACTTTGAGAAGCGTGAAGTTCTCGTGGCCCACTATAGGCCCCTCTCCCTTAATTGGTTGTGGGGGAAAATGAGGAGTTCTAGGGGTCAAAATGTGTGTTTTAAATCAAAATTTCACTTCCAAGTGAAATGGTAAATACTTAAGGTTTAAAATTTTTACCTACATAGAGAAAATGTAGCTTAGATAACACTTTTACCATGGTGGTGAAAAGTTGAATGGGAAATGCAAGTAAAATGTGAAGGTTATTTTTAATTCATATGGCCCAAAAAGGGGAAAATATTGAGGAGTTTAAAAAATCCTTTGGAATATTCTTTTATTCTCATGTAATTGTAGAATCAAAGGGCTTAGCCTCTGCCATATGTCATTCCTAGGTCTAGTATTAATTGCTTCATTGGATGTAAAAATGATTTTTTGAGAATCGTAAAGAGGGGTCTATGAGTTCTAAGGATTGCACCACATTACATAGAAATTTGGGTCTATATGTAGGGAAATATTAGAGACTAGTGTGTAAGAAACATTGAAAATCTCTTTGATAAGTGAAACATAGTCTAATTCAAATCTTATTTGAAGCTACTTAGCATTGTAATGTCCATTGGTAAATCAATAATAAGACATTTTTAGTTCTTACTATGTATTATGTTTGCCATTTTATACTTCAAGAAACCCAAAGTTTGTAGGTACATATTTTATGTATTTTTATAGTGATTTAGTTAGTTTTTCATCCAAGAATGTAGTAACACTTTTTTATAAATATATGTGACAAAAGTCTTTCTAATCAAGTTTGCAAATTTAGATATGATAGCGAGAATGAAATTCATATTGAAAACCCGATTGAGGGTTTAGATCATTAGAAAGGTTGGAGGGGCAATATAAATTCATCTAATCTAGATTATTATGTTATAATACATTTATATTAGGGTTGAATCTATTTCTACAAGATTAGGCATTGGTCTTATATAGACTGCATCTTATTTGGGAACTTGAATCTATAAGAACAATGGACATCTTTCAAGGTATAATTCATTAAGGTTTGTTTATCTTCATGGAGCTTAAAACGATGCAAAGGATAAGCATGGATTCTTACTAATTTTTCACCTTTACATGTTTGAGATGAAGACATGTTGGTTTGTGTAAATTATTTGTTCATAATGTTGGTCAAGGTACAAATGATCATGCTTGAACCTATTAAATTGTAAAATATTTTTCTCATATATTTGTGAATATGCCACTTATCTATATATTTAGGATCTACAACTATAAATTAATGAAACCAATACAATTATGAATCAATAATAGCTTATTAGTTTTATTGCATTATGAATATTGCACCTAGTTTCATCCTTTTGACATTGTTTATAAAATAATTTCATCATGTTTTCAAACCCTCATAAGGATTACCCTCTTTAGTCCTTTGGAGCTCAAAGTGTAGAAAATTGGGTCTAGTCTTGTCTCATTAGCTTTTTCTTGTCCTTAGTTTAATCATAGGAAAAATATTTCCTAAATCATTTTGTCCCTAGGTTTAGGTATTTTGTTATCTCTTAGAACTAGGAGCAACAAGAAAAAATAACCAACAAATGGGCAACACTAGTGAGGACACCCTAAAATGGAAATATTCGAATTCAATGCAACATTCAAAGATTTTATGAAATTGTGATGCTCTAGTGGTGGATTGAACTCAAAATGTATTTGATATTTGAAAATGTTTTTTTTTTATAAATATGCTCTTTCAAGAGTTTTCAACTCAATTGAACAAATTTGATGAATAGTTGAAGAATTGCTTCATTTGTGTAATTATATTGTATAGATCTACAAAGTTTCTGTCCAAAGAAAATTCATGAAGTTTGTAATATATTCCAAGTATTTTTTTATTTCCTTGTTACATCTTCAAAGGAGGAACACATTGTGTACAAAGGTTGTTTATGAAATAATTTGAGAAGAAATTCCATTCCCATGTTGAATGTGAGTTTACATTTGAAAGAACAAAATTAAGATGAATATTATAAGCTTTCATATATTAATGATCTATTGTTATGATATGTATGTGTTAATTAAATATGCATCGTAAAATAGAGAAATAGAGCGTATTGATTCATATAGATGCATATTTTTTGAAAATATATGGGATCTTTATATGCATGTGAATATTGTGTGTTTAAGGTTAATTGATATTGCAGATGACGAAAATGCGAATCAATGTAAAAAATTACAAGTGTCAATACAAGGAAACCTCATGTAACATCATGAGTGTGAACAATGAAGAATAATAACATAATAGATGATGATCACGTCCACGAACTCGCCTGATGAACAACTCCATGAACAATGTGCAAATAAGATCCTGCCAAGAACAAACATATCAAGAACAAAATCACCTACAGGGGAACCAATGGAAGATGTGGCACGTTCCTCCCAACCGTGTGGAACTCGAAAGCCCACCCCCTCGTGCTAGGAGATAGAACAAGTCCTCAAGTCAAATAGACAACAAGATAAACATCACACAATACATGGCCGTCATACATTGCTTCATAATGACAAGATAACTAACATACTCCCAAAGGCGACTCACAATCACAAGTGAACATTCAAGTGTACTAAGACAAGAGTGTCATCACATAAAAATAGTAGGTTACCTTGGATAGCCTTCCTAGGTTACTGACCCTCTACCAGAGTTACCCTGACAACCTCTTACGAATTTTGGCCGCTATACGAACTATGTGGCCTCAAATCACTTCTTGAGAAGACGAAGTGTTCAAGTTGGCATTTCGGGCCTTCTCAACCTACTTTAACCTAAACAAGCATTAAAATCCAAGATGAGGCAATATTATCTATATGGTTAAAGTTATCTACCCAAACCCCTAAGAATTATTAAGGTTATCACTTGGTTACCAACTTCCGATATGTTACCCATGCAACCTCTTCTGGGTCCGACCCCTAACGAAAGCCACTCCTCATATGGTACAACTTCCCAAAATAACAAGACTGTAAAGCCAACAAGCACGCAAGAGAATTTTTTTTTCACATGGAATCAAGATAGACTAGTACATACCAAGACATATACAACACGATAAACCACTAAACGTGCATGACTAGTCTCCCATGGACAAACATATTTCCATGACATGGAATATAAATGTACCAAATAAAATCACAACACTGAACATGCATGGCTCACATCATCACAATAAACACAATACAAAATATTTGTACTACAATAATCATGAATGAAAACAAGACCACAAGTTAACGCCTCTGAAAGACGATAAGCTGACACGATACCTTAATAAAAGAAGTAAAAATAATCTCTTAGTAGGAATACAATTTATACATAGTTTATAAATTTCATTCTAAATTTCCTATATTACATTTCTAACTCAAGACATTTACGTTCATTGAATAAGAAAATAATAGATTCTTCATATATAAGGGGTGTAGACACCGAAAATTGGTCTAGGCCTGCGAGTACACATTCGACATAATTTTCTATAGTCCGTTGTCATGATTAAATAATGTCATTTATTTAATTACCCTTTCTAATACATATTTCCTCTATTAATTAAATACCCCTTTTAATTAATTCATCAATTCATTAAATCACCCTTTATTCAACTTGATTAATTAAATAAGTCATGTTTATTTAATTATGTCGCTAACTAATTCCTCTTTCTTAATTAAATATTTATTATTTAATTAACCCTCTTTATCATACTTATTCAATTATAATTAAATATATTTATTTAATTATTAATGTAACCTTTTCAACTATAATTAAATATTTATTATTTAATTATTCATTTAATCCTTTTCAACAGTTACATTAAATAAATTATCTTTATTTATTTAATTAAATCTTCAATTTTCGAATGATGAATTAAATTAACATTTAGTTCATTTATTTAATTGTTTATGTCACATTCTTCTATCAGTTATCTAATCATTTACTCACCTTCTGAATCGAGATCTATTTTTAGTTCTCCAGTTATCTCTGGATTCAACACATGTTTATCTCTGCGAGAAGACTCTCCATCACAACTAGTTGATTAACTAGTTCTAACTCATCTGCATGTATGCATTCAAATGCATTCTTCGTCTTTGAGTTCTAACTTTGTCTTTTGCATACAAAGTCTATTTCTTCTATTTTTGAAGATGAACTCGTGTTCTAACTCATCTTCT
The DNA here is from genome assembly GCA_007115665.2 of Sequoiadendron giganteum. Classification (NCBI taxonomy): domain Eukaryota; kingdom Viridiplantae; phylum Streptophyta; class Pinopsida; order Cupressales; family Cupressaceae; genus Sequoiadendron; species Sequoiadendron giganteum. The sequence goes on along the minus strand of CM021108.1, from coordinate 440,961,650 downwards.
AACTCACGTTCTATCTGACACAGAACTAACATCGCATGACATTCATCAATCCAATCCATCGATCTCTCTTTTCAATCTCAGCCGATCGTTCGAAAACCTAAAATCTATAAAATGGCATCTCAACATCATTATCAATCCTCCTGAAATCAAGAACTTTTGAGAAGAAGCTTATTCATCTTTGATATTTTTCTAAGACAGTCAACAAGATTATGCTTGCATCAAACACAAAAATCTGAGGGCAAGAACACTAAAAAGGAAAAATGGAGAAGAGCAATGGAGGTTATTCGAAGAAATGAAAACATTGTCGGTGAGATCAATTCAGTTTGTTTTAAATATTCATTATGTTTTCAATTTCATTCTTTATTGTTATATTTTTAGATTAGTATTGAGTTTAGATTAGAATTAACATTGATTCTAGTTGCAGATTAATCCCAACATTATTCTAGAGTTACATTTGGTGAAACCCGACGTGAAGACAATATCAAAGATTAAACCATAACTTTCAAACGGCTACAAATATTTTCATGAAAATTTTTTTGAAAGTAGAAGACATTATTAAGAGCTTCCAAGAAAAAAATCAGATTTTTTAGAGCTGTTTTGAATTTTTTATAATTTTTTTATTATTTTTCATAAAAAATCAACTGAGAGAGCAAATTGTCAAATTTTTTGGATATGTTTACATTTATGGAAAGAGCGTTGAATTTAAATAGGGGTCTGTTCTTTAAGTTTTAAATTTGAATGAAAAATTATTAGTAAAACAACAGATCATTGAAAATTAGGGTTTCACAAATATTTGCTTGAATCTCACAGACAGTTGCATATCTATTCACGAAATTTTTTCTGCAGATTTTGAAATATGACAGGTACCTTCAGTGAAAAAATAATATTTTTCAGACCTGTTTTGAATTTTTAATAATTTTTTTATGATTTTTCATAAAAAAATAATTTCAGGTGCAAAACAGACAATATTTCAAATTTATTTATATTTTTGGAAAGCTCTTGAAATTTTAATAAGGGTCAATTCTTTGTATTTTTATTTTTACTGTCAAAAATATTTCCAAAAAATAGATTTGTCTTGACTAGCTAACCCTCTAATATTAATGATCAAGTATCTTGCTAGGGTTTGGCTTTGTTGGGTTTGTGAATGTGCAGGAAAAAAATAAACACTTCAAAACACAGATTGGATCAAGTGAAAAAAGAATTTGGAGTTAAATAAAGTCTAGGATGAAGCGAAGAAGACTAAAATCAAAAACACAAACTACTAATCCGTTTGCATGCAGGACCCAATGAATATGATATTTTTCCATGCTTTCTGTTTGGTAGTTTAGATAACTTCGTTTGGGCTTAAAAATCAACAAGTGTCTTTTGTGCTTACTTTGTTAGTTTAGAACCCGACTTGGTAATCGAAGTATCCTCTCCCCTTGCGCATTCGTGCGATCCTGGGTGCAAGAGAAACGGTTACTAATTCTAGATTTTGGGCCTGTGTTGGTGGTTAAGAGTAACCAACACGACTCGAAATCGGTGACGCGCTTTAGCTAGCGACTCCCAACCGGTATATAAATTTTAACATTTGAGGAAAACTAGGTGTTGCTGGAGCTCCTGCGGACAAGTTATCAATTCCCCAAGTACCCTTGTGGTGTGTCAAAACCTGCAGAGCATAACCTCTGTAGACTGGGATGCGATTTCCTCTCGCGTGGCCTCCATGAACGGGTGCCCTAATTAAAAATCCAGTGTTGTAGTTGCCAAAATCCTATCTACTTGTTGGTGCAGCAGGTCGGACCTATGAAGCCATCTTACGTTCTTACGGTTTATGTGTTGAGATGAGATGTATGCCATGGGAGATTCATGGGTACAATAGCTTGGCTGCCCCGTATAAGTGAGTGCCGTGGAGGGGAGCCAGTGGGGTCAAGCTATTATTCATCTGCCATAAATATGCGTAGCTGAAGAAATCCAAGTAAGAATTCAACAAGTATTGTCCACAAAGCCTAGGTTGTACATGTTTTTGAGTCTTAAAAAGTCCAATCATCACAAAACTAAAAATGCACTGTTTGTTGTGTTTGCTATTTACTGTATTCGCCAAATCTTGATCAAAAACAGATTTAGTCAAAAAAAAACATTCAGGAAAATTTTCAATTGTCATACTTTGAACCGTAACTGTCACAGAGAATCGCATCTGTTAGGGGAAAAATCACACGTGTCTTAGTAAGTCGCATCTGTTAGGGTAAAACTGTATGTGTCTGTCAACCAAAGTCCAAATTTTACATAGTTTGTATATCCAAAAAAAAAACATAGACATAATTCCATATCATTTGCATTACCATCCATCACCATGTCTTCCATTCACCTTGATATGCTTGTTGATCAAGTCGAATACCAATTACTCCACCTGGGTCAATACCAAGAAGCCATAGACTTCAAAAGAAAATTTATCCAATCCAAAAGGCAATCAACCTCAACCCATGGTCAACTACCCACATATCCCTCTTATCAACAACCGATAAACTCTAGTCTTCCGTCCATCTACCCTCATTATCAAGAGTCCCCTCACACCATCCATGACACTAAGTCACAACAAAATTTCATTAGTCATACCCACCCTAACCTTGACAAGGGAAATCAACCATCCATCAATCCAGTCCAAGCCTCCACATCATATGCTAGTCCTACATCTTATCCTAATCCTTTATCCGCATCCTATTCTAGTACTACATCTCATCCTAATCCTCCATTCACGTCATATCCTAGTCCTCCATCCACATCATATCTTGTTCATGCACTCATGTCCTATCCTAGCCCATCATCCCTCAACCAAGTCCAAACCTCCATGCCAAATCCTACTCCATTATACACCAATCCATTCCAAGACACTCCATCTCAACATACATTTAGTCATGAAAGTACAACTAGTCATGGTCTCCAAAGTCCCATCCCATTTAATACACTTGAGGATACATGTCAAGAGGCAAGTCCAAATTATGACATCAAAACATCACCATCTTGTCCAAATCAAAGTAGTCCATTGGACCCCATATCTAAGTCCATTCAAGAAATCCTTCTAGATAACCATGGAATACAAAATACACCTATCCTTGATCAAGAGTCCATCCACAACCATGTCATCTAGCACAACCCCATCTTTGACCAAGACCCTACCATTGATCCAGAAATCCAAAACGATCCACTCCTTGACCTCTATGCCATTCATGATGAAACACTTGAAGACGATTCCATCAAACTTCAAGTATTGACACTTCCAAAAGTGAGACACTTGCCTCCATGGGACACATTGATGATCTACCACTAGAACAAGAGTCTTCTATCATCAAAATATTTGCAAATGATCAAGCTATAGCTGAATTAAGTGGGCTCTATGACAATGACCATGAAGAAGGTTTCAATGAGAACTTCGAAGCACCAAAAAAATCATCAAAATCTAATATGTCAGAAAATCAGACCAAAGATGTCAATCAAAAATCTATCCAACATGTCAATAAACGTACAACATCCTATCAATTAGGATCATCTATCTTTTTCAGAGTAGGATTTCTTACAGATGAGAAGATTTCGAGCAGTAATTTCCACAATAAGGATGGGTTAGCATCTTGCTTCCACAATAACAAGTACCCCATCACAAACAAAATCTGTCATAACATGCATTATCAGGGAAAAGGACTAGGCCTACATGAGCAAGGAATTCTAGAACCTGTACAGCTTCAAGAAAATCCTAGACATCAGGGTCTTGGTTATTCATCAATCAAAGAATCTAATGATGTTAGTGATACCTCCTTGATATTGGGAGCAACTTTATTTGATACAAACATCAAAATGGGGGTCATGAGTGGTTCTTACCATAAGATTGTTGCCAACACTCCTTCCATCCACACCATAAACCATCATTCCAACATGAATAAACCTTCTATTTGGAACCAACAAAAAGAAAGTTATTACAAATCCAAAGTTCAAAATCAAATGTCAAAGGCCATCAAATCATTCAAAAATCTGAGTGGACAAATGAAGTTAAAATGGATCCCAAAGAAAAATGGATCAAGCAAAGAAAATATTTCAAATCCAAGAGTCAATCAAAATGTGGAGCCAGAAGAAAATAGGACTCCCACATATAATAAATGTCCACCTCCTTTAAAATGGTCATCAAAAAAGACATATAAAAGTGTTGGTTCCAAACGCTATCCCAATCAAAAAACTAATACATCCAAACATCCAACCAACCCGTCCACATCCACCATCATCCATCATAATCCAACATCTCGTCAAAAGTCCAAAAATCCCATGTCACAAATCCATCGCATCTTGGCAGCAACTCTTTATTGTAAGGACTCTCATGACACTCTATCGCGATGTGCGTATTCCGATAAGGCCAACTCTAGTATCACCAAGGATCACAATGGCATCGATCAGTTGTATGCAAGTGCTATGATCCTAACAAGACAACTAATTCATAAAGGTCATTATTGGCATATCATGGCACCAGTCTCTATATCGGCACTGTCAAAGGCTTCAGAATCGTCACCTTGATGAAAAGCTAGCAAATAGGCATCATGGTGACATAAAAAAAAAAATAGTCAACAAAAATAGTAAAGAGCAAAAAATTTCATCCAATAGTGAAAACCATTCTTATGGTGCTTTGGATAAGTACCATGATGAAAACCTGGCAAACAGGCGTCAATGTCTAAAATAAATGATCTATGTGAACCATTACACTTGGGGGCAAGTCGTCTCATCTCCCATGCCATTCACATGACATTTCCTATGACATTTCCATCTATCCATCTAAATCCTATCACTTTCCATCCATTTTCCCACTAGATTTGATCTTGATAAGGACTACAATACAAAAACAGGTCATGCTTTGGAAAAACTTTTGACATGTCTATCTTTTGGTCATACCTTATTCATGAAACATCATGTCATTACCTTCATAGCTTCATTTTCCCTATGCGACATCGTCCTTGGAGACCATATAATAATTCTCTAGTCCAAGCCATCTGTGTCTCCTATCTTTTACCAAAGCCATCCATTGTCCTTTTATACCTATCATCCATCTTGGTTTTCCTTGTCAACCGTCTAAGGATTTTAATATCCCTCGTCATCCCATCCAGTCCTCATCAAGTCAATACAAATGCAACAATATGGCACCCTAGTGCATCATCCAAAAACATTCCTTGACTTTGTCCTTGGTCCTGTTGCAGACTTTTATCCTCTTGTCATATCATTGTCATCTTCACGTTGTTTCGGGATGTGTCCTTCCCACGTCAAACAACATTGTTGTCATCATCACCTATCAATTGGTATTCAGCTTGGCTAGCAGCAAAATCATGGTTGTCCTTGGATTAATGTGCGTCGGCATCATTTACATGCATTTGTCATGATCATCATAAAATTTCTTGAACAAAATCCAAAAACATCAGAAAATGTCCTTAAAAAAATCCAAAAACATTAGAAAACATGAAAAATCCAAAAAAATCAAAACAATCAGAAAATCCCAAAAACAGAGTCAAGTTAGTCATGTAAGTCAGTCGTAGACTTTAGTCGAACTACGTTGCCTCTACGACTGGACGTAGGCAAGGTCATTTGTCGATGTGCCTCCGAGGTATTAGGTCTGTCAGTCTAGGTTGGTCATGTCAAACTACGAGGTCTCTGCGTGTACAACGTAGGCAAGGATAATCAATTGATAAGCTCCCGAGACCACACTAGGTCATTCCAATAGGGTTTATCACATTCACTATCACACATGTTGCATGTCATTGGCTTAAGTATCATTGTTTGGTCAAATATGTCAGTTGACCGCACTCGGTCAGTCCAATAGGGTTTATCACATCACTATCTCAAGTCATCTACTGTCAATGCACACACAAGTCAAATCAGTCAAATTAGTCAAAGGAATCAAAACAAGTCATGCATCAACAAGGCAAGTATCTCAAAACTGTCATATCAAGTCAATATCTAACACATCGTCAACTCGATCAACCTATGTCTAAGCAAGATATGTCTTTCTTGTCAACAGACATCGTCAACTTGTCCTAGCCTCATGTCGCTTGTCACATCAACGTCATCAGACTCAAACGTCTTATACAGTATGTGTCTTTTCTGAAACCAAGCCTTGTCATGCCTTATACAGATAGTCACCAAGTCGAAACCAGACTCAACGTCTTATGTGGTATGTGTCATCCCTCACATTAAGCTATATCAAACATCAAACAATCAAACAATCCAAACATGATCAAGTTTTTGGCGAATACAATTATTTGGCTTTATGACTTTATATCTTATTTTGTCTTATCTTTTTATCGATTTGTGAAGGATCCTATTACTAGCTTTCTCAAGGATGTCCCTTGAAGGATTTAGAGAAGCAACGACGTCTCAGGAATCTTTTTCTTTGACTGCTGTCTGTCAACTGTCTTTTTCAACTTTGAATTTTGAATCATGTTACTAGCTTTCTCAAGGATGTCCCTTGTAAGGATTTAGAGAAGCTACGACGTATCATGATCCATCTTTTATTTGTCTGTTGTCTGTGGTTTGTCTAGACGATAACAACTGGGGCAATATTGTCCTTAGTTTGCGTTGTGACACTCCTTGTCTATGACTGTTTGTTTTTCACAGGTGGATGACTTTTTACACTATGGTCTATCTCATATCATAGTGTGTATTATCCATTTGTGTCAGTCCCGCCTAGTGATGATAAAATTGCAAGCATAGCGAATATGGCAAAATATCGAAGATCGTTTCTTTTCAAATCAACCTTTTTCATTGTTTCTCACTAATATTTTAAATTATCCTAACATTTTCTTTTCATCTATGCTAACATTTCTTCTAGTTTGTATCTTCATCACCCTTATCTATTTTGCCCTATTCTTTTGTCCTTCATATTATAGTTTTCTCATCCATTTCGAGAGCACACTCGTGTTCTTTTAACTCACCTGTTCTCTCGAGGGGGCATACCAATACCTCCTCGTCATCCTTCCTCACCCTACTTTTATTGGGGCATATCTTTTTTTTTCGATTTTCTTTGACACAACGTGATAGACAACATTGTATCAAAGAGGGGCAAACTGTAGACACCGAAAATTGGTCTAGGCCTGCGAGTACACATTTGACATAATTTTCTATAGTCCGTTGTCATGATTAAATAATGTCATTTATTTAATTACCCTTTCTAATACATATTTCCTCTATTAATTAAATACCCCTTTTAATTAATTCATCAATTCATTAAATCACCCTTTATTCAACTTGATTAATTAAATAAGTCATGTTTATTTAATTATGTCGCTAACTAATTCCTCTTTCTTAATTAAATATTTAATATTTAATTAACCCTCTTTATCATACTTATTCAATTATAATTAAATATATTTATTTAATTATTAATGTAACCTTTTCAACTATAATTAAATATTTATTATTTAATTATTCATTTAATCCTTTTCAACAGTCACATTAAATAAATTATCTTTATTTATTTAATTAAATCTTCAATTTTTGAATGATGAATTAAATTAACATTTAGTTCATTTATTTAATTGTTTATGTCACATTCTTCTATCAGTTATCTAATCATTTACTCACCTTCTGACTCGAGATCTATTTTTAGTTCTCCAGTTATCTTCGGATTCAACACATGTTTATCTCTGCTAGAAGACTCTCCGTCACAACTAGTCGATTAACTAGTTCTAACTCATCTGCATGTATGCATTCGAATGCATTGTCCGTCTTCGAGTTCTAACTTTGTCTTTTGCATACAAAGTCTATTTCTTCTATTTTTGAAGATGAACTTGTGTTCTAACTCATCTTTTGACTCATGTTCTATTTGACACAGAACTGACATCGCATGGCATTCATCAATCTCATCCATCGATCTCTCTTTTCAATCTCAGCCGATCGTTCGAAAACCCAAAATCTATAAAATGGCATCTCAACATCATTATCAATCCTCCCGAAATCAAGAACTTTTGAGAAGAAGCTTATTCATCTTTGATATTTTGCTAAGACAGTCAACAAGGTTATGTTTGCATCAAACACAAAAATCTAAGGGCAAGAACACTAAAAAGGAAAAATGGAGAAGAGCAATGGAGGTTATTCGAAGAAGTGAAAGCATTGCCGGTGAGATCAATTCAGTTTGTTTTAAATATTCATTATGTTTTCAATTTCGTTCTTTATTGTTAGAATTTTAGATTAGTATTGAGTTTAGATTAGAATTAACATTAATTCTAGTTGCAGATTAATCCCAGAATTATTCTAGAGTTACAAGGGGTATTTTGATTCACATCCATTTAAATGATGATGCTAAGAATTATAAACCATAAACCTTTATTAACTAGACATGTAACTTCATTGCAAATAATAAAGTTATTCATCTCTTCAAAGAAAACAATACCTTTTTGATATTAAATTCATAAATCCCTTTCATAGATCAATACACTTATGTTTAAGATAATGAACCATTTCATGATTTAAACAAAAGAAATTTAAAACATATATATATATATATATCTAAATTTATAAACACAATTATTCATCTAATCCTAGCAATGTACATATATTTAAATTGATAAAATATTTTATAAATCAATGCCTTTTAAAATTATACACCATTTTATATCTATATCAAAGCATATATTATTACAAAAATCAACCTTTTCATAAATTAAGGAGGGAATATAATACTTATTAATCTTACGCAATGATATCATAAATCAAGAATAAATAAAACAATAACAAGATATGTATATATCTATTATCTCTATCTACACTAGCAATTTCGGTGATTTGGACTTAAATAAAAGAAGACCCCAAGACTATCACTTATGGTTTAACTTTCTATTGAACTAAATGAAGATAAGAGATTTCACAAAGCTAAAAGGAAACTAAAAAAAAACTAGCTTTCGAATCCCATATCCAACAAATGTCAATATTACCAAAAGTTAAGAGACTTAGACTTATGATTCAAAGCCTTAACTCCCAAATTAACACTTATAAAATATCGACTCAAGATCTCAGTCGACGCCATGCCTTAACTCCCAAATTAACACTTATAAAATATCGACTCAAGATCTCAGTCGACGCCATGCAAGGGCTTAGTCTAACACAAGCTAAGTTGATACTGATATTTGCATGCGGATTACGATTTATACAATCTGACACAAGTTCATGATTGCAAGTGCGACTACTGGAACAACAAAGTTTAAGGAGAAGATAGATCTCATCAGCAGAAATAATAAGAAGGGTGACACACCTAAATGAATGCATCGATGACAAAATGAATGGCAGGCGACACACACACTCTCATGGCAGTATTTCCACAAAGGAAATTTCAATAGGAAGGAGACTTATAATGCATAACTCACTCAGATCGAGACCGCCCAGGAAGGAGACTTATAAAACAATCTTAAATTAATACTAATAGAGACAAATCCAATTACATAGTCTACCGACTGTGACTAATGAAGAACGATTCTAACACATCTAGTGAATCAACGAGGACAACTCTAAAGATAGACCTTATGCCATGTATTGAGCTGAAATAATTTTGAATGGTAAAGCTCTTAGCAAGTTAATAATATCGCCTAATAGCAACCCTACGCAGCCTACTAACCAACCTAATAAAGAAGAAGTTTACACAACACTAAAAGTAAGCCGAAAGTAGAATCTTCCAAGGACCAGCTTCACATAATATTTAGTAATAAACATTGACCAAAGGAATCAACTATTTAAATTCAGGCGCATGTAAGACTTTTATCAGACGATAAAGGGATGATGAAGTAAACCAAGCATGCATGATTGGGAAAATTCTAGCGAACAAATACACAACAACTAATGGCCACAATTAATCCCTAGTCATATACACAACATAGAGGTGCACAGTTGAAGGGAAAAGAAAAATAAAAATAGAGTTCATCAAACAATTTAATTCAGAACGAAATATCCGATTGCTAGAACTTTGAAAGAACCAAAACAATTTAGGACAGATTTAGAAAGAAATAAATCATCAAGAGAATAAAAAATTGTATGAATTCAGACAGATAGAAAGACTCTAAAATCTCTAATTGGAATAATCCCTTTCGAATTCAAGTGAGAGAATGAAACATAATTACTATTTTCTTTTAAAGATCCAGAAATTTCAAAGCTATTTTTTCTGAAACAGATTATACTACTACTATTATTATTATTTTGATTCCTCTGTGCAGTTTTATTTTCTTATCTATCTTACTACAATTCCAATAGTTTTGAAATATACATTTTAGTTTTTTGTTGTGCATGCAGGTTTTCAAGTCAAATTTTCACAAATATCTCAGACAGAGTTTTTCTAGCAAGATTTCATTAAAAAAAATTTGAAATCTAAAAGAAGAAAGCCTGAGAACGCTTTCCCGAATACAAGCAACGTCGAAACGTAATTCTCAACAATTCAATCCCCAAATCTCTCACAATGCAAACACTGTCTCCAATCGACAGTTTTCAGCTTTTCAATAAAAAATCCCAGCGAAATTACAGAGACTATTTTTCCCATGAAAGCAATATTTTTCTTTTTAAAAATCAACTCCCTTCCAAAACGAATGATTTTTCCTATGATATATTCTTTTTTTTTTTCTAATTACAAAGCGAACAATACTTTAACTCATCATTAAGCATGCATATCAACCATCAGTTAGCTTTTCGAAAACAATCATCAAGAAAGATATTTTGCAACTAAATCACAATTGATTGATTAATTTTTGAAAACATCAACTTGCATAATCAAATCAATTTACAAATAATTAACCTTTTTGCAAATAATATATTTTAATAATTCACTTTAATTCCACAATAAACTAAAAATGACTTTTCCAAATTTAAACATTTCAATTAATCATTAAATAATCTAAACATAACATGACGCGACAACCACGAACACACGACAATGAACAACAACATAACATAAGGGTGACAAAAGTCACTTGTTCTTTTTAGAATAATGGTTCATGACAGAGGGCAAGTCTATCTCCCTTCAACGATTCCATTGGGCCATGACATGCTCAGACTTGACAAGCAGGTGGAGTCGATGCTTGTACCTGAAAGCTGCATCACACTGTACGGTCAAACATACATGTATAAATATGAAGACACACTGTGAAGAAGAATCATGATGTAGTAGGGCACTCACGAATGGGTACTGCTAAACTGTCTCCTTCACCGACTGACGTAAAATATAGCATCTAACATAAACCACATCATAGTATCATCATGTATATAACATAGCATCATAGATCATCATAATAATGCCATCTCATGAAAATAAATACCACATCATAAGGTAAAGTGTATCATCAACTGAGTTTCACAACCGGTCATATAAACCATGACATGAAGCATCAAAGTAACATAATCTCAAACATCTAACTGCTAACAGTAACTCCAAAACAATTGAAATAGAAATGTCATCAGGAAGGTCACTACAAATCCATGATAGATAAATAAGTGAAACATAGGAGAAGGAATATGGGTCTGTGCAGGATCATGGGGGTCCAAAAAGTGACGATATGACAAAAAAAACATTTTTCATTTGTCCAAAAATGTGAAATTTTGCTTTGAATTTTTACTAGGGTCAAGTAAAAAGTACATGTTGCCATGGTAGGAACTAAAGCTTAACAAATATCCACTTCAAACAGTTCAAATGGATATCTATTAGTAAAAGATATTTGTTACAAACAATATCCATTTCCAATGAAATCATATAAAAATTAATATATTAATATATTATAATATTAATATAATATAATATATAATATATATAATATATATATACATTATTATAATAATATATATATATTATTATAATATAATATATATATTATTATAATATATATATTTAGATATTATAATATAATATATATTATTATAATAATATATATATATATATATATTATAATATAATATATTATATATATTAGTTTATAGTTTATATATGATCATGGACAGATTCAACATATATATTTTTTTAAAAACCTATAAACAAAATGGATATTTGTTCCAAACGGATAACCGTTTACTGTGTTATAAAAAGGGGGGGCCAAAAGTTTATGTTAACAATGAAATCATATAAAAAAATAAATATATTATATTATTATAATTTATTATAATTGTATACACTCAAATTCAGTTTGGAATATTAATTAAATACAAGTTATTTAACTAATAATCTTTAATTCTTATAATTATAAATAAATTGAAAATTTTATTTATATAGTTCATTTTCTCTAATTCTGTCTATCCTAAATCACTTTCTTCATATCTTAATTAAATGAACAAATTTAATTAATTTGTTTTATTTAATTAACGTCCTCTCATTAAATTTAAATTTTAAATTCAAATTTAAGCACATTTCTACTAACTTCTTCCCACCTTCCACCTCATCATGTGTCTCAAAAACTAAATATTTCTAATATTTAATTTGGCATTTATCATCAAAAAATTCTAACTAATTTGGGACACTTGGCCTTCATGTCCATTTGATTCCTCTCCACACTTGGCAATTTGTTCTTATGCAAGGAACACACTTCCCCTTTTCTCTCTAACCTCTTCATCTTCAACCATCCATCTCTCCAGATCGAATCGAGACCGTTGATTCCTGCCACCTAGGCTCATGCGTTGGAAAATCTTTAAATAAGACTCTCATTCACAACAAAAGAGAGGGAGTTGAGCATTTGTAGCAATTACACTCTGCAAAATTTTAATTAGCATTATCATTCTAGTGAGCATTTTAGTATTAGCATTTTAGCATCAAGTAGTTTAATCATGGCATTTTCATTAGTAACATCCTAGTTACAACATTTTCATCATATCATTTTCATACAACAATATCAAAGCAACATTATTATCTTTGCATATCAATCTACAACTAGTTCATAATCATGTAATGTAGGAAATATCTCTTGCATTTCAAGCATCTCTCATTTTTCAGGTTGTCATTTGGAAAGTCATGTGCACATACAATCTGAGAGCAAAAATGGCTTAAATAATCTTTGGAGATAAAGGACAATGAGACAATGTTGAGGAATTGTTGTATTAATTTGATTGTTTATTTGAATTCCTTGATATAATGTTTCATTGGTGTGTTGTATAGGTTTTAATATGCTTACTCACGTTATTTACATACACACAATAATATATATAATATATATTATAATGTTAATATATGATAAATATTATATTATTATATTATATAATTATTATTAATTTATAATATATAATATTACAATATTATATAATATAGGGGTTGATCCCATGGTGTGATGGTTAAGTGATGTCATTGTTGTTGTGGCAACCGGGGTTCAAGTCTTTGGGCTTGACCCACAATGTTGATGTTGTTGATGGTGTTCATGCCATGTGTTGGGCATTAATTCCTAAGGTTCACTCCCTCGTTGGGTTAGTGTGCTCGCGAGGCTACTGTGCTCATGGGAGTGGCTAGTTTCAGAGGTGTTCAAGCCTATGCCAGACCCTCATTGGGCTAGTGTGCTCATGGGCTTTGTGCACTCACTAGGCTATCGTGCTCGTGAGTCTAGTTGGTTGTTGTACATTCATGCAAGGGATGAGGTCCCCCATTTGTGGCCTCACTGGTTCATAGCTCTAGTCAAAAAAACATTCATCGATCAAATATACATATATATATATTATATAATATAATATATATATTATATTATATTATATAATATATATATAATATAATATAATATATATTACAATATAATATATTAAAGCATCATGTTGTAGGCAAGAGGTCACAAGGTCTAGTCTCCCCACTGTCCCTGTGGTATCGAAAGGCGTGTCGCACCAACATCACCGGTCACGTGAAAAAGTTTACTAGGCACATTGTAGTTTATAGGGGATGGCTACCCGATTTTGATTCTTGCAGTCTAAATATATATTAGTTTATAATTTATATTATATTATATTATAATATCACACCTGCATTTATATTAAAAATGGTATAGTTTATATCACAGACAAAACAAACATAGTTTAAAGAAAAAAGCCTATGAAAAGAAATAGATATTAGTTTGGAATGTATATTCATTCTAAATGGATATCCATTTACTACATTATAAAAAAAAAAGGGGTCAAAAGTTATTTTTCAATTTACATTTGGTTGTTGTGCAACAAGGGCGAAGAAGGGAAAACGAATATCTGTTAAGATTGATACCCAAGTTAAAATTTTGCACTACCATTTTCAATCAAAGGCATTTGATTTTTTAAATGGCTTTTCTTCAAAAAAAATATTTTAGCATTATTTTATAAGAATCTTAGTTTAAAATAGTCTTTTTAATATGCATTTTATTTTTTAATCAAAAAATTGTTATTTTTTAAAATTTTCAACATCAACCAGGTATTCCAATGGCTGAGAATCCTAATCCTACTCTAGAAGAAAACCTTTCCCAACCAAATTCTCCCTTACAAAACCTGCCTTATATCCATGAATTAATCCATGGCAATTTAACTAAATTGAGAAAAATCTACCAATTCTATGATAGACACCCTCACTTGTCTACAATGGAAACCACTTTAGAATCAATAATTTCCAATGTTGAAAATCTTACTAGCCAACATATTACCTTTTTAAAGTGGTAAGAGGCTGAGGCAAAAATATGTCAATGGCTTATCGCATGATCAAGTGAGGGAACTTTACATTTCCAAAGCCCAATTAGCACAACTATTTATCAATCCTAAAAATAGACAACTTGTTAATGTGCACAAGCCTAAATGTTCAATTAAATGGTGCACACATCAAGGTATCCTAGTTAATTTTTGGGATTGTTGGTGGATGGTTTTTGATAAACCACCCAACAACAATCTTGATGTGCCATAGTGTTTTCTTCAAAAACTATATACTGAATTTTTCATGGGTAAGCATGCCAACTACTTTGATATGCAAAATTTCCAAGGTGTGGGTAGAGGAATGCCTTAGGAGAGACTCGGGACACATTGAGTAACCCCAATTATTCCCCCTTTTCCTATTGCTCCCCCACCTCTAATACCTTACCCAAAGTTTGTTGTAGATGAAACACATCAGAGTATCTTGAATGTACATGCTTTGACTATCCATTTAATAACACAAAGCTCATAGTTCATGCAACCGCATGATAGTGATACACTTGTTGCATTAGCTACTATTGGTGTATCCTCATCTTCTCCACATATTTGTGTTCCCCATCACTGCATTATATGCGACTAGGTATGTTTAGGTCCTCTTGGACAACTTATTGTGGCTCCGATGGACACATCCGACTATGAGGTCTATCATATGTTAGATGTAGGAGATGATAGAGCACAAGCCAAAGCATATCTAGGAGAGTCATTGGGTGCGAGAGATGATGTGGATGTAACAATAAGACTTAAAGTAATTTTATAGTGCATTTTATCTTAAATTAATATTTTGTAAGAGATATTAGTACTAATGTATATTTATGTGCCAAATTCAACAGTTGTTGATGGAGAATCAAATTTCGTAGGTCCAAGAGGGTACAGTTATGACCATTTTCTTTGGCCTAGAGAGTAACTATATGGTATACTTTTTTGCACATAAATGTTTATAATTTTTTTATTATATATGCATATCATTTAAATTATGATTTAGATGTTAATTTTTAAATATATTATGATTAAATACATGTAAGTGTATGAAGGAAAGAATAGTTTATTTATCTGCAAAACCATATAAAATCTTATGGACAACATAAAAATAGGTGTATATTTAGTGAAGGAAGGATATACGGTCTTAGCATAATCTAAATTTTTTGATCAACCCCAACGAGCATATGTTTTCTATTGGAATAATAAAGTCCTTCTGAAAGCAGGAAGCTTTGTATGGATTGCTTTACAAAAAATAATCTTAACAAGTGATTGTCTATTTCAATTGAATATTGTTGATCTGTTCAAGTGTCCATTATGTGAAGAGGAATTTGAAACTATAGATCATCTATTTCTATAGTGTAATTTTGCAAATCAAAGCTGGAATTTTGTTATGAATAAGTTGCAACTATCTATTCCTATGCCAAATATAGTTTGAGAGCTAATTCAAAGTCAACCATTATTATATTAGTCTTCATTCTTTGCATGCATATGGTACATTGTCCTAGTGATTGTATTATGCAATATTTGGTGGGAAAGAAATATGAGAATATTTAGAAAATCTAAATCTTTAATAGAGATAACTCTAGTAAAAATAGAAAAAGTTGTATCAGAAGGGGTTAACTCATGTGTCTAGAGAGATAAATTTATTAACTCGTTATTTACAAATTGGGATAGCTTCATTTTGAAAATTTGGAATGACATTAAGTTGCCATTTGATTGTAGCATATTCAAACATTGTACTTCAAAAGTTGATAGAGCATCAGTTAGATGGAACCGACCTCTAAAGGATTTTGTTAAATTAAACTTCAATGGGGCATATAAACGTAATTCAAGGTCTTCAGAAGCAGGGGTTTTCATCAAAAATTTAACAAGGTTAGTATTGGCAACCTCTTCTTATCATCTTCAACATGTCACAAATAATAGTGCAAAAGCCCAAGCTTTGTTATTGGGTTTGGAATCAACAATCCAATTAGGAGTCTCAAATCTACACGTAGAAAGGGATTCTTTGATAATCATTAATGCTTTGAGGGAAAGGAAAATTCATAATTGGAACTTAAATTATATACTGCATAGAGCATGGGCATTATTAGACAAGTTTGAAGCATCAATAATTTCTCATATTCATAGAGAAGGAAACAAGGTAACAGATTTTTTAGTTGGATTAGAAAGTGATAATATTGAGATTAGGGTAATCAATGATACCAGTGCTTTAAACGCCTTCCCTAGTTTGCTTGATTTAGTAGAGCAAGATACAAAAGGGTAGGGATAACCATCTCAATGTCCTTAACAATAATTGAAGGTTGGTCAACAAGCTTTACTGCGCCATGCTTTTATCATATACTTTTGTTCAAACATGATTTAAATGCATGCACTAATTGTTGTTATCATTGAAAGTGCAGGGCTCTCAATTCACAACAATAAGCACACGGGGCTCTCAATTTGCAATAATAAGCACATGGGTAAGCTAGTATAACGTGGCTTATTTGAGATGCCTAGATAATTTTGGAAAGTACAAAGGTACAAATGTAATACTTTTGTAGCATAATTTGGTGTCATGTAAAGTACATGGCTAAATTTGTCTTAGTTATAGCAATGCTACTTTTTGAGATTTTATCCAAGATTCGTTATCAAATGTTGCTTTGTTTAATGACATATCATTTTAATGATTATACTCTAGCTTGTTAACATGTGTCGATATTGACTTGAGTACAAATTTGGCTAGCTAATCCATGCAGAAACATGAAAGTAAGTAGCTGGTTTTATTATCGAGATATTTCATGTGTCTCCACACACAATCTAGAGAATTTAAAAAATGGAAATTTGAATATGAATGTTACCTGGATCTTTAAGGATGACACGCTTGGGATGTCTCGATATCTTTGCAATGTACAGAGTTATATATGTAATAATTTTAGCAGCATATTTGGGCATCATGTAAATTACATGATCAAATTTTTCTTAGCCAAAGTAATGATGCTTAAATTTTTTATCCAAGATTGGCTAGTAAGTGATGCTTTGTTTATTGGCATATCATTCTAATCATTACATATTAGATTGTTAATTTGTGTCAATGTTGACATGAGTACAAAGCTGGCTAGTTAATCCATGTGAAAATGGAAAAGAAAGTTTCAAATTTTATTATCGAGATATTTTGAGCGTGTTTCCTTAAGATGTCGGTTCTAAGAAATCTTGTAAAATTACCTTTAAACAGGGCTTCTCACCATTCATTTGGCTCATACTAGTATTAAGTTGTTTCTAGAGTGCATGGTTTTGAGCTAATTCACAAGATCTTGTATAGCATTCTATGGTAAAAGAGATTTGGAGGGTCATGGATCTTAAGGAGTTTCAAGTGAAAAATTATAGAGTTCCAGTCTCAGTGAAACCATGGGAAGAGCCCTTTTCATTAAGCATCGAAAAGGAGGAACTACAAAAAGTTTTGAAGGTTAACTATAAGTCTATTTTCAATTGCATTCAAACCATTATTGGTTAGGATGTGTTGTATACAAAGCTTCAAAGGATAATATTTCATGGAAATCTATTGTCCATTTTATTATCAAACATTATGGATTTGGTACATAACTATAATGTATTAAAATCCATAGCTACTAAATTTGTTGTTTGAAGGTATTTGGAAAATGATGCATTGCTTACAAGTGTGCAACAACTTGATTTCAACAAAGGTGATGGGCCGGTAGGAGGTTTATTTCCCAGGCACTTAATTTTCTATAAAAAGAGGAATACAAAAGTTTTTCAAGGTATGCTTCTATCAACAATGCATGATACCTCATCTCACCTCTATCAAGTTTAAAAAAAATATCAATCTTCCTTGGACATGGAAGATATAGATCAAATTAAGAGGAAGTTTCATGCAATTTCCTTTTTGAGGAATCATACATGTGTGCATGATTTGCAATTATCAATACCTCCACAAGCAGCTAAAGGGAAATTTTTCTATCACCATGTTCTTGAGATTAATGCAACAGTTCCTTCACATGACTATGATTACAAGCATAAAAAAATATTGGATGAAAGTTCGATGAATGACCCTCGAGGGGCAGGAAACAAATCAACTTCTTTCTAATTTTTGCTTCATCATATGTTTAGTTCCTACTGGTTGATTATGTAATCAAATATCTTGGCTATTATGTTCATCAGGATGCTATCTTTTGAGTGTTTAATGTCTTGAGGTTCTACGTTTTGGAAAGGTTTTGGGATTATTAACTGTGTAATGGGTTGTGTAATAGATGTAGTCAATGCTTTGGAAAATGTATGGGGATTTTCTTATCAACTATGGAAAGGGATATGTAACAGGTGTTATCAATATAATTTGGAAGGCTCAATGGGTCAGTTTTTCTGGTATATAATAGGGTCTGTCTTTTTTTACTATCAAGTGAGCTTGTCATCTGTAAATGCAAAAATGTAATATTTCAGGAGGGAGTTAGTAAGTGTTATGTACTTTATCAAGCTATAACCGAAGGTTTTCTTCTCCTGGTTCTTTCTTGCCGGTATGCACACCTAAACTAGGATTTTGCAATATTTATTATAATATAATATAAATATATAGTGTCTTGCCACTTTTGTTAAAAAAAAAATACATGTACATAGACTGATAGTCTTATATATTCTTGTCTTTTTATGTAGCAACTTGGTACTTTTGTATCCATGATGTCTTCTTCTGACAAATTGGAAGAAGCATCACAATGGGTATACATTTTTTTATATTCTTGACATTGTGATTATATGTACATGTACATTTACAGTATTACATTCTTGTCATTTTTTATATAGAAAACTATCTTAGCTAGTTCATCCATCATGAGACCTAGAAAAAGAGAACAAGCATCACTTGAGGTATGTGTTTATTTTGTATTGTAGATATATACGTTTATATAGGATTAGATATATGTTTATTTTATGATTATTTTTCAAAAATTATATATTAATTAATATCAATTTTATTTGACTTGTTATAGTTCTCTACCCGATTCATCAATGTGGAAAATCCTCAACCACTTTGATATGTTAGGATTCCTGATCACCCCATGGGACAATCATATGCAGAATGTCTTGCATAAAAAAGAGCAAGACTTGAAGTAATCAAGAATTCCATTTTAGATATATTATAGTTCAATATAGTGATTTTGATGTTAATTTGACAATTCTAAATTATAATATATAAGTCTCTATTTAGTAGTCTAACTTGTCAACTATTGACATAATTAATCTAATTTGTGGTTTGAATTGTTATTGTGCAAGCAACTTCAGAGCCACCAAGTACTTCGAGGAGGCTCGATTTTGATGATCCAACACAAGATTAGGATTTTCTAGAGATTGATACATTTAGGGATTGATACATAGCTATTCGACATGTATATTGTATATATCTTGAGATGAAATATGCCACATTTTGTAAAAATTGTTTTGAGTTGGAATATATGCCAAATTTGTATATGCACATACATAATTATTCTACAATTTGATATATAAAAATTGATAGTCAATCTAATTTGTGTGTGCATGTCTTTCTAATTTGAAACTTAAATTGGAATGTATAATCGATTTAGAATGGTTAAGCTATGACCAATAACATGTTATATATTAATGAACTTTCATTTTAATATAACTTATGAATTACAATTGGTAATCCATCTATGTTAGTGTTAAATTTGGTTGCCTTGGGCAACTTCACCAAATTTTATGACCATTTTTCTAATGTTATCAATCATAACATGGATGCTTATGTTCCTAGGTGTAGATGTGAAAGGATAAATTATAGGAATTTTCAATGTCGTACTGTTATCAAAATGACTACAAATAAATCCTTTTATACAAAAAATATAACAGTAAATTATGAAAATTTGTGCAAATTTGGCTTGGTACCAAAGTGTGAGATGGGCTAGTTAGCTAAATGTTTTGTTTTTCTTTTACAATTAAAAGGATCAAGATTGCATGGTCACAAGAATGTCCTTGCAACTGTAAACATGATTTGGCAATGCCAATATGGAATATTTATTTCTCTTTGTTGAATTCACTTGATGTCATTATAATATGAAAATTTACACCTTGTAATAGGATGAGTCTCTCATATTCCTAGTTTTGTATGTTAATGACTTATTGATCTGTGATAATCAAAATTCTTATAAATGATAATTTTTTGATGACTAACTTGATTTTGTTGAGATTTTTTTGTGGGATTAAGCTCTCTCACTTTACATCAAAGATATACCTTATATAGTTCAAAATACACTTCATTTTTTCTTGTAATTGCATATGGCCAATTGCAAACCTACTCTAACTCCCTCTATATCCAAATTTAAAATTTAGGTGAGATGTTAGATCCACCATTAGTTTATGCTACTATGTATTCATATATTATTGACAACCTCAATTATTTTTTTCACTCTAGTCTTGGCATTTCATATGTCATTGGAATGATATCTAGTTATGTAGGAATCTCATGAACTAAAATAGAAGGAAAACTACTAGTTGGACTCCACTATACTCAAGGAACTCATAGTTTTGGGATTCTCTATGCAACAGGGGTTGATATTGATTTGATTGGGTACACTAATTTTGATGGTACAATTAATTTAATTGATTGTAAGTCTACTTCTAGTTATAGTTTCTTGCTAGCTTCTAGTTAGGTATATGTTTGCCAAATAAGATGCAAAGTGTCATTCTCTTTCTTCCAATTATGTAGGCTATTTATTATATTTTATAACAATGAGAATGCTACATTAATCTATTAGAACCTATTCCATTATAATTAAACCACAAACATTAAGGTTCACCTACATTACATTCAAGAGTTCATTCATAAACAAGTCTAAAATCTTCACCATTGCTTGACTATTAAGTAGGTTCCAACATGAATCAATGTAGGAATGTGTGAGTGACTTCGATGTGAAAATATATACATGTGAAATTTGTGAACATACATAAGTAGATGCATATGCATAATATTTATTAGTCTATGTATCTTTTCATCATAATCATCATTATTTGCATACATTTGACACACTTGATGGTGATTACACATACATGTGACATTTTTCAAAATACATGTATGGCATTCATAATCATAATATTTTGCATACATTCTACCATGAATATAATCAATAATGTTCGTATATCATATTTTTCATGTCCTCATGTATAAATACATCTTATATCATATTTTAACCATCATAATCATCAATACAACTAATAATGGCCATATAATTTTATTGATGTCCTCATGTACAAATACATCAATGCACCTTGCTATCAAGCTATCCCAGATACACAACTAATATGTGCCCTTGATATCCTTGCTTCGTAACATACATCTCAAATCATTGCTACTCTCAAAGACACCTGCATTGCAATATTACAAAAAATATTAAAAAACAAAAAAAACACTAAGTAAAAGTAATTGAACAATGAAAGAAACATGAACTCCAATGTTGGATGCATTGCCATCAAACCTCACATCCTACTCAAAGCTTATATTGAACAATTCCTCCATATAAATATTAGAAAGTATATGGATTATAAACAACATGAACTATAAATTCAACTGATCATTCTTTGAAATGAAATGCAAGATTATAAATCAAGAGATAAAAGTATATGAAGAAGATACCTCCTTATGAATTACATTGAATGTGTACTCAATGTTCAAGCAACATGTTATAACTTTTGTTTTGAATCAATTCTTGATGCAATAGTATTTCCCACCAAAAAGACCTACATTTATTAAGAATTATTAAGAAACATAAACTTGAACCTACTTTTGACTCAACAATAGTTAAAATTAAACATGAATATTAGAAAATGTAAAAAATATAATTTTTTTAGAAAATTTAATAAATGGAAATGTAGACATGTTTCTCTCCCTCCCTCTATCCCTCCCAACCCCTCTCTCTTAGCTCTCTCCCTCCCTCCCTCTCTCTCTATTCCTATACATTCATCCCTCCATCCCCTCTATCCCTCCCTCCCTCTATCCCTCTCTCTCTCCCTCCCTCCCTCCCTCCCTCTCTCTCTATGTCTATCCATCCCCCATCCCTCCCTCCCCTCTCTCTCTCTCAAGTCTCTCCCTCCCTCTATCCCTCCCAACCCCCTCCCTCCCTCCCTCCCTTCCTTTGTCTCTCTTTGTTCCTCCCTTCCTCTCCCTCTCTATCCCTCCTTCCCTCCTTCCCTCCCTCTCTCTCTTAGGATGCTCCCTAACTCTATCCCTCTAGGGGTCTCTCTTAGGTCTCTCTCTCCCACCCTAACTAGATAAATACCTCTCTCTCAAGTATCTATCTCCCTCTATCCCTCCCACCCCCTCTCTCCACAACAACACAACATGAAATTAGTGCCAAATTTTGTCCTAGATTTTAGTGTATTTTGAGTACATGAATTGAATAATTTGGTTGGTGCTCAACTTAGCGCAAATAGACATGGTCAGTTCAGTGTTAGATTTTGCACCAACTTTTTCACTACATTTAGTGCCGAAAAAATATAGCGCCTCTGTTAGCGCCTAAAATAGCGTTGGGAAGTAATGTCAAAAATTACACCGAATTGGGCACCCAATTTCACTTCTGGTTTTGCTTCCATGTCTACTCCCATTTTTGCTTCTAGTTTTGCTTCCAGTTTTGCTTCCAATTTTGTGTCCAAATTTGCTTCCAGTTTTGTGTCCGGGTTTGCTTCCAATTTTGCTTCCAAGTTTGCTTCCATGTCTACTCCCATTTTTGCTTCTAGTTTTGCTTCTAGTTTTGCTTCCAATTTTGTGTCCAGTTTTGTTTCCAGTTTTTCCTCCAGGTTTGCTTCCAATTTTGCTTCCAAGTTTGCTTCGAATTTTTCTTCTAGGTTTGCTTCGGTTTTTGCTTCTAGTTTTGCTTCTGGTTTTCCTTCCAATTTTGCTTATGGTTTTCCTTCTAGTTTTGCTTCTCGTTTTGCTTCAAATTTTTCTTCCATTTTTGCTTCTAGTTTTGATTCCAAGTTTACTTCTTGTTTTGCTTCCATTTTTTCTTCCAATTTTGCTTTCAGGTTTGCTTGCAGTTTTTCTTTTGATTTTGCTTCCGATTTTGCTTCTAGTTTTGCTTCCGGTTTTGCTTCCAATTTTGCTTCCATTTTTTCTTCCAAGTTTGCTTCCATTTTTGCTTCCAGATTTGCATCCAGTTTTGCTTCCAGGTTTTCTTTCAGGTTTGGCTCCAATTTTGCTTCCAATTTTTCTTCCAATATTGCTTCTGGTTCGCTTCTAGTTTGGCTTCCATCGTTGCTTCCTTTTTTGCTTCTAAAAGTGCTTCTTGTTTTGCTTCCATTTATTAATTTAATATGTTTTATTTCAATTCAATTAGTTAAATATATCATGCCTCTTAAATAACTCATATGATTATAGAGTAAGTAATTTAATTATGTAACTCACGATTAAATAACAATATAATTATTGTAACATGATCATCATCTATAATTAAATCAAGTGAGTCAAATATCTATAATTTAATTGAATTTGACAACATCCATCTTGTGCAGTAAATTAAAATCATCATACTTAATAAATATCCATCCAAAAATCATCAAACACTTTTAATATATATAAATACACAAGTCAATACTGATAAGATCATCATCATATATAAATAAATCAAGTGAAAGTCAAATATGCTAGTACATCAAAAACATGCCAAAATGATACATGTCCAATAGTCAACATAAGTGAAAATTATACATGTACAAATGATATAAATAAAATTGATAAATTATGTAACTCAAATTGATACAAGTCAAGATGATACATATCCAAATGATATAGTGAAAATGATACATGTCAATATGAAACAACTCAACAATATAGTACCGTAGGCCATGAAAATAATACATATGATAGTAGCCATGAAAAGAGTCATCATAAGAATATATCAACAATGATCCATGATGTAGTCTATAGTTTTTAACAATAAACACCTTTTTTAAAGAGTGGCGTGTACTTGCTAACACATAAAAAAAATTCTATGAAGGATAAAATTCGAATTTTTTCAAATTTAGATTTGTAACTACGATATCTAGTGCATGGAATTGGTTTTATAGAATTTCATTGAATATTTTTTTCTTAATTAAGTTTTGAAGTCAAACTAGTTATAATTTAGACATGATTTACTTGCTAACACAACTTTTTTTGTATATATCGAAATTCAATTTTTTTTTTGGATCAGGGACATCAATATCTAGTGCATTGATATTTAAAAAAAAAAATTGATAATCTGCTATTTTCCACATGTGCATAATAGAGAGCTTGATTTTTGTTGAAAAACCTATGTTTAATCAAACTAAAAAAAATACATAATAAAACCAAAACATATTAAAATTATATTCGATGGGTAGCTTGTTTTGAGGACTACCATCATCTAGTTGGGTCTGTGAATTTTTCTCCATTTTTATCCTCAACTCGAACTTTGAAAGGAATTTTTTTGTAGAAATTTGGCACAAGAGGGGGAGAATAGAAAAAAAGGGGAGTACACTCGAACCCCCCTTGACCCTTTGAGTGAAGAGGGGTTTGCTCAAAGCGGGGTTTGAGAGAACCCCCCCTTTTTTCAAAAATTCCCTTTATTTCCATTTTGGACAACATGCAAAAAGTGAGTCCCATCATTAAATAGGGTTCACTCGAAGGGGGCTTCGAGCGAACCCCCCCTTCGTGTGAACCCCCTAAAATCCAATTTTTTCTTCATGCCCAAGCATTTTTGCAATTTTCCTTCCTCAATGGAATTGTAAACCAATTTTGTTGGATCACCCAAATTTGTTATATGAAATAAAAAATACGAGTTAGATTCTTCAAGAAATGAGAATCGAGCCAAGATTTGATGTCATTCATAGATCACATGCACTCCAATTGATAAATGATTGAATATCAAAATAGTGGAATGGATAATGAAATTTGAAAGAGAGAAATTAGAGACAAAGAAAGAAAAATTTGAGAATACTCTCAATACTCTAACCAAGTTATCACCGAACTAGTGAAGGTGAGTGTAGAGTATTATATATATAGAAAAAATAGGGCAGATATATATCATAAAGGTGCATTTACTCCCACTACCCATAAGAGGTGGGAAGTTTTACCTACTTGGTAAATTCTAAAACATATGGCATGAGCTCCTTGTGAAGACAAAAGAGAGGTTATGAGAGGTAGTACATAAATCCAAAAGAGGGTGAGAAACCCAACTACCCCATAACCTACTCAGGTAAGGAAATAATAATGGTTATGAGAGGTGGCACAACAAGCTAAAAGAGGGCGTGTAACTCAACTACCCATGTGTGGGAGAGAGTGACACATGTAGCTGATGTACATGTCCTCATATTAACCACACCTAATAAACCTAAGAAAGCTTAAATAATATTTTTAGGAAAAAATAAACACCCCTAACATAAGAAAAAATAAAAAACAATACTAATACCCCCGCTTAAGTGTAGCTTAGGTGGTTGAAAAGATGGGTCTCGACATATAAAGCCTAATGAGGTACCCATGTACATAGAGATTCCCCCCCAAAAAAGAAGAAGCTCCCCCATAAGAGGAATAGACCCCCTTAAATAAAGAGAGAAAATTAAGGACTAAAAAAGCCCCTCTTGAAGTAGACACCTATCACACCCCTAGAGAATCTCATAAATGAAGGAACTTGATTCCTATGAAGGGTTTGGTGAAGATGTTTGTAGTCTGCTCCGATGTATAACAATACTTAAGATCAATGATACATTCCTAAATAATAGCCTGAATGTAGTGCATATATGAATCTCAATATGTTTCATCCTCTTATGTTGAACTAGATTCCTTGAGTTTTATATGACACTTTGATTATCATAAAATATGACTGTAGGCTTTCAAAACTAAATACCAAACTTAGAGAGAATATTTTGAAGATAAATAGCCTTAGTGGTGGAATTAACTACCCCTCAATACTCGACCTCTATTAATGAAAGAGAAATTGTAGATTGTTTCTTGCTCGATCAACAAACTAGACCAAAACCAAGTGAGAAGCAATACCATAAAGTAGACTTGTGATCTTGAGAATCACCTACCCAATCTAAATTTGTGTGCCACAAATTCAATATCCATGCTACTTACTAAATACCTTAATTATGAGTATCCTAAATATAGTGGAGGAACTACTTAGCTTCTTTCCAATGCAACTCATGTGTCTCATGCACATGAACCAAGAAACCATTCCCACATCATATGAAATATTGGGTCTCATATGAGTCAAATAAATGATACTTCCAATAATTTATCAGTATAAAGTTCCATCAACCAAGGGTGAACAACACTTAGCCTCAAGTTTGACCCCTAATAAAAATGGAGTCGATGCAAGCTTATAGTCATCCATGCAAAATTTGAACATCATATCAAGTGCATACTTGGGTTGGCCAAGGATGATATTATAAGATGATAGCCGTCCCTGAGAAATAATTTTCAAAAGACCCAAGTATGACATTCAAAATCTATCATGTAAAGAAGTTTCCACTACTTTGATGGTGGATGAGTGACTCCCTATGATCAACAAGTCATCAACATAGAGAACCAAAAATGTGAGAGTGTCATCATGTTGTAGAATGTATATGTTCATATCAAAATGATATCAAGATTGAACCCAACTGTAAGAAGGAAGGATTCCATCTTGGCATACCAAGCTTGAGGAACATGTTTAAGGCTATAGAGAGACTTTTGAAGACATCACACAAGTAAAGGATCTTGAATCAATCCCTACAGTTGCTCCATATGGATTTCCTTCTTAAGATCATCATGAAGAAAGGAACTCTTCACATCCATTTGATGAACTTCCTAATGATGGACTATATCTATAACAAGGACAAGTTGGATGGAATTCATTTTGGGAAATGGCATAAAATTATCAAAGTAGTCAATCCTAGGAACTTGGGAGAAACCTTTTGTGACCAAGCGACACTTATTCTTATCAACTTCCCCATCTGTTATAAATTTTATTTGATATATCCACTTGCATCAAACATGTTTTCTTCCCTTAGAAAGAGGGACAATATCCCATGTGTGATTCCTTTCCAAGGAATTAAACTCTTCTTACATAGCAGCATCCCGCTCAAGGATACTCGAAGCTTCTTGAACTATTTGTGGATATGAAGCTAAAGAAATGAAGATATTTGAAGCTTTCTTAAACTATGGCCTATTATTATTGTGTCTAATGGATTACCAACCCAATCACCTATTGAATCTAATATTTTTTGAGCCTAAAGAGGTGTTGAGTTTGGAGATTCTAGAGGAGAATCTTTAATTTTTGAATTATGACTAGGAGAGGAATGTGAATCCCTATCATTGTTGTCGCCATCCAAAGTGGAGGAAGAAGAATCCTCATCAATACTAGGAGGATTTAGATCCTTGAAAGAACTGCAATCATGATGCAATGTCTCTAATGTGATGGTAGATGGATAATTGGTAGGAGAAAAACTGAAAGGGCTCTCCTAAAAAAAACACTCCCCTTGATGAATAACTCATGAGTAGTGGAATGGAGAAGCCTATAACCTTTGAAATTATCTAGGTACCCAACAAATATGCAAGTATTTCTCTATGGATCCATAGCCTTGTGTTTCTCTACTGGAATGTGGGACACACACAGTTAATGGCCTCTACCCAATACTGAGGTGCCAAAGGTTTGGAGTGAATCATATAATTTTCCATCTCCTGAAAGGACTTGTTCTTGCATTCTATGACACCATTATAGTAATGATTGTATGGAATTATGTGCTACATGTTGATTCCTTCTAAAGCATAAAAAATTTCAAATTAATTGTTAACGTATGTTGCAAGAGTTTTTCCAGGTTGGTCTCCTTGTGTTGTGCAGTACAATGCTTGGGTTCGTGGCATGGCTTAATTGCCTCTTATGTATCTTGGATCTTGTATAAATTTGGTGGTTTTATTGGGAATTGATAGCTCAATCTTTTGGTGTAATGGCAACCATCTATTCAATAATTGATATTAGAGGAAAGTTCACAAGTTTGAACCCCTCGCTTGCATTGGGGGGATTGTTGCAATAATTTCATCCTTGCTCTCCTTGTGCTATGCAATGTGATGCTTGGGTTCATGACATGGCTTAACCACCTCCTGTGGATCTTGGATCTTGTATAAATATGGCGGTTGTATTGGCCATTGACAGGTCGATCTTTTGGTGCAAAAGTAGTCACCTATACAACAAAAATATTCACCCCCATTATCTATATGCATAATCTTGATGAATTTCCTATATTGTTTCTCTACAAAAGCTTTGAAATCTTGAAATTCCGCAAAGACCTCTGAATTTTTTTTGAGAAAGTAAACCTAGGTGTATCCAAAAAAGTCATCAATAAATATTAATACATATCTAACCCTACTGAAAGATGATTGTGGAAATGGTCCTACCAAGTCACTATGTACCAAATCCAATAGATGTGTAGCTCTTTGTGCTTTCCCTTTATCATATTCCTCCTCAATATGTTTACCAAGAATGCAATTTTGGAAAACTCTATCAGAAAAGAAAATAGAAGGCAACCTTGAAATCATGTCATTTTGATTGAGCTACTACAAGTAACAATAGTTCAAGTGGCCAAAGCATTGATGTCACAAAAAACTCACCTCATTTGCATGAGTAAGATTGTCGAAGGAGAGTCGAGAACATAGTGAGAAAATTTATATAGTCTTGATTGATGATCTTCTTTTCCCATGGAAATTTTAGACCCATTATGCATTTCAATGATTATCATTATTTGTGAGGTGAACTCAATTATCTTGTTAGAACCAATGTGAGTGATCTTATAGACAGATAGGAGATTAGTTGATAAATATGGAACATAAAGACAATCTTGAAATTTTCCTTATCCTACATCAAAAAACCCTCTCACATGCACTTCAATAAGTGTGTCATCACCCATTAGTATGATAGACATAGAAAATGGCTCTAAAGAGGTGAAATAATCTTCTAAGGAAGCCATGTGGTGTGGAGCATCCAATCCAAAGATCTAATAATTTATTTGTGAAGAAACAACACGTAGGGAATTTCCTTTCCTTTTACTTTTGTGTGTGCCCTTAGAAGACCCTTCTGATGAACTCTATCTGATTAAAGAAGACACCTTGATACTATTCTTTTCTAGAAGATGTAAAAGGTGATCAATTTTTTTTTTTAAACACTTATGTTCATCATGGTCAAGCCTCTTATAGTAATAACACTAACCCTCTCCTTCTTAAGTTTTTTACCTTTTTATCAAGAGGTCTTATTAGCTACATTTGAAGCAATGCGTTTTTCATATTTCTTCTTCTCTCCCTAGTTCTTTTGTTTCTTATCTTGTTTGTGTTGCAGTATGTGATGTGGGTGTACTCCTAAGGGGGAGTGAATAGAGATTTATATGGCAAGAATTTCCTTTACCATTGATGTCAAAGGTGGAGAGAGAGTCATGTGAAAATTTAATGCTTGTGCAGGTTATCGCTTCTGAAAATCATGTATGTTGTCTTTGATGGTTTTTCACATCATGTGTTGTCATCAATGACAAAGGGGGACATTGTTGAGAGTATGGATGTGTTCAATGGTGTTGTCATTAATATTTTCATTGATTTCAAATAGTTCAGGTTGATTGCAAATGGTACCTGTATAGTTGAGATATTGTAGAAGTGCTTAGAGTACATAGAGCTATATTTACGAAGTTGTAGTGTTTTTGCCAAGTGATAAAGATATGTCCGTCGGTGTGTGAACTGGGATAAATGTTTTGGCTCCGTAGTCTTCTAATATTTGGTTTCAGATCTTGTGGATCTAGGAGATGATTCTTTCTTATGGTTTATGTGTTATGACAATTTTTTTTTGATTTGGAGCTTCGGAAGACCTACTCCAAAGCTCCTATGTTTTGTTGGTTGGTCTGGTTGGACTGTTGAAGTGTTTTCTATGAATAAAGTTTGTTGTAATTGTTGCGGATGTATCTAAGGTATTCTCATAGATGGAAAAATTTCTAGTGAAGCGTGCTATTTGATCCACGTTTGATCATCTTGCTGGAGATGTGTGTACTTCAAAGATCATTGGTGTTTTCATTAAGGTTTGGCCAACCTAGTGTATACACGTTACATTAAGTTTTTGCATCAAATTAAGGAAGTGTGTGTTCGATCCAAGATGTTGTTTGGGTCCTAAATTAAATATTGAATTGATCCTCTCTTATTCTTATCCACCACAGGAATGTTGAGTAGCCGACCTAGTTTGAATTTGTAAATGAAATTGAATAGCCGACCTTGGAGAATGTTTCTAGGGTTGAAGATGGTATAAAAGCAAATGAAGTTGTAGTGAATTGATCATCCATCCATCATTTGATCAAGCAAGTAAGTGAAGTGTGTGAACAAGTGCGAAAAGAAAAGTGTGGAAGAGTGAATTGAGGCAACAACACTTTAAGGTGTTAGATTCCTAAAAGCAGTGAGTTGGTGGTGTCTACATCTTTTGATCAAGTCGCGAATGTTTGGAATCTTTGTGGTGGATCTTTATTTATCTCTTTTTCATTTTCTGTAGGCAATAAACCTCTTTTTGGATAGTGAGTCCCTCTTAAGGTAGTGAGCCCTTGTATCTGGGTAGTGAGCCTTTGTATCTGGGTAGTGAGCCCTATGGTAGTGAGCCTTTGTATCTGATATTGCATTACTACTATATTGTGAGTTAATCCTCACTGTGGATTTTCCATCATTGGGTTTTCCACATAAATCTAGTGTCTCTGGTGCTTTCTTTCTATTATTTGTATTTCATGTTCACATTTAATAATAGATTGAAGTTAAAGTGGAATTGATTAAGTTTAGAAGTAAAGTAATTTGATACAACTGATTCACCCCCCTCTCAATTGTCTTGTGCATTTCAACAATTTGTTGGACCCTTTTTATTCTTTTGTGTCCTGAATAATAGCCAAGGCATGTGACTTAGATGGTTTAATTATACTCATTAGAACCAATTTTTCCTACTCCCTATTGAGTTATGTAGTAAACTCATATGAAGAATGGATTTTATTGGTGGAACCTAGGACACATTTTGTAGCATATAATGTAAAAACAAATACAAAATATCTAGGACCAAGCTTAGAAAGAATGCTCAAGATCAGTTTTTAATCATCCTTCTTGATTCCACATTATTCCAATTGCAATTTAATAGCTTTAAATTCTGTGAAGAATTCTCATATGGTGTCAAAATTGGAAGGACTTGAACTTATGAGTTTTTTCTCTAACTAATGACCCCTTAACTCATCATGCTTACCAAAGAGGATTTCCAAAGTGGTCCACACTCCATTTGGTGTAGTGGTAGATTCAATGTGAAAAAGAAGGCCAGGAGAGACTAGCATACACAAAGTACCAAAGGATTCATCGCATTTATTAAACCATTTGATCTTTTCTACAACATCTTAAGGTTTGGTTTCAAGTCCCATTGTAACCTGATGATATCCATGTCTTTTAATATATATTATCATATTATATTTTTATTCAAAATAGTTATATGGTGTTAAAAAAGATGTGTAGATGTATCCATGAATGCAAAAAATTAGATTGTAACTTAGAGGAAATAAAAGTGCAAAAAAGAAGACATGCGAGACACCCCCCTTTCCACTAATCTCAAAAATACCTCCTAGAGATTATAAAGTTGGAACTTTATGAGTAGTGTGATGACAAGGATTTTACTAGATTACAATGCTTTATAGGCCTTCAATGGCCAAAATTAAAATTTTTTATAAAAAAAATTGATAAAAAGTCTAGAAAAAAACCTTGTAATTGAGTATTACTCTTCAATATGTTTCCAATTTGCTTATTCATTTTAAAAAAATGAAGCTCTAAGACAAAATTTTTGGCTTGTTGAAGAAAAAACAAGTACCAGCTTCAACCTATAATATTTGATTGAAAGAGGAAGAACTTTTTATAAAGACCTTCATGGATAGAAATCTCTCATTTTTTAGATTTTTTTCAAGTGTTTGTTTGCAAAAATTGAACACCTAAGGAAAAAGTTATACACTTTTGAAAAAATGATAAATTTTCCTTTCAGGAAGGAATTTTCTCAAGAAAACTTATTACTTCTAACTTAATTTCTGAAAATTTATTGTGAACATGCAACAATTAACAGATACCCAAATATTATTTCAACCTTGCAAACAAAACCCATAAATCATTTTTCATTCAACAAGTGGAAGATGAGTTTCTGATAGAAATTTAACATTCAACCTATAAGAAAATAGTTGACCTGTGATATTCTATCACTTTTTTTACAAAAAATTCTCGTCATCTAAGAAAATGAATAGATACCTAGGATAGATTTCATTGTCGTGAACAAAATCTTGAAAGGATTTTTCTATTTAATGGGTAGAAGATAATAATTTGATGCAGAAATGAAAATGGCTCTAGTAAAAAAATTCAAATTTCAAAACTTGATTTGGTATTGTGTCCTCCAATCTCTGATTTTGGTGAAATAAAAGAATACTGACTTTATCAGACCTTCTAGACACTATAGAAAGGCTGAAAATTCTTCTAATATTATCAAAATGTTGGAATCACCTAGATCTCACATGAACACAAATATGTAAAATAGAGTTCACAGATGCTTATTTTCCTCTTAAATGATTTTGATTCTCTAGATCATTTGAGGATGCAAGTGAAGAGAATACTAGGTTTTTGAGAAAAAAACTAGCTTTGGATTAGTCTCAAATCTCTCAAAAATGTCAAATAACAAAGCTATGCCAAACAAATCCACTCTAATACGATACATTAGATTCTTCAAGAAGCAAGAATTGAGCTAGGATCTGATGTCAGACACAGATCACATGCACTCCAATTGATAAATGATTGAATACCGAAGGAGTGGAATGGAGAAATAAATCTGAAAGAGAAATTGGAGACAAATCAAGAGAAATTTTAGAATA
The DNA here is from genome assembly GCA_007115665.2 of Sequoiadendron giganteum. Lineage (NCBI taxonomy): Eukaryota > Viridiplantae > Streptophyta > Pinopsida > Cupressales > Cupressaceae > Sequoiadendron > Sequoiadendron giganteum. The sequence goes on along the minus strand of CM021108.1, from coordinate 440,928,158 downwards.
CTTTCAATAGTCTAACCGATCTATCATCGAACTAGTGAAGGTAAGAGTAGAGTGTTGTATAAATAAAAAATAGGGCATGTACATCCAAGATGTGCATTAACTCCTACTACCCATAAGAGGTGGGAGGTTTTACCCACTTGGTAAATTATAAAACTTATGGCATAACCTCCTCAAGTGATGACAAAAGAGAGGTTATGTTAAGTGGCACATAAAGCCAAAAGAGGGTGAGAAACCCAAATACCCCATAACCTACTCAAGTAGGGAAAAAATAGTGGTTATGAGAGGTGGCACAACAAGCCAAAAGAGAGAGTGTAACTCAATTACCCATGTGTGGGAGAGAGTGACACATGTATCTAATGTATTTCATCATGTTTCCTCATATTAATCACACCTAATAAACCTAAGAAAGATTAAATAATATGTGTAGAAAGAAAGAAATACCCCGAACATAAGAAAAATAAAAAACCTACACTAACAATATGGAGGTTAGAAGAAATGATTGTCCAATTGATTTATGTTGGGGCATAAATGTGATGCCGAAATTGGGGCCTTTGCTTGGGTTGTCTTACATCAAATGATACTGATAGGTGAAAGACTACAAAATATTTGTTAGGATTAAGGTTTCATCCACCTTGTAAATCCTATGGCATGGTTCCAACATCCTTGGAAAGTGTCCCTAGGTACTTAGTGTGTATTGAAAAACATTTTGTAATATTAATTCCCACCATTTTTTGTAATATATTCATAAGGGGTGATGGGTCCTCTAGGATTGGTAAAGTTGGGATGTGGACATAGATATTTAATATTGTTTTCCTCACATGTAAATGTTTGAATGGGATACTAAAAATTATAAAGGAAATGATAAATGAGTTACTGTTGGGGTTCTCCAAGTGGGTGTTTGGAAAGGAGTAACATGTGTCACTTTGTTTTCCATCATTTATTGCATTTAATGTAATGTTTATCTCTCATGTTTGGGTACCCAATTTGGAGGAAAAGTATTAGAGCCAAAACTGGTGTCTTTTCGTATTTTGAGGAGGTGATCCAAAGGTTGGGGATGTTTGGAATTAAGGTTCATCTTTGGGTGACATTTTTGGTGCATTAGATGCCTTCACAAGCCTATAAAATCAGCCTCTTGGATGTAGAGTTTGAGAGGAACATTTGAATGTAGTTTTGTACTTTGCAAGAACAACGACAGGTGGAGGCATAAGGAGTTTTTTCATAGGTACACAAGTGCTGCCATGTTGGAGGAAAAGAGGAGAATGGAATTGGTTGTATTGTAATCTCATTTAATTGATGATAATGCATACTTGGCCTCTCTTCTTGGTGAGTTTTTGTATACAAGGGTTTCTCCATGTAAATTTCGTGTTATGTGATGATCTTGTGTTGCTTATTTGTGCCTCATTGTTGATATATTATGTTGATGATATTATTTATTCATTTTTTTAATAATTTCACATAAGGTAGTATTTATAAGAATGTTATGTTGGTTGTTTTTGGGTATCATAAAGAAGTTGGATCTAATCATGGTATTTTCATATTAAGGCAACTTAATTTTCAGATTTGCATATAAGTTTCAAATTTTTATGTTGTTGTAGTCCAAGACTTATATCTCATCCATTGAAGTCATATTTGGATAGAGATTGATTTTCTCAACAATTGGTATTGAACCTAATTATTGTATCACAAGTTTGCATAGATGCCCAATGCATGAATACAATTAAGAAACCACAAACGAAATTGTTTTGCAGTGTGAGGTAGCAATGAAGTGTTGGACGATAATCATTCAAAATATTGGATGAGCTAGAGAACTACCTTCATCAATTCTACCTCTCTTCCTGAGTCATCCAAAATTACATAGCAAATCATTATGGGGAGGGTTATATAAATCAACTCCAACAACAATAATTTGGAACATATGGAAGGAAATATATTTTGTCATATTTATGACAAAATCAGTGAATACAAAGTCACTCATCAATAATATTGAGGTAGATATATGAGTTTTAGAATATGAGAGTGTTTAAGAAGAAGAATGAATACAAAGTCACTCATAAATAATATTGAGGTAGATATATGAGTTTTAGAATATGAGAGTGTTTAAGAAGAAGAAATGGCACTTTTCAAGCTAGGATAATAACATCCTTTCCGCTTGGCACCTTTTGAAATTTCTAAATCGGATTCCCAACAATCAAAATAAAGTGCAAGAATGGAGGAAGGCTGAGTGGTAACTACCACCAATCAAACAATTTAAGCTAAATTTTTATGGAGCTTCGCACAGAAACCTGAGGGTTTCTAGTCCTAGCTTCATTATACAAAATGAACTTGGTCATATATGCTAGGAAGGTGTGATCAAATCAGAAGATGGTTCCAACAACAATTCAAAATTTTAAGCTCGAAGGGAAGGTCTCAAACTATGTGTAGAAAAAAATATCAAGCATATGTACATTGAAGGAGACTCTTCAATTGTAGTGAAGGTAGTTATTAATAAAGGAACCCATAATTAGAGACTAGCAATGAAATTAGAACAAAATACTATTGAGTCTCAAAAAGATCAGTGATTTCACAATAAAACATGTTTTGAGAGAGGTCAACCAAGCAAAGAATTACCTCTCAAATTAGGAAATAGATCAAATAATGGAAAGAAAAATATTTGGAAGGATGGAGGATTGGAACAAGCTATGTGAAATTATAAGGAAAAATTGTGTGAAGGCTTCAGAGGATGTTGCCTAATTAAGAATAGTCATAAACAAATTGAGATATAAGAAATACAAATAATATAGGGATGATAAGCCAAATCAAATATAGATCATGAAGAGCAGACAATCTAGAAAATATTTTAGATAGCACATAGAACTTGGAAACAAGACAAAAATAAAGCAATAGAAAAGTAAATTTTCGCACCAAATTGAAGATGCTTAGGAAATCTTGAAGTTATAGAGTTCCAAAAGTTGGAAAGGAAAGTTGCAAGGAATGTCTCCAAAAAATATGGGATGTCACAAGCTATAGTAATAATTACATCTCATAAAAAGTCACTGACACAATGGAAATCAATGATGTGAAGAGATACTCCTACATAGAATACAATGTATAGAGTACTTCATGGGAAGTATAGGATGATTTCATTCTATAGATAAAAAATGGTGGCATTTAAAAAAACAAAGGAAAAAGGTTAAGAAAATAAACTAAAATGAATAGACACTTGTTCATGGGAACTAAAAGGAAATCTACTAAACCTAGACATTCTGGCCAAAAAATATGGCCAAAGGATCCCATAGGGATTATAGATGAATATAAAAGGTAGTAGAGAAAAAGGAAAGCATCATGAAGGCTATAAAATGATGGTCAGAGAAAGAACAAAATCGTATGCAAGATGGTTGATATTCTAACAATACCAAAAATCCCTTTCGATTGTAAGCAAGAAAATATGGAGTAGTTGAAGGAAGTCTTCAAGTTGATATAGGAAGCGGAGGAAGAGGTCATCATAGTGTTCATTGGGGCAAGCCACATGTAGAGAGTGCACATCCACAATGTAAAACTACTAGAAAATTTTATGTATAATGTAGTAAGGATGCCAAGCAACTTTGAATGGGTAGGAAGAGTGGTGGAAAACTTTGTGAGTGCCAAATATTAAGTAGCGGCCATAAATTTTCTATCCACATTGAGAAGAGATCTCAAAAAAATCTTAGTGGGAGATGTCATTTTTATAGAGATTGCATGAAAGAATGAAGAGATGAAGCAAGAAATCACACTAATGAGAGAAGGGATTGCAAGGAATAACATGGAGACATATGCTTTTTATACGTCACACAATGACACTATATTTGTAGCAACAAAATTAGAGAGACTTCAAGAAGTAATTAAGGGGTTGAGAACCCTCTTCTTTATCCTTGCCTTATCTCATGCCATAAATTGTAATTTTGTTTTTCAAGTTTAATAGAAAGGGAGTTGTCCCCATGACAGTGATTTGACTAAAAAAATAACAAATATAAATATATAAAATACAAATTATTATAGATATCTTAAATATCCATCTTAAATTATATTTAAGAGTTATTTTATTTCATTTTAAAACTATTTAATTTTTTTTAGTTTTATTTACATTTTATCGATTTTATTTTTATTTGAAGGGTTCTATTTTTAATAAAAAAAATATATATTAAGAGATTTTTTTCTTATCAATAAATGTGACACATCAAGATCACATCCGTCTATTCCTTCAAAAATTATTTTAATTATGTTTGTCCTCTATATTGAGTATAAGTTTTTGCATCTTCCCCCTTTACAAACAAAATGAGCCAGAGTTTCCTAAAATTGGCTCAAATTTCCACTTTTTTTCACTACAAAGAAAATGGTAACCTACTACCCTACACCTCACTTATCATTATATTATTAATTTATATATTCTATTGTTTTACAAAGATCCATTACCTATCCTCCCTCTTCATCCTCTACATCTCTATTTTCCTCGGTATCCACTAGAGCGAAGGTATAGTCTTTGTTGCAAAGATGGTTGTCATTGCACCAAAAGATTGACCTATTAATGCTTGACACAACCACTAGAGTTAATGAATGTAGTGTATCTCCTAATTTATTTCATTAGATTGATACTTATTATATTATGTTATGCATTTGAGACCTTATAGCTGCTTGTTTCACCATTCTAGATTGGTTTTGAAGATATTTTATCTGATTTTGATGATCGTGACAATATGGACTGATGTTTATGTTATGATGATATATGGAGTTAGTTGTGTGGTTGGATTAATTTGGTTATGTACTTTAGGTGAACATGTGACTTTACTTGTTATGCATCTGATTAGTGATTATTATATGATGTTGTTTATGATGTAATCATTGTTATTTGATGATGCAATTATTGTTTGAGGTATTCGTGAGAGGGATGGGGTAGCACCACTCGTTTTTGAGTGCCTTGCTACGATGTGATTTCCTCTCATGGTGTGTTTATTATTTGATATGTATATATGTTGCTCGACATTTTGTTTGATGCAGATTGTAGGTACGAGGCATCAACTCCACCCGCATTGTCAGGTCTGAACGTGCCTCAAAAACCCAATGGATATGATGTGGAAAAATGGAGATGAAAAAAAGTTCCCCAACCTTTACCATCATTGTCGATGAGGATTAGTACCTGTCTTGTAACCCCATTAGTCTAGTTTGTATTCTTCATTAGTTGCCTTGTTTGGTATCTCGTGTGAATTGGTTAATTTGCGATGTCATGTTGATTTCGTTATTATGTTGTTTAATGTGACTGAAATTATGTGATAGATTAAATAATTAAATGGCCTTGTTTAATCAATTTAATTAAATTAAAATTGATTATAAGGTAATTTAAATAAATTTGGAATTAAAATAATAATTAAATAAATCAATTTGGTGGAAATGAAAGTAAATGGTTTATTATTAAATAATTAAATTAAATTGTTTTGTAAAAAATAGTGTATGAATATATTTAATAATAATTGATAATTTTATTATCATGAGAGTTTAATTATTTAAATGTGAAAAAGTAATAAAATTTTAAATAAACAAAGAAGATAAGATTTTCAAGCAAGATGTAAAAATAAGCTCAAAATGAAAAAAAAGACAGAGTGCGTGCACATGCATGACTCCAAACTGATTTGTGAATTAGAAACTTGTTGTATTTGTTGATTTTTTTGGATTCGTAAAATTTTTCTTGATTTTAAAAGTGCTGGTTTTGGAAAATAGAAGGGTTAATTTTTTAGTTTTTGAAAAAGAAAACTTTGCTCTGCAAAATCATTCGGAAAAAAGAATACAGTTGTTTTTTTTAAAATTGTTTTCGAATGTATTAATTTTTGAAAGTGATCAAGCTTCTGGAGAAGGAATTAGTGACTGTGCAAGAGTGTTCTTCAGCACATCTTCCCCATCATTGAAGCGTAGGACTCCAGGTCGGTTCTGTAAATTTGCATTTCATGAGTTTTCTTTTTCATTAGAAGAAGATGAATTTCCATTTGTCTTAATTTTGTGTTGAAATTAATAGAAATAGGAGTTGTCTGAAAATCCTGCAATGATTATATTGTTTCTTTTTCCCATCGTTTGCCTTTGCTTGAATTGTGATATGCTGGTCAATATGTTTTGGTCCGCTATTTATGTATGTTTGTTGCACTCGACATCTAGGGAATTCGCTTGTATAAGTTATAACCCTGTAAGCTACCATGTGAATGTTATGATGCTAGATTTACTTATGGATTTCTATCCTTTCTTGGCTATTTTGATTCCATCACTGATATATGCTATCATTGTATATATTCGTTTCTTTTGTAATCTGAGACTTGGTTTTGTTGTTTACCTGAAAATTGTTTAACTTTTAGAGGTTCGCCATCATGCCTCTCCTCTCTTTTGTGTTGTTGGTGCTTGGTAGATTGTCTGCCCTATTCCTTGTATGTTGGAAATTGATATAATTCCTTGCAAGTTTTATCTTTCTTTTATATAATTTATTTTTATATCTATTACATTCGAATTTCATGGCTGATATTGGAGATTATTTTTATGACATTTGATGCTGAATATATTTAAGTTCATTTCTATGGCCTATATTTTAGATTTTGTATGTTGATCTGCTAGATTGATCTTATCCTTATCTTTTTTGCCCAAATGTGAGGAAACCTACTATATGCGTATTCTATTTCTCATGCCTTATAGTTGTTCTAAAGTCTCAAAGCAACCGAGTTGGCTACCAAAATTGATCTAACACCTTTAGATGTTCGTATATGTAAGGCTGACAATATCGACTTGGAATTTTATGTCGCTTTCACTTCAACTGTTATATTTGTAAATTTTGGAATTCGATATCCTGTATTGGTTTTTTTTTGTTGTCGGTATCCTAAACTTGGAAGGTGACTTACATTTATTTTTCAAAAGTTTTGGCATTCTGTTTGATGGCATTTGATAGAATACTTTGTGCTTGCTAACACCGGTTTGAAGTGTGCCTCATTTTCATCTTTTCATGTGTGAAGTTTGTTGCATAATTCGAAGTCTTATTCCACGTCGTGTTATATTTAGTAATTGAAATATCCTTGTGCATAAGTTGGATGATTAAGCCTTCGTTGTATGCACTCTTTGTTCTATTTCTTTTTGGAATGCATAGGTGTGGGTTTCAAATTAAAATTAGATTATGCTGAAACTCAATTTTACCTTACCTTGGAGATTTAATAAAATCTATACTTCATGGGTTCGATGTAAATGTATGGTGTTTGGGTTTCGAAATTGTATATATATCTTTAGAACTGGCTGTATTATTGTGATGACTTACTTATAACTTTTCATTTTTTTAGTTGTGGTTTTTATTTAATGTTAAATGTGTATAAATATATATAAGTATCACGATTATAATTAAAAAATGAGTTGTATAAAATGCGTATTTAGATGTTATAAAATTTGGTTATAGGATTACTTTAATTATTTTAAATGAGTTCACAATAAGTGTAAATATAAAATGTAAATGGGGATTTAAATGTTCTTAAAGTTTATTACTTTGAATGTGTTAATAAATTAAAAAGATTGATTTTGTTTTATGGTTCCATGATGTGGGTTCTTCTCTTGGGTTAATTTTGAAATGAGGAGTCTTTGCGTGATGACCTTCTTGTGGTCATTTTGTGGGGACCTGTAGTGTTTGAGTTACCCTTTTAATTGGGAGTTCATGGGTAGTTGAGTTTTGGCTTCTAGAGGCTAAGGGACAGTGGGATGCATAATGGATTTTCATTTTTGGTTCTTGTGAAGCTCTTGATTTGTTCATTCTTGTTTGAGCTCATGTGGGTTGCTACCTTGCACCATGGTTTTGCCTTTTGATGTGGTCCTTGTGCGAGAAGGTTCTTGCCTCGCGTATGTACTTGGTTTGGGATTTTGGTGCTTTGTGCGATTGGGTACACCCTAGCTATTTATGGATTGTTTTGTTGTTAGTAGGGAGAGTGGCTTCCCATGGGGGCTAGAACCCTAAGTGGTATCCAAGGTAACTCGTGTGGAAGTTGAGTTAATTAAGTGATAACCTAATAAATAGTTAGGGGTGGGTAGTAATCAAACTAATAAAAGATAATGGATGCGTCTCTCATGGCTCAAACACTCATTTAGGCTTGAGATGAGACAAGAAGGCCCGGAATGGCAATCAACTACCTTGTCTTCATGAAAGGTAAGTTGATTTTGCATGGGTAAGAATGGGGGTCGAGGATCGGTTGAGGTCACCAGGATAACCCAGGACAGGGGTCGGTACATAGGAAGATCCACATTGGGTAACCCATATCGAGTCATGCGATGACACTCTCCCCTTTAGCAACCTTGTATGTTTGTTGATTCCCCTTGTTGTTCTTGTACCTTTGGAAGCGGATGGTTCTTATGGTTGTTACTTTTTCTATGGAGTCTTGTTAGCCATTGTTCACTCAATTGTTTTACATTGTGGGTCCTTCTTGTCATCTCCTAGCATAGGAGGTGGGCCTTAGGGCCCACATGGTCGGGTGGAACATGTTATGCACTCCATTGGGTTCCCAGTCAAAGTTTTTGATGCATGGAGTTGTATCGGTTGCAGTGGTTCCTAAGCTTTCTAGAGTTGGAGAGAGTTTTGGTGCTATGTACTATATTCTTTTATGATGTATTTCATTATGTAATTGTGGAATCCTTCCCGTTGTTATAAGGGAAGTTTTATGTAACTTGTATTGTCTACCCCATGTATGGGAATGATGTTTGTAATCTTTAGTTCACGCTTAATGCACTTATGTGGTGTTGTATCTGTGGAAATATTTATAATTATTTAACCTTTGGAACAATGTGTATTTATATAACAAATGTAATGGATGTATCCTTTGATATTATCATGTGATCACAAGTGGATGTTTATGCATTCTTATGGATGTAAGCACGTTGTTTATTTCTTCTATAGAAAATGTTTTTAAATGAATACATGTGTTTAGTTATTCATCATTATGGGATTTGTGTTAGGCTAGAAACTTTCATTATGTAATGCAGTCATGTTACCCTAGAGGACTAGGTTTGATGTTGTGTATGTATAGTTTCATTATTAGTGTTGTGTGTTAACTTACATTTTACATTAGTTTACTTTAAAAAAAAAATTGTGATTTAGTTGTTAGTTGTTGTGTTGTCCTTTGGGGTGTGCATGGCGGGCATTATAATGAATCCATGAGATGTGGTTAAGCCACATGTCACAAACTCGATCATTGCATTGCACAATACAAGGATACCAAGGAAGCACACCTTGCAACAATTCCCCCCAACACAAGCGAGGGGTTTGAACCTGTGACCTAAGCTTTGATACTGATTGTTGCAAAGACTGTTGTCGTTGCACCAAAAGATCGACCTATTAATGCCTAATACATATGCGCTAGAGTTAATGAATCCACGGGACGTCGTTAAGTCATGTCATGAACTTGAGCATTGTGCTACACAACACAAGGAGACCAAGGTTATACACCTTGCAATAGTCTTTGTCTCCTTCTACAACCCCTTCCACACAACCTTTAAGGAAATCGATCCCCAACTTTTCTTGGTTTCTCCTCCTAATGATGTACATCCCAAAGCCCTAGATGATGAACAGAACGAGTGAGATTCTTTGCCTTACCCCAATTTATGACCACACTATATCGTCTGGCACCAACCACCTTCTCAAGTTTGTGTGTTGCAGAGAATTTTTAGCCCATTGCACCAATGAGACTAGACCAGTCAAAACATCATGTTTTCATTGTCCCTTCCTCTTCCCTTGCATCAAGAAAAATAACCAAAAATATTGAAGAAATATCTGTGTTGACATGATATTTACCATTCCCTTCCATATAATCATCCCCAACACCATTTGCAGAGCATGGATGACAATTCTAGCTTTGGTTTTAAACACCTCCATCATCCTCTAAAAAATATTGCCATAAAAGTTCATTTGCCACTTTTTCACCAGCATGCAAATTGTTGTCAACTTCATTACACAAATGTCTCTATCTATTGGTGATTTGTAAAGGTCAGCGGTCATTATGATATTGTCTACCTTCATCCTTCCCCTCATGTCACTTACTCTGCCATCATTCATCCAAATCCTTGTGGTTCGATTTCACTGCATGTGTTGTCCTTGTTATTTTCCACCTTCCTACAAAATTTGTGCCAAGCATTTAATGAATCAAACTCACCCTCCTTTGTATTTATTTTGATTGCCACCTTTGCAATGTCATCTTCCACCTCATTCCCCTATCTAAAAACATGTGACAGTGTAATATTTGGAAATCTTCAATTCCTCTCTTATTTGGTACTCCAGCTTATTGAGTTTTCAATTTGGCATTTTAACAATTTGAATTATGTTTATTGCTATTTGCGAGTCTCCTTCCAAATGCACTCTATAATTTTTAAATTTGTTCGCCTTCTGTATGCTAGGAATGCAACTTGGAAGTTGGCTTCATTGTCTATTTCTTTTCTCAAACCCTTCCATGCGATTATAAGATTTTACCTTCATGGTTCCTTATTACGCGTCCACATCCAACCATTCCTGGATTCCCTTTTGTCGCCCTTTCAAAGTTTATATTAATCCATCCCTTGTCTAGAGGTGTCCAAATTACGTCCTTTCGTACAACACTTGATGGATGAACCTAAGAGGCCCCATAAATGGGGGATATTAAGAGATATTTAATTTCTTTTTAAAAATATATTTTTATAATATGTGGACTTGTGAATAATTTTTACTAATACTAAATATATTTTTATTTACATATATTTTATTTATTTTATAATTATTTAAAATTTGTTTTTCTAGCTTTACTTTTATTATATTTTTATTTATCTAATAAAAAACTAAAACAAAATTTTGATTTTTTTTAAATTTTTAAATTATTTAAAAGTCATTTTATTTTATTTGTGCTGGTTATATTTTAATTTTTTATGTGTATTATATAATACTTCTTAATATAATTAAATAAATTAATATAATAATTAAAATATATGTATATAACATTATTATAATAAAATATAAATATAATATAAAATAAAATAAAATATATTCATATTTGTAAATTAAATAATTTGAATAAATAAACTAATAAATAAATATATTTTACAATCAATTTATAAAAATTTACAAGACAATTTAATAAAACAAAAATAATGCATTTTGCAGTCAAATTGAATAACTTCATAATTAAATTATATAAATATGTTTTAAATCAACGTGACCATGTGGGAACCCGTCCTGCAGAGTAAGATGGACACTTCGGAAAATTCCCATTCTTCCACCTAGCAAAAAGTCAATCCTTACTTTTAATTGATATTTGTACAAATAGTTTATATGTATTGAACAAATATTGCATCATGGCAGCACCAATGTTTTTAAGTTTTAATATGTTGGGATTGCTATTTTCTATAGAGACAAGTAAAAAATAATACTTTAAATTGGTATACAAATAACATCATTTAATTATTTTATTGCACTCATTTTTATTTAATACTTATTTAGATATATATTCAATCTTACTGTCAGAATAGAGATATTTTTACACCCTTCATTTATCTATTCATTTGTGGAAGGTTGGCAATAGATTCAGGGAGGTTATTTAAACCATCACACTCATATATGTTCAAGTGCTGTAGCTGTTGAAGGTTGCCAATGGAATCAGGGAGGTTATTTAAACATTCACACAAATTTATGTTCAAGTGCTGCAGCTATTGAAGGTTGCCAATGGAATCAGGGAGGTTATTTAAACCTGTACACCATTTTATGTTCAAGTGCTGCAGCTGTTGAAGGTTGCCAATGGAATCAGGGAGGTTATTTAAACCTCTACACCAATATATGTACAAGTGCTGCAGTTGTTGAAGGTTGCCAATGGAATTAGGGAGGTTATTTAAACCATCACACCCACCTATGTTCAAGTGCTGCAGCTGTTGAAGATTGCCAATGGAATTAGGGAGGTTATTTAAACCATCACACCAACCTATGTTCAAGTGCTGTAGCTGTTGAAGGTTGCCAATGGAATCGGGGAGGTTATATAAATATTCACACTTATTTATGCTCAAGTGCTGCAGCTGTACGGAGAAGATGAAAAGGTCGTCAATGCCATCGCAGGATTCTAGTTGCATAATCTTCAATTGCCAAATATTATTGGAGTGACGTGGCTTCTTTATTGCTCTATTAATCTCAAAGTGACAATTTTGCAGTTTTAACCATACCAAACTTTCTGGTGTCGTGTCTGCAATGGTCATATTCTGTAAATGAAGATAGCGAAGACCAGACATGGTCAGATTCTGCAAATGATGATAGCGTCCATTAAGTCGAAGGCGAGAGAAATTGATGTTGCTGGATATGGTGCTTAAACGGGTAGCCTCCCATAGTCGGATACACCCTTTTTCTTTTTCAGCAATACTGTGCCCCATATCTCGCAAATGATCATGCATATCAAATCTACCTTCATCATCAATCTTTATCAATGACTTCATCGAAAGATTAGATACAGCAGAGTTTGCCATCTTGTACAAGGATTTCCAGAAGATGATGGGAAATGATTTCTCTTCTCCAATAAAGAAGCAAGCAATGTCCAGGAATATTTCCTTCTCCTCATCATTAAGAGCACCATAACTGATGTAAAGCCTTTCCTCAATTTCTGGGAAGCAGATAATGTTGCCAAGAGCTTCCATCCAGCAATCTCTGTCATTTTGCTTATCATACAGGAAGGATCCAATCACTTCCAACGAAAGAGGATGCCCCTTACAAGCTTCCACTATTCTTTTGGACAGATCTTCATAATTTGGACTTGGAGATGCTTTCAGAAAAGTGTGCCAACTAAATAATTGGAGACCTTCATTTATCTCCAATCCACCCATCTCGTGGATGCATCCAGATGAGACTCCAGCAACATTGAGAATGTGTTTGTCTCTGGAAGTAATAATAACTCTGCTCCCTGAGGCCAGCCAGTCCCCAACCAGAACATTCAATTGTCTAACAGCATCCACATCATCCAAAATTAGCAGAACATGTTTTCCCGCTAAACGATCTCTGAACAAAGCCATGCCCTTATCAACATTGTCCACTTGCCCATCATATTTGGTTAAATCCTTAAGAATTTGCTTCTGCAAATTTGTAAGGCCTGTGGCATCTGCAGCAGTGGAGCGGACATTAGATAGAAACGAAGCAGCATCAAAATCAGTATGAACTTGATTATAGACGGCCTTGGCAACTGTGGTCTTGCCAATACCACCAATGCCCCATATTCCAACTTTCACCACCTCGTCCATTGAATTGAGATTTAATTTGTGAATGAGATCATCCTTCACACTGTCCATTCCCACTGGATGCTTGGCAACTTGGAACGGCACTCTGTCCAATGTCTTAATTAGGTCATTCACCACCGTCTTCACTAGCCGAGCTTCAAAGCTGCAATGGCCACAAAAGTAACACTTATTATCCTCCTACTTCTCTGTAGAGAATTGCAAGAGAACTAGTAAAATAAAATATTTCCATGGGAAAATTTGGAAAATAGAATATTCTTCTTTTTGAAATATTATTTAGGTCTATAAAACAGGTTAGTATTTTATCTTTTAATCAATTTATAAAAATATGAATAATATTAAAGTAAAGAGTTGATAATCTAATAGTAGACTGTTTTCAAAATAAGAGCTTATTAATTTGAAATTAAATTAGAGGAAAAAATAATTATTAAAAATTTATTAAATAAAAATATAGTTGATCTTTAATAGTTTAATAATAAACAGTTAATTATTTATTTATTTTTGTGAGTTTTCTTTTATTATTTTTAATTTTTACTTTCCAAAATAATTTAAAATGATCATTAAAAGAATTAATTAAACTAAAAATTATAAAATAGAAATAAATGAATAAGATTAAATTATTATTCTTAACATGTTAATATGTAAATTTTAAAATTAAATAATAATATTTGAAATATTGGTAAGAGTTGAGAGGAGTTATGGATGTTGCTTAATTATTATTATTTAGCAATCAAATAATTAATGAAAAAAATATAAAAAGAAATGGAAATAAAATTTTAAAATTAGATTATGATTTTATAGGAAAAAAATTAGCTAAGATTTCATCAATTTAAATTATGAAAAAACTTTAAAATTAAACAAATTATTTTGTGATAATTTAAAAAAAATTAAACGAAGTAAACTTTTTTATGAAGTCAATATAAAAAAATTGCATACAAATAAATTTTTCTAGTTTAGATAAGAAATTTTAAACAAGAGATATATTATATTAGACTTTTTTATGAGTTGTAGATTTAAATTGTATTTAGAATTGACCTGTGATTTATGAAATGATATAGCAATAGATATATAATTATACATTGTTTAAGGTTAAATACTAATCAAATTGGATCTATTTGGTGATTCATGAGCTCCCTATAGTCTATAGATGGGTACCCATACTTTTTCTTTTTCACTTTGCCTCTTGTTTATGCCTTGTTTTTGGTGCCTTCACATTTCCTACATTTATTTCCCCCACTTGGACATATTCCTTCTTATGTAAATTGTTTTCTCTTATGCTTGTTTATTTTTCACTTATAAATTATTGTACCCTTGCATGCCTTATTTATTCTTATATTTTCTCATGTCTACCACATAAGTTTCTCATTCTCTTATAACTTCCTACTCTTATATGCATCCTTATGCTTGTCCTTACCGTGATATTTTCTTATTCTCTTATTGCTTGATACTCTTATATACATGGTATGTTGTTATTTCCTTGTATATAAAGGCATTCAATACACATTCATTTAGTATCCAAAAAATTATTAATTTCCATCCACATTTATGAGGATGATCATTTAAGGAATACTTCAATTAGAATGCTAAAAGGAATCTAATTAGGCATCACATCTTTCTAAAGCATCTACATGACTAAAATGTTGTCCTCAGTAAATTCCATGACTATAAAGTTAATTTTATCAAAGAGGTCAACCTAGGAGAACATGAACATTATGATCCAATGATTTGCACAAGGTACTTTTAAATATGTTGTTTGCCCTTCATAATTAGACGGGAACAATATTTGAGACAAGTCAAAAAATAGAAGTTGGAAATTTACCATATCAAATACACCACCCATAAGATAGATTTGTACCATAGAAATGACCTATATTTGCAAATTCAAATCCCTTTAGAACTAATAGACTATTATGATTTCAAGGATGAGTATAGACAAAGAGGAAATATATTCAATCCTACGATGAGTGTAATTGAATGTCATATTAGAGTAATCTTCCATTTTTTTTCTCGAGTTAAGTGTCTTATCCTTTGCAATTACTTCTCTAGATTAGCATTTAATAAATTTATAAATGATCTATTACTACAATTGAATATTAAACTAATCTAGGTTATTTTCCTTTACAATAAAGCAATTGAAAAAATAATCCTCTTATGGATGTTGATATGAGGGGTACATCAATTTGTTATCTTATTTGGTAGTGGCATAAGAAACTACCCTAGCCTTTAATTAACTTATTACAACAACAAAAATACTAGATGAAGTTGCAAACAAGCCACCTACTCTTCAAAGATGACTTTTTTTAAGGTTTATACAATATATGCAATGTAAATACTTATGCAATTTAAATTTAAATTATTAAATTATCAAATTCTAAAATAATTGACAGGACAATGGGTTTGGTATAGTCATTGTCAATTTATTGATTATTTGTAAGTTTCAAATCCCATTTAGATATTTTAATTTCCATTCCAAAAATACTAAGTCACTCCTTTTAACTATATTTTCTTATGGCTTTATTTTTGTTAAACATACTCTTCTAACATCTATAGACATAACACAATCATAGAAATTTCAAAAAGGGGGGGTTTAACTCCTACCATCTTGGGAAATTGAATTAATTAGTATTATCAAAGCAAGGGATAAGGTTATGAGCAAAAAATTCCAAATATTAATATCTATTTTCTAGATTTTATCATTTTAATTTATTTAATAATATTGAATTAGAGAGATAAAATTAAAATGGAGCATTGACCTATTTCCATGGTGACTTGTTATTATAAACCACCCGCGTGACTAAATGTGATGTTCAAGACCCTTAATTTTGAAGAGCTTGTATAACATTTTTTGGGAGGATGGAGTTGCACCACTCCTCTTAAGTAAAAAATCTAAGAGTAGCCTAACAAAGGTCAATGGTGAAAACTTACAAGGGTGCAAAAAGCCAACAACAAAATAACACATCCCCAATTAGGATAAAACCAAATAGAGATATTGTAAACTATTAGAATAGTTATTTCATACCTACAAATGACTTGTGATAATACCAAAGAGGCACCACTATGGGGAATGTGGATAGGGACACATCCCTTATGTAAAGATAAACATATATATACCACACAAAGATATGTAATAGAGGGGGATATAATAACATAGCATGCATATAGAGAGATGAGTCAGATATGGTGTGAAAGTAAAAGGGAGAGGGAGATCATTATATGAGAGGCAAAGTATGTTCTAAAGGACAAATATAAAGTGTTTGTAAATATATTATGATATGATGAATGTATAAGAAGTATATGGATTTTATGTGTATGAATGGTGCATGCTCATAAATGTTTGGTCTTCTTTCTTATCCATCACACTTAGGTAAACTATAACATAATATAGAAATAACACAAATATTTAGTATGTGCTTTCTCATCAACAACAACTAATTTAATTGAGAAACCTCCTTTGTAGTTACAATTGAAGCCATATAAGTTATTACAAATGAAAATTACTTAAATTTAAAGTTCTTGGAATAAACAACTATCTTTTTACGTATATAGCATTTTTGCAATCACTTCCTATACATTCTTTAAAAATATATGCACTGAGTCACCCTAACCATGACCACATATTAGATTGTCATTTTCTTCTAGAAAACCCCAATCAAAAATACATACTGTGTTTCATGAACTAAAATTTTTAATTTATTCTTAAAAAATTTACAATACTGAGTAAATTTTGATTCATGTTTTTCAAATGAATGTTTTGTGTGAACAATATTTGATGAATGGTCTAAAGTGAATAAATTTTTTTTTTGAACTTGAGGTAACTCAATCATAAGCGTTTGGTGTGAACAATATTTGATGAATGGTTTAAAGTGAAAAATATTTAGTTGAACTCAAGGCAACTCAAACATAAGCTTTTGATTCATTCGACTATTAGTTCAAAGATAATGTAGTTTTTTTTTCACAATAATGTCAATTAAAATTAAAATTAAAATCAAAGATCTAGAATTAAGTACCAATAGAGAGCCACGATGAAGTAAATGACCTATTGGCCAATGTATTCTCAAGTTCAAAAGTAGTCATTTTTTCCTCTAGATTCAATGCATCAAGACATTGTTTCTAATTGGTACAAGCTTTATTCAAAATTAATCTATGACACTTTGTTATTTTAATTGGAAAAAAAAGTGCATACACGTTGTACTTATTTATTTTTTATAGAACTAATATTGCAATAAAACTATAGTCATTTTAAAATAAAATCTAAGTTTACTTTTTTCTAATTGCCTAGTTTCTCCCAAAAAAATAAATTACACACCATTAGGAATTTTTCATACAAAATGTACATGGTCTTATTGGATTTGCTAGAGTTTATAAGGCCTAAAAGAAAATATTATACTTTTCATCAAACATTATCTTAAAATACATATGTTTCTAATTATTTGAAAGTATCAACATTTGCCACTAATTCATTCTTGAAAAAATTCTCCATGCCTCATCCTATTGATTACTAGATTTTTTTGTTAATAGGTAAATAAGTTTTAATGAGAATTCTCTTACAATGAAATGTCAGGGGGACACCAACAGGGTCAAGAAAAGTAAATCAGTACTAAAAGAATGATCAATAAATAAATTAATAATTTTTTTTACATAGATCCTTCAAATTATATCTTCCAAATGACTACTTTATCATAAAATTTTCATATTAACAAACTTTTAGAATTTTTATTATAAAAGAATGCATAGAACTTTATGGTTTTCATCACAATTTAAAGGAGTTAAAAAATCACATACTCTTTGTTAAATATTATCTTATAATGCATATATCTTATTTTTAAAGACTCGTCACTATTCAATATTTTTAAAGACAAAATATTGCTGACTCAAAAGATTTGAAACAATCCATAAAATCAATATTAATTTCTATGATCTTGGGTTTTGTATAACTCTCTTCCAACTCGATGGAGTTTCTATGATTTTTAGGGCTTTTTGCATTCATATTTGCCAAATATTTCCATAATCATAAACCCTTTCTTTTAATTTCCCTAAGGCTTGGGTCTCTATGTTATGTTTCATTGTTGACCGGTCCATTCCGTTGGTATCTTTTATGTTGTCCTTTCATAACGTTTAAACTCATACACAGTTTAATCCAAAAGATTTATGCATTATCTTCATGGACTGTGGAAAACTCATACCAACTACAACTGAGCCCTTCTTATTTGTTATTGGCTTAAGGCTTTGTGTTATTGACCCCATTCCCTAGTGAACTTTTAAACATTTTTTACGCATGTGATTAATTGATGACTTAAGTTGTGTTCCTATCACACCTACTTGGTGGTCCCACTTTTGTCCTGGTTGGTGTTGTGTGGCCTATTTCTATTAATCCTACACCCTTTTCTTGCCCCACAAGCTCCAAGTTCTACCACTAGGGTGAGCTTGCGGGGATGCAAGGAGGTGACATGTGTTCACCTTTTTTGGAGTTTTAAGCCCCCAACCAATTCTCATTGGTTCTTATTGAATGGTCCCATGGGGGGCTTGGGATCTTATTTTCACAGAAGCGGGAGGTCTTATGGAAAAAAAAAATCTACTACAGGATTAATTGGAATATTTTCCAACCCAACTGGTGAGATTGGGGTAGGGCTAGAAATTGCCCACCTGCTTAAGATTACTTTCCTGCCACTTGTCACACATCTATAAATTTAGATTCCCGCTAGGGAAAATTTGGAGGGAAATGATGTTTATTTATTAATTTTTTATTCACAACATTCCATCCTAGCTTCATGGGACCACCAGCCCATGAATTTTTTATTCACAACTAAATTCATGGGACCACCAACTTCAAAATATTCCAAAAAAAATTATGTTGATCCTGGTCCGGATTTTTAGGAAGCCCCCCTCCATAGGACCGTGCCCTTACTGACCAATCAGCTCCAATCAACCGCTTCCCGCAACATTCTCCTCCCCACAAGCTCACATAGTATGAGAAAGTGATAGATGGCCTTTCTTGATTCGCCCGACCATTTCTAAACATTAAATTGGCACGTAGTCAACAAAAGTCAAACTTTTCAATGTTGCGAGAGTTGTAGATTCAAGCCACGCCTTCTCAAGATCAACAATTAGAATTCAAAGTCACAGACTCTTGTGTAAACACTATTTTCAAGCATGTGAGAAATAATGGCAAGAATTAATGCTCACTTGCCAAATTCAAAGGTTTTTCCTCCATTACAAATCCATGATTTTTTACCATTTAAAATCACAAAAGAAATCTAGATCATAAAAAGTCAATATTTTCAAGTTTTCAAAAATCTTTGAGATGAATTAGGGTTTTTGTGTTGATACCAAGTAAGTATTCAATTTTCCCTAATTCTATAAAATTCTCTACAAATTACATGCATCCTTACTTGCCAATAGGGTTTTTGGTGTGCATAATATTATTTTAAAACCCTAGAATCTGCTCTAGCTACCCTTATTTGGTTCATCTCCCTCCTGTAAAACATGAGTCAATCAAGTGGTCCACCCTCAAAGTCCAAGAGACCATTAGATGAAGGCTTGATTGTTCAATTCCTTGGGTCTTCTAGAGGGGTTAAACTCTCATGGGGAATGGGCATATTGTCCAAGCATTTAAAGGATCATGCTTTAGAATGTAGAAATAATACAATTTCAATAAATGGTTGAGCTTTATTTGAACACCGGTATACCTGAAGATTGTCTAAGAAACCAATCTCTCATGTTTGGGATTTTGAACTAGGAAAATCAATTATCCCAAATGTGTTTATCAATGTAGTATTCATTAGAATTCTAGTAGAGAATTACAATGAAAATACTAGGAAAATAATTTTGCAAATGGAGGTGAATTGGTTAGGGTTGATAGAGATTTAATTGTTGAGGTCTTCAATTTAAATCATGTTGTCAACAAGCCAATAGACTTCAAAATGCTTGCCAAGAAGTACCAGCAAGATAAGGTCAGCTATAGAATAAACTGGTTGCCTAAACACAGGGTCAAAGATATAGATAGGAGGCCTTTGAGGTTTTCCCCCTCAGAAGTTGAGCCTTTCAGTGAGGATCTATTTAAATATTATTTTATCAGAACTTATCATACTCTGTTCTAGGTATTGGGCATGGATATAAAGGCCCAAATCCCTATTCCAATGATGATGATTTCCACTAATATACAAAACATTGATGTCAATAGGGAATTTGATTTTGCCACTTACATTGCAGAAGAGATGCAAAAGCAGTTAGTGGCAATTAAAATAAGTGGCAAGGCGGTGGTTTTTCAAATGGAATTCTTTACTATGTCATATGTTTTTATATGTTGGTAGGAAGGCCTGGGATAAGGCCTTACAAATCAAAATGCTTGATAGTAAGAATATCACTCTTCTAGTGCAATGTTGGACCTATATATAGGATATGCATTGCCAAAATGCCAACTATGTATTCTTTGAAGAATTCTTCATCAAGCCAATTCTAAGGTTCTTGGTTGTTGAACAAAGGTTACCAAAGGAAATCATTAACCTCCTTCTAGGCCAAATGATAATGCACTAGAATTGGGCATTTCACACAATTGTGTAGATTGGTTTTTGCATAAAATTCCACTATGTTGAGATTATATGGGTCTTCAATTAAACCTAATATCCTACCAATATTTTTTACCTACAAGACTAGCATATATGAGGATTATTTGGCAGTTGAATGAAACTCATAAGTTTTATTTCAGAAAATATAAGAAGGGCTCATTCTTCCCAACCTACTTGGTATTTTTCAGACTCCATATGTACAAACAAGGAAGGATTGGAGCTATTATATCCAATTATGCAGTCATATAGAATGAGATTTGATGTTAAGAGATATTATGACCCAGAGAGTTTTATTGGTCCTCTTAGACTCAATGCAACATTGGGAAATTTATATCATAAGGTAATGTTTGAAGAGGATGTTATTAGGAATTGCCTAGATGAAGAAGAAATAACGAGAATAAGTAATTGGGCAATCATTTGGAAATGTGAGCAACAAAGAACCATGGAAAACCCAAACTATCCTAGTGCCTTTCCTGAGATAACAGATCTTATGGTTAGGATTAATGTTATGTTAAATAATATTGATTCTTTGGCCTAAAAATCACCTTAGAGGAAGATTGAGGAGATGCCTCAAGATAGTGAAGACCCTCAAGAGGTTGCAAATGTTTATCAGAAAGCATGAGGTAGACAAGTGCCACAAAGGTCACAAGTGCAACACATATAGGAGCAACTTGCTCAGCTAATTACATCCTCAACTAAGCAACTAGGCAAGAAAAGAAGAATTGAACAATCACAACTTTTGGACTATTCCTTAGAGTGTGAGAAGGAACAAAATTTGAGAATGTTGTAGAAAATGTGGCTGGTGAGGAAGAGATAGATCACATTTTGCTTGCACCTCCAAGAGTAGAAAATTAGGGTATTCCTCAATGCAAATTAGTTGTTAACATTGGAGGTGGTATTCAACAAGAAAATGATATCAGGGCCTTAGCATGCACACAATTTATCAATGATGATGTATTTGTGAAATCAAAAGAATTCGGGGACTTCATGTTGAGATTAAAGAGAGAGGAATTCCAAGAAAAATTAAACAAAGCAAGGAATATGATGACCCCTCTCAGGTGGAAGAAAAACATGATATTTTTAAGGAAGTCGATTTTAGGGTTAACAATGCAAGTCTTAAGGAGGATAGGAAGATCCTATTATTTCTAGAATGAAATATAGCTTCTGCTCTAGCCTAAGATACAATAAGAATTCATGGTGATGAGGCCTTTGCAACTGAAGAGTGCAAGCAAATAAGACTTATTATAATTATAGCTTTAATGTCAATTATGAAACTTTGGCAATATGGGCTCTGGCACCATCAACTGATAAGCCAATTGTGGCTAGAAAAATTGGGGAATTAACTAGGAGTCTTAACATTAAAAGAGCATCAGATACTTCCCTAGTTCAAGTTGCATCAATTGCAGTCAATACAACACTATTTAGTGAGGCTTTCACTAAGATATTGCAAGCAAATTATGATAAGTTGCAAGCAAACTATCAAAAATTGTTGAATGAATATAATAAGGCGTAGTGTTTGCATCCTTCTCCCCATGGAGAATCTACACAAGTGGTGACAACTCCTATAAGTTCAATGGACTTATCTGCACAAGGAAAAGAATATTACTCTTTGGAGATAAAGGAATTAATAGAGCAACTAAAGCAGACCAAAGAAGTTGGAAGAGTTGCTAAGGAGGAAGCAAAGGTCACCATTGATATTATTGATGATCTCTTGGGACACAAATTATCTAATGTTTTACACAAATTAGAAGGTGCCTGGGTGGGATATAACAATTTGGAAAGTGCTCATAAAAAGCATATGCAACAACAAACAAGCCTCCAAAGTTTACTAAGCATCTAGATCCCAAGGGTCACCTCGATTGTAGAGATGGTCAAGTTAAGCAAGTTTGATAATGATACCCCCAGAGAAATTATACAAGTAAATGAGGCTATTCGCCTACTAGGGGAGATATCAACATTCCAAACTAGACTAGATTTGCAACTTAGAAATAATTTGAAAATGTTTGAAGCATTGGAACAGGGAGGCATGCCAAAGATTCTAGATAATAACAGAAAAATCAAATTTCTAAATATTTGGAGAAGTGAATTTGGCAGTATATTTCTAAAATTTCCTCCAATATCAATGCAAGTGATAACCTGATTTGTCTTTGTTGAATAGTTTTATAGATGATCTAATCAAGCTTGAATTTAGTTTTGATTCATTCATAAAGGAGACAAGGGTTATTGTGGGTGAAAAATACATCTATAATAATAAGGTTCAGAAGGTGACAAAATTCCAATGGCCATCAGAGGACATGTACAATTCTTGGTTGGAAAGATATAATGAATAAATTGTCATGTCACCATTATCAACAACTTTAGCTCTTTCAATTATTTATAAATTTTTAAATGGGTGTTGAGTTGTCTTCTTTTTCTGCATCAACTACTCAAATGGTTTCAACCATCTTTTCCTTCAGTTCCTTTTGATTCCTAGTTTCTGGCGTAACTTCCAAGTGTCTTCAATGATTTCCTAAATTGGTTTGGGTTGGTTGTTTCTTTCTGATGGGTTTTATTCCCGTTTTGTTTCTTATTGATGTTGTAGTCGCAAGTTCTTGATGAGTCACCAAGTATCACGTGACCAAGCCTGCGAGCTTGCATGCTCTCATCATGCTATATTATGGAGCTTTCTTTTCATTTGAAAGTGATGGAAAATGTAATGGAAAGGGGATTTTTGTAGATGGGCAGTGTTTTATCATAAAAAAAAAAAAAAATAGTGTTGTAATAGGAAAATTTCTCTCTAAATGACAATATACTCCTCAAATTGAATGGATATGAAGATAAGTTCTGTTATAATTGTCTCTAATGTATGGCACAGTATAGCACAATACTCATAATTGAATTTATTGATTGCAAAGTTTTACAATTGTATGTTTCTTTGAGAGCTTCTATTCAAGTGATATATTAAATTGATGTTAGAGATATATTGAGGGTATTGTGGTTGTGTAGGGATTTGTAAGTATAATTATAATCTAATCCTTTAATCGGATGCTTGATTACAAGTAAATGAAAGCTT
This sequence comes from Sequoiadendron giganteum, assembly GCA_007115665.2. NCBI lineage: Eukaryota > Viridiplantae > Streptophyta > Pinopsida > Cupressales > Cupressaceae > Sequoiadendron > Sequoiadendron giganteum. The sequence continues at coordinate 440,904,302 of CM021108.1, read as the reverse complement.
ATAATCTTTTAACAATGTGTTAGGCTGTTATTTCAAAAACTACTGCAAGGTTATTGACTATGTTTCCCAAATTAAGGTACCAATCATCTATATCAACACTTGTCTCATCTTTTGACAAATTTCTAAATGGAAAATATTACTTTGGCTTCTTAAATATTTTAATTATTTGTGTCCTCATTGGTTATGTAGAAGCAACATGGGAATGCAGCTAATTGTTGTGTTAATTCTTAGATTTCGATTTTTATATATGAGAATTAATCTGCTAACATCAGTATCTAAGTCCAAATTTCTAGTTACATTTTAATATTGATATAGGTCTACCCGCCTAGAGTTGTAGAGCCTAAAGTGCAGAAGGATTTCACATCCTTATTCATTGGCCAACCCCTTGCGACCTTTAAGCAATATAATTAGCTATTCTAAAGAGGATTTCTAGTGACCAGTTGGAAAAAATATCTTCTACTCCAATTGAAGATCAAGAACCAACACAAATCCAAATCTAATCCCAAACATCCTTCATGTTTTCCAAATTAGTCTTGAAGTAGGCAATTTGTAGCTCAATGTGCCTTCACATGCCCAAAACACACTCTCCAAACTTGCTAATTACTATAAAGACAAGTCACAAACCCATGACTTCTCAAATTTGTTAGCCCTTGCCTGCATTTGTGTCACCCAAATCAAATCTATTCCAATTATCCTCAATTTACTCTAAATATTTTAGATCACAATCTTTGTTGTTGCAATGTGCTAATTATTTAAGAATTTTTTGCAAGCAGTAAAGTAGATATACTTAAATGGGATTAAAAGGCCTAAAGTTGTGACTAGATCTTGTAGCAAAGGCAAGAGCATGTGCAATATGATTGAGGACCCCTTTGTAGTGTATTTTTTCAAGGTTATTAAAAAGATATATATGTAAACACTTTTATATTAAAACTGAGTTGGACAATGTGAAAAAAAAATATAAAATAAAACTTGCTTGTACCTTTTTATTGATTCTTATTTGTAAATAGAATTTTTTTAACATCTAAATTTCAGAAATATTGTCAAAGAAAATTATGCATATCAACTTAGATATTTCAACCATATTGATATTGTATATGCCAAATGTAGATTATACCTAGTGAAATTTTTATAATTTTCATTTATTGTCCTAACCCTTGTTATGATAAGACTAGTTAGGGAACAAGCCTAGTTGTGAGGATAGCTGAGCCAAAAAAACTTTATGATAAAACTTTTGAATCTTGGAAATTAAACTATAGATGAGAAACATATATGATTTTATACAAGGATGTTTGGTTTAAAGGAAAGAGATAAGGAAAGGTGACGAAGTAGAATTTAGAAGCCATGGAAAGTAGATGAGAAACTTCAAAAATCTATAACCTTATATTTTTTATGTTACAACTTACAACACGAGTGACAATAGTTGATTGATAATAACTTTTTTGTATTATGACTCTAAAAATCTAATTACAATAAGATTTGAAATAATCACTTAAATAAATTAGATTATTAAATTTTTTTAAAAAAAATCTAAAAATATTAAAATTATAAAAAATAAACAATATTATTAAAATAAATCATCATCAAAATAAAAATTTCAGAAAATCTTTCAAACCCTCCCAATTTAAAATTTATATATTACATACTAAAGTCTTATACTATTGAACTCCTATTTTATATTATTTCATTATCTATATTTTTGCAATCCGAAATAAAACCAGAAGCCCAGGCCCCTTCCCTAGAACCCTATGCTTACATAATTATATTTCAATACTTATTATCATGCAGTAGTTATTGAAAAGCAAACAGAAAGCGAGATTGATTACTTACCCTTCAGTTGTATCCATAGACCAGCCTGAGCGAGAGTAGATCTGATGAAGGGCATCCTTCCAACCATCAATGTCTTCTCTTCGGTATCGAACTGACTGGCCACAGAAGTTTAGGCATGGACAGATCTGTAGAAGAGCTTTCTTCCACCACTTAATTTCTTTCTCTTGGGTATTGATCTGAATGGCTATAATGGTTGAGGAATGATTGCTTATAGAGACTGTGGTCATTCAGAGGATGTCTAACATGAGTTGGATCCACATGATAAAACAGAGGAATGATCAAGCCAGGGGTTCTCAACATTGCAGCAGCCTCCTTCAGACACCATGCTGACTCTGCATAGCCTTTGGAGAATATAGGAATGCGTATGGCACTGCTCTCGATTGCTCTTTCCAAGCTCAAGTCAATCATTTCCCCCCTTTCCAATTTGTCACTGTCTATGAAAACATTGAGTCCTGCTGTGGAGAGAGCTTGAAAGAGATGATCAACCAGAGTCTTTCTCATATCTGGTCCCCTGAAACTCAGAAACACATGATACCTCTTGTTGCTTTGGAAGGCAAGCTTAGTTGAGGGAGGGCTGTATTGTTCCATGTTAAGAGGTGGATCTGAAGAGGAAGGCTTACTAACAATAAAAAGAAACAGAGGATTCAACAATAAAGAAAAACAGAGAATTCAACCCAAAAACAAAAACAGAGAATTCAACCCAAAAACTTGAGATATTGAACTCAATCATACAAATGCTTCGAATCCTGTCTATTTATAGATTGGAAAAGACAGCCAACAGCGGGCCGGCTTACTTTTCCTAAAGTTTTATTCCTGTCAAGCCAACTTAACTTGCACGGCAAGCGTGTCCGCTTTGATGATTGCCAGTCTTCTTACATTTTTCCGTATTCGTTGGCTTTTACTTTTCCTTGTTCACACGGTGTTCAAAGATATGAAGTCCGTTCGCTTCAGTATATCTCTTTTCGAATGATCTCTATTTACTAGCAATCATGTTATAAGGTTCAATTATAGAATTTGGTAGATTTTTTTTTTTTTTTTAAATCATTTGTTTTATTTATCTAATAAGATCAATTTTTTTTTATTATATATTGAGATGAAGATATATGATTTTTTTTTAAAGATTATATATTGATATGAGTTAATAGGATTTTTATGAATTTGTTTGAGATATTTTTTGGAGATCATGTTCTTTCTTTTATTGGATTATATAATTATTATTTTACATGTGTTCATACCTTTGTCTTAAGAATGTGAATAATATTCATAGATCCGACGATCTCAAACTTATGACACCATTGTGAAAGTTAAACCCTAGTGGTCTATGTTTCCAATGTCTATTACGTTGTGAAAGTAGAACTTTAATGGTTTATGTTTCCAATGCCTATTATTTCTCTATTGATCATTAGAGCCTATGTTCTATGGATTATCAATGCTCAAACTATTTTTAATGAGATTTGTTGTTGGTCACTATAACTAACAAGAACAACTAGAATTAGTTGTGGCTCTTCTGTGTCCTATTTATGACAAAATGAGGTGGTTTGTTCTTTTTTTTATATAACTTTATGACAACAAATAGAGGAATTGATCAAGTATCATGCTCTCATTTTTGTAGACAATAACAACTACTTTACCCTAGAATATAAATTCATGCACTAAAGATGAGAAGGTTGATGAAAATAATATATAAAGCTACATTAAAATGATCTCAAAATGGTTATCAACATGACTTTGTCAGTCATTCAAAGCAAAATTTTTGATGATATGCCTAAATTGCCATTTTGCGTGATATAGTCTTCCTTAAATTTTATTTTATTTTATGATAAAATTAAATAGATACATGTAATGTTCCCTAATTGGGCTATGCCTGATTTTTCCCCAAAGTAATAATTCTAACAATATAACTTGTTTTACAAATAGTATTCTAAATTAAATCATATAAAATTTATTGAATTTAAGAGTAAATGAACAGTTAAGATAAATAGCATCACCTAATTGGATCTAATATGTAGTTTCATTTCCAATAACCAACCATAGTAGGGATTGGAGAATAGGGCGCTTAGAGACTATTCATCACAATTAAGACCAAGAGCATGGTATAACACCCCTTGGCCCAAAAGTGGTAGGAACTCTCGTCCATCCAACATGGGGTAGCCTAGTTATATTGTGAGAACCAATCTACTACCTCTCCCAATCGTGTTTCCTTTCCAATCCATGCATGATTTCTTGTAGGGAAACAAATAGATTAAAACAATAATTATAAGATTATAAATAGATTGGCAATTCTCATTAGTAACTAGAGTAAAGATACATAAGAGATTATATATTGAACAATATACTCAATCATGTTACATACCAATCACTTATTAAATCAACGGTTGTTTTTTTTCTAATGTAGATCATTCATATAATATCCAATCTCCTCCCATTTGCTTAATTCCTCCTCCTTGATGCCTCTCCCCACTCATTTGTTTCCCCTTTTGTATCTTTCATGGTGGGGAGAGTCACATCCATCCATTTAATAAGAGGCATACCCCTCTCAACCAAGAGATGTCTCCTTTCTTTTAATTGGGTGATCCCACAATAGTGGTTTATAATTTTTGGCCAAACTGGACACTAAAATTATTTTTTTAACTAAATCTTCACATTCGGGCACCTATAGCGGCTAAACCATGAGGAATTTGAAGATGATGCAAACTAGAGTATCCTCACATTTTGTCTGTAGATTCTAAAAAAAAAAAAATTCAATTTTTTTGGAATCAGATTGCACTTCTTTTTCCATCTCCCACAAAAACTGGTTTTTTTCATAAAACAACATTTTAAAAAAGTGACGCACACCGTACAACACATAACTTTTTTTCCATGAAGGATAAAATTATAATTCTTTTGAATTTAGATTTTTAACTCCGATATCTAGTGCTTCCACTTGGTTGGATAGTTTTTTATTGAATATTTTTTCTTTAATCAAGTTTCGAATTCAAACCAATTACAATTCAAACATAGTGCGACCGTATAACACATAATTTTTTTTGTATATATCTAAATTCAACAAAAAAATTATTGGATCAAGGACTTCAATAATTGGTGCACTCATATTTTTCAAATCTTTTTTGATAATTTGCTATTTTTCCACATGTGTAGAACAGAGACCTTCATTTTCGATGAAAAACTTATGTTTAATAAAACTAAAAAAACAAATACATAATAAAACCAAAACATATTAAAATTATATTCATTGGATAGCTTGTTGCAAGGACTGCCTGAATCCAGATGGGTTTGTGAAGTCTCTACCATTTTAATGTTCAAACCGAGCTCCAAAGTGAGAAAATTTAGGTTTTTTTTTATGTTTCAGGGGGAGAATGAGGGATAAGGGGGGTTCGAGCGAACCGCCCCTCCTAATTCATTTTTTTTCTTTTGGCAAGAAAGATCAAAATGGGTTCATTCGAACCCTAGTACGAATGAAACCCTCATGGGTTCGCTCGAACCCCCAAAATCACATTTTTTGTGAGTTTTCCTTCCTCACTGGAATTTTAAACCACTATTGCGGCTTCACCCAATTATTACTTATTTATTTCCTTATGGGTTGATGTTTTTCCTTAACTAGTTCTTATCGGATCCCTTTGAAGATTCCTCACTTCCCATCTTGGTCGATGCTTTCCTTATCTCCTTGGTCAATGCTTATTCTGAGTCTAAGATAGGATGTGGGGGCTCTTTGGTCAACAATTATTATTACGATGGATTTGTGAATTATGGTGGGGCATCATAGTCTTCCCTTCCCAAAATTGCTTGTCCTTAAGCAATCACAAGCTAAGGTGCTCCTCAAGTTCCCAAGACCCCAAATCAACCTCGTAAATTTGTGACTTTTAGATATTTCTCCTTCTTGTGATGTAATTATATTTGGCTGTAATACTTTGATATAATTAGGAATTTAATTTTTTTACAACTAGTGAAAATTCCCTCGCTTATGTCCGACTCTATACTATAAAGATGTCCTTGGCAAGTAGTTGTTAGTATACTTATCTTAGCTCGACTACCAATAAGGTTAATACTATCCTCTAAAGTATGAGGGAAATTTATTGTCCAATATTCTTCTCACTCATGTACTACTATTTTGGGCAATAACTCTTAATAACAAGACTCATTATTTAAGACAAGTTTTCTCTCATTTCATTACTACGAGGTTTTGGAGAAATAAATACAAACTCCTAATTACCCTTGTTGAAATCTAGGTTGATAGAAAAATGTTTCATCCTTCGTTATGATGAACTACGAGAATGTTGTGAATATCAATATTCCACTCATTTTTGTGAAACCACTTTTGAGTAAATGGATCTAGATGTCTTTTACTACATGGTGTATCCTTTCTCTCTAAACAATCAAATGAAAATTTACCTTATAAATATTCAAACCATGTTTGAGGTGATTTTGTTTCTAATGAGGATGTAACATATTTCAACATATATCACCTTGTCATAGACTCATAGGTAACTAATGACATGTTGTAACCCTCTCAATATATACTTTTAGATAATACTCAAGTACAAAATTATTGGTTTTATCCAACCCCCCAAAAATGAAAGATGTACCAAATTTTAGCATTCATAGCAAATAAAAGCACTTAAATTTATAGGCTTACACTAATATCCAATTATTATCCAATCTTCCAAATAATTTGAAGGTTGTCACTCCTCTTGTAAAATTTGACATATCCCCATGTTTGATACTAAGATTATTTTCATATCTCAGGAAAGTATTATTTTATTTTACCTGATTCATTTAAACAATATCATTTTTTTCCTAAATTTTGAGAGGTGAGAATGATCCTATAATTTTTGGGTCATGGACCCATAATGTAACTTAGCATAGGCTTATATAATAAATTTGGGTGCACCTTGACTTATATCAAATTTATCTTAGATACCTAATATTGATATCCTTGATATTTAATCATAGATGTAGAGCTACTCTAATTAAGAAAAAATGACTTAGGAGAAGAAGAGCCTTGGATGAAATGATCTCAAAATATTTTCTATATCACTAGTTCAAAGTTCACCAGATCAATGTTACAAGGTTGATCCATGCATCACCATTGTTTCTGTGAGTGTGGGATGGATCATATGTATTATAGATTTGATTGTGCATTAAGATCTTACTATTTATTAGAATAAATGTGTTCCTACCTTAATGAAGTTTGATGAATATATCTTATGATAAATCTCAAAACATAACCCTCAAATTATAGTGCGAGTGGTTCTTTTCAATTTTTCTTAAGATCTCTCTAAGAGTCAAAATATATTATTTGTATGTTCTTAAAGAATTGAATTGTCTTCATTACATTCACTCAAAATTATTGTTTTGGCATGGATGATTTCCTAGATATTTAATTTTAAGTGCATAAATGATGTTAATGAAGAGGCTTTAAGTCTTTTTAGGGAGATCTTCCTAGTAATTTAAGTGATCTCAGGGATTGTGATTATTGGGGGATATGCATGAACTTAAAGAAATAAGTGAATTTCTAGAGACCTTGGATTTTTTTAATCAATTACATTTGGTAGATGTAAAGCAAATTAAACAACCTTTGGCATCTTCCCACATATCAAGATGAGGATTAGAAGCATGACACACATCTATGATCTTAATGGTGATGTTTTCTATTAATATTGGTCTTCCTTCCCCTTCACCCAAGGAGAAAAGCATAGGAACATTATGGTGATGCACTTTAGATGATATTATATAGCTTAGTAAAATAATTCCCTTTTTCCTAATTGCAATCGAATCTCTTCATAGATAGGTGGTAGGAATCTAATAAACTAGTTTCCTTCTTCTATATGAACTTATGTGCACTAGTGTGAGTTTTTTGGGATGGTTATTTAAGGTTCCACCCAATGAATAATATTGTATCAAGGAAAAATTAGATGGGCACAATACTATTTTGGATCAAGAACATTGTTTGATAGAAAAATAAATGTGCTTGTCCATAGACATGTTAGAGTTTCTTTATTGATGATAGACCATACATGGACTAACTATGTTATATATAGCAGGTAAGAGTATACCCTAGGGGGAAATGGTAATGCTTAACTATACATCATAAAATTGAGACCTTATGATGTTAGGAATATGCTTAATGAATCCTAATTGTTTTTATGACAGTTGTACCTTAATACAATTGAAAATGTTATGAGTTCGACTGTTTAATATTCATAAGAAGCCTTGACATAGTGACAAATCATGTACAACCACATTCTGTACTTAGTTAGATTTTAATACTTGTTTCAATATTGATTTTGCATTTACTTAGCTCTCTTTGGCATATGTTGGCGATGGGGTGAATCCATTGGAGAGATTTATTCCTTTTGGACTTATAATCCTAAGATTTGAAAGTGTGGCATATATTCAACTCTACCAACATTTATGCTTGTGTTTATTATTAAGAGGGAAGTTTAGCCTTTGTATTGAAATCAATGAGGGAGTGATGAAGGACGTCAGATCTCAATTTTCATGTCAAATTTCTACCAAATATCTTGGTGTCACAAACTTCAATTTAGTTATGGAAACTGTAAATGATTGTTTATACTCAAAAATCTATGGCCAAAAATACATGAATTTATACTATCTAATTTTGTTTTCTTTATTATGGCCAAAAATACATCAAAATAACTTTCTCAGCCCAAGAAGCATTCAACATATTTTGTAGCAGTATTCTAAAGCTCTTATAGAGCCTAGATAGATTTATCATTTTTATAAATTTTAAACATAAAGTAATCATAAACACACACGGAGTAAACCTACTGAAAATACATCGGGCATGAAACAAACATATAAATATATTTAAGACACAAAGTATACACATAAATACACATAAGACATGAAACATGAAGCATACACATAAATACACGTAAGACACAGAGCATAAATGTGAAAGGAACACACATATAGAATGCAATGTTGGCCTAATTGATTTTTTTTATTTACTTAAGAAGAGGGGTGAATAGTTAATCCTAATTGATTGGCAATTAAAATTTGACCTGCAGACTGGCAAGATTAAAGCCCAAATACCAATTGTAATATCCCCTAATTGGGGTATGCTTGACTTTTCCCAAAAGTAAAAATTTCAACAATATAACTTGTTTTATAAATAATATTCTAAATTAAATCATATAAAATTTATTGAATTTAAGAGTAAATGAACAATTAAGATAAAGAAAATCACCTAATTGGATATAATCTATAGTTTCATTTCCAATAACCAACCATAGTAGGGATTGGAGAGGAACGCATGATAGGGCACCTAAAGACAGTTCATCACAATTCAGCCCAAGAGTGTGGTATAACACCCCTTGGCCCACAAGTGGTAGGAAATCATGTCCATCCAACATGGGGTGGCCTACTTATATTGTGGGAACCGATCTACTGCCTCTCCCAATCACGTTTCTTTGCTAATCCATGCATGATTTCTTACAGAGAAATAAATAGATTAGCAATTCTCGTTATTAACCAGGTTAAAGGTTCATAAGAGATTATATATTAAATAATATACTCAATTATGTCACATACCAATCACTTATTAAATCAATGGTTGCTATTTTTTTGAATGCAAATGAAACAAAGAAAATAGGAGAACCCTAGGTCTAATGTGTAAACCTAGGATTTGAATTTTGTGTTGATGGGTATTTTTCTAATGTTTCATTAAGATGGAGATCAACAAGGTGTTTAGATTGAATTTCAACCATGAAGGTGATCCAATCAAACCTAGATGTACATATTATTGAGTCTTAGAATGGATTGGAATAGATTTTCTTTAATTAACCTAATTACAATATGTGTCCTAATATGAAAAATGCAAGATTCTGATAATACACAAACTAAAACAGAGATTTGCAGGTAGATCTAGGAAGGGCAACATGTTGTGTACTTGTCCTAAAAATTTGGTTTCGATCATTATAGGAGGAAAAAGCTGCTCAACGACATCTGAGTCCTTGTAGGGGTTTCCTATTATGCTTTTGCAATCCTCTGATGCTAGATTTGAGATCCCTATTCCCACTTGTAGACTTGTCAGATCATTATTGGATAATTTTGTAGTTGAGTTTCTATAAGTTGACAAGATGTAGGGCTTTGAATGCAACAATAAATAATGAATCTCCAAAATTATTTTAATCTTCTCCAAACCTGAAATCTAGGTAAAAGCAAGAAGTTGGTTCCATGAAGAGGGGAAGTTTCAGCCAAAACAAAAAAAATTGCACGAAACGTGTACTTATTTTTAAAAAATGCATACGCATTATGGATCGGGTACTCGAGCCTAAATCCAAAATGCGTATGCGTTATGAGTTGGGTACACGAACCTAAAACTTGTACGCGTTATGAAATGTGTACACGTTTCTTAAAGCTATTTATTTTTTAAAATAAGCGACAACTATTTCATTTTCACTGTCAGTTTGAGTTGTGCCAGAGAAGGAGAAGCAAGATTGCGTACGTGTTTCGAAGGGCCTTTTTGGAGAAAATTTTCACTGTCACCTCCTCTCGTCGACACAACTGACCTCAGTGACCTCCAGGTTGGTTGAATTTTTCCATTTTTTTTCTTTATATCTTGCATTTTTGTTTTATAATTGTTATTTAGTTTTTGTTTGTTTAGTTTGTTTTAGTTCAATATTTAATAATTTTTAAATTGCATTTAATTAACCAAAAACATCAATGAAACAAACAACATTAAATTGTAAATCGAAAACCTTAACAAATAAACCTAAATTGGACACATATAATTTAGAAATTTCAAAACCCCAAACCCTAGGTTCTAAAAAACATAGGTCCTTAAGAACTAATTTACTTGGGTTAATCCTTGGACCTAAACCCTAAAATGTAAACTAAAACCCTATTTACCCTAAAACCTAAACCTAAAACCCTAATATTTTCACCTTTTAGATAGTGCTTGACTTGAAATCACTATCAATACTTTCAATGTAACCATTTGTGTTGAGAAACGAGGAGATGTTTCTTAACTAGTTTGAAACAAATCATAGCATAAATTTATGACGTTGATCTAATTAGGATTGATCATGTTGCTAGATGTTACACCATTTCCATACTCAACTATATAGTTTAAACATTCTCATTTTTTATTATGGTTACAAGTTTCAATCTCATTAGGAATGATCATGTTGCTCTTGCTCAAATTGAGTAATTTCAATTTGGAAATTGCCCTCCTTCCTTGCTTTATTTTGCATCCTCCTTGTCATTGGTTCTAAAATTTCACTTCACATTATTTTAGAAGTATCCCTCCTTGGAGGTTTCTTACATTTTTTATTTGACATAGATATGTTTTCATGTCATCAAATCTCTAAATAATTTATAGTAAAGATCTAATTTGTTCCATTTTTGCATGATAAATTGTGCACGCCAATTCACATGTATAAATATGATTTCATTGTACAACTAAATTTAAATTTAGTGAAGTCTTTGTGTACTTGAAGAAGTCATTTTCAATATGTGAATAGAGCTCAAGCTCATCTTTGTTTGTTTTGTATGTATTGCAATTACCAAGTTAGCATATATCTATGTGTCCCTTTGAATGGAACTTCTATTAATTTTTTATTCTTATCTAATAGTATGCTTTGAAAACAATGAATGAGATTATAAATTAATGTTAGTGTTAAACTTATAATTTCTTCTTAACTATGTTGTCCCACTATAGAGAACTTGTGTCTCTTGTCATGAAATTTTAAAATTTAGATAAATCAATTTATGTCTTCAGATTTAATTAAATTCTATGTCATACTTGATAAATACATGTATTCACAATCGATATACCTTAGCTCTATAGATATACTCTTGTTGGGAAACAACCACATCTATGAGTAAACGTCCCCTCACCCCAAAAGATAAAGCTCTAGACCCATAAAAACTTAGAAGAATAAATTACTTATTGATGAATTAGTTAATTAATGATAGGTTTGATATTTATGAGCTCCATTGAGCACCCTTGTCTAACAATAATCATTTAATATAAATAGAATCTAGTATAATTTTTACTTGAATTAAACTACATGGTTTTCATCATTTACCCATTTTGACACCCATTCTTGAGTTGTTCATAACCTAAATTATCTTGGGGACCTTTCCTTCTCTTTTTACACCTTTATATATGTAATAGAAGACACTCTAAACAACCCCTAACCTCCTATTAATATCCAATTTGAGAAATCAAAGTTATACATCTACATGTGTCTTATTTTTCATTCTTTAGTCCTTTACCTATAGAAATTAAATGGTTCCTCACCTCATGTTCATAGTCTCTATTTCTAATCTTCTTATTTAATTTTTCCAATAATGATTCAAAGAAGCCTCATTATTGATATCGTAGCCTTTTGTGAGCTCTGAATTCTTGATACATTTTATCCAACTCCTAGTTTAAATGTTGATGGTGATTATTTAAATAAATCTTGTCTTTACCTTAATCCATGTGGTTTTATTTATTTTAAATAAATCAATTAATGCATATCATCAAATTTGGCTATAGTTTAATTATCAAGTGATATCTAGCTAAAAATAAGTTTATGGATTCAATTTTTAATGTGTACATGCTATGGATTTTTAATGTTATGGATTTTTTAATGTTATAAATCAAATGGTCTTCAAATGAAATGTATTTTGAATTTTTGCATGTTCAATGTGATTTTTAAATAACTTTCAAATTGTGTGCATTATTTAATTCATTTGTTGATATATATTTTTTAATTGTTTAACATGAGTTGCCATTTGATTATATTCACATGGATCCATAATTTAACATAGAGGATTTTATGCCTAATGCACAAATTCTTGAGATCCCATACATCCAAACCCACCACAACAACAAAATCCCACACCTCCAAACTCTCCACCTCCTAACCCCCCACCCCCCGTAGTAGATTAGGATCAGTTGAGGGAGAGCATTAGGGAAAATCTTATTTTGATTTAGAGAAATATAGATCTAATAAAAAATGAGCCTAGAATCCCCCCATCTCGCACGGTTTGCATTCACGATGCAAACTATTTTTGATTCTATTTTATCTATTGATGCAGACCTAGATAGTTTCCATCAATGGAGAGAAGAGAGGAGACAATTCTATGCAAAAGGATTGTCTTATAAAGAAATTAATGACCTTAAAATTACCAAACAAGCCATGTGCCAACATTTTTTTACCCCCAAACAAACCAACCAATTCCTCCCACCAAAAAATGAATTTCAATTTTATGGTGTAGGCACCCCCAGATAGTTGCACATTTTTGGGATAGATGGTGGATGGTGTTTGATAGTCCACCACATGGAAATTCTGAGGTGCCCCTATACTTTTTGAGAAAGTTATGGGCTGATTTTGAGTTGGGTTTAAAACCCAACTATTTTGATATGAGGTCATTTCAAGGAGTTGGGATTGGCATGCCCCAACATAGAGTAGGAGCATATGTTGATCCTTGACAACGTGCTCTGATTGCTCCTATTTTTCATCCTCCTTCTCTTGGTGTTCCTGCTGCATTTCAACAACAAACCATGTTATTGACATTAGGAGCATTGAGTTCGCTTTCAGTACATCTCACTCATCAAACTACACACATGGCGACTGAAGTGGTCAATAGAGAGCATGGAGGCTCAGGAAATAGGAATACTCAGGCATCCACTTCAAGTGACCCACATGCATCTGGGACAGAGTCATATATGGATTTACTATATTTTGAGCAACATCCTACACAGGTATGTTCATCTTTTGAACTTAAATTTTATTTTTTGAAATGTGCAAAATTCATGTAAATAATAACATCAAATTATATATATATATATATAATACAATATTAATTTAATAAGTGTTCGGTGTAGATGCATGATCACACGATGCTTGAAACTCAAAATGATCATGTCTATATGTTGAGTGTTGTAGATCTGGGCTCACCTTTTGGTTAGGTACTTGAACCAATATATATTAAATAATTTGTGTGGATATATTTAATTTATTTTGAATGTGTACACATGTGTGAAATGATATATTGTATCTAGATGCAGGGAGGTCATACGATACCTAGTACTGACCAAGCATAAGTTGTGGTGAGCGCTCTTGAGCCATCATCAGCTTAGGCACATGCTTTCAAAAGTTTGTTAAGTTTAAATTAAATATGCATCATAGATCTAATTTAATTTGTTCATTTACTTACACATGTGTGAGTGATCTATACAAACTGTTGTACATCTATATGCAAGGATTTCATGAGATACCCATCACAAGTGCACCTGAGACATCATCAGCATTTATGCATGGGCAATCTCAGGTGTGTGATCATGATGTCATATCATTTGAGGTTTTAACATATTGTTTGCTTTATATGAATATGTAGGATATAGTAGATCAGACATTTGGATCTTCTCAAGTGACAGTTATGCTACTCGTTGAACAAAATGTGCCAGTAGATTCACATGATTATATGGTAATTTATGCATACTAAAAATCATTTTTATTGTATTTACTAGATATTTAATTAAATTTATATTTTTATCTAAAAGTTTATATTTTCAAGTTTAAATATGTTTAATTATATCAAAATTTCTAAATAACTTTAAATCTAATTTCAAGTTTCTTGTACTCTTTTACAACATGATGCGGGTACATCTAATCGACATGGAACAAAGAGGAGACTTGATTTGACTAATCAACCTGATAGTTAGATGGTTTTAAATTTTAAATGGACTATAGATCTCCAGTTTTATTTAAATATATGTGTTGGACTTGACATATTCATTTTGAACATGTTATTTCATAGACCATTTCACATACATTATATCGATTAATATTATCATATTTGTGTTTATTTATATTAGTTGACTTTAATATGATGATTATGTATGTAGTCAATTATGATCGTGTTATGTTCATTTTGATGATTATATGCACTCATGTATGTATAAATATTTTATTTAATTTTCAAGAATTACATGCACTATATAAATTCTTATCTAGAATCAAATTTCATATATATAATTTATCACATGGTTAGGTGACAAATTAAAACATTCCTTAAATAGTTTAGATTATATTCATAATAAATTAAGGGTGAGAAATTTTAACTATTTTCCAATTCTAGCAAATATTTGAATCAATAAACAAAAATCTATCTTCTTGTATGTATAAAATTTATAATCTATACAATTGAAAAATTATATAAAATGTGGTAAATACAAGACATGAAATGTATAATCTATAAAATTGGAACAAGATATTTAAAAAGTGACTAATAAGTTTATTGAAGTTCATACATCGAACAAACATATATAATGTATATTGATGTTTAATATGTAACTATATAACATGATGAAACATATATGTTCGTGTATATACAATTAAAGCTTATCAACTTTTAGGTGAAGACCAAAAATTGATATTTACATTATAGTTTCTTGATAAAATAATTTTTCAGTGGCAATCACATGGTAGACCGACTTGATGAGAACCTAAAAAAATAATTAATGTAAGTAAAGTAACTATAATTTTTATGACTCATTTAAGTAAATAATTCATGCAATAAAAGAACAATATATAGTAAAATTTATAAAATTGGATCTTATAAATTCTATACAAATTCAAATGATGTTTGCCATAGGATGGATTAAGGAGACCTAAGAGGATACAGCTTAAGGGGGGTCCTAAGAGAATTCCTTAAAGGGAGTTAATAGAATGACTTAAAGGGATGTAAGAGGGTGGATTAAGGGGATGCATGTCATGAACCCTAGGATATGGCTTAATGGGTCCTAAGAGGATGGCTTAAGGGGAATTATGAGAGTGACTTAAGGGATGCAAGATTGTGAATTAAGGGTATATAAGAGGATTTGACTTAAGGGTCCCTTAAGAGGATGGCTTAAGGGGATGTAAGAGGGTGGATTAAGGGGAGTTGATAGAATGACTTGAAGGGATGTAAGAGGGTGGATTAATGGGATGCATGTCATGAACCCAAGGATATGGCTTAATGGGTCCTAAGAGGATGGATTAAGGGGGATTATGAGAGTGACTTAAGGGATGAAAGATTGTGGATTAAGGGTATGTAAGAGGATTTTACTTAAGGTTCCTTTAAGAGGATGGCTTAAGGGGATGCAAGAGGGTGGATTAAGGGGAGTTGATAGAATGACTTCAAGGGATGCAAGAGGTGGATTAAGGGGATTTGATAGAATGACTTGAAGGGATGTAAGAGGGTGGAACCCTAGAAACCTAAGGGTCATAGAATGATTTGATAGAATGAACCCTAGAAACCCTAGAACCCATATAGATTTGTTATTCTAAGCATCTCATGAACCCTACAAACCTTGAACCTTAAACCATAAGACCTAAAGACTAGGAGATGAACCCTAAACCCTTAAAACCCATATAGATTTATTATTCTAAGCATCTCATGAATCCTAGAAACCCTAAACCCTAAAGCATGTGACCTAAAGACTAGGAGATGAACCCTAAACCATTAACCCATATAGATTTGTTATTCTAAGCATCTCATGAACCCTACAAACCCTAAACCCTAAACTATAGGACCTAAATCGTAGGAGATGAACCCTAAACCCTTAAAACCCATATAGATTTGTTATTCTAAGCATCTCATAAACCCTACAAACCCTAAAACCTAAGCCATAGTACCTAAATCCTAGGAGATGAACCCTAAACCCTTAAAACCCATATAGATTTGTTATTCTAAGCATCTCATGAATCAGAAACCCTAAACCATAAACCATGTGACCTAAAGACTAGGAGATGAACCATAAACCATTAACCCATATAGATTTGTTATTCTAAGCATCTGATGAACCCTAGAAACCCTAAACCCTAAACCATAGGACCTAAATCTTAGGAGATGAAGGGTAGATATACGAGGATATGGATTAAGGGGTCCTAATAGAATGGCTTAAGGGGAATTAATAGAGAAACTTAAAGGGATGCAAGAGGATGGATTAATGGTACATAAGGGGATGGCTTAAGGGGTGTTGAGAGAGTGACTTAAGGGGATGCAAGAGGATGGATTAAGGGGTCCTAATATAATGGATTAAGGGGAATTAATAGAGAGACTTAAGGGGATGCAAGAGCATGGATTAATGGTACATAAGGGGGTGGCTTAAGGGGTGTTGAGAGAGTGACTTAAGGGAATGTAAGAGGATGGATTAAGGGTAGATATACAAGGATATGGATTAAGGGGAATTAATAGAGAGACTTAAAGTGGATGCAAGAGGATGGATTAATGGTACATATGAGGATGGCTTAAGGGGTTTTAAGAGAATGGCTTAAGGGGATATGAAATAAATTATAATTTTTTATAAAATGACAATGAATTAAATTTAGTTTTATATTTATACTCTCAACTAAATGTATCTAGAACTAGATATAGTTACATGTCTCTAGATTTGAATTCCATTGTAATAAGAGTGCATCTCCTCTCTTTTTTGTAAAGCATCTAGTTTCAAGGGAGACCTGAAACAAAAAATGATATAAAACTTTAATTAGTAAATGACTAAAGACAAATATGTATATCAAATAAATATATATACAACTAGATATACTTACCAATATTTATTTACTTTGTTGTACCATCTACATCCTCTCTTTTTTGTAATGCATCTATGATTGTCTCATGATCATCCATTGAAAGTATCCATAAAACTTTATTAGCAGGCCTCTCTTGATATCTAACTAGTTTTATATTGGTTGCCAAAATCAAATGTGAATAATGTATAATCTTCTTGTTTCTTTCATAATCTTCAAATGCAAGTAAGCCATTATTTCTTATCAAATATTTTCAAAACCAG
This sequence comes from Sequoiadendron giganteum, assembly GCA_007115665.2. NCBI lineage: Eukaryota > Viridiplantae > Streptophyta > Pinopsida > Cupressales > Cupressaceae > Sequoiadendron > Sequoiadendron giganteum. The sequence goes on along the minus strand of CM021108.1, from coordinate 440,886,676 downwards.
GTGCCAACAACAACCACTGAACTAGTTGGATACTCAAAGTTGTCATCATCCACTTTAGGATGTACCAACTTATGTTTTCTCTCAACACATCTAGCCAACCAGTACTTCGTCTCCTCTTCATTCCCCTCAGGTGCAACAACAACATACACATATCCTGCAAAAATAGATAAAAAAATTCAATAAAGAGTGACTTACATTTAATTCACATAAACATGCATACATATAAAATTCAACTCAATAAATAATGTGCCTTCTTGTACAAGATCAGAAACACGGTCATAATCATCTGATGCGAACACTTGATTATCTGCAATTGTCATTCCATGTTCAACATGTGTCGATGTAGGTGTTAAGGCTCTTTGTTGCCATTGTTTCACCCATTCCGTATTTTCACACGCCTCCCAATCACCTGCAATATAAAATTGACAAAAGCATGCCAACTCCCTTGTCCATATTGTCCATGTGTTTGCATTCGAACTCTTAAACGAATTCCATTTTGTAGATCCATTAATTGTTTCACAATCTTGTCGAGAAAAAATATCATTTTCTTCAACTAACCAAAAGAAGCATCGAATTATTGAGCTCCCACTTGTTCTTGTAGATAATTTAGTATTGCACCAATCTAAAATTTCACATGCATCTCTAAATTTCGCAACATCCTCAAATTTTAGTTGCTCTCTAGCAAGAGCTCTTTTCACACATGCACCTGCTCCATCGTGTTCTCCCTTACCATGACCAGCTTCAAAAAAACCTCATATGTGCTGGATATTATTTTCCTTATGAACTCTACATAACCAATCAAACATTCTAGCATTTTTGAATTGACCAGTGCAATTATCCGACCATATGAGATGTTCTAGCAATTGAATTCCTCTTTCTTTTAATTTTTTGTAAAATATATCAAAACAATATTAAACAAACTCAAATGAATGTAATCGATTATTACTTACATAAAAACGGTACTCTCTCAAAAAAATTATATTATCTTCACTACTATAATTTGCATGTCTATAAGCAATATGAACAAATATAGCTACTTTCACTGAATTATAATATTGTGATTGAATTTCTTCTTGTGGAGAAAGAGTATAATTTTCAGCAAAATCTACAACTAACAATATAGTTCCAATTGGGAATTTGTTTTTACATAAATAAAAATTGATTATCAAGCCAATGAGCATACCGAGAGTTTTGAACATATTTAGGTACAATCTTATCTTTAAATTCTTTAATAAATGCATGCACACTAAATTTTTCCATAATTAGCTCACAACGTTTTCCAGTTTCTCCATCTTTTAAAGAATACTCAACATTTTAATTTTTTTTTACATGCACTAATTGTTGTCCAAATTCATCTAAACTACTTTCATGCATACATTCTCCTAATAATGAAAAGTTAGCACATCTATCACATTATCTAGAAATACATGCTTTTAAATAAAATAAGTTTCCATTAGAAGGTTCACAAAACAAGCCTGCTGTAAAATCTTTGATTCTTTCAGGTGGCATATTAATACCATAAATGTCCTACATAATTTGGTTAGCATGCAAAGTGCATCATATATATCGAAAACTATCATAATAATAATGAAATTGTACATGAGTCTTACAACAACAAGAGATTCATTGCTTATTAATTCTAACATACCAAGGTTTACACTTTTTAACTGATCTTTGACTTATGTTAATATTCAATGGTAAGATTGAAGCATCTAATTTTTTTTTATATAATTCAGTTTGATTCATATCTAAGAGATGCTTTGGATGAGGTTCACGAATTTTGGAACCCACCCTTAATTTTAAGACATCTCTAATGTTAGGTGATACTCTTGTATTAGCATGCCAAAATTTATCGATTAAAGATTTAATTTCATTAGTTAATTTCATGTCCGATCTTGGGAGTCTACCACTAAAGCTCCAACATTGATTAATTGGATCCTTTTCAATACTTTCTCTTCTTGTAGCAGCTCTTATCAAAGTTTTAGGATTTACTTTTATACATTTACTAATCTTAATTAACTCTATTTTATTTGAAGTTGCTTTATCAACTAAAGCAGTTGTTATTGCATGATGAGCCACATTCTTATCTTTAGATAGAATTTTCTTACCTATAAAATTAATAGCATTAGCAACACTAGATATGACTTGTTCTACTGAATCATCTTTCTTTTTTGGTTTTACAAAAACACCTAATTTTTTCATTTTCAACATTCTCATCAATTGCACCATATGTTGACTTTGGAATCCTAATTTCTTTCTATAAATTTTTTTTTTATATATTTTATTTCCATAAGTTCTAATTTGTCTCCAAGAAACTTTACCACGAAGGTTATCTAGCACATCTTTTTCCATTGTAATAAAAACATTTTCACCTTCATCCATACAAGGGGTTTCATTTTCATTCACACAAGGGGTTCCATTTTCATTTTCAAATGTAAAACTTGGATTTCATTCTCATTTTCATCAATATGAGGGATTTGATTATCATTTGCATTCTCATAAGATATAATTTCATCATTTTTTTGTTTTTGCATTGTTTCAACCCTAGAATTATTGATATCATCAATGGTGTATCCAGCTTCATCAAAACAAGCAAAATCAATATTATCAAGACTTGGGTTTGAAAACATACCTGGAGAGATTGTTTGAATAGGTGCATTTTCCATATCATTGGGAGGTGGATTTGAAGACATACCCGAAGTTGTTTGCATAGGTACTATTTCCATATCATTCAAAGTTGAAGTTAAAGGTGTAACACCCCTTTGTTTTGCTTTATGGACTTGACAATGTGTCCTTGTTTTGCTTTGATTTACGTTTCTAGATATTCTGATACTTTATCTTGTGTGTGTTATTGAGCGCTATTTATAGAGCGATGAACTATTTTATGTGATGTGATGTGGTTTATCTGATTATTGTTTCACATGCTTTAATGGTTTAATGATGTTAGTAGAGTTAACATGAAATTTTATTATGAGATTATTGATTATGATGTTAATGTCAGTCTTTGATGAGTGTATTGGTGAAGAGGACGGTTTCGCATCACTCGCTTGTGAGCGCCCTACGAATCCGTGATTTCTTCTTCACGGTGTGTATTATATTTTGGATATATTGTATGATGTTGTTTACTTGGTTTCAGGTTTGTAGGTACATGGCATCGACTCCACCTGGTTTCATAGGTTTGAGTGTGTCGATCCAACGGTTAAGTTGAATGAGAGATAGTAGCTAGGTAACATGTGTCAAGTCTACACCCTAGCCTTAGTGTGTCGTCAATCTTGTTTGTTGAGTCATGGTTTACCTTATTTTAATGTTATTTGATTCTGAAAAGTGTGTTATTATTAAATCATTTTTTTAGAATAATTGCATTGGTTAAAAGTGGTGATTATTTTATATTAAATTAAAATTATGCTTAGATGTTATATTTAAAGTTATTAATAGAATTTAATTTAAATTATTTAATTAATTAAATTTAATCTCAAAAGGGTTGAATTTAGTTATTAAATAATTAAAATTAATTAATTAAGTTCAATTTTGGATTAAATTAAATAAAAGCTAAAATTGAAAGATAATTGAAAATTGCATTTTAAAATTGAAAATTATTTGTAATTGCATTTTAAATTCAAAGTGGGTTTTCGAAAATGGAATTAGGTTAATATTGTAATTGTCAATATTGCATGCAAAAAACTAGATTTGGTTGTCTAAGATATTTTTGATTGAAGGGGATTGCATGTTTAATTAAGAAGAGGAGTTTTTGGTTAAAAAATTGATTCTGGGAGAAGATCTTGGAAAGGAAAAACTTCTTGAAGGCAGTGAAGAATTTTTGGGAAAAAAAATTGCACAAGAATTGATTTGAGGAAAATCTGTTACATTGTTTGAGTTTTTGGATTGGTTGATTGCTTGGGTTTATTGCATGATTGAAGAAAATTCAGGAGATCTTTGGAGGAGGCTTGTATCATAAATTCATCTTTTACTGTAGCTTCGAAAATCCAGGTTTTGTTCTATGTTTTTCTTGTTCTTGTTTGTTCAAAACAAATAAATATTGTTTAAGAAATTTGTTTGTTGAATTCATTGAGAATTAGGATTTGTTAATAGAAACTAGATTTGAATTATTCTAAAATTTGGGGAAGATTGTATAAATTTACTGTAGGATTTAATTCAATAAATGGGAAATTGTAGAATCATTGTTAAATTTAAACCTTAGATTGTGCATCAAACATTTAGATTGTTGTAAGAAGATTATACCCATTTAGGAAACAATCAGATCTGGTTTTGAAAACAAACCGTCTTAGAAAACTTTCAATGGAAAAATCAAGATCTGTTTAAATTTGCCTACTTTTAAATTATTTGAAAATTTGAAAGAATGGTTTAAAAGAAATTAATTTTAGGAATGATTTAAATAAAAAATCAGTTTTTAAACATTTGTGAAATTTAGAGAATCATTCTAGAAAATTTTATTAATTTTCCTGTGACTGGTTATTTTTAATTATTCTGTCAATTTTACTAGTCAGCAATTCTATGTAAATTTATATATATTTATTATTATATGTATTATATTTTTGGTAAATATGCATACATATAATATATAAATATATATAGTTTAGTTATGTTGATTAATTATTTTATTTTATTTTTGGGAAAAGGTCGCCGTTGAATTTATTACACAGGCCATCAATGGCGAAATTTTGGTTTCTGTGTCCTTTTAAAAAATAAAAAAATAAATAAAAAAAAAAAAAATTAAACAAAGTTGTTTTGGTGGACGGTGGTCATGACCCCACCGCCCACGAATTTCCTTGGGAAGGACACACTTGCCATGGGCAGTGCGCCCACCGTTTGGGGGGACGCACTGTCCCATGGGGAGTGCGGCCTCCCTAAAGCTTTGTAGCCGTTGTACAAAATGTACAGTCGGTGGTTGTGCCTTAGGCATCGACGGTACTCGTCCGCCTCTGTGACCTTTGGGTAATTGCGGATTTTGACTTTTGCTTAAAGGTAAATTTTGATTTTTTGTTTAATGCGAATTTTTAATTCGTATTTAAATTTTCATATAAGTTTTATTTATGTTATATATTTCTTGATGTGGATTAATATAAATTATATATATTTTAATATTATATATTAATATATATATAATTATATATTGGAAAATGGATGTTTAAGTATAGATTTTGTTCTGAAATAATCAATTTTATATTCTGGTTATTTTTAGAATTAGATAAACCACATCACATCACATAAAATAGTTCGTCGCTCTATAAATAGCGCTCAATAACACACACAAGATAAAGTATTAGAATATCCAGAAACATAAATCAAAGCAAAACAAGGACACATTGTCCAGTCCATAAAGCAAAATCGAGGGGTGTTACAAAAGGCATAGTTGGGTTTGTCTCCATAATTGCATTTTCTTTCATATTCACCATCTCCACATTTGCATCATCTACATTCATTTCATCATTCATGGCTTCCTCTTCAACATTCATGGAACTAGATTCTTCCAAATTTTTCATTTGACGAATCCTTTCTCTTCTATCCCTTTGTCTTTTTGCCTCCATATCTTTATTTGCTTGAATTTCTTCGGGTTTCATTGACTTTCTACACTTTTTTCTTTGTCTTTGCTTTGATCCCATGGTTACCAAACCCTCTTTGATGACAAAAAAATGATTCACTTGTAACCTATTTTCAAATTTCCATCTCCTTCAAATATTCAAATAAAACTATGTACTATGAAGATCCTTTCTTCTATAAACTTTGAAGTACAAAAGCATCATGAATACATCCAAAAGCTATCTTTTTTAAAATATTATTGTACTTGATTCCACTTTAGAAAATTCAACCTACACTTGTCTCTTCCAACAATTTGCAATAGAATATGCCCTGCACAAGACAAATTTGCAATAAAAAACGCAAAAAATGGTGCTTTTGGACCGTACTGCAGAAAAAGAATGTTGTAAAATAAACGTGTTTTATCATAATTTTTCAAATTAGGGAAAAATGGTCATGTAAGAAATGTGTACACGTTATGAAACACGTATGCGTTTCATAATGAGTACACTTTACCTTTACCCAACGGGTAAAAAGATAACGCATATACGTTTCATTTTAAATAACGCGTACGTGTTATTTAAAAATTGAATTCCCAACCCACATGTAGCCTTGGTTTTAGGCTCAGGAAAGGCTTGGCAATCCAAGCCTTAGCCTTTGACTTGCAATTAAAAAACTAAGCCAGATTGAAGAAGAATGTCCAACTTTGGCAATATGGCTGATGGACTTTTTTTTTTGAATCAATCTATAAAATTAAAACCAATTAGAGAACACAATGTCTAGTTTCCAAATATATAATTTTTATTAAGATTGGATTATTTTTTCTATTTTTTAATTAATTTCTAAGCAAACTAGTCCTTAAACTTGAAATATCAGGCTTTTTTTGTTTTTTAATAACTTTTTTTTGGTTAAGTTTCTTGTAAAAAAATTATATGACATCAATCTTAGACAATTCTCTACACAATGAAAAAAAAAATCAATTTTTTTATAGTTTAGATCAAATTATGCTATTCGTACACGTTGATTTTATAAAAACAACAATTAAGGCCAATAAAAATTCAATAAAAAAAAATTATTCAACAAAAAATTACAAAAAAAAATCCTCATCAATCTTCATGTTGTTAGATCTCTTTCCCCAAAATTAATTAGCAAAATACTTTTATTTGGGTCAAAAATTGGTGTTCATACAGTGCATGGTATGGTAAAAAAACAGGGACTTTTAAAAAGTGGTTTTTATAGATCCCTATCCAAATTTAATTTCTACAATCTGGGTATTTGAATAATTTACATATTTGGAAACTAGATTCAAAATTATAAATTCCATATTATTGAATTTTTTTAAAATTCATTGTGTAAGTGCCTCAAATTTTCAGTCCAAGTGTGACAAATTCTAAAAAACAGCAAAAACACTTCCACATTGTGAGCTTTTTGTGGACCCAACTTCTTGCATTAGCCCATCTGCACATTCAAAGAGAGAAGAAATTTTGTGTCATTTAGGGACTTGCCTTATTCAAACCCTATGTTAGTGTTTCCATTTCCACAATGTAAATGTCAATGATAGGAAAGATAAATGATAGAAAGGAATGATGAATCACCAAAGTGCTACAACTCACCACCCTTCAATGACTTCCTTAAAGGACTAAAGTCATGCACATCACTTCAAGGTCTTGGGTCTTGCCTGCTTGATTTTATTGAATTGCTTGGAGACCTACACCAAGGGTTATCCTTCACAAGCAATGATAACATAAAAATTCATAAACTCACATAATATTTGACATGATGTTTGGATCTTGAATTACTACAATAAATCACTAAAATGTTGCTCTTGAATTGCTTAGTATTGCTCTTAATAATAATCTCTACTCAATATTTTTCCTTGTTAGATTTCAAATGATGCAATGACTATTTGTAGGCATTTATTCAATTCACTGCAACTCAAATCCTAAGAGTTGACATTTCACTAGTAGAATTTGGCAAATATATGACTAGGTGACTAAAACTTTTAGTCATAACTACAAATGACTAAATTCTACTAATTTTTTGCAACTCAGCTATAAATGAGTAAATAAATGACTAATTCAAATGGTCATTGACTAAAAAATTATTTAGTCACAGAAATAAAAATGACTAAATAGTTAGTCATCAAATCTAAATTAGACATAAAAAAACAATTCGACCAATCATTGGCGCAATGTATTGGCATGATTATTCACATTCACTGCAGATTCATTCATCTTGCTTGACCTCGCTTCATTCATTAGCTTGACATGAGGCATTTTGATCAGTTATAACAACTACTTGCAAGGGTGATAAGGATTCAAAGATGGCCTGGAGACTTTTGAAAATGTGGGCAAGGGAAAGGAATTCATAGTTTGTTGCAATGAATTTGAATTCGTCGAGGCCCTCTATAGTGAAATCGGATTTGGGGACACCCTTTGCAGCGAACTCAGAGGTAATTCAAAACCTTCATTACATTAAACATAAATTTGAATGCTCATTACAATCTACTACTCTTAATAATGTTCTACTGCTCTTAATAATGTTCTTTTACAATCTTGCCATTTTTCTACTTCATAATGTGTTCGAGCTAAATATAATAAAATTTGGGTTTCAATGCCAAAATAGAATTTCCTCAAACAATTTTGATACATTTTCACTACAAGCACAAACTGTCCTTGTGTAAGGTAAACATGTCCTAGATTTACCCACACATCAAGCATCTAAACAAATATGTTTCTTGCAGTAAATTGTTGTACTTATGTAAAGATTTCCTTTGCAATATCAAATTGACCCTTTCAGCTAGCACAACGGTGCCCTATTTGCAGCATAAACATTTCTTGGTCTTTGTGCTAACACTTTACAATGGCTACCCCATTTGCATCATAAAAAATTTCACTGCAAGCACAAATTGTCCTTGTGCAAAGTAAACATGTGCCAGATTTACCCACACATCAGGCATTTGAACAAAGATGTTTCTTGCAGTAGCTTCTTCTACCTGTGTAAAAATTTCCTTTGCGATATCAAATTGACCCCTTTCAGCTAGCACAATGGCTACCCCATTTGCAACATAAATATTTCCCGGTCTCTGTGCCAACACTTAAGTGGCCCCTTTTATGACATTAATATCCTCTTGAGTCATTATTATACTCCTATTTTCCAAGAGAAAAATCCCCAAGGCCCATGGGAAATGAATGATGAGCATTTGAGTTTCAACTTGGTTTTATTTTAAAAAGGAGACATTACATTGTACAAGATTTGTTTAACAACATAATAATTTAATCCACCTATTTGGGACTGTAAAATAAAAATAGATGAATTAATCCATTTTCAATTATAGGTTCTTTTAATCTAGAATCTGATAAAAAGATGAAGCATAATACATTGAAGGACACAAAAAATGTTCTAAATAAAGACTAAAATAGGTTGCCCATAAAAAACAAGAAAGAGGAAAAATGAAAAGATAACATATAGATGATTCATTTGAGGTTTTTGATAAGATCTCATTTAACTATGTCAAATGGATTTGGAAGGGAAAAAGTATATTTGATTGACTAAAATTTTGAGGTAGCTTATCTATCATCATTGTATGCATCATCTTCTCTTGGAATCTGTTTCTACAATGCACCAAGCCTAGAATTGATTGGGGATGCACTTAAGGTGGATAAAAACTTATCAAATGCTTTATGTATGCTTGGAAACATGGAACTGAAAATAGATGACTGGCTTAAAGCAAAAGAAACAATTAAAGTAGCATTCCAACTTGTCTTTGTTGATGAAGCAAAATGAAAAGGAGAAAGCAAGAGGAAGAAATTCAGCGAGTGATGCAACAAGAGGATCAATTTGAATGTGTGAAGGAATTATGGAAGAGTAAGCGTAAGGACAAGGATGATGATGATGAGGCTAGCCAGTCTGAGAAGAAACAAAAGAAGGAAAAGAAGAAAAATAAGAAGGATAAGGACCACAAGGCTTATGATTCTTATATGGAGGAACTTGATGTTGTCATGGAAGATGAGGAAAATTATTTGAGTGATAAGGCACAAGATGATGCAAAAAATTCCCAAGATCTTCTTGCAGCTGTAGGTCTAGAAGACTCTGATAATGGCGAGACAAATTCTCCAGTTTCAACAAAATCACGAAGGAGACATGCATACTCTTATTCTGAAGATGATGAACCATTGCAAAAATAGATTTTGAGAGAAGATGATCCATATGATGATTATGTCTAGGCTTCTTGAGCTTTAACCAAACCTAGCTCCTATTTTCCAAGAGAAAAATCCCCAACGCCCATGGGAAATGAATGATGAGCGTTTGAGTTTCAACAAATTCCAAGAGAAGATGATGCATACAATGACGATGGATAGGCTACCTCAAAATTTTAGTCAATCAAATATGCTTTGTCCCTTCCAAATCCATTTGACATAGTTAAATGATATCTTATCAAAAACCTCAAATGAATCATCTGTATGTTATCTTTTCATTTTTCCTCTTTCTTGTTTTTTATGGGCAACCTATTTTAGTCTATTGAAACTTAAATGCTCATCATTCATTTCCCATGGGCCTTGGGGATTTTTGTTTTAGAAAATAGGATCTAGGTTTGGTTAAAGCTCAGGAAGACTAGACATCATCATCATATGGATCATCTTCTCTCAAACTCTATTTCTGCAATGGTTCATCATCTTTAGAACCAGAGTATGCATGTCTCCTTCGTGATTTTGTTGAAACTGGAGAATTTGTCTCACCATCATCAGAGTCTTCTAGACCTATAGCTGCAAGAAGATCTTGGGAATTTTCTACATCATCTTGTGCCTTATCACTCATATAATTTTCCTTATCTTCCATGGAAACATCAAGTTACTCCATATAAGAATCATAAGCCTTGTGGTCCGTATCCTTCTTCTTTTTCTTCTTTTCCTTCTTCTTTTTCTTCTCAGATTGACCAACCTCAACATCATCATAGCCGACATTTGCAATTTGAATTTCAAATGTTAAAATTTTGACACCGACATATCCAAAATTTGATCCCAACAAAATAGGGGGACTTATGCGCCCAAGGGCGTCTGAGTCTCGACTCTATTTTCCAGGACTTAAGGTGTTGGGAGCACAACATTAAATAAATGCATTTATTCAATGCTTGCCATCTCTTAGAAATTGTTAAGAATAGGCCATGGGATGCATAATTTAAGAAACTAGGTACTTAATCAAGTCCAATAAATTAAGGGGAGCAAAACATAGTGTGAAATTATGAAGGGTGGCATTTTTTGACGATACAATAGATTATTCATACAGTATCCAATCTCCTCCCATTTGCTTAATTCCTCCTCCTTGATGCCTCTCCCCACTTATTTGTTTTCCCTTTTATATCATCCATGGTGGGGAGAGTCGCATCTACTCATTTAACAAGAGACACACCCCTCCCAACCAAGTGTTGCCTCCTTTCTTTTAATTATTAATTATTAATTTCCTTATGGGTCGATGCTTTTCCTTAACTAATTCTTATTGGGTCCCTTTGAAGAGTTGTCACTTCCCATCTTGGTCACTTCTTTCCTTATCTCCTTAGTCAACGTTGATTAGGAGTCTAAGATGGGCTATGGGGGTTCTTTAGTTAGAAATTATTACTACATTGGATTTATACATTATGGTGGGGCATGACAATATAACCATGTAATTTAGCCTCATGAGTTATCTTATATAGATAATCACACATTTCCAAACAAATATGTATCTTTATAAAAGTAGTCATTTGCGTCCTATGTAGGTATTGAATTTATTGGTTACAATTGTTGTTCAAATTGTTCATATGTCTCTATTTGTATTGTAATATTTTTTAACTCTAGTGAGATTAATGAGAAAAATGTCAGAATAGTGTGATTTTTAATTGTAATGCTAATATATATTTTGTGCCATGTCTTTAAATATCTTGGAATGAAAACTTCAATGCCCCCACATGGATTAGAGATATTAATTTACTAATTTTTATTTGACTTTAAATATTATTCATAATGGTATTTATAAAGGAGGTGGAGTTGGTAGTGACAACAATAAAATTTGTTTATGGTGTATTCTCTTTCATAGACATCTTGGAAGAAGTTAATTATCATCTTGCAAGTTATTATTGGGGTTTGTATGCATGATGGGTCCAAAACAAGGCATACCATATTGGGGTGTGTGTTCATTGGGAGTTATAAGTCAAAGCTATTATTATTATGTCTATTGTGGGATGCAAGAGTTACATTTACTGTTTATGTCATTTTGGGAGTTACAATTGACTTTGCATGATTCTAGTAGTTACATTTATTACTCCAAGTGGTTTCCCATGTGAATGGGGTGTTATATTTTTGGATTAGGTTTTTGAGAGTCTAATATGGGCCCATGGTTTTCACTCTTATTTGGTAAAGCTCTTATGGTTGCTTGTTTCTAGATGCTCTCTATATATTGAAGCCTTGGGATAATAGTATGATGATTGGTTTATAGGTAAAGAGGTGTTGTCAGAATGCTATCAAATTAAAGGGAGATTATAATGTTGCATGTATGCATATTGTACTTGAATATTAATAAATTATTGAGCCTCTCTTTGATGGTGGAGTTCTTATCGAATGGATTTTTCCACATACATCCAATGTTATGTTCTATTCCTTTATGATTTGTTGATTATTTTCTACTATAAACCTCCACACAAAATCTTATAATGGATAATCTAATTTTCTATACATAAAAAATAGATTTGCATAAATTTGAAGAGCTTTAATTTGTATTTCTTCACCTTGACTTAATAACAAAGATATACTTTACCAATATATAGTAGGTTGCATAAGTAAAAACATTCTATTGTAATTCTTTCAAATTTAATTAGGTTCTTACCACTTAACTATGATTTTAAAATTAAGAAAAATAATAATATGTGTTATTTAAATCTATATTTGTTTTATAGAAAAATGAATAGAAATGGTATGTAATAATAATATACAAATTATGGGAAATTTTTAGTATTACCATTTCCAAACAGAGAAAGTAGGTATTCCAAAATCTTTAAAATATTTTACTTAGGTGATATATTATTCATGTGTAGGCACTACTAAAAGAAATTCAATGTAAGAGGGACTAGTCTTCAAAAGCATACTATGCATCACTTTTGTTGCAAACTAACATAAATCAAATAAAGGAGAACTTTGGAGAAACACAAATGAATGCCTCCTCCAATGCATTCACACACCACTCAACCTCTTTGAGACAATACATTTCTATTTCTATTTGAACTTAATATAAGCACAAAGATGTGGGAGCTTTATTAACTTGGAAATATTCTAAATTTATATCAGGCATATTGGGCTCCTCAATTTTATTTAGGGCATTAAGTTCTAGGGTTGTAGTTTAAGGGAAGTCACCATCAGAATTCAATACTTATGTGAGTAAAGAGGGTTTGAAAATAAGTAATAGAAATTAGTGAGAAGAAATTGTAAGAGGAATGTTTTGTTTGTAGTCATCCCATTATTAGGGGAAAAAGACATCAAAATTTACCTAAATCCCATTCATACAATAAATAATTTTCTTAACATTATTTAATGAGGATAATGAAATAAATATGTAGGAATTTTTTGTTAACATTGTTTATAGACAATCCTCCTCCTACTTCCATTAAAGATTACATATATATTGTTTTTCATGTATGCATATAATTAGAATAAGAATATAGGGGAGATTCATACAACAAGCAATTTTTGAACTTAGGATATTGTTGTGAATGAAAGATTCAAATAGTTTATGCTTTTAATGTTAATTTTTTATCTATTGATTGTGAGACCTTGTCCTTTATAGATTGTTAGTTCCCTAAGCCATCTTGAGGGTAATTTTTCATCAATCATCACAAGTGGCTAGGGTAATTGGAATAAGTTGAAAGCCATTTTGTTTGAAGCAAGTCCATTTTAATGTTGGAACTTTAATACCCATTAAATAAGTAGTAGATCAGGTGGCTAAATCTCAATTTTGTAGATGTTAACAATGAATTATCCAAGAACACCATTCAAAAGTTGAGTTGCAACCCACAAGTTTGAATTTAGCTTCAGACATTGTCCAACACATGACAACACTTAGAGAAAACTAACTACTACTTAATCTACTAAATTTTATTTAATTACTAATATTAATTATTAAAAAATTAATTATAATTGTGAAATTTGTATATCCATTCCATTTTCTATTTTTTCTCATGTTTATTTTGAGGTAAGTACATTGATAAATAAACCCATTAAAAGAAAATGGTGTGATTTTGTGTAACATTGGGTTTCTTGTCCCATGCTATCCACCTACTCATTTTAGATGGATTCCTATACATGTACCACTTATCCTCAATCACATGTGCACAAACCATTCTACATTCACCATATCCACTTATTTTATCTCACCTATTCTTGGACCCATTTCTATGCACAATTTATTCAAATTTGACCAACTTCTAACCTAGTTGGGTTTTTTGAGGTGAAATGTACTCATGGCTCATTTGTATAATAAGTTATCAAATTTATTTATAATATCACCAATCCTTTTAGGTATTCAAATAAGGTCACATTGGATTCAATAATGGCAACTATCTTTTATCATAATTTTATTATCAATATAAGTAAAATTAATATAATCTATTAATTTAGGTTAGTTTATGTTGAAGTGAGCTTTCATTTTATATAAAAAACCTATTTTAAGCTTAAGGAAAGATCTATCTCCCTTATATTTGGTGAACATTTGATCAAATAGAACCTATCTTAAGGTTTATAGAATACTTGTTGAAGGATCTCTTTTAAATATAATTTATTATATTTTAGGATTACTTGTACTTTCAAAATTATGATTTAAGGCTATTTTGATATACCAATCTCACCTTGTCATACATGACAACAACATATTTGTTCAGATTACTATTGAAGGATCTCTTTCAATTATGCATGGCTATCAACATGCCTAGTACACATTGAAATACAATTGCTAATTTTAAAACTATAACATATCCAAGATAGGAAGAACTTAGTGTTTTGACCATAATCCATCAAGTATTTAAGACAACACCTTCCTAAAATGTAACATATATTTACATTCAAAATAATCTTCATATCAAAATTTGAAAGACCAAGAAAAGGATGAATATTTTCTCAATATATATGTATATCATAAATTTTACTTACTTAACTACTCCCTTAACAATGTGAGGCCTTGAGTGTTCCCTTATTGCATATTAAATAATTAGCATTCACACTTAATGTGCAATGGGCATGCTAATATTTGTAATGAATGCAACTCTTAATTTATAAAAAAAAATATAAAAAAATGTAAGCATATTTTTTGTGGTAAAAGAAGTCATTCGACATAGTGTATACTTTAAGAGGTTGAAGTACACTATTGATTAAATTGTCTAGTGATTTGAGGTGATATCTTGTGTGCTAGATCGCATTCCTTCTTCTTGAGGGAGACATATAAAAAAATTGAATGTGATCATATTTATAGTAGTTGAATCTTGAGGAGATATATGTATCCACTCTAAATAGTACACATATAAGATTGTAATGAATGTGAGACAATAACAATAAATGTCTCCAATATCAATTGATGCTAAAATCCAATACCATTTAAATTTATTTGATAATTGTGACTAGCATGAGAAACCAAAATTATCAATATAAGACTCCATTTGGGACTACTTCTCTACATAATGTAGCATTATTTTTTTATCTTATAGATGTTGATGATCTATATAAAATTTTAAGGATAGTGAAATAGATGCATATTTTCTCTTGGAAGGATTATTTTTTTATTTTTTTCTTCTTCATTCAATGGGCTCTTGGAGAAATGTATTACTTGTACATATTATGTAATCACCACATTTGGGCATTAATTATTTTCTTTCACTACAAGATGACCAAAATTGTTTAAGTCATTTGTTTCTTTATTCAAAAGAATGAAATTATTTGGAATATTTGGGACAAATATAGGGAATAATACAATTTTAAATTAACCTCATTAATTAAGTTTTAATTGATGAAATGAGTTTGATTGCCTCTCCCATGCATAGTCAAGTTCCTTTTAATGGTCACTCAATCATCCTCGTTCATTATTTGGGTCAATTGTCCCCTATCAAATACAATTTCCTTTATATGTTATGACATCTTATGGGAGATCAACTGAGGGGAGATCCTCTTTAAATATCAAGAATGAAAAAATAAATTACATGGTGCTCTTATGCATTAGATAGCTAGGCCAAGGGTTACATTTTCTTGGATGCATGTTGCTTGGTTTGATCAAAGGATTTTTTATGAAATCAACTATTGACACCTCAAGAAGGGAATGGTAGATGCATTCCAATTATGGTTGTTGTGAAAGTTGCACCATCCAAGCATTGTCAATTTCATTTTAAGTCAATTAAAAAACTCAATTAGAGATGAGATGAGTTGCCACTTTTATGCTCACATATATTCAACCCATCTAGTTGATCAAGGAGAGATTTAATCTATCAATATCAATTATGCGGAGATTGCTTTGTAATTCACCAATGTTCATGAAATAAAACATATTCAAATACTCATACACCTACAAACTAGTGGTATTAGTAATAGATAAGGAAAATGAGAAGAAATATGTTGTAATTTAATATTTTACTTTAACATAATCATGTTGCTTCATTTGAAGTAAGATAGATCACGTAATATACAAGCCCATGTAGTAAGACATTCTTAGGCCTCCTCCAAATAAATATAATCAAATTTCATTTCAATCAAATTTCAAAAGTATGTGAACACTAACTAGATATCCTTTGGGCATTATATGAAACCTCTTGGCATGAATTGCATATAAATTGGTGTCTTCTTTAATAATTTCACAAGATAGGCATCTGCAACTTCTTGAAGTGTGAAGACAACATGGCTCTAGACATATGAGTTTTTCTACAAGACAAACTAATGAAAAGGGTTTATTGTTGACCATGGTGGCATAGGAATTTGATAAAAAAAATTATGTCATCACCTAAGAAGTATTCAATAGAATTTGATGAAGATGGTAACAAAATGAGCTAGTGTGTATGGTCGAAGCACAAGCATATATTTTATAAAATGTGTATTAAAATTATATTTAAGATTATCTTGTACTACCTACTCTTCAAAACTAAAAATAAAAAATTAATACGTGTAAATTAATATCAATCCTATTTGCATTTATTTCTTTGTACAAATCAAAATTTTGAATAAGACATAAAATATCATCCATATTATTGTATTTGTAAATAAAAAATTAATTGTCGCTTAGACTTTCAAATAAGAATTGTGAGACAAATCATGTGTGTGCACTCTAAGCTAATGGGTATTAATTTACATCTTAGACTTTTGATTTTTCAACATACAAAATAAGAATCATCTAAAGTGGCTAAAACTTCCTTTAAAATCATAGGTAAGAGACAATGTACATGTAGACTCTTATGTTCTCTAGAATGAATTGACACCTTGCATGTTTGACAATCTAAGCCACTTTATCTTTAGTTACTAAACTCAATGTTCTGCGAAATGGATCTGCATGTTACACTTTAGAAAATTGAGCTAGCAAAAGTATTATATGTTTACTAAGCAACTATCGGACCTATAGATTCTATTTGGTATTAGCTTTTCATAGTCCATGTTATACTAAGCTTGCTTTTGGATTCACTCCATATGTTTTCTACATCGATGTTTTAGATCACTCAATGGTCCATGCAATGCAAAGCGCAATTGCTAATGTTTTTTTTTTTTTTTTAATTTGATATTGAAGACTGTTTTTTCAATTATCATTCTATACTTATTTCACATTTAACACCATCAATTTTATTAAATCTACATGAAAAAAAACCACTTCAATATAACTAATATTCTTATGAAAAACTTATTTAATAACAATAAATAATTTATAAAATTTCACAATATTTACAATATTTTTAAAATCCACCTTAATAAATTTGAATACTTCTGATAAAAGATATGTAAATATTTTTGAGTCAAATAGAAACACTCGTATTCAAAACCTCATTAAACAATGGTATCCAATAAAGTAACTAGTTAATATATTTTTCCTTGAGAAGTTACCAATCCTAGCCAAGCGCAATGCCCATATAAAAAGCACAGAGCATCTTGTGTATGGGGAATCCGAAGCATTCTTTAGCACTAATTAAAGTAATTCACTTTATTTGCGGGAGAGGACAGAGCCATGATGCCTTTCGATGAGGTCACAAATTCGCATTTAGTGTGGGTGCCTTAAAAAGTTTCTAGGGTATATTTAAAAAGAGAGTTCAATTAATACAAATGCTTCAGATGCCCTATCTTTTTGTAGGTTGCAATTGACAGCCAATAGTGGGCGGCCCTACTTTTTCTAAGGTATGTTTTATTCCGTCAACCCTACTTTATTCTTGTTTTGGTGCCCACTATTCTTACTTTTTTCCGTGCTTGCTTGACCTCTACTTTTTCATGTTCACACGATGTGCAAAGTTGTGTAGTTTATCTGTTTTAATATATCTCTTTTTGAATGACCTTTATTTACTAGTTATTATATTTAAAGGTTCGATTATAGAATTTGGTAGATTTTTTTTATTAATTTATAATTTTATTTATTTATTAATTTTTTTAAAATTATTTTTGTTTTATTTAATAAGATTTAATTAATTTATATTATATATTGAGATGAAGATACATGAAATTTTCTTTGTATATTATATATTGATATGAATTGATAGAATTTTTATGATTTTG
This sequence comes from Sequoiadendron giganteum, assembly GCA_007115665.2. Classification (NCBI taxonomy): domain Eukaryota; kingdom Viridiplantae; phylum Streptophyta; class Pinopsida; order Cupressales; family Cupressaceae; genus Sequoiadendron; species Sequoiadendron giganteum. The sequence continues at coordinate 440,868,395 of CM021108.1, read as the reverse complement.
TTTTGGATATTTTTTTTGGAGATGGTGTTCCTCTTCTTTTTATGAAATTATATGCGTATTGTTTTACACATGTATGCATATCTTTGTTATAAGAATGCAAATGGCATTCGTAGATGTGACAATCTCATACTTGTAACACTATTGTGAAAGTTAGATCCTAATGGTCTATGTTTTTAGTGTCTATTACTATTGTGAAAGTAAAACCCTAATGATTTATGTTTCCAATGTCTACTATTGCTCTAACGAGCATTAAAACCTATGTTTTAATTAATCATCAATGCTCAAACCATTGTTATTGGGATTTGTTGTTGGTTACTATAAGTAACAAGAACAATTGAATTAGTTGTGCTTCTTGTGTGTCCTATATATGACAAAAAGAAAGATAAATGAGGTGGTTTGCTCTCATTTTTGTACAAATATGTGACTTTATGGCAATAGATAGAGGTTGATCAAGTGTCATGCTCCCATTTTTCATAGACAATAGCAACTACTTTATATGGGAAAAAAATCACGCACCCAAGACATGAAGTTTGATGAAAACAATATATTGAGCTACATTAAAATCATCTCAAATTGTTATTAACATGATTTTACCAACCATTCAAAGGGCAATTTCTTTTTGACAATATGCCTAATTTGTCATTTTGTGTGGTATAGTCTTTCTTAAATTTTATTTTATTTTATGATAAAATTGTATAGATACAACCATCTAGTTAAGCCTCATGAGCTATCTTATCTAGCTAGTCACAACTACCAAACACGTTTTTATCTTTTCAAAAGTAGTTCTTTGTGTTCTATGTAGGCATTCAATTTGTTGATTACAATTATTATTCAAAATTATTTTTATGTCTTGTTTATATTGTAATATTTTTTTTAACTATAGTGAGATTAATGAGAAGAATGTTAGAATAGTGTGGTAATTAATTGCAATCCTAGTATATATTTTATGTCATGCCTTCAAACATCTTGGAGAGGGTACTTCAATGCCTCTTGCATGGATGGGAGATATTAATTTACTATTTTTTCTTTAACTTTGAATATTATTTATAACAATGCTCATAGAGGAGGTGGAGTAGGAAGTAGTAGTTATAAAAGTCATTTATGGTGCATTCTCTTTCATAGACACCTTGGAAGGAGTTAGCATCTTGCAAGTTATCAATGAGATTCACATGTATGATTGAGCCAAAACATAACATACCATTTTGGGGTGTGTGTCTATTGGGAGTTACAAGTAAAAGATATTATTATTGTTATGTATACTATGGGATGTAAGAGTTACATTTATTATTCCAAGAGGTTTCTCATGTGAGTTACATTTATTAGATTAAGTAAAATTAATGTAATAAATTAATCTAGGTTAGTTTATATTGAAATGCACGTGAATTTTATTCGATTAACCTAGTTTAAGCTTAAGGAAAGACTTGTCTCCCTTATATTTGGTGAACCTATGATGAAATAAAACCTACTTAGTTTTAATATTTATAGAATATTGATTGAAGGATCTCATTTAAATCTAATTTATTATCTTTTAGGATTACTTGTATTTTAAACTTATGATTTAAGGCTATTTTGATATTCCAAGGGCTAGAAAGCAAGAAGTTGGGTTCACTTTTAGTGGAAGGGTCAGGATAAGAAATAAATTCCTAACAAGAATGAGGCCCCGAGCCTAAATACGAACCCAGTCAAAATGGGTACCCATTATGATTTGAAATCTCTACCTTAATTGGTACCCATTATCAATGTGTGCCAATTTAGGACCATGAACCCATTGCAAAAAATTAAAAAAATTAAAAAAACTATGGGAGCTCAGCTTTTGGTTTCAACAACAGTGAGGGTCATCTAAGGGACAACACTATTAGAATAGGTACCCACTTTGCGACCTCCAACCACCACCATTTTCCACCTCCTCTCTCCTCCTCCCTCAAGAGTCAATTTTCTTCAGTTGCAAGTAGATTTTTGACATTTTTAATGTATTTTTCAATTTTCAGGTTTATGTTTTTTTTCAAAAAAATTAGTTATAAATTTATAAATATTAAATCCCAATTGGTCAATTTACCTGAACTTTAGCATTTTTTTAGTGTGTGTATGTATGGATGCATATCTAGACCAAGAAAACCCTAATATTATTCAAACCCTAAATCAAAAAACCCTAGAAAATATTAATGCATCATATGATTATAAAATTAAAATGGTTCATTAGTAATGATTAATCATGTCTATATCATATCACTTAACTTTTCTAAACATTAACATATTGAATGGTCATGATTCATCATATTTTGAATTTATGGCATCAAGATAGTTGTTAAGGCATAAAGTATCACATTATTCTCCCACTTTATAGGCCAAGGAAAATAGAAAATGACACAAATTATAGTTTATATGCTTTCACATTTAAATTTTTAATATTGGAACATATCTAATTATTGACATTCAATGTGTATGATATCTATCAATGTGATGGAGTATAGATGAATGTGAGGGAAATGGGTGCTCCACCTTTTAGGAGATGGAACTTGGACTTGTTTCACACTTTAGTTCATTAGGAAATCTACATTCCTCAATCAAGTCAGATTCCTCAACCAAATGACTTGATTGAGGAATGGGCTAGGGGTTTCCTTGGATAAGTGGATGAGGATTCACCATAAAATGAAGCTTCAAAGGAGAAATTGGAGGATTCACTACATATGTTTTCTACATCGACGTTTTAGATCACTCAATGACCCATGCAATGCAAAGTACCATTGCTAGTACATACTATTTTTAATTTTGATATTGAAGACTGATTTTTGAATGATTGTTATATACCCACATTTATCACTATCAATTTTATAAAATATACCAAAAAAAAACCCACTTCAATATAGTTAATATTCTTGTAAAAAACTTATTTAATAACAATAAATAATTTATTAAATCTCACAATATTTACAATATTTTTAAAATCCACCTTAACAAATTTGAATACTTTTTGATAAACTAGCATACCTATATTTTAAAAATATATCTAAAGTATGCCGAGAGATATCATTCTCAAGACACGTATTTTTAATCAATTGAACCTTAACCCAAATTGAAGCTTAGCCGTAACCATAAAGCTATTTGAACCCTAACCGTAACCCTATTTGAAGCTAGTTTGGATTACTGGCTCATAGACAAGGACAAATTCCCTAGAAGAGTTTCTTTCAAGTTTGAAAAAGTGTAGATGGAAAACCCAAACTTCAAAATGGTTGTCATTGACTCCTAGTTCACCCAAACAACTGATCATTGCACTAAGATGTGCATGTTCAACAGAAAATTAAAATAGATAAAACTCAGGCTGAAAGAGTGGAATATCCAAGTCTTTAGAAACCTTTTCAGAAAAAGGATCTCCTTGAAAGTAGAATGGCTAAGATCCACAAAGACCTCTCAAATTTTTTTTCTTACATTCTAATAAAAGAAGGGAGGAATCTCATAGTTCAATTGGATGGTGTCTACAGTTTTGAATAAATATTTGGAATGCATCTTATTATCGTTTTCACTTAAGTGGTTGGAATCTGTATCCTGGTAGCCCTATAACTGCCATGATTGTTGCATCAGACAAATGGTTAGTGGCCATTTACCTTTCTGCATACATGCTAGTGACATCTTTCTTAGTTTGGTGAATGACCTCTGCATACATGCTACTTACATCTTACTCAGTTTGAAGAATAACCTAATAGATTTTAAGATATGGTACAACTGAAACTATACAGGGAAAAGATTCATGTTTAGCCTTAAAGAAGTCGACTCCTTTCATTAATTGCTTTCATGGTATTCGTAGAGAACAGTTTAGGAACCTGCTAATTCCTTGATTGTAAATATTACATAGATTGTAAATATTATATCTTCTATATTGTGTTGTTATAGGCTTGATTTGCAGGAGGAAGTTGGTGTATTAATTGTTGCTTAAATTTTATCAGGTACATTTAGAGTTGGAATATTATCTCAGGGTCATATACAGGGTGTCTTTGTTGTTGGACTTTTGATGTCTTGTGTATAGTTTAATACTGCAGTTTTTTCTTGTATTCTATACTTTGTAATTAGTATTTTTTCAATATTAAAAAAAGAAAAATTAATAGTACCCCTCTTCATTCATATTAAGTGTATTTTATTTTAGGCTGCAGCAGAAACCAATATTAGAATACTCCAAAGTGGATAAAATTCATATTAATGAATTAGAGTTTTTAAAATATCTTTAATTTTATGGAATTATGAATTCAAAAGGGGCTTACAATTGAATTTATATTAAATTCTAGTGAGCAATTGAGGCTCTAATCTAGCTGAACTTTAACAAAATTATTGTTTGAGTAGAGTACATTAAAACTCACATATATAATTACATAACTTTGTGATGTTTGAGAATAAATACCTTTGTGAAGTTTGAGAATTCTTCACAGCAGCAAAGAATAAAAGTTAAATAAAATGATATGATCTTAAAAAAAACATTTTATATTGAGGCTTGCTTTGCAGTGGGTAATTTTATAGGTAAGAAAAAGTGACTTCAGTTTTGTTCTCTAACTTCGGTGTAAAGTCACTTCAGCATCATTTTTTTTCTTATTATCAATTAAGATTTAGTTTAAAGGTGGTTTATGATGAGACCTATAAAAATTAATTACATGGACACTCTAATATTTAAGCACCCAGAATGAGGACAAGTCCTTCATTGGGAATTTTAACAATGATCATGTTATTCCTGATAAGTCTAACTATGAAAGAATAGAATGAATAGACAAAGGTATAGATTATACTCAATTTGTCTTTATTAAACCATTACACTTTGAAGTGTTGAAAGGAAACTCTCATCTCTTTTTGAAATTTACGAGAAATATTTTATAACCTCCAGATCAATGGAAGATGGTCTCCCCTTTGATTCAATTAACTTCTCAAGTTTTTCGGTATCCAATCATAGGAAAACAATAGTTTAGGAGGACTACAGACATTCAAGGTCGTGACCTCAACACATCAACCAATTTAGTCTTCTTTTAGCTATCCTCATGAATTCTCGGCTTGATATGTAGGGTTGTCATGCTATTTGGTATATTCACAACTTTGTTATACTAGGTGATCTTTGTGATGAAATTGCGGGGATCATTCAGGTCTCATGAGATAGGCATTTGAACTCGGAGAGTACAAATATTCTCATAATTCTACAAGAGATCTTCTACCTGAATCCAAAAACAAATATTGCCTTGTGAGCAATGGATATATCTTCTGACCCAACTCAAATGGAAAAAGATGAATACAATCACAAAATTTGATCAGATTGGTAAAAAATAGTCTAATGAACAATGCAATAAAAACAAAACAGACCATGAACAGTGCTAATAGATATTCTGATATACTACTATACACCACAAATCTCAACACAAAACTATTCACCAGTTGTAGTTTTTACAAAAATTCTAACATTCTTGAACACAAAACAATAAAATAATCACATGTTGTAGTTGTAAAAAGAAAGACTAAAAAAATAATGAACTGAATTTGAATTACCTACCTTTGCCCAAACACTCTAGTGAGAAAGGAAATTACATAACGTAGGAGGACAAACTCAATCTAAATCAATTAAAAAGATTACCATTTTCTTCCTTTTGGAATAGAAAGAGCCAATGAAGTTGGGTTTATCTTCCTCCTTGAATCCAATAACGCTTCCCTTAGGGTGGGCTTCATCATATTAAAAAATGCAGAAAGTTGCAAAATTCACAAGCAAAAGATCATGCTCCTAGATTCCAGAAGGTGGTTGAAATAAAATACAAAATTGTAGTAAGTGTTAAGAAACATTGGAATGAAACCAACCACTGAACAAAATACCTTGTTCCAATAGTGCTCACAACGGCTCCAAATGTCCCAATTGAATTTGTCATGATTTCCCAAGTATAGATATGAAGAGTAAGATTGTTTTCATGAACAAATCAAATTAATAATAAATTAATCCATCAGACTGAGGATAAAAAAGGGACCAAGCATCATACCATGAAGAACTCTTGCATACTATGGTGCTATATCTTAATCATACAAAAGAAGAAAATGACATATGTATGCCTATTATTGATTAAAAATAATGCATATTTCTAGAAGATGAAGAGTAGGAGGGTTTGTGAGGGTAAATACTCTTATAATGACATTAAAATTCTTTGGAAGAATAAAAAATTAATTCATATAAGTGCAATCTTCCGTTGAAATGGGTAAAACAGGGCCTTTATTTTAAACTATTTTCTCAAGCCTGGAATTCATAGAAGATCCACCATTGAGATCCATCTCCTTACCCTAATGATTCATGAAAAATGTTTATTGAACAACATTAGATAAGTGAGAAAAGATCAGGTATATTAGCTATTGTCAACCATACATGCAAGGAAAAAATGGGGAATTCGTAGTACATACTCGTTAGTGAGTTGCTCCATTGTTGGCATTCCCGTTCGAAAAGGAACTGAACCGCTCTGGTATACAAGCATCGTATGCATGAAAAGGAAGCTCGTTTGGCCTTGTAGAAGCTTCAACATAGAAATTCTTCTACGTGTGGAGAGAAGGATAATTTGGAAAATAAGATAATGGATTGGACTGAAGGGGTTCCCTACTGGTACAAAAGCCTAGCATTGAGAAATTTACATCATTCAATTTGCAAAGCAAGAGCGATGATGTTTTCACATTGCTTTGAATGATTGTAAAACAAAGACATCAAATCCATTAATAACCATCTAGACAACCATTTGTAACCGCCAGCACTAAGGATAGTCAACAAGGCTGTCAATTTAAATGTAAAAGGTTTTTATTCAATGTAGCACATACTTCCACATGCCTGTCATTTTCAATGCAGGTTCAAAAAGTTTATAGAATATTCCTTTGTTGCTTTCACTGTATAATGCCTCTCGGCGTAATGATATATGTAAACATTTTTGAGTCAAGTAGAAACACTTGTATTCAAAACCTCATTAAATTATGGTATCCAATAAAGTAACAACTAAATATATTTTCTCTTGAGAAGTTGTCAAAAGCGCAATGCCCATATAAAAAGCATAGAGAATCTTATGTATGGGGGAATCAAAAGCATTCTTTAGCACTGATTAAAGTAATTCACTTTATTTGTGGGAGAGGAAAGGGTGGGCATTAAGGCTCTTTAACAGTGCCCATGAAAAAATGATTCCTTTCAATGAGGTCAATAATACAAATGCTTCAGATGCCCTATCTTTTTATAGATTGCAATTGACAACCAATAGTGGGTGGGCCTACTTTTTCTAAGGTAAGTTTTATTCTGTAAACCCAACTTAACTAGCACGAAAATCGTGCATGCCTTTATTCTTGTTTTGGTGCCCACTCTTTTTACCTTTTTTCATGCTTGTGTGGCCTCAACTTTTTCATGTTCACACAATGTGAAAAGTTCTCTACTTTATTTGTTTTTGTTTTAATATAGGGGAGCGGGAACAATAGTCGTGTGGGCTAACTTTTTCAGCATGTAGCAATTGACTGGAATATCGTAGTGTGTGAGGGGGAGAACGTTAGACCAGAAGACAGATCAAAACATGTCAAATCCAAGCATCTAAACTAAGATTAAACATATTAATCTAAGATCTAAACCTACACATACGAAATGAAACTAAGCTATTCTAACATGCATAAACAAATCTATGAAATTACAGTATTGAATGTACATGAATAACATAGTCTTACCATCCCATAGTGGAGTGTATTCAATTGATGTTGGGTTGTTCTTATCATCATGAAGCGTCCAAAGTTCATGTGCAAAAGCTTGATGAGTGATTGTTTTGGTTGGTTGATCAAAGAAATGGTGAAGCTCTATCAATGGTGTTCTTGACAACACTTTGTTGCTCAATGTATATTGATTCTCTAATCCTTATTTGTGAGGAAAGGGGTTTGTTATATAGAAAATGAAATTCAAAATGGACGATAAAGATATTTTTGAAGAATATCCAAATCAACAGTCGGAGTGTGTTGAGAGGAATTAGATATGAGAAAATTATGAAAAGTTGATTGCACAATTTGGGTGTTTGAGAAATAGATTGGCTAGTCAGGGATGTGATGATCAGTTAACAGATTTAGATTGATTAGTCAGGATTTTGATGGCTTAGTTAGAAATTTGATGGCTAAGTTAGGAATGTGATGGCTTAGTTAGGAATTGTGGTTGATCTATTAACAAAATAGATTGTTTAGTTAACAATTTGGATTGATTAGTCAACATATTAGATTGCTTAGTCAGCAATCGATATTTTCTTAATCAGAAATTGGGTGAGGAATATGAATTAATTGATTTAATTAATTAATTCCTTTTTGGAGTTGAACGTGCAAATCAAGTTTGACTTTTGCAAACAAAGTTGCATTAGTTTGATTTAATTTTTGATAATTAATTTGAATAGTTTGATTTAATTATTCAAATTTTAGAGGCAAAGTGTTGTAATTAAATTATTATTTAATAATTTAATCAACTTAGGGGAATAAGGTGATTTAGCGACGTAATTAAATAATTGGCATAATTTAATCAATCAAGATGAAATAAATTGAGATTATGACTTTGTTAAATAAATGTGATTTATTTAATTGGTCAAAATGATGAAACATGAATTAATCAAATAATGTTGTTTTTTTTAATCAATAGAGGAATTTAGGGTATTCAGGACTTTATTAAATAAGTGAAATTTATTTAGCTTGTTCGAAATGATGAAAAAGTGAATTAATTAAATAATGTTGTATTATTCAATTAATAGAGGAATTAGGTTTTTTGATGTTGTTTTGATGTGGTGTGATATGGGAATGTTGCAGTATGATTCTGAGATGATCTGAGACATTATAAGATGATTTTGAGCTGTTTTGGGGTGATTTTGAGATGTTTTGAGACATTACAAGATGATTCTGAGCTATTTTAGAATGGTTCTAAGATGTTCCAAGATGTTACGGGATGATTTTGAGATATTATGAGATGTTTTGGGACAAATCTGAGTCATTTTGAGATGTTACAAGATGATTCTGAGTTATTTTTAGATGTTACAAGATAATTTTGAATCATTCTGAGATGTTATGGGACAATTCCAAGTCATTCTGAGATGTTACAGGATAATTTTGAGTCATTCCAAGATGTTACGGGATGATTCTGAGTCATTTTGAGATTTTACGAGATGATTATGAGTCATTTTGAGATGTTATGGGATAATTTTGAGTCATTCTGAGATGTTACAGAACAATTCTAAGTCATTTTGAGATGTTACGGGATGATGTTCAATATTGTTTGATGTTATTCGATATTGTTTGATGTTTTTCAATGTTGTTTGATGCTCTTATATGTTATTTGATGCTCTTATATGTGTGTGATAGGTTTCAAGTCAATTTTGCATGTCTACATTTTCCCCCTCTTTGATATAAAGTACTGGTTGCTTTGTTTCAAAGATTCTATTTTTAAGATCAAGTTTTTTGAAAAAAAATATGCCTCAGCGTTTAGTGGAATGATAGTAGGACTTTTTGCTGCCCCCTCGAGAGGTTGACTGATAATTTCAAGCTTTGAGGTCAAGCTCTTGACACTATTGTATTGTCATTTCAATGTTTTCAGATAAAATGTTATATCAATATGTGCATTGTTTCTCATTTCGATGTTTTCCAGAGCTTCTAATTTGAAAGTAGGAAGATTCCCTAAGTGTAATTAGGGTTTCCTAGATTAAATTAGGGTTTTCTTGAGGTGTTATATAGACAAATTGTCTTCAAATTGGCTCATTTGTGCTTTAATCTTCTTGCTAATTCTTGTCATTGGATTTCACATTTTGTCAGTTGTTGAGGAAGAATGTCGACATTTGAGGTTTCCCCACATCATTCCGAGCTTGTTTAGGAGTTTGGATGGCCTTCAAGAATCGGTGGCTCGATATGTACCTTCTCACTTTTCTCTTTCGTCATGTTTTTGTTCTCGTTATGCGTGTACAAAATTTTGTCAATCAATAGTGCTATTTTTGAGATTCCTGCGTAGTTGCGTCAGTTTTGGCACTTTTGTACTATAAAAACTGCATAATTTCTTGAAAATTGCGCTCTTGTCTAAAACCTGCATTGTTGTTTTATGCTTTTGTCCTAAAACTGTGCTATTGTCTGAAAATTGCGCTATTGACCTAAACTTGCACCCTTATTTTTGTGCTTTTGACCTAAAACTATTTTATAGTCTCAAAACAACACCCTTGTTTCATGCTTTTGACCTAGAACTGTGCTATTGTCTAAAAATAGTGCTCTTGTCTAGTTTTTGTCGAGTATTTATCCCAAAATCAGCAGTTGACTTCTCCTTCTATCATTTTATTTTAGCATTTGTTCTAAACCCTAGCATGTGTCTGTTTGTCATCCTAAATGTTGTTTTTCATCATGCTCATGTCGTTTTGTGTTTCTTTGCATGTTTAGAGTGAAACACTAACATCCTGGTTTATAATGATTTGTAGGCAAGTCTCTGACCACTTATGACGAGAGAGAGACGTCCCTGTCACTTGTTTGATCTGATTGCCCGTTTTGATGTGTTGGAGCGGGACTTCCTTGACACTATGGGATTGCATTATATTTGTTACATGCCTCTGATCCAAACCCATATGACGATGATGATTGCCCTTGTGGAGAGGTGGCACTCTGAGATGTCGTTTCATTTTCCTATAGGGGAGGCTACCATTACTCTCGAGGATACATGGAGGATTCTTCGTCTTCCTATTGATGGTGAGCTTGTTATGCACTAGATTCGATGAGGTGCCCATGCTATGCAAAGTTTGTTAGGTGTGGCACACTTGGATGTTCATGATTTAGAGGTTGACTTATCTAAGTTTTCTGACAATGCAGATCCTATCTTTCTTTTCCTTTGTGGTTTGGTATCAAGATTGGTTGTTCCTGATAAATGAGGTTGACAGTTTGCTATGTGCTGGGGTACATGTATTAAGAGTATGCTAGAGCATGGTACGAGATATACCTAGGGTGCTTGTTTTCTTCCTCATCTTTATCGAGATAGGAAAGAGGTGGTGTATCAGGGTGGGAAGTCTATGTCTATAGGTGTGTCACTTTTGCATGTCTGGGCATGGGCATATATTGCAATGACTCATCCATACAAGATTCAAGATCATTCTCTGAATGATCCATACTCTTATCATTATGGGGAATTTATGCATTACACCTTGCCTACGGACTTGCATTATTGGCACCATGTGTTTGATGAGATGCCTGGTTTTGTGTAGAGACCCTATATGAGCTATGAGGTTTGGCTAGAGGATGCTAATCAACTTATGTACTATTGACAGGCCCGTTGGTTGATTGGTCGCTCGTCATCTATGATAGAGCGTTATCTATCAAACCAAGTTTGTCACCAGTTTGGAGAGAGACAGGGGTGGGTTCCTAATGCGTATGAGGCTTAGTTTGGTTGGACTTGTTGGGAGTTCTGTGTATGGGTTCTCCAAGATGATGCAAATACTATGATTGCCAATTTTGGAGCACTTTCCCTAGTTGGTTGGGGTTGGTCGGTTGGTGTGGTAGATCCAAGTATTACTCATGATTATGAGTAGTGGGCATGGTACAAGCCTTTGAGGCTTACTGATCCTAGAGGTGATCCCATTGTGGGAAGAGCAGGTATTATAGGTCGTCATGGGGAGCAAAATGCATTGAGGTTCTTGTAGAGTAGTTGGATTGAGCTTGATGTGATGACGCACAAGGTATTCAAGATGAGTAGGCACCTCTTGCACAAGGTCAAAGACAAGTTCTGGGTCCTCCTCCACTAGCCAGGGATGTTGATATGTTGCTAGCTCAGATGACTTTGGCTAGAGATGTAGAGATTGCACAATGATAGGCTACGAAGTATTTGGTAGACACTATGAGGGCTAAGCGAGAGAGCGATATTGGTAGACAACATGTTGCAAAGGATCAATTACTGTTACTGATAGCAGAGAGATATACTCTCTGGGTAGAGTGTGATGGTATGCGAGTTGAGCGAGATTGGTATATATAAACATCCACCTATTATCAGACCTTATATGATGCTACTATTCCTAGGGCCTCTTGGCATCCACAGTTTGGAAAGCTAAGTGATGCAAGTGATGGTTTAGGTGGTACAATGCAGGTGTAGGTGATCAGTCTGTGAGATAGCCAGATCATTTTGGTGGTCAACAATCTATTGTCGCTCCTATTGGGGTCTTAATTTTTTTTGGTATTTGATCTCCATGTTTTTTCATGGCACATAGGCATTTTTTAGACGTGTTATATATATATATATATATATATATATATATTAATTGGTCCAATCGAGACCTCGTATATATGTTATGATTTTGTATTATCCTATCACACTTTTGTCACAGTGGATGATGTACTTATGACATATTCCCTTTTTGATGATGATATATATGAGATATACCTTCTTCGATTAAGCCTCATTTTATGTTTATGTGATGGTGATATATGATGATGTATGTTTATATGTGTTTTTGTGCTTTTCTGATGTATGAATTTGATGTGGATGAATGAATCATATTTTGTTTTGTTTACAATGTGATTTATGTTGATAAATGAATGACCCATACATGATACATGATGTTTTTTTTATTGGTTTATTATTATCATGATATGTATTAATAACATTTGTGGATGTTGTATGGATATGGTATCAAAATAAATATTGATGATAGATAAGTCTTGATGTTATTTGGAAGAAATATGATAATACTAGGGTTGTGATGTTAATTAGAAGAAATATGATAATGGATAGAATTGTGATGTTAATTAGAAGAAATATGATAATGGATAGTGATTGATGAGTTTCTTTTGCTTCGCTTTAGAGACTTCGTGGTTTGAAAAACCTTGTTTGATGTAGAAAATAGATACGATGCACCAAGGTGTGAATTACCAAGGTGACTTTGTATCTATTGTGTGGACTTTGACTCTACAAACAAAGAGTATCTTTGTTCATACTAGACATATGAAAGCTTTGTTTAAAGTATAGGGGGGTTGCGTGAAAAAAAATTGGACCAGTCACACATGAGGTACAAAACACCTAACATGTAACTACTTCACGAACTATTTTAATACAACTTTCATACCCAATAAAGCAAGTATTCGCCATGGTAATATTACAAAAATATCTTACAAACAACAAATTGAAATGATGCTCGATTGCCCTCATTCCTTCCTCTCTAAATCCTTATGGACATCCTTGAGAGATCCTAGGAATGAATCAATAAATTAAGACCACAAAAAGATAAAAACAAAGTTGCAGTATCACTTGCCATATCTGTTTAGGGTGGGGCTATTATTCGTTGTTGATCATGTCTATCGTAGGAATGGATCCATTAAGGCATATCTCAGGATGTTGTTGGGACTTGTTAAAAAGATAGGTAGTTGATACTTTGGCATTGTTTTCATTTGTTTATAGCCAACTCTTATGTGATTGTTTTTCTTGAAAGTGCTAGCTTTTTTATGTTTTCTTTCTTTTTATTTTTTATTTTTTCAAAGGATGATTGTGACGATTCATTTATTATGGATTTTGATGACGGGATGCGTCTTTTTTATTTTCTAAGTTTTATTATGTTGTTTTTGTTGTTTTCAAGGGACTAACCTAGGGCCTCGGGGGCTCATCAAAGATAAGCCTTGCCTATGTTGTACACACAGAGGCTCGTAGTTTGCTTGGTTTGACCTTTTTTGTTTTTTGAATGTTTTTGGATTTTGTATATTGTATATGTTTTTGGGATTTTGTATTTTCTGACTAAGTTGAAATAAAGCATGTTGGAAACCTAAGGGGACTGACCTAGAGTCTCAGGGGGTAAAAAGAATTGCCTACATTGTACACGCATAGACCACTTAGTTCAACTGTTTGACTCAAAGCATGAATTGTTTTTGGGTAAACAACGTCAATAGATTGGATTGATATCTCATTTATGTGTCTAGAGGATATGTTGTGGGAAATTCACTTGAACTAGCTGTGAGATTCAAGAAAATGTTGATATTTTAGACTATATGAGTGAAGGAATAACCCAACAATATTGTTATTTTTTTATGTTTTTCGCATGTTTTTTATTTTTATTATTTTTATGATTGGATGCTACAAGATCTAATCCATTACCATATTTGGGAAGTTTCCCCCAAAAGCATGACTTACCTTAATTAGTGACAAGCCATGGTTGGATACGTGATTTATGAAATGGATGGGTGGATGCTATGAAAAGTGTTGATAGATAATAATGCATGTTTTATTCATACATAGCACCTGTTTTCCAGGTTTTCACTATGGTACATGTTCTAGGAGTTCCACAAAGTGGTTTTCACTCGGAACATTTTATTTCTCTTTACTACTTTTCTTGCTTTTTTTTAATTTTTTTAATTTTTTATCTCTTTTTTCCATTTTTTTTGGATTTTTACCCTTTTGCCTAAGGTGTAAGATGTTGAAAACTTGGATTGATACTTCACCTTGTTTTTCTAGAGGATATGTTGCAAAAAAGCTTACTTGAACTAGTTGTGGGGTTCAAGCAACTATTAATATCTTAGAATTTTTGAGCGAAGGAACAATCCATGTTGTCGTCATCTTTGAAGGTTACCTTGGTAGTGCGTTGTTGGGTACACCTTTTTGTTTGGGATGAATTGTTTTGAAGGTTACCCTAGTGGTACATTGGTGGGTATACCTTGTTGTTGGTGGATTTTTACCCTCTTTCCTAGGGTGTAAGATGTTGAAAACTTGGATTGATACTTCACTTTGTTTTTTCTAGAGAATATGTTGTGGAAAAACTTACTTGAACTAGTTGTAGGGTTCAAGCAACTGTTGATATCTTAGAAGTGTTAAGTGAAGGAATAATCCATGTTGTCATCATATTTGAAGGTTACCTTCGTAGTGCATTGTTGGGTACACCTTGTTGTTTGGGATGAACTGTTTTGAAGGTTACCTTGATAGTGCATTGGTGGTATACCTTGTTGTTGGCATGAACTATTTCAAAGGTTACTTTGGTGGTGCATTGGTGGTATACCTTGTTGTTGGGATGAATTATTTCAAAGGTTACCCTAAAAGTGCATTGGTGGTATAACTTGTTGTTGGGATAAATTCCTAGATCACAACATGAGCTAGAAGAAAAAGATTAAGATTTATTCTAAAGCAAGATGCAAGCATCCCCAGTGTCTAGCAATGTAGGTGATGGATTATCTCATGATAAGCTAACATGTTTTGATAGAGTATTCCCCTTGGACAATTCCTTGTGGCTTAGATAACTCTGGATAGGATAGGATCAATGCTAGGGATCCATGTCAAAATATTTTTCCATAAGTGTAAAGTGTATACCAAACATTTGTCAAGATCAAGACAAGTTGGATTTGGATAAAAACAGATTGGATTCATTATGGATAGGTTGAGATGCTTTCACTTGAAATGATGCATGTAGATGCTCAATTCTACACATGATGCCTATTTTTCAAGTTTTCACTATGGTACTTGTCCAAAGTGCCACCATGGTGGTTTTCACTAGAGGATGATTTTTTTCTTGACTATTTTTATTGATTTTTTTGTATTTTTTGTATTTTTGATGTCATACAAGATGCATGTTTATTAGGTTTTCAACATGGTGACCATTTTTTTTCTCATGTTGAACTTCTTGGTGTTGTTGATGTAGATGCTACTGGTGCTGATATGGTCATTTTTGTTGTCATGACATGCCAACAATACCCTTCTTGGAGGAGTTGTTATGATAGGATATGAGCGTTTGAATGAAACCCCTGATAATTCTTATCTTCCTTGTTGATATCAGAGTTAACCTTACCTTGATACACACATCACAATAGAGTGCCCTTAGAGTCCTTATGATAAAGAGTTATTGCCAACACATGGTCAATGTGAGATTTGGATATTATGGATGGTAAAATGCATTGAGGGATATAATATTTAGATGGATTGGTTGATAGTTTGGAACCTTTGACTCTCCAAACTTGGATGATGAGCAATGATGGGTGGATATGGAGATTTGATTGGAACCAATATCTTGATATAATTTGTAAGTCACTCTTGAAGCTTTATTTTGCATTCTTGGACATCTTTGATGGATGAACTTCCCTTTTTAATTTTTCCCCATAGTTTCTTTGAATAATGGAGTTTGATAGGGATGATTTTCTTACTTTTTCTTTTGTATCCATTTGAATTTTTCTTGTCCATTTTGTCTTGCTAATTCTTTTGCTTCAATGAATTGTTCCTTTATTTGATATACCATTTTCTTTTTTTGTTGGTCCCAATCATAGGATGGGAATATATCCAGATGATGATTCATTACATGGCTAGTTGTAGAGTTGGTATCAATTTCATCATAAGGACTCTTTGTGCTCTTTATGTTGATACTTGCATTAGATAAAGTTGCCCCCAGTATTATGGAGGTATCCCTGATATGCTTATATTCCTTTGAATAACCAAGACCTTGATGCTTAGGATTGCCAATATTCTACACTGGTTCTAGGATACCCTATTCATGTAGGCCTAATCCTCTGCCTTGATACCAAATCTATTGAGAGAGTTTATTTGCAATAGGATATGTCTTACCTTGGTAACAAGGTGCTAATCCTTCTTTGATATGTTGTGGGTCTTTAAATGTGGTAGTTTACTTGCTGATAGGATCCTTCAGATGTGGGATACCTTCCTGATTGATATCTTCATCCCGATCTTGTAAAATATCAAATTTTAATGCTTCTTCAATAGATGTTTCTGATTTACTATCCATGTAAAAATCTTCCTCATGATTCATTTTTGATATTTCTTCATAGGATGTTTCTGATTCAAAACTTATATATACGTCTTATTTATGATCCACTTCTGGCATGTCTCCAAAGGATTTTTCTGATTCATAACTTATGTATAAGTCCTCTTCATGATCTCTTTCTGATATGTCTCTAGCTTCTGCTATGTCTTGATCTTGTGTACAGATGTTAAGAGTAGGAGACTCTTTTCTTGGATGAAGATCATCTACATTTCCATTAGGAGTAGGCATCTCATGGGTAGATGTATGGGTGCTCGATATATGGATTTGTTCTTCTTTTGGAAAATCTTGGATGTCTTGGAAGATATCTACTAAGTCATTGTAGTATTTTGATGATAAGGTTTCTTGATCTTGATTTTGTGTGCTATCATCTTTGATATGCTTTGGAGCACATTATTGACATGGATCAATTTCAAGAAAGGTTTTCTTGTAAAGGATCCTTGGATTTCCTCAAAAAGTGGACATATGGGTGGTAGCTCTTGGCTTAGATTTTTTGCATTGGGTATAAGAATTGGATTAAGAGTCTCTTGATCCTCAATATGTATTGCCATGAGGTTAGATGATGTCAATATATCTTGGACTGGATCATTTCTAAACTTGGGTGATTGAATTTGATCATGCTCAGGATTAAATTCTTGATGTATGTCCTCTTCCTCACTGGATGATGTAGAGACATTGTCAATGTGATCGGTGATAGATAGCTCTTGGTAATTGCTTTAAAATTTTGAGGTTGAGACATTATCATTGTTAGATGGCCCTTGAACATAATTTTTAATAGCTATTTCTCCTTGTTCAATGAGGTCTTGGATGAGATTTTTGAGTGGTGTGCATCTGTTCGTTTTGTGACCCTTGATTTTGTGGAACTCACATAGTTCGTATTGGTTATACCAA
The DNA here is from genome assembly GCA_007115665.2 of Sequoiadendron giganteum. Classification (NCBI taxonomy): domain Eukaryota; kingdom Viridiplantae; phylum Streptophyta; class Pinopsida; order Cupressales; family Cupressaceae; genus Sequoiadendron; species Sequoiadendron giganteum. The sequence continues at coordinate 440,850,762 of CM021108.1, read as the reverse complement.
GGGATTTTAAATCTTGGTTCACCATAATTTGGACTATTGTTGATTTTGATAAGTTCCTATTGTACTAGTTCATGCATGATTACCTCTAAAATTTCTCTCAAAAGGGTGAATTTCCTTCTTGGTTGATAATCTTTCCTCTGTGCCTTTTCTTGATTGTTTTTCAATTGATTTTGTAGAACTCCTTGATTTTGTACTTGAGGTATATTTTGATATTGCACTTGAGGTACATTTTGGTGTTGCAAAACTTTTGGATACTGTGGCTGAGGTACATCTTGATATTGCACTTGAGGTACACCTTGGTGTTGTGGAACTCCTTGATACTGTGGATATTGGAATTGTTGTTGATGTGGATATTGAGGTTTTTGTGGAATGATATCAATTTTTTGTGGATATGCAATGTTCCGAATTTGCACATGACACTGATGATACGATGGATTTCGATTTCATTTAATTTCCTCAAGATCTCTCTCAATTTTATTTAGGGAAATTTGATGTTTTGGACTTATTCCTTGATGGGGGTTTTGAAACCCTTGATGTTGTGGCCCTTGATAAGAGTGATTTGGGTCATAGATATAAATGTTTTGGAGATTTTTTGACACTCAATACCCTATCAAAAGGTCACTTGGTTTATATCCTCATGGGCCACTTCCGTCATTCATGGTGTTTTCTGGTGGGATATTGGTGGTGTTTTTGTTTGCTTCCATTTTTTTCCTATGTTGTGATCTTGTGGTTGTCATAAAAAACTTGGGTCTCCTATGGGAGAGTGGTGTACTCTCTAGGAGACTCAAATCCTAAAGACCTGATGTTGTCCTACAGATTATGTAAGATACTGGAACTGTTGGAACATACCTAGATTCTGACAATAGTATAAGGAATACAGGTTCAGATTGATCCTGGAAGCCCGTTTGTGAAAGTTGTATACCAACCTAGTTTTTGTTTTGTGAAGTGCCCAAAGGTGTTTCTTGAGATATTTTGGACTAAGATGCCTAAGTCTAAAATGATGACTTGTGGACTTTACCTTAGGGATCTTGACCTTGCGTGAGATCATGAAGGGGATATTTATTGCCATACGGGTGGTGGTAATACAGGTCTCTCTTTTGCTATGCCAACTTTTTCTTCCTCTTCATCTAGGATAATTGATGTGGTGAGAAACTGGTGAGGTGTCACGTTCTTCTAAAAAATGAAATTTCTCAAGCTGCTTATGATATTAATTTGTTCAACTTCAATATATGTAAGACTAGGCTAAAGGATTGGTGCTACACGATCTAGTAGTTGAACTGGGGTAGTTGGTCGCCAAATGGTCATAAAGTTTGATGGTGTTATGGGATGGTTGTTGTGAAGCTCAAGACCCTAGGGTTTGAGTATTATTTGGAATGATACTAATTTTTGGAAATCAAAATGTTGAAGAACTAAGGTGTATATTCCACTTCCTTGTCTAGAGGATATGTTGCGGGAAAGCTTACTTGTACTATCTGTGAGTCCCAAGTATCTGTTGATATCATGGATGTATGGGTGGAGGAATGACCTTAATGGTTTTTTTTTATTTTGATTTCAAATAGGTAGGATGGATTTGGGACTATCTGACCTTCTATCTTTCCAATTGTTTTGGTTCAAACAATGATCTTCTAAACAACTCTCTCTTAATTTTTTCTCTTTGTTTGAAGTATGGCAAGTGATAAAACCAAACTTGGACTGACTCAACAAGCATGGACTTATGTGACCTTCATGTATATAAATTAGGTTGTGAAATCACAACACCCAAGCCATAGTTCCCAAATATTTACTTTGATTAATGTAACCTAAAATCAAAGCCATAATATTTGGAAACCTTTAAGGAAAGATCCTTTCAAAGGGGTGCAAACATAAGGCTTCTTTCACAAGTATGCACTAAATCAAAAGGTTTTTAGTTCAACTATCTCGTTCAATGTTTGTTTTGAATGTGTTCTTTTTCTTTAAATCAAACACAAAATTTGATGTCAAATTGTTTTGAATGTAATGGGCCAAGTTTAACATAAACCAGAAATTACAACCCTAGGGGATAGAAACCATTCTCTTAGGTAGGCTTGCCTCATGCTCCATAGAGACGATTTTACATGCAAATTATGGCATGGGTCTGTAGTCGGACATGGCAAGTAACTTCTCAAAAGTAAATTTTGATGCACCACTTTTAGAGAATGTTTTTGGATAGTAGGGTGGCCTCTAAAAAAATTTGGTTCTTAGTGATAACTATGAATGTGGAAATCTAACACTCACCAGCTAGCCACTTAAGGATCTTTAACCATTCTCATTCCACTTAAGACGTGGGACTAGGTGCAGTCTTTTGTTAGTTACTTTCATACAATTTCACAACCTTTAATATAGCTTGCCAATAAACATGCTTCGAGACCTTGCAATGAGTTCTCTAGCTTGGGATGTATCTTAAGGCAAGCCCCCTCTTTAAAGTAAGCTTTAAAAATAAAGTGCAATACTCAAAAAATTTCTTTTTCTCACCCAAGATCGCCAAAAGGTGTGAGGGGAGAAGATAAAACACTTCAGCTTAGCCAATCAATGAATGCATAGTGAACAATCCATAGAAAATCGATTCATTTTAAACACCTTGAGCGGTGTTATCCCCATAAATATATGAATAACATAAAAAAAAAAATTCTTTTTACTTGCACCAATATGAAGTATTCAGGATATCATTCAAAAATCACAATGGTGCAATATAGAAGAAATAACTTGTTCATTTTAAGCTCCAAATTTGGGTGTTTCTAAGAAAAATAGTCCTAGTCTCTAATTGGTCAACAAATGAAAATCGTGTGTGCATCAACAAAATGGGAAATCGTTTGCACTCTTTCTATGCACCAAATTTAAAGCTCCTAAGTTAAGAAAACGTGAAATTGGTTCATTTTTAAACACTAAATCAAAAGTGAGTTTTTGTTTGTTCGTTTTAGAGCACCAAATTCAGATTCCTAAGTTTAAAAAATAGGAATGGGTTCATTTTTAAACACTAAATCAAAAGTGATTTTGAGTTTGTTCATTTTAGAGCACTAAATTCAAATTCCTAAGCTAAGAAAACATGAATTTGTTCAATTTTAAACACTAAATCAAAAGCGAGTTTGTGTTTGTTCATTTTAGAGCACCAAATTCAGATTCCTAAGTTAATTAAATGTAAATCTAAGAAAGTAGGACTGACCGTCTTCCCTACAAAAAATGTGTTAATGTTACTTAAATCCCACATTAGATTTGTCAATACCTATTTACACATCCAAAAACAAACAAAAAATAGTGGAAAATCCTGTTACAATAGTGCAAGATTTGTGCACTTGTCTATTAGAGCAACTGCTAAGAAAAAAGGATGCAAACACGCAAAAAAATACAACTACCCAGTTCCAGAAATAGATGCTCAAATCAGACAACAAAAGCTAACACTGTCAAAAATAAAGTGTGCATGTTTAAAACAATAGCGCCATTCCCATGGCAATAGTGCAATTTTAAGTCAATAGCACAATTTTCTTGATAGTCAAGCTCACAAGTTTTCTGGTCAAGCACGTGAAAACTCTGTCAAATGCATTTTTCAGGACTTGCAACTTCAAAAACAATTCAAACAAACATTAGAGGAGGGGACAAGGGTCCCACTGTGCATGCTAGAATGTGTGAGAGGGAGAACATTAGATTGGAAGATAGATCAAAACATGTCAAATCCAAGCATCTAAACTAAGATTAAACATATTAATCTAAGATCTAAACCGACACATATGAAATGAAACAAAGCTGTTCTAACATGCATAAATGAATCTATGATTGCAGTATTGAATGTACATGAATAACATAGTCTTACCATCCTATAGTGGAGTGTATTCGCTTGATGTTGGGTTGTTCTTATCACCGTGAAGCCTCCAAAGTTCATGTGAAAAGGCTTGATGAGCAACTCTTTTGGTTGGTTGATCAAAGAAATGGTGAAGCTCTATCAATGGTGTTCTTGACAAAACTTCGTTGGTCAATGTATGTTGATTCTCTAATTCTTATTTGTCAGGAAAGGGGTTTGTTATATAGAAAATGAAATTCGAAATGGATGATCAAGATTGTTTTGAAGAATATCCAGATCAACCGTTGGAGTGTGTTGAGAGGAATTAGACATGAGAAAATTATGAAAAGTTGATTGCACAATTTGGGTGATTGAGAAATAGATTGGTTATTTAGGGATGCGATTGATCAGTTAGGATTTTGATGACTTAGTTAGAAATTTGGTGGCTTAGTTAGGAATGTGATGGATTAGTTAGGAATTGTGATTGATCAGTTAAAAAAATAGATTGTTTAGTAAACAATTTGGATTGATCAGTTAACAGATAAGATTTCTCAGTCAACAATCATAATTTTCTCAATTAGAAAGTGGGTGAGGAATATGAATTAATTGATTTAATTAATTAATTCCTTTTTAGAGTTGAACATGTAAATCAAGTTTGACTTTTGCAAACAAAGTTGCATTTGTTTGATTTGATTTTTGATAATTGATTTGAATAGTTTGATTTAATTATTCAAATTTTGGAGGGAAAGTGTCATAATTAAATTATTATTTAATAATTTAATCAACTTAGGGGAATAAGGTGATTTAGCAATGTAATTAAATAATTGGTGTTATTTAATCAATCAAGATGAAAAAAATTAAGATTAGGACTTTATTAATTAGTTGTGATTTATTTAATTGGTCGAAATGATGAAACTTGAATTAATCAAATAATGTTGTTTTATTTAATCAATAGAGGAATTTAGGTTATTTAGGACATTATTAAATAAGTGAAATTTATTTAACTTGTCCGAAATGATGAAAAAGTGAAATAATTAAATAACGTATTATTCATTTAATAGAGGAATTAGGGTTTTTGATGTCATTTTGATGTGGTGCGATGTGGGAACGTTGCGATATGATTTGGAGATGATCTGAGACATTACAGGATGATTCTGAGTTGTTTCGGGGTGATTATGAGATGTTCTGAGACATTACGAGATGATTCTAAGCTACTTTGGGATGGTTCTGAGATGTTTTGAGATGTTATGAAATGATTCTAAGATATTATGAGATGTTCTGGGACAAATTCGAGTCATTTCGAGATGTTACGAGATGATTTTGAGTCATTTTGAGATGTTACAAGCAATTTTGAGTCATTTTGAGATGTTACAAGATAATTTTTAGTCATTATGAGATGTTATGGGACAATTTTGAGTCATTCCAAGATGTCATGGGATGATTCTAATTCATTTCGATATGTTATAGGATGATTTTGAGTCATTTCAAGATGTTACGAGATAATTTTGAGTCATTCTAAGATGTTACATGACAATTCTGAGTCATTCTGAGATGCTACAGGATGATGTTCAATATTGTTTGATGTTGTTTGAGGTTGTTTGATGTTGTTTGATGTTTTTTGATGTTGTTTGATTCTATTCGATGTTATTGATGTTGTTAGATGTTGTTTGGGGTGTGTGATATGTGTCAAGTCAATTTTACTTGTCTACACATAAAACCTTTGTTTTTTTGTTTGAAATGTAGACTGGCCTCTTATTTATCTATAACTAAGGTTTGGAGGTGTGACTCATCATTCAAGTTGCCACATCAGCACATCTATTGAGAGGTGTCTAAAATTTTACTTTTTTAAGGTTTGACCAAAACTTAATCGTGGAACCCCCAATAGTCGAACACAAAAATATCATTTGTTGCTTGTAGAATATCATATTTTTATTTAAAATAAAATCAATATACAACCTAAATGGACCAAATACCTATTGATAACCGTAAATCTTTGATATCTCTAGCTTTTATATTCAACACATATGGACCAATAGTTCAACACAAAAAAACTATTTGTTGATATAAAAACAACACATAATAATTTAAAATGCAACTTATATCAGACAAAAGAACAAAAGGTGTGGTATTTTTAGGATCTAGTCCAAAAGGAGGTTTGCAATGAATAGTCCTAGCCCTATGTTCTTATGTGATCTACAAGCATCAAGAAAACTCATCCACACTATTATTGCAGGTTTAATTGGCATTTTGATGATAAAGTTTAGAGCTTCCTCAAGATAGCTTGCACAACCAAGAAGATCAACCATGCATACATAATGATCCATGGTAGGCATAATAAAATAATATTTAATCATGATATTGAAGTATTTACAACCCTCATCCACTAAACCTACATGGTTGCATGGAAATAAAATACACACTAAGGTTACATGGTCAATGTGTGTTCCAAAGGGCTTCATTAGTTCAAAGAGTTTGAGATCATCCTCATGAAAGCCATGCATGGCATAGCCTGCAATCATTGTAGTCCATGACACAATATTTCTTTGAGGTATTTTTTCAAAAAGTTCTTGTGCCTTGTGTATCCTTCAACATTTTGCATACAAGTCTACTAGGGCACTGACAATTATAATATCTATAGAAAATCCACATTCAATTACACTATGATGGATATCCATACCATGTTCCAAAGATCCTATTTTGGCACACATTGGGAGGATGTTGGCCAACGTTGTGGTATTTGGATTTACAGTTGCTACTTAAATTTTCATAAATTCTCCAAATATTTTACAAAAAACCCATTATGTGCATATCTTGTAATCATTGCAGTCCATGAGACCACATTTCTTATAGGAATTTCTATGAAAAAACTTAAAGCCTCACCAAGAGCACCATGTTGTGCATATCCTACAATAATGGTATTCCATGACACCAAATTTTGTTGAGGCATTTCTTTGAAAATCCTTAATCTCTTGTCAACTACACCATTTTGTGCATATCCGACAATCATCGCATTCCATGAAACCACATTTATTGCATTCAATCTCCAATTTCATTCATACAACCAAATATAATTTAGAAATAAATTATGAATGTTATTTATTGATTTGTGTGCAGGTGTTTGATAAGCAACGGTTCACCAATGGTTCACAATCACTTGAATCTGTGTTAACACATGTAAACTAAATTAGCAATCAATTTAGTGGTTGGGCAGAGAAGAGATAGGAGTATAGAGAATATTATGCAGATAAACTATCCTGCAAACAAGTCAAAAATTGAAAAATTACAAAATTTGAATTATGTTCCCTTTTCACAAACCCACGAACAAATCAACCTCTACACCCTACAAGTAAGAGGTTCCCTATCCATTGGTACAACCCCCAAGGGATAAAGAACGATTTTTGGTAGAGGTGGTGGATGGTTTTTAATCATCCTCGATGCAACAATAATGTGGTCTCACAATATTTCTTGAGGAAACTCTACCATGAGTTTTTCCTACACAAAATCCCCAACTATTTTGATATTGCAGGACATCCAGGGTAGAGGTGGTGGGTTTGCACAAGATAGACCAAGGTCACATCTTGACCCATAGTGGCCAAAAAGATGAGCACTCACTAGACCATCCTATGAGCACATGGCTATCCCTTTCATTTTGAAGGATAGTGTTGAGGTTGAAATGCTACAGCCCATTAGTTCCTTAACCAAGAGCATCATAGATCATGTCAACCCTACAACACAATGTAAGTTGGGGGAGACTTCGAGCAGTAGGGTTCCACCCCATATTTTTCAAGCTTACGAGTCACCCTATGGTTATGACCCCACAGATAGTCAGGAGGTAGGTGCACAGGCTACATGTCATAACCCATTTTTTATTGCATTTAAAATATAATATGATAAATTGAAAATTTGAGGAAATTTAATATGTTGAATGATAAATTTGATATTTTGAAATGTTTGAAAGAAGTTGACCGTCATTTTTACTATGTGATATTTTCAATTATCTTATACCTTATTATGATTTAACATTACTGATGAACTATGCAAGTGCAAGTGTGTGTGCAAATGCAAGAAATAGGTTGAAGGATGAGAACACGGTTGAGGTAGGATCGTTTAGCTGGATTGAATAGTAAGCTTGATGAAATCTGGGTGCACACACCACTGAACGACATGATAGATGCATTTAAACTTTCATATAGAAGATTATATTGATTTGATTCGAAATGATTCAATGATTGAGAAAAATGAGCTTGTGGAATGTTATACATGTGATTTCTTATTCAATTTGTCTATTTTGATCTCATGTCTTTGAAATGTGAAAATAAAACGATAGAATGGTTAAACATATATGTATGTATTTAAGAAGGCATACTTAAGGGATAAGAAAACAACATCATTTAGAAGCTATAGTTTGAGTAAAATAAAAATCCATTCTTTATTTTAAAGTGATTAAACACTATATTATTATAAAATAAAATATTGATAAATATATATACATATATACATATTCCTTATAAAATAATACAGGATCAAATTTATTAAACATTATTGTTGATTTCAAATAATATCTAAAAGAAGACATTATGGATGAGTGGTATGCAATCGAATTGAATGCTAAGATATTTGAATGCAGTAATGAGTGGCTAATTACTATCAAGAATGAAGTGAATAGGTAAGGGGAGAAGATGTTACCATTTTTGGTAGCATGAAATTCTAGTAGAAATTGAAGTGGAGATTGACTATGGCAATGAAGATAGAGGAAAAAGAAAGCAAGAGAATCAACCCAAATGGAAAGAGGGAAAATAAATAGAGGAAAAATACCACGATTCTAAGGTAATTCGATGGTTTTGATACATGCTTTATTTTTCTAGTATAGTCTATTTAAAAATTTGCATTTCCTTCCATATTGTCTATTTATTTTGAAATGGTGTTAAACCATTAGATGGACGTTTTTTTTGTAAACACATTTTGCATCGATGCTTGGAATTCATCAATGAATTTGATAGTAATCTCTATTTTGTCACATGAGCCATATCATCCATTTGTTGCATGTACTTCCTATTGGCTTGATAGTTGATCATGTTATGCAATGTATGTTTATGTAATCCCTCTATTGTTTTTGTACACATGTAAAATTGACTTAACACATATCACACACCTCAAACAACATCGAACAACATAAAAAAGAATTGAACAAAATCAAATAACATCAAACAGCCTCGAACAACATCAAACAATATTGAACATCGTCCTATAACATCTTAGGATGACTCAAAATTATCTTGTAACATCGTAGAATGACTCAAAATTGTCCTGTAACATCTCAGAATGACTCAAAATTATCTCATAACATCTCAGAATGACTCACAATCATCCCATAATATCTCTAAACATCTTAGAACCATCATGAAATAGCTCAGAATCATCCTGTAATGTCTCAGAACATCTTCGAACCAACTTGAAACAACTTGAAATCATCTCATCTTAGATCATCTTGAATCATCTTGAAATCACCCTAAAACATCTCAGAATTATCCTGTAATGTCTTCGAACATCTCGAATCATACCACAACATTCCCACATCACACCACATCAAAATGACATCAAAAGCCCTAATTCCTCTATTAATTGAATAATACAACATTATTTAATTTATTCACGTTTCATCATTTCAGACAAATTGAATAAATTTCATTTATTTAATAAAGTCCTGAAATCCCTAATTCCTCCATTGATTAAATAAAATAATATTATTTGATTAATTCACGTTTCATCATTTTGACAAATTAAATAAATCACATTTATTTAATAAAGTCCTAATCTCATTGTATTTTGTCTTGATTGATTAAATAATGCCAATTATTTAATTATCTCACTAAATCACCTTATTCCCCTAATTTGATTAAATTATCAAATAATAATTTAATTACGACACTTTCCCTCCAAAATTTGATTAATTAAATCAAACTATTCAAATCAATTATCAAAAATCAAATCAAACTAATGCAACTTTGTTTGCAAAAGTCAAACTTAATTTGCACGTTCAACTCCAAAAAGGAATTAATTAATTAAATCAATTAATTCATATTCCTCACCCACTTTTTGATTGAGTAAATTACGATTGCTAAATGAGCAATCTAATTTGTTAACTAATCAATCCAAATTGTTAACTAAACAATCTAATATGTTAACTGATCAATCACAATTCCTAACTAAGCCATCAAAATCGTAACTGATCAATCTAAATCTGTTAACTGATCAATCACATCCCTGACTAGCCAATATATTTCTCAATCACCCAAATTGTGCAATCAACTTTGCACAATCTTCTCATGTCTAAATCCTCTCAACACACTTTGATCGTTGATCTAGATATTCTTCAACACAATCTTGATCGCCCATTTCGAATTTCATTGTATATATAAAAAATTCCTTTCCTCACAAATAAGGATCGGAGAATCAACATACATTGAGAAATGAAGTGTTGTCAAGAACACCATTGATAGAGTTTCACCATTTCTTCAATCAACCAACCAAAAGAGTCACTCCTCAATATTTTGCACATGAACTTTGGAGGCTTCACAGTGATAAGAACAACCCAACATCAGGTGAATACACTCCACTATGGGATGGTAAGACTATGTTATTCGTGTACATTCAATATTGTAATCATAGATTCATTTATGCATGTTAGAATAGCTTAGTTTCATTTTGTATGTGTAGGTTTAGATCTTTGATTAATATGTTTAATCTTAGTTTATATGCTTGGATTTGACATGTTTTGATCCGTCTTCCGATCTAATGTTCTCCCCCTCACACATTCTGGCATGCCTAGTGGGACCCTTGTCCCCTCCTCTAACATTTGTTTGAGTCATTTTTGAAGCTGCAGGTTCCAGAAACACATTTGATAGATTTTTTGCGTGCTACCTAGAAAACCTGTGCGCTTGACTGTCAAGAAAATTGTGCTATTGACTTACAACTGTGCTATTTCCTATCAATAAAATTGCGGTATTGACTTAAAATTGCACTATTTCCATGGGAATGGCACTATTGCATCAAGAATTTTATTAATGTAAGACTTGCGCGCTTGCTTTTGACAGTGTTAGCTTTTGCTATCTAATTTGAGCATATGTTTCTAGAACTAAGTAGTTGCATTTTTTTTTTGCACGTTTGCATCTTTTTTCCTGAGCAATTGCTCTGATAGACAAGTGCATAGATCCTGCACTATTGTAATGGGATTTTCCACTAACTTTTGTTTGTTTTCGGATGTGTAAACAGGCATTGACAGATCTAATGCAAGATTCAAGTAACATTAAAATGTTTGTTGTAGGGAAGATGATCAATCCCAATTTTTTTTATATTTACATTTAATTAACTTAGGAATCTGAATTTGGTGCTCTAAAATGAACAAACACAAACTCAATTTAGTGTGTAAAATGAATCAATTTTCTATTTTCTTAACTTAGGAATCTAAATTTGGTGCTCATAAAAAAGAATAAAAACAAAAAAACACTTCAATTTTGGGATCTAAAAATGAACCAATTTCTTTTTTTCTTAACTTAGGAACTTTAAATTTGGTGCATAAAAAGAGTGCAAACAATTTCCATTTTTTGATGTGCGCACAATTTTCATTTGTTGACCAATTAGAGACCGAGACTATTTTCTTAGAAACACCCAAATTTGGAGCTTAAAATGAACAAGTTATTTCTTTTGTATTGCACCATTGCAATTTTTGACTGATATCTTGAATAATTCCTATTGGTGCAAGTGAAAATAATAATTTTTTTATGTTATTCACATATTTATGGGGATAACACTGCTCGAGGTGTTTAAAATGAATTAATTTGCAATGGATTGTTCACTGTGCATTCATTGATTGACAAAGCTAAAATGTTTTATCTTCTCACCTCGCACCTTTTGTTGATCTTGGGTGAGCGATTTTTTTTTTTGAGTATTGCACTTTATTTTTCAAGTTTACCTTAAAGAGGGGGCTTTCCTTGAGGTACACCCTGCACTACAGAACTTATTGCAAGGTCTTGAAGCATGTTTACTAGAGGGCTATATTAAAGGTTATGAAATTGTAAGAAAGTAGCTTCAAGACGTGTTGACAAAAAACTACACCTAATCCCATCCCTTAAGTGGAACGAGAATGGTTAAAGAGCCTTAAGTGGCCAACGGGTGAGTGTCAATTTTTTGTGCATAGTTATCACTAAGAACCAAATTGTTTTAGAGGCCACCCTATTATCCAAAAACATTCTCTAAAAGTGGTGCATTGGAATTTACTATGGAGAAGTTACTTTTCATGTCCGACTATAGGCCCACACCATAAGTTGCATGTAAAATCCTCTCTTCAGAGCATGAGGCAAACCTACCTAAGAGAATGATTTATATCCCCTAGGGTTGTAATTACTAGTTTATGTTAAACTTATCCCATTAGATTCAAAACAATTTGACATCAAACTTTGTGATTGATTTAAAGAAAAAGAACACATTAAAAAAAAACACTGAACAAGATGGTTGAACCACAAACCCTTTGGTTTAGTGCATACTTGTGAAAGAAGCCTTATGTTTGCACCCCTTTGAAAGGATCTTTCCTTAAAGGTTTCCAAACATTCTGGCTTTGATTTTATTTTACATTAATCAAAGTAAACATTTGGGAACTATGGCTTGGGTGTTGTGATTTCACAACCTAAGTTATAGACATGAAGGACACTTAAGTCCATGCTTCCTGAGTCAGTCCAAGTGTTGTCTTATCACTTTCCATACTTCAAACACAAAGAAAAATTTAAGAGAAAGTTTTTTATAAGATCATTGTTCAAATCAAAATAATTGGAAAGACAGAAGGTTAGATAGTCCCACATCCATTATTTCCATCCTACCTATTTTAAATCAAAATAAAACAAACCATTAAGGTCATTCCTCCACTCAGATGCCCATGATATCAACAGTTACTTGGGACTTGCAGATAGTACAAGTAAGCTTTCCCACAACATATCCTCTGGACAAGGAAGTGGAATATAGACCTTAGTTCTTCAAAATTTTGATTTCCAAGAAGTATTATCATTCCAAAACAGCACTCAAACCCTAGGGTCTTGAGCTTCACAACAAAAATCCCATAACACCATCAATCTTTATGACCATCTGACAACCAACTTCCTGAGTTGAACAACTAGATCTTGTAGCATCGATCCTTCAACCTAGTCCTACATATATTGAAGGTGGACAAATTGACATCATAAGAACCTTGAGAACCTTCTTTTTTCAAAAGAATGAAACACTCCACCAGTTTCTCACCATATCAATTTTCCTAGATGAAGAGGAAGAGAAAGTTGACATAGCAGCAGAGAGACCTGTATTACCACCACTCGCATGGAAATAAATATTCCCTTCATGATATCATGCAAGGTCAAGATCCCTAAGGTAAATTCCACAAGTCATCATTTCAGACTTAGGCATCTTAGTCTAAAAGCTCTCAAGAAACACCTTTAGGCACTTCATGAAACCAGAACTAGGTCGGTATATAACTTTTACAAACATGCTTCCAGGAACAATTCGAACTTCTATTCGTTCTACTATTGTCAAAATCTAGATTTGTTCCAACAGTTCTAGTACCTTACATAATATATAGGACGTCGGGTCTTTAGGATTTGAGTAACCTAAAGAGTACACCACTCTCCCATAGGAGACCAAAGTTGTTTATGACAACCATGAAATCATAGCATAGGAAAAAAATGGAAGCCAACAAGAATACCACTAGTATTCCACCAAAAAATGCCATGAATGATGAGAATAGCCCATAGGGCTATAGGCCAAGTGACCTTGAAACTCCCCAGAAGAGACCAGTATACAAAGACACTTTCACTGAGGAAGAAATAAACTACAAATAAAAGGAGTTAATGGATCAAAGTAACCAAGACCCAAAAAAAGTGGCTATAGAGGAGGTAGATAGTGAGGAAGAGATAAATGAGAAGTAACTATGCGAACATTCTAAAAACCCCAAGGTTCTTAGACTAATGGACAGGTTGTTAAAAAAGGACCCAAACTCCTATTTCTTCAAGTTAGCACAAAGTGGTGCTAAATTACTCATGGAATTCAATGTAGAAGCTCTCAAAGACCCCAATCTTATTCCCTTAGAGTACAAATCAGTTGTGAGACAAATAACCCAACCTCCAGAGATGTCAAATATGCCACCCGTGTTCTCACAAAACAATGATCAACCCAAAGAGAACTCCTTGTTTCGAAAACCAGCTCAAGTTGAACAAGAAGTAGTGGCACAAATGTACCAAGGGGGGCCATCTCAACATGAACCTCAAAATAACAATCCACCTCCTGGGCAATATATACCTCAGAATACATCAAGCATCGAACTTTCCTAGAAGAATCAATACCTTCAACAAGGTGGAACACAAGGTCCCCCTCTAAACAATCAATACCATCAATAGGGTGGAACACAGGGCCCCCCTACGAACAATCAATACCTTCAACAGGGTGGAACACAGGGCCCCCCTCCAAACATTCAGTACCTTCAACAGGGTGGACCATAGGGTCCCCTTTCAAACCAACAATACTATCAACAAGGTATCCCACCAATGCATCATTAGGGTAGCCTTCATTTTAGCCCTACCCAACATGGTATTCCATAGAGTGCCCTAATTCAGTCATCCCAAAAATAAGGTATCCTACCAACGTATTACCAAGGTAACCTTAATTTTAGTCCTACCCAATAGGGTGTGCCACAAAGGACCCTCAACCATTCATCCCCAAAACAAGGTATCCTACCAACACTTCACCACAGTAACCTTTATTTTAGTCCTACCCAACAAGGTGTTCTACAGAGCGCCCTCAACCAGTCACCCCAACAACAAGGTATCCCGCCAACGCATCATCAGGGTAACCTTCATTTTAGTCCTACCCAGCAAGGTGTGCCACAGAGCACCCATATTCAGTCATCCCAACAACAAGGTATCCAACCTACAAATCATCAGGGTAACCCTCATTTTAGTCCTAACCAGTAGGGTGTGCCACAAAGTGTCCTTATTTAGTCATCCCAACAACAAGGTATCCCACCAATGCATCACCAGGGTAACCTTCAATTTAGTCCTGCCTAGCAAGGTATGCCACAGAGAACCCTTCTTCAATCATCCTATCAACAAGGTCACCCACAAATGCATCATCAGGGAAGCCTTTTGCATGTTCCACTTGAACACCAAGGATTTAACCCTCCTTATGCACAACAAGGAATTAACCCTCCTTACATCCCATATGGCTATCAAGGTCTTGTACCTTCACAATACCCGATCTACGACCAAAACCTAGTAGGACAACAAGGTTATTACACACAAGGTTTGCAAACACATGTACCAAAAATGGAGATGGAACTAAGACTAGATGTTGTCACCCAAAAAATAGCAGATCTACAGATAGAAAATAGAAGAAGACCTACACTCTGCAAGAAATTTTTCTTTTCTCATTTGATTGTTCCATCATGACCTACCCTTTCCAAAAAGATTTGAGATACTCATGTTTTATAGAAAGTATAAAGGAGTAGGAGATCTGGTAGATCATGTACAAGACTTATTGGTATCATGTATGGAGGTATAGAAAAATGATTCCTACCTAATGAGGCTCTTTCCATGGAGCCTTACAATCCATGCTATGGAGTGGTTTACCCGTCTACAACCCAGAATCAAAATTTTTGATGAGTTTTTGAATAAATTTATAACCCACTTCTCATTTAATATAGAATAATATGCAACCATCATGAGTCTTTCCGCAATTAAATAGAACCCAGGAGATTACTTCACCTCCTACCTATAGATATGGAGACATAAAGTGAGTCGGTGCAAATGGCCCATTCCAGACAAGGAGTTGGTAGATATATTCATCACGAATGTCCTGCTTGGAATAAACTACCAACTCACTATGCTATGTCTTGTAGACTTTGAGGAAAGAATAAAAAATGGGTTACATATTGAGAGATCTCTCATAGAAAGAGGAACCTTAAGAAAAAACAACTCAAAAGATAATCCCTCTAGTTCAAATGAGAAACCCAAAGTCTGGGCTAAAAATAAGAACATCACAAATGATGGAGTGGTAGATGCTAGAATAGTATGGAACGTAGAGAACACAAATCAGAAAAAAGCATAGGTAGCACAAACAAGCTATGACCCCAACAAAACACAAAGCAACCAAATTACTTATCCTAAGAACAATCAGGTTGTAAACCAACAGACAAATTAGGGAGGGCAACAAAGGAAAGATGATTAACCTAGGAGGCAATTCACTATATTAGGTGAGTCACTTGAGATAGTTTTGTGCAAACTAGTACAACAAAACCTCATCAAAAAACATGATCACCCAACTTATGAGGAACCTAGCCTTAAGACACCATGGTACAATGAAAAATACTTGTGTGATTTCCATATGATCAAAGGACATATGACCAATAATTGCATGTGCCTCAAACATGTCATCCAGGATTTGATAGACAAAGGGGAAGTAGACATGGAATATCATTCCAGAAACAAGGGCCTATAAATATACTCAAACCCAATCCCAAAACACACCAAGAGGAATGATAAAGGAAAGGAACAAGAGTACCACAATGCAAATTACACATATGGTGACATAATTTCAAGAACCTTCTCACAAGTTGATGACAATAGGGAAAATGTAGTAATGATATGAGGAGATAACAACTACACCATGACTACCCATCGAGGAAGAGTTAAAATACAAGAGCACCTCCCAAACCCACAATCAAATCACCAAGTGACTATAACATT
Organism: Sequoiadendron giganteum; assembly: GCA_007115665.2. Lineage (NCBI taxonomy): Eukaryota > Viridiplantae > Streptophyta > Pinopsida > Cupressales > Cupressaceae > Sequoiadendron > Sequoiadendron giganteum. The sequence continues at coordinate 440,834,193 of CM021108.1, read as the reverse complement.
ATGGAACATTTAAAGAAGACACCTGCCCTCATCTCAATCCTAGAATTGTTAAAACTATCACCCGCACATAGGGAGATATTGGAAAAATCATTGGAAACGTCAATCCCTAATGACCTTGATCCTAGTCAGTTCCAATCCATGGTTGGGAAAATCACTGCAAGTAATAATTTAGTCTTTTCAAAGAAAGATTTACCACAAATGATATTCCATAATCAAGCTCTATACATAGAGGTTGGTGTTCACAAGACTATGGTCAAAAGAGTATTGATAGATAATAGTGCAGGTTTAAACATCTATACCTTAAAATTCATAAAAAATATTGGGTATTTTAATGGCATGATTTAAAAAGGAAAGAGTATCACCATAAAGGACTATGATGACTTAGAGAGAAATTATAAAAGAACAGCTAGGTTACCGATGTAGATAGGACCAACTATAACATAAACTAATTGTCAAGTACTAGATCTTGAGTTTCCATACAATCTACTCCTGAGATGCCCTTGGATCCACACATTACAAAAAATCCCTTCCACTTTCCATCAATTCCTAAAGTTCCCCCATAAAGGAAAGGAAGTAACACTATATGTCGATCCTAAACCTTTCCATTTTTGTGCAAAGTTGGAGGAGAAATACAATAAAATGCATTGTCTACCTAGTAATGATATAGCCTTCCATTCCTTTTCTTATGTCGACCCTTCCATGCTTCCACCAACCTCCACCAAGAACACATTGAGTGAGCAACTGAAAGAAGAAGCCAAGATTTAAGTACTTGACAAGGGTAATGGGAACTACTATTTTAACCAAGCATTCCACATTGACATGTTGCTACCAACACCCAAAGTATATGGAGGTCCAAAAGAGATCAAGATAGTAAAAATGATAGCCAAACCCACTATCTTTACCAAATGGGGAGACATGAAGGATGGAGAAATATTTGAGGAGGACCTTTCATCTATGATCTACAAGGAGGACCAAAAGGAAACAGAAAATCCACAACCCATTTTAATTGATCCTAACACTATAGGTTATCAATTAGTCAAACAAATGGGATACAATGGAACAGGTGGCCTTGGTCTACATAAACAAGGCCAATCAGATCCTATCATAGTAGAATAGAGGAAGAAGAATATGGGGCTAGGTTATAAACCAAAAGACTGGTCATTCCAAAAATCAGACGAAGCTCTTGGAAGAAATGAGAAAATTCTACTAGCATTAAGGCAATGAATATCTATCATGTCATGGATAATGAGTTACCCGTCGAAGAATTATTTGAAAACTTTATAATTGATAGGTTCCCCCTCTTGTAAATGGAAACTATTCCCAACATCTATTTCCATTCTAAAATGGACTCTAATGAATATGAATGGGATTCTCCTTCCTTCGTCACCAGATATGATTCCCTCGCTTCTAGTAATGATGACTTAGATACCTAGTGGGAAAAAGACACCAGAGCCATATTGACCATTTCACCTACTTCTATAAGCTTTGCATACCAAGATGATAATCTCCCACTCTGTTACCCACAACTCATAGATTGGGATCAACAACAACATACACATATTCTAGATCAAGTCCAGAACGATAAGGTAATTTCATAGTTCATGGGACTTTGAACGGACATACTAGCAGGAGATCAAAAAGTAGGGTTTATCATGGAACTAGAACAAGAGGCATAATTTTGTGGAGAGATTGAATCTTCCAGTCATAAAAATGAAAGAAAAAACATAAAAATAAAATCCCTTAAGGAAAACTACACTATGGCTCTATCAGATCTGGAAAAGAGAAAAATAAAGGATGCATCCAAAGGTGAAAACCTCCCAGAGGCACCTAAGGATGGAGGATTTAATCTCCCCATATCAGAATATCAAGAAAGAACAACACTCCTTGTAGAGGAAATAGAATCCATAAATGTTGGAACAATAGAGGACCCAAAGATAACATACCATATAGCATCACTTGATGCTGAGGAGAAAGCCAATTTCACAGTGTTCCTCAATGAGAGAAAGGTAAAATTTTCCTAGACCTATGTTGACATGCCTAGATTAGATCCAGCATTAATGGTATATCATCTAGCTTTCATCCCGGGAGCGAAGCCTATCAATCAAAAAATTAGAAAAATGCATCCCCAGATAGCATTATTGGTAAAGATAGAACTAAAGAAACTAATAGATGTGGGGTTCATCGAACCCATCAACTATCCATAATGGATATCAAATCTAGTACTAGTTTTTAAACCTATTGGGGGCATAAGGATATGTACAGACTTTAGAGACTTGAACAAACCCTATCCAAAATATGAATTTTCGTTGCCAATAATTGACATGATTGTAGATCTAACAGTGTGGCATGAGATGTTGTTCTTAATGGATGGTTTCTCTGGATACAACCAGATAAAGATCTATCTAGATTACCAACACAAAACAACATTCACTTGTGCTTGGGGGAATTTTTGTTTGAATACAATGCCTTTTGGTCTAAAGAATGCAGGAGCAACCTATCAAAGAGTGATGATGACCATATTCCATCACATGCTACACACAATCATGGAGGAATATGTGGATGACATCCTAGAAAATTCAATCAAAAGAGAAGATCACCTGACAAACCTAGCAAGGGTATTTAATTGATTGGAACAGTATAATCTGAGACTCAATCCTAAGAAATGTGTGTTCAAAGTAACATTTGGAAAGCTATTAGGGTACATAGTATCAAGAAGAGGGATAGAAGTGGATCCTACCAAGGTAAAATCTATAATAGAGATTCCTCCTCCAAAAACACTCAAATAGTTGAGGAGCCTGCAAGGGAAGCTACACTCCATCTAGTGATTTATCGCACAATTGGAAAAAAAGTGTCACCCTTTCACTCATCTCTTACATAAGGACCTCACCTTTAATTGGGATGGGAGATGTGACCAAGCATTCCATCGAGTCAAGGAGTATCTACCTAATCCTCATGTACTCATGCCACCTATTCTAGAGAAGGAGATGATACTTTATGTGTCTACCACACAAGCAACATTGGGAGCTCTCTTGGCACAACTAGATAACAATAAAGAAAGGGCAGTATACTATATCAGTAGAACACTAGTGGGCTATGAATTGAACAAATCACCCATTGAAAGAGCATGTATCCTAGTCATGTTTTCAACACAAAATCTGATACATTACATCTTAAACAAAAAGGTGAAACTGATTTTGAAGGTGGACCCACTCAAATATTTACTAGCAAAAGCAGCCTTAATAGGTCAAAAATCCAAATGGGTGATGATCCTGAGTGAATTTGATGAGGAATACATGGATAGGAGAGCTATAAATAGATAAGTCATAGTAGACCAACTAGGAAAATCACCCATAGATGATAATAAACCTCTCACAATGGATTTTCCAGATTAGAGTGTCTTGATGACAAAACAGATAGGCCAGTGGACTCTATACTTTGACGAGTCCCATACTCAACACTATTCTTGAGCAGGTATTTTATTTCTCACACCTTAGGGAGATAGTATACCCAAGGCCTACAAGATTGCATTTCCCTACACAAACAATATCTCATAATATAAAGCTCTTATCACAAGGCTCAAAAGGGCGATCAAATGGAGGATAAAGGAGCTACATGTCTTTGGAGACTCTCAGCTAGTAATCGGATAGGTGAATGTCGAATACCAAACAAAAGATGAAAAATTTCTACAATACAAAATAATGGTGGATAGATTTAAAGAGTAATTCATTAAAATAATTTTTGAATAGGTTCCTAGGATCAATAATAGAGCTTCTGATGTAATGGAAACGATAGGCTCATTGCTTGATATTCTTCAGAATGTGCCTAAATATGAATTCCTCATGGAACAACTACTGGTGCCTGCTTTCGAAATCCCATAATCAAAAATGGTATGTGTTGTTGTTGTTCCTAAGTCCCCATGGTACCAAGATACTTTTGACTATATCCAGAATGGTATCATACCACTTGACTTAATGACTACTGAGAAGAAAACCTTCACCCATAGGACCTCCCATTTTATGATCTTAGGAGAAACCATATACCATTGTAGCCTAGATGGTATATTATTATGGTGCCTTAATGTAGAAGAAGTAAAAATGACATTACAAGAGGTCCACAAAGGTATTTGTGGATCCCACTCTAGTGGACCTAACCTAGTCCAGAAGCTACTCAGGGTAGGATACTATTGGCCTTCCATGAAACAAGACTGCATTCAACATTCTAGAAGGTGTCGACAATGTCAGCAACACAATGATCTAGTTCATGCACCAACACATGAATTGAGACCCATCAAAACACCATGGCCTTTTTCATAATGGGGATTAGACTTGGTAGGTAAGATATCACCCCCTTCATCCAATGGGCATAAATTCATTATCACCATAACAAAATACTTCACTAAATGGATAGAGGCAATTCCATTGACATATATCACCAACAAATAGATATCAAAATTCATTTTGAATTATCTCATTTGAAGGTATGGAATCCCATAGATAATTGTAATAGACAATTTCATCCCATTCAAGAATTAGGATGTCCAGGAACTCTATTCCAAATTCTCTATCCAACATAGATTTTCTATGCCCTACTATCCTCAAGGAAATGATCAAGTAGAGGCATCTAATAAAACAATCCTGAAGATACTGAAAAAGACTATCAATGATGTCAACCATGATTGGAATTCATAGCTAAACCTAGCCTTATGGGCTTATCAAACCAGCATTCGCGCACCTACTAATTCCACACCCTTTTCCTTGGTCTATGGATCAGAATCTATATTACCTATCGAGGTCAAAATCCCCTTATTACGAGTCTCATTAAAAGGCATGGTTAGCAACAAAGAAAACAGGGAATCCAGACTAAATGAATTAGAGCTCCTAGATGAAAGGCATTTGAGTGTGTTAAAACATTTATAGGTTTATCAAAATCAACTCAAACAAAGCTATGACAAGAGAATCAAAGACATAAAATTTCAAGTTGGTGACTTAGTCCTCAAGGAGAATCAAAAGGTACAATTGAATCAAGATGGCAAGGGAAAATTTGAACCTAACTGGTTAGGCCCATTCATCATAACAACAAGCTATGGCTCTGGGGCATATCAGTTGGCTACTCCTAAAGGAAAACCTCTAGTTGAACCACTGAACAACAACCACCTCAAAAATTTCTATACATGAAACACGTCAAAATACCCTAGGCAAAAGGGTAAAAATCCAAAAAAATGGAAAAAAGAGATAAAAAAATACAAAAAAATTAAAAATCAAGAAAAAAACTAAAGAAAAATAAAACATTCTTTGAGTGAAAACCACTTTGTGGTGCTCCTAGAACAGGTACCATGGTGAAAACCTAGCAAGCAAGTTCTATGTGTGAATAAAACATGCATCATTATCTATTAGTGCTTTTTCACAGCATCCACCCGTCCATTTCATAAATCATGTATCCAACCATGGCTTGATAGTGATTAAGGTAATTCATTCTATTGGGGGAAAATTCCCAAAAGGTTGGTCATGGATTAGATCTAATAGCATCCGATCATGGTCATAAAACAACAAAAAATCAAAAACACTAGAAAACAACAAAAAACAAAAACATGCAAAAAACATCAAAAACAAAACAACATCATTTGGTTGTTCCTTCACTCAAACAGTCTAAGATATCAAAATTTTCTTGAACCTCATAGATATTTCAAGTGAATTTCCCACAACATATCCTCTAGACACAAAAAAGGGGATGTCAACCCAAGTTATCAATGTTGTTTACGCAAAAATAATTCATATTTTGAGTCAAATGGTCGAAGTACATGGTCTCTACGTGTACAACGTAGGAAAGGCTCTTTAGCCCCCGAGACCCTAGTTTAGTCCCCTTAGTTTTCCAACATGATTTATTTCAACTTAGTCAAAAGATACAAAATCCCAAAAACATATACAATATACAAAATCCAAAAATATTCACAAAATAGAAAAGGTCAAACCAAGCGAACTACGAGCCTTTGTGTGTAAAACGTAGGAAAGGCTTATCTTTGATGAGCCCCCAAGGCCCTAGGTTAGTCCCTTGAAAAAAACAAAAACAATATCATAAAAATTAAAAAATAAAAATAGCCCATTCCGTCATCAAAATACACGATAAACGTTTCATCCATAATAAATGAACCGTCACAATCATCCTTTGAAAAAACAAAGCAAACATAAAAAAGCTAGAATTTTCAAGCAAAAAAACTGCATAAGAGCTAACTATAAATAGATGGAAACAATGCCAAAGTATCAACTACCTATCTTTTTAACTAGTCTCAACAACATCCTGAGATATGCCTTAACGGATCCGTTCCTACGATAGACATGATCAACAATGGATAATAGCCCCACACTAAACAAATATGGCAAGTGATATGACAACTTTGTTTTTATCTTTTTGTGGTCTTCTTTTTTGCGATTTATTTTATTGACTCATTCCCAGGATCTCTCAAGGATGTCCATAACGATTTATAGAAGAAGGAATGGGGGAAATTGAGCATCATTTCACTTTGTTGTTTGTAAGATATATTTGTAATATTACCATGGAAAATACTTGCTTTATTGAGTATGGAATTTGTATTAAAATATTTTGTGAAGCAATTACATGTTAGGTGTTCTATACCTCTCCGTGTGACTGGTCTGAATTTTTTTCACACAACCCCCCTATACTTTAAACAAAGTATTTGTATGTATAGTATGAACAAAGATACTCTTTGTTAGTAGAGTCAAATTCCACACAATGGATACAAATTCACCTTGGTAATTCATACCCTAGTGCATCGTATCTATTTTCTACATCAAATAGGGCTTTTCAAACCATGAAGTCTCTAAAGCGAAGAAAAATAAATTCATCACATCATCAATAGTTCTTCTAATTAGCATCACAATTCTATCCATTATCATATTTCTTCTAATTAACATCATAATCATATTCATTATCATATTTCTTCTAATTAACATCAAAATTCTATCCATCATCATATTTCTACTAACGAACAAACACCATATTTCCTCTAATTAACATCAAAACTCTATTTATCATCAATATTTCTTCTAATTAACATTCATCTTGCATAAAAAATCATCAATACCATATCCATACTGCATCCACAAATGTTATCAATACATATCATGATGATAATAAACCAATAAAAAAAATCATGTATCATGTATGGGGCATTCATTTATCAACATAAATCACATCATAAATGAGGCAAAGTATGATTCATTCATCCACATCAAATTTATACATCAGAAAAACACAAAAAACACATATAATCATACATCATCATATATCACCATCACATAAACATAAAATGAGGCTGAATCAAAGAAAGTGTATCTCATATATATCATCACCAAAAAGGGAATATGTCATAAGTACATCATCCACAATGACACAAGTGTGATAGGATCATAAAAAATCATAACATATTTACGAGGTCTCAACTAGACCAATTAATATATATAACACATGTCTACGAAATACCTTTGTGCCATGAAAAAACATAAATATCAAATACCAAAAAATAGTAAGACCCCAACAAGAGGGACATAACACTACTGACCACCAAAATGATTTGGTTATCTCACAAATTGATCACTTGCACCTGAACCTGTACCACCACCACCATCACTCGCAACACTCAACTCCCCAAACTATGGACACCGAGAGGCCCCAGGAACAATTACATCGTATAAGGTCTAATAATAGGTGGATGTCTATAGATACCGATCTTTGTTAGCTTGCATACTATCACGCTCTACCCGAAGAGTATCTCTCTTTACTATTAGTAATATTACTTGAGCCTCTACAACATGTCGTATACCAATCTCGCTCTCTCACTATGCCCAGAGAGTATCTCTCTCTGTAGTTAGTAACAGTACTTGAGCCTCTACAACATGTCATCTACCAATCTCACTCTCTCGCTCAGCCCTCAGAGTGTCTACCACAGCCTCTACAACCTGTCACCACACAATCTCTACATCTCTGGCCAAATTCATCTGAGCTAGCAATATCTCAACATCCCAGGATGGTAGAGGAGGATCCGAAACTTGTCTTTGACCATATGCAGGAGGCACCCACTCATCTTAAAAATCATGTGCCTCATCACATCAAGCTCAATCCAACTGCTCTATGAGAACCTCAACATGTTGTCACTCCCCACAATGACCTGTAATGCCTACTCTTCCCACAATGGAATCACCTCCAAGATCACTAAGCCTTAATGGCCTGCATCATGCCCACCACTCAATATAATCATGAGTAGTACCCAGATCTGCCACACCAATCGACCAACACAAACCAATTAGGGTAAGTGCTCCAAACTCAACAATCACAGTATTTGCATCAACCTGGATACCCCATACATGGACCTCCTGACTAGTTCGATGAAAATGAGCCTCATATGCATCAAGAACCCACCCCTCTCTCTCTGAACTGGCGAAAAACTTAGTCTGGTAGATAACGCTCTATCACAGAAGAATGACCAATCAACCAATAGGTTTGTCAGTAGTACACAAGCTTATCAACATCCTCTAGCCAAACCTCGTAGCTCATATAATGTCTCCACATGAAACTAGGCATCACATCAAACACAAACCGCCAATAATACAAGTCCCCAGGCAAGGTGTAATGCATAAAGTCCCGATAACGATAATAGTATGGATAATTCAGAGAACGATCCTAAATCCAATCCGGATCATTGCAATATGATCCCATGCTGAAACATGCAAAAGTGACACATCTACAAACATAGACTTCACACCCCAATAGACCACCTCATGCATATATCAGTAAAGATGATCAAGCAAATAGACACCTGAGGCGTATCTCGTACCATGCTCTAGCATACTCTTGATACATATACCCCAGCTCACAAAAAATTGTTGACCTCATCTATTAGAAACAACCAATCCTAATACCAATCCACAGAGGACAAGAATGATAAGATCTGTGTTGTCAGAAAACTCAGATAAATCAACCTCTAAATCATGAACATCCAAGTGTACCACACCTAACAAACTCTACATAGCATGGGAACCTCATAAAACCTAGTACATAACAAGCTTACTGTGAATAGGAAGGTGAAGAATTCTCCAAACATCCTCGAGAGTAATGGTTGCCTCCCCTGTAGGCAAATGAAAAGAGGATGTCTCAGAATGCCAGCTCTCCACAAGAGCAGTCATCATCACCGTATGGGTCTTGATCAAAGGCATGAAACAAGTATAATTTAATCCCACAGTGTCAAGGAAGTCCAGCTCCAATGCACCAAAATGGGAAATCGAATCGAACAAGTGACGAGGACATCTCCCTCTCATCATAAGCGGTCAGAGACTTGTCTGCAATCGTTATAAACTAGGATGTTAGGGTTTCACTCTAAACATGCAAAGAAATACAAAATGAGATGAGCATGATGAAAAATGACATTTAGGATGACAAACAAACACATTATTTGGTTTAGAACAAATGCTAAAAGCAAATGATAGAATGAAAAGTCAACTACTAGGTTCTGGGGAAAATGCTCAAAAAAATATAGGCAAGAGCATAGTTTTCAGACAATAGCATAGTTTAGGTCAAAATCATGAAATGGGGGTGTTTTTTTCTTACAATAGCACAATTTCAAGTCAAAAGCACATAAACAAGGGTGAAAGTTTAGATCAATAGTGCAATTTTAGGTCAATAGTGTAGTTTCTAGAAAATAGCCCAATTTTAGGGCAAAATCATAAAACAACAACGTAGTTTTCAAACAATAGTGTAGTTTTCAAGAAACTGTGTAATTTTCAGAGAGAAAAAGTGCCAAAACCAATGTAACTATGCAAGAATATCAAAAACAACATTATTGATTGATAGAACTTCACACACACATAACAAGAACAAAAACATGATGAAAGCAAAAAGTGAGAAGGTACATACCAGGCATTGATGCCTGAAGGCCGTCCAAACTCCCAAACAAGATCAGAATGATGTGGGGCAACCTAGAATCTTGGCATTCTTCCTCAACAACTAATAGAATATGAAATCCAAAGGCAAGAATTAGCAAGAGTATCAAAGCACAAATGAGCCAATTTGAAGACACGTTTCCTATATAACACCTCAAGAAAACCCTAATATCATCTAGGAAACCCTAATTTGACTTAGGGAAGCTTCCTACTAACAAATTAGAAACTCTGGAAAGCATTGGAACAAGAAACAAATCACCTATTGATATAGCATTTCATCTTAAAACATCAAAATGAAAGTACAATAGTGTTAAGAGCTTGACCTCAAAGGTTGAAATTTTTGGTCAACCTCTCGAGGGGGCAACACAAAGTCCTACCATCATTCCACTGAATGCCGAGGAATAGTGGGGCATAAATTTTTTTCAAAATACTTGATCTTAAAAATAAAATCTTTGAAACAAAGAAACCGGTACTTTGTATCAAAGAAGGGCAAAATGTAGACATGTAAAATTGACTTAACACCTATCACACACCTTGAAAAAAATTGACCAACATCAAACAACATTGAACAAAATCAAACAACATCAAACAACCTTGAACAACATCAAACTATTGAAGATCGTCCTCTAACATATCGGGATGACTCGAAATTATCCCGTAACATCTCAGAATGACTCAAAATTGTCGCATAACATCTCTGAATGACTCAAATTTATCTTGTAACATCTTGGAATGACTCAAAATCATCCCATAACATCTCAAAACATCTAGAAACCATCACGAAATAGCTTGGAATCATCCCATAATGTCTCAGAACATCTCAAAATCACCCCGAAACAATTTAGAATCATCCTATAATGTCTCAGATCATCTCAAATCATCTCAAAATAACCTTGAAACATCTCAGAATCATCTCATATTGTCTCAAAACATCTTTAAATCATACCACAACATTCCCACATCACACCACATCAAAACGATATCAAAAACCCAAATTCCTCTATTAATTGAGTAATACAACATTATTTAATTAATTCACATTTCATCATTTCAAACAAATTGAATAAATTTCATTTATTTAATAAATTCTTGAAAACCCTAATTCATTTACTGATTAAATAAAATAACATTATTTGATTAATTCACGTTTCATCATTTTCACCAATTAAATAAATCACATTTATTTAATAAAGTCCTAATCTCACTTTATTTTGTCTTGATTAATGACCTAATGCCAATTATTTAATTATGTCGCTAAATCACCTTATTCCCCTAAGTTGATTGAATTATTAAATAATAATTTAATTACGACACTTTCCCTCCAAAATTTGAATAATTAAATCAAACTATTTAAATCAATTATCAAAAATCAAATCTAACTAATGCAACTTTGTTTGCAAAAGTCAATCTTGATTCACACATTCAACTCCAAAAAGGAATTAATTAATTAAATCAATTAATTCATATTCCTCACCCACTTTCTAATTGAGTAAATTACAATTGTTGATTGAGCAATCTAATTTGTTAACTAATCAATCCAAACTGATAACTAAACAATCTAATCTATTAACTAATTAATCACAATTCCTAACTAAGCCATCAAATTCCTAACCAAGCCATCAAAATCTTGACTAATCAATCTAAATCTGTTAACTGATCAATCACATCCCTGACTAGCCAATATATTTCTCAATCACCCAAATTGTGCAATCAAATTTGCACAATCTTCTCATGTCTAAATCCTCTCAACACACTCCGACCATTGATCTAGATATTCTTCAACATGATCTTGATCATCCATTTCAAATTTCATTTTCTATATACAAAACCCCTTTCCTCATAAATAATGATTGAATAATCAACATATATTGAGCAATGAAGTGCTATCAAGAACACCATTGACAGAAATTCACCATTTCTTCGATCAACCAACCAAAATAGTCACTCATCAAGCTTTTGCAAATGAACTTTGGAGGCTTCGTGGTGATAAGAACAACCCAACATTAGGAAAATACACTCCACTACAGGATGGTAAGACTTTGTTATTCATGTACATTCAATACTGTAATCATAGATTCATTTATGCATGTTAGATAGCTTAGTTTCATTTCATATGTGTAGGTTTAGATCTTAGATTAATATGTTTAATCTTAGTTTAGATGCTTGGATTTGACATGTTTTAATCCATCTTCTAGTCTATTGTTCCCCCCTCACACATTTTTATCACTTGCATGTGTGATACATAGCCATTTTCATTGTTATTCGATAGAAGATGATAGTCATAGTATTCAATAATTGTAATGATTTGTTTCATCATTCACCATTCCCTCTAAGGGAAGTGGAAACTTCTCGACTATTATCCTTCACATTTTTGTTGTTCTCTGTGTTGACAAGGCCGAATGAGATTACTGCACCATATGGGTGTGATGACCTCAGTTATCATTCATAGAACGAAGGGAATTTGTCATTGTGCATTTATCCATGTCACCTCATTCACAGTGAACAATGGCAGAACGTTTGTATCATTCCATTTTTACCAATTGATTGGAACAATCCATAAGATCATATATTAGTATGCCATTAGAATAAACATTTAATCTTTCTTTAGAATGATTGCTAACATCGTTGATCCCAAGCGATGCTTGGAAGTTAGTGTTCACCAAACATCTTATATGCATATTATCATTCCCTAAGAACAATACTTAGATTGTTCCTTAGAACGAATTTTATGGAGGTCAATGGTCGACATGCATAGGCTTCAGCCATAGTTGTTGTTAAGAAATAAACCAAATAGTCGTTCAACTATTAGTTGTTCCTTAGAACAATAGTGGCATGAATATGTTTAAATAACTATCAGAAATATGAAAGAGGGTTTCTCCATAACCCGAACAATAATACTTTTTTTCCAGATTCATATGTATATTTTGGTTTTAAAATGACAAGCATGTCATTTGATTATTTTATTTGCACAAAAGACAATAGTATTGTTCAAATATTTGTATATCCAGAATGTTAGTAACATTGTTCGTTACATGTCATATTGGTTAACTTGAAATTGTTAATGAGACACATTGGCACAGTAACCTATAAACTTCTAAAAAATCATGGATACAATATAAATAGTGTACCAGTATGTAATAATTGTTTCAAATGGAATTGTTCTTCTTCTTTCTATGAAAAAAGAAAATTTACATCTTGTAAAACTATCTAATAATATGACAATCTGTAGCATTAAATTGAAAGAATGCAATCTATTATAAGGGTATTTATTTTAGAATGTATGCACAAATATATTAACTAAAGTTCTCACATATATGTGTATGTGCATAGACCTTCATCTATGTACATACACATACTTGTGACATACCTTCTTATATTACTTATTTTAGTCATTTTCTTCTATAATGAAAACTAGTTTACATTGAATATGAAGTGGTAGTAGACATGAAATGTAATCATGTGACAGGTCAATGTATGAACTGAATAGATAATGATATGAATAGAACCACCTGATTTATCCTTCTGAATTTCTCAAAGTTATTGAATAAAGTAGACTAAACTTCTTTTCCATTGATATGTGTTTAAGAATATCCTCTTTGTTTAATAGAATAGAAACACATAAGTTGACTAGAGCACCTTAGGGTAGATGATGCTAGAGGGTAGATAGTTTCTAAGGAATATACTTGTGTTGATGAAAGTTTCCTTCTAGGATGGGTGCCGAAATGGAGTACATAGAGTATAATTTTTTCTTTATCCAAAACCTATCTTTTTTTGTTGCAACTTAATTTTAATGCTTGGCCAAGCAATTAGCCCATTATGTATGTATGGACTTATATGTGATGACACTCTCTACCATTCCTAGCAGAGGTCTTAAATTTTTTTTATCATAGATAGAGATGCATGTTCATGTTTGGGCACACACCAAATTCCACCTTAAAAATTATTCTCTTGCTAAACCTTTCGTCCAGGGTTGAGTATTCTTCGAGTAGGAGGAATTCTAGGGAAGTGTAAGCTTTGTGGTTGGGTGGTAAAGTGCCCGAGCCATGTTCTCATCCACTAGAGGAGGCGATCATCAAAATTAAACCTTGGATGTTTCAAGTTATCAAAGGAATTATGATGTTACCTTGATATAAAATGTACATTGTATTGACTTTGTGGCCCAATGAGCCAAGTCAACTTCGATATTGTAATTGACATATGGAAATGAATATATATTCTAAATAATATTTTAATTAGACATGTGTTGATATGATTGAAAATAGTTGCTTAAGTTATATCATTTTTAAAATTTAATATTCACAATTTCATTTGTAATTAATATTTAATTAGTAATTAGAATGGGTTATTACATTTGGTATTAGAGCTTAGGGTTTAGATTTAGGCCTTTTGAGTCCACAATGGCCATGACTAGAGGATAGTTGACCCTTTCACCAAATTTGAGTTGTCCTGAAGATTGACCAAACTTGGATTGAATGTAGGTATGGGAAGGTCTAAGTGAGGAAGAAAAAAAGGGAACACTGTTAGGAGCTCGAACAAGAAAGTCATAGTTGAGGAGAACACAAAAACTGAGGTTCAACCCGAGATTCTTGATGATGAGACTTTGGCCCAAGCCCTCACTTGACTTAAGTTGGAGAGGGGCAAGAAGATCGATGAGTTGAAGCGAAATCCTAAGATTAAGAAGCTATCTGCAATTAGAGATTGGCTTCTAGGGTGTGGACCAAATACACACTTACTAACTAAGGAGGAAAAGGAGAGCCTATGTGCTCAACCCTCCTCTTGTGAGAAAATTGATGTAAATTCTGATGAGGACCCAGAGGAGTGTCCTCCCTTCGAGAATGAGAAAACTAAGTAATGTAAAGAAGAATATTTTGTAAATAAGGGCCCATTTGACCCACACTTAATATAAATAAAGCAATATTTTTTTTGGTGTGTTCAAGCAAAGAACTCAAAACATGTTTTTCTATGAAAGAATGTGTATATCTTTAATAAATGAGTAATATATATGTATGTGTGTGTATGTAGTGTTATGTGAATAAGAATTTTTATTCATAGAACCTAGTTTTAAGTTATGGTAGACACGAAATGTAATGCAGGTCGGGTGTGAGTTAGTTTGGTGACCACCAAACAAGAGGCAAGCAGTAGTGGGTTAGACAATGGACCAAACAAAAGGTTGGATCAAATTCTAGAAATTTTGAATAGGCAAGAGGCTCGTATGGATCACATAGAACATGAGGTCTGAGTGGTACATGAGGATTGGATTCCCAAGAATGTGGAAGTCAACCAGATAGGATGCAACCATAATCTTACACTTGTGCATTAGGGTTGGAGTTCCTAGAATATCTATTAATGCAAAAATATGGTTCAAGGAATAAGGTATGCATTAGTGGTAGAAGTGACATGTTTCAATGGATAATTTTCTAGTGGACAAATAGAGAAAAATTATTGAGGGACATACCGAACACTCATCTAATGATTATGAAGATAGTGACCAACTATTAGCCCCAAGTATAGTTGAAGAAGTAAAAGATGGAGGAATTTCCATGAGTTTTGAAGATGCTAGTAAAAAACTCAATGATATTTGATAGCATTAAGGCCAACATAGTTATTTTGAAGAAGTTAAAATATTATTGGAACATACATTTTATATCCCAAAGGTATTTTCCAACCTACCAGGTCCTTCAACTTTACGGATAATCAGAGGACTTTAGGATCTTCAAATAAATGATTTATACTACACACAATTGCTTGTTGGAAATTATAACTATTTCTTGGGTCTACCTATTGAAACATTAAAGGATTATAACTAGAATTTATTGGATTTATTGTATTTTTCTTATGATGTGTAATGTCATAAAATTGCACCCCTTGCAATTTCACATTCTTGTATTCAATTTAGTGTCCACTCCCTTAGCACTTGTGTAGGCTCATTTTAACCCTTGCATTAGCCCTTTTCCCCTCTCAAGATGCTCAGGACCCCTTTTCAGTAGCTACCTTTGCATGTCAGCTTTGTGTTGACCCTTGTGCTTTTCTAGTTCTCATTGTTTTGTAGTGTAATGTGTCTAGACACTAGTGTGTTGCTCAAACATCCTTTATCAACTCAGACTTCCACACACATATGTTCACACACCATGATAGCATCCCGCAAAATTTCCAACGTTCAAACAACTATTTTCGAGCATTTTTTCCACCTATCACCCCCTTTTGTCAGTGGTAACGGCCTGAGATGCCTTGTAATGTCTCAAGAAGCTTCTTTTCCCTCCTATTATCTCTTTAAAATATATATTTTCAATCCATTTGGTCTTCTTCTTGATTTCTCCCTCTTGGAAAAACTCTCTTCTCTCTTACTCTATTTCTTGCACATCTCTCTATAGCCTTTTACAGCACTCAAGCTCTCAAGTTCCGGCAACTCTCTTGTCTCTCGTAACTTTGTCTCTCTCCTTGGATTCCTCAAGCCTTGAAAGTAATATCTATCTTTCTTATCTTGTATCTTTGAGCATCTTCATATTTCTCACATCCCCTTTCTAAGATTTTTAATATTTTTTCTATCTATCTATTCCATGTTATGGGTTCTCCTCCTTGAGTAGGGATTGCCTTTATCACTCCATATTTTCTTACTTTGTTCACTTTCTCTATCTATCTAGTTGTTTATGGAGGTGGGAAAACTAAAATGGGGGTTCGAATAAGGTAAAACCCTATACAACCCCAACATTTTTCCCTCGATCTTATGTGTGTAGGTGTTGAAGATATATACTTGTTGGAGGCTTCATCAGTTGGGTTATTGTGAGAATTTTCTTTCACTATATTCTTTAGTTCTATCATTTACATTCTACTTAGTTTAGTTTATTTCAGCTCTGTTATTCTTTATTACTTTCTTGCATTTCAAGATTTCCCAACAATCAGAGTAGAAGTAGTCACTTTGTGTTTTTTGACACATTCTTGTCTTTCTTTATGTACAAGACTCCAACGTGCATTTGGGACTCTAGTGCATTGCATTGTCATCCATTTGCCACATTGATGTCCTTTGACTGAAAAATTGCTAGTCTATCTAATAAACCTTTGTGATCTACTCTTTCTGATTTTGAAACTCTCGCTTTGTTCCTTGAGGTAGTTTAGGGTAGTTCACCCCTTGGGATTCTCTTGAGACTAAAGAGACTCATGAGCAGTGAATCCCCGTTCTCTAAATTTTGGTGAACCCGACATGAAAATAGCTTTGTAATTTCAAAGTGATGTGCTGACCTTCAACCGATTTATTTATGCATTATTTATTATATTTAACTTATTATTTCCAAAATGAATTTAATATCCCATTTTATTAGTTCAGTATCTAATTTTATTCAAAGTGTTAATGATGCTCCAGTTCATGCATGTGATGGTGACTTGGCTTAACCCATGTTACTCGGTGTCTTTGATCCTTCTCATAAAATTCCTCTTGCTTCAAAGGATATCTTGTTGCAAGAAGATGAAATCGTTAATGCCTTTCTTAATGTTACTCTACCTTCTCTTCATTCCAACACACTCTCTTCTAGAGAATATGCATTAGTGAATGATGAATCTCTTCTCTCTTCCAATTCACTCTCCTCTAGAGATGATACATTAGCAAATGATGAATCTCCTTCAACATTTGATCCTCCCTAGGTCAATGTTGAGAATATGTCTTTAAATAATTATTCCACTATTTGTGATGATTTTGTAAATGTAATCTATGTCTATGTTGCCCCTCAAAGGCCTAAAAGACCTGTCATTTACCTAACTCCAACTAGTCCTTCTCCTAAAATTATTTGTTATATAAATGGTGTTCCATTTGATAGTGATTCTCATAATATTTATATGGCTCCCTCTTATAGAGTGATAGCTCATACTTATAATACTAGAAGGAATAATTTTTTTTTTATCAACCTACTTCTTTACCACCTTCTCAACCAAGTCTTCCTTCAACATCTAAACCTACAACTAAAGCACCTAGTGATTACAATCTTGTCGAGCAACTTCATGTTACTCCAGCTAAGATCTCACTATGGGACTTGCGTCAGTATGCTCCATTTTATCAAGGTATGCTTGAAGAAGCCTTGCAAAAGATCCTCTTGTATTATTCTAGTAGGCTGAAGGATGTTAATTCATTGATAGCTCATATTTGTGTAGATTTGATGAATATTATGTTCTATCCACAAGAACTCCTGCCTCCATAAGTATAGGAGCAAGCAAACCCTCAAATGATTATAGCTAACATTAATAAGATTGACATTAGACATACTCGTGTTGATGCCAGTTTGGTGCTCAATGTATGCAGCATTAATCTACTACCTAAAATTAAAATTTATTCATCTTCTCTTGTTGATTCTCCTCTTGTTGTTCATGGGTTTGATAATGTTGGTCAACATCCTTTAGGCACGATAGTCTTTCCTTTAAGTTTGGGACCCATTACTGTGCCCACCCTCATATATGTTATGTCAGAAAAGTTACCATATAACCTTCTTCTCGATAGACCATGGATTCATGCTAAGGGTGTAGTCTTGTCTACCTTACATAAATCTATTAAGTGGATGACCCTGAGGCCCCACACCTGTGTGAGATGGCAACTGTTGGTCAAGCTTCAATTTTTCCTACTCTTATCCCTTTGGTGTCTTTCTATGCATTGATGTATGCTCCAAGAATACCTATCACAAAGGATGCTCTTGAGACAGATGTCCCTAAAGAAGATCCTTCTCAAGAAAGGATTCCTATGTCTGCTCGTACTTCTCAAAATAATGTTTCTTGGTGATGATTGGGGTTCTTTAGACTTTATAGAATCCTTCATTAGAGAATATAGATTCAACCCGATCAACCTAAGATTTTTGATAACATCATCCAAACTTGTTATCAAAGATGATTATTCTTCTATATCGCAAGATAATGTGAGCAATAGTTGTAATGTCCTTAATGTTGATCCTCCTCCTTCTGAGGAAGATGATTGTGCTTATATTAAAGAGGCTAATGCTGACAGACCTATCAATAAGACCAATGGAAATCCCATAGAGGATTATAATCCCCATTGCTTGAATAATGCTCTCTATGAATATCCTCCTCCTCAATATTTGAAATCACGTTATGGCACTAGCTTCAAGCTTGTCTCTAAATATGGCTATGGGAATAAAGGTCCCGATAGAATGTGTACATCCTAAACATAATTTGGGGTTGGGTTTCTCAAATGAACAATCTAAATAGGGATCATGGTTGAATTTCAACATGACTCCTGCTCAACCTCATTCTCTTGGATTGATTCATCCTGCATTGTACTTTATCTACATGTCCTCTTCTTGTGAGTAGTCAAGCTTTTCTCCACAAGAGAAAGGGTTGCTTCCTAACCCTCATTCTTTGTATGAGCAAGAGTGTATTTTGTTGAGGCTTCTTAAAGCCCAATTAATTACTCTTCGTCCTCCACATAAGAAATTTCATAAGCATGATAAAGAAAAACATTATTTTTGTGCATACCATTGAGTGTCTAGCCATTCCACTAATGAATGTAAGGCCTTGAAGGATAAAATACAGCTTCTTGATTCAGGTGCCATCACTCATTTATTTGTTGATACACCTACCTCATCTTCAAATGACAAGTTATATCGAGGTCTGCCTCTATCCTATCTATTCTAAGCATCTTCTCAAGAATTCCTCACACCTCCCTTCAATACTATCTTGCATTGTTCTCCTCCCATGTACGTTGGGGGCAGCGATAATTTTTTTTGGAGATGTGCATCCTTCTTAAGGACCCCCTCTCTTCTCTATGTCTTTCAAATGAAGCATCCCTTGAGTGAACCCCTTTTCTTTTGAAGGGTTCTCGAGGGATCCCCTCTAGAAATATTTTCTCTCAAATGAATTCTTAGCATCTAGCTTGGGGGAAACCTAACTAGACCTATCTCTTTTGTGATTTTCCTACATCGCATCTTGCGGTAGCCACAGGTTGTTCTAATAAGTCTTTCTCTACAAGACCAAAAACTTGTAGAGATCCTTTTCATCAAGCTTTCTTAACATTTTTTTTCTATGGATGAGCTTGTTTCTTTTCAGGACCAAGCACTTGTGAAGCTGCTTTTTCAAACAATCTTGGAGATTTGAGGACCTTGAGCTTTCCTTGTAGGACCAAGCACCTGTGAGGACCAATCAAACTTTGTGGAGCCTTCCACATCAGGCTTCCCTTAGGAGAGAGTACCTGGGGCACCCTCTTTGCAAGTTTGAGGACCTATAAAGTGCTTACATCTTGTGAGATATTTTTTTCAACTCTATAGGAGAGAGTACCTACATAGTCTTTTGTTCACCCTTCCATGGGTTTGCGGATCTATGGCACATTTTTTCAACTCTCCTCAAGACCAAGTACCTATGGAGCCATATCTCTTGGAATTCCCATTCCTTTCTAGATCTTAAATTCTCTCCTCTCTTCTCTTCTCAAATTAAGTATACTAGATGATATTTGTCATTGATGTCATTGATTGGTCTGGTATTCTTGTCTCTAGCTTATTATTTGTTCTGGCAGTAATGTTACCGACATAAGGCTTTTTGTCTACGTAGTTTTTGGTATGGCCCTATATGGTATAGTGTGGGATAAATTTTTGCATCTACGCCGACATATTGGGTAACTTGTTCATTTGTTTATATCTCGAAGTGCAAGCCAACTATGTGGATATGTAGATCCGGTATATAAGTGAAGTGGCATAATCTCAAAGATAGAATGAAGGAATATATGCGATGTATGGTAGAAAATTGTTGATATATGTTGTGAACTAATATATGTGATATAGTTAGATAGAGTTGTGTTTATACACAAGTTTGTGCCTCGACAAGAACTGTATTCATGCATGTGCAGATACAATTTTAACAGTTCAATTTTGTAATATTCTCTTTGGTTGTAAGTCGTCTCTCAGCTATAATAGTTGATTTTTGTATTTAGGGTAGTGAGACAACTTGGTAGTGAGCCAACCTTCTATTCTATAACTGGTTACTTAATACTTGAGATTTAACCATCTTCGGTTTCCACGATAAAAATCTTAGTGTTATGCGGTGTTGTGTTTTGTTCAATAATTTTTAATTATGTTATGTGGAAATCTATTTAAAGGTTTTAATATTTTTAGAGAAATATCGATTCACCCCTCCCCTCCCAGTATTTTGGATGTTCAACAATTGGTATCAGAGTCAAATTATTTAGAAGAGTCTAACAGCTCAAAGGAGATCTAGAAGGTTGAACATATGGTACCCAGATCTACCATGGATCAGAAAGAACTCATGTATGTTCATGAAGAACTTGAAATCATTGAAGATGAAAATAAGGATCTATTAGAAAACATTGAAATGGAAAATGATTGTGTCAATAAATTGAAGGATCATATCCAAAAACTCAAGCTAAGGCACAAGGAGGTCAGAAATGAACTCAAGCTAGAAAATAGTACTATCCTTGATTTGAAGGCTAAGAGCGAAGAAGACAAAAAGACCAAGGAACATCTGAACAATGTAATCAAAGGAAAATCTTATGAATGCAAGAAGGTTGAACACAAAGTTGCATCTCTCAAATCAGATTTATAAGAATCAAATAAGCAAGAGATCAAATACAAAGCAAGTTTGAAAAAGCTTGATGAAATATTAGCAGCTCAAAGATCACCAGAAAACAAGGAAGGTTTAGGCCATGAAATTGGTGAATGCTCACACAATAAAAAGAAAGAACCTGATCCAATAAAAGAAGTTAAAACTGAATCTGACAAAGAAGACAAAGGTAAGTCTCCAGTAGAACAACAAGTAAGTAGAAAACCCCTCTCTTTCAATGGTCATTGATTTAATTACAATAAATTGTGTCATAAAGCATTAAATTACAAAAGTAATATGAATCGGAGAACTAGTTTTTACTCTGGTAAATGTTACAATTGCAATTGTTATAAAGCTAATCAATATAGGGAACCAAATAGAAATAATTATTTCAGTAGTTATTTTTATACATGTTATGCATATGGACATAAAGCTAACCAGTGTAGGTCAAGACAAAAGGAGAGATCCAACAGGTGCTACAATTGCAATAAAATTGGACACATTGCAAGTTTCTGCAAAACTGGTGTAGTCAAGCCAACTGAACCAACAAAGAAGGTTGATAAACAAAAGGTCAAGGCCAAAATGAAGAAGATATGGAGAAAGAAAGAATAAATGGATCCAACTCCAATGCAGACATCTATTCTCGTAATTAGCCGCTCTTCGACTGTTGTCTGGGAGAGGAAGGAAGTTCAAATTAGCGTGCAAACATCTAATAAAGTCACATCCATCCAATATATAGGGAATCACGAAAGGAATTTTGACACATTTATTACAAAAAGGTGCATTTATTGCAGAATTTGCATAAAGGCATTTTCGCAAGTCATTTTTGATCACTCAAGTGAAAAAGTTGCAATGGGCCAAGAAGAAGAAAGAATTTGCGTTGTGTCCTAGGTTTTGTGAATTTACAAAAGTATTTTTCTTGAATTTCTCTGCACTTACAGTCATGGAAACTCCCTCTTTGTTCAAAGTGGCAGCTCAACCTCATCCCAAATTCAAGAAGTATCTAGATATATCAATTAAGAATGATATGGCTAGTTGTTTGTCAAGAATCCCACATGGATTGATTCCTTCAGAAGATGTTGGGGATTTTATTCATTCAAATCTCAAGGATTTCAATCACACCAAGTTGCTTGATTTATGGATAAATGAAATCACTAGTGATGACTTTAATATCAAACTACAATACAAGACTCTAGCGGAAAATAAATTGCATGTCTGGAATGAGTTTCCACATTTATGTTTTGATGACAAATGGGTGTTAATGGCTCTTAGTAGATTCCATGACACTTTTTTGTGGCTAGATTAATCTCACTTGATTAGCAAAGAGGTCATGAAGGTTGTTACTGGGTTGAATGAAACTGGCATTCTTCTGACACTGAAGGTGGTCAAAAACAAAGAAGTTGAAAAACTAACATAGGCCATTTTTGATGGTAGGTCTTTGGTAGTTAATACAGTTTCAAATGTAGCTATGAGGTATGTTGCATAGGTGATCAACAACAAAATTTACTACATAAACAAAGATAACTCCATCTCCGCTACAAGTGTCTACACTACATACGATATGGTAGTTAATGGAGTGGACCATGACCTTTTTGAACTCATCAAAGAGAAATTTCTTGAGAATCTGAATCAGTGCAAGAAAAGCAAGAAGAAGGTCATGTTTTGGTATGGAACCCTTGCACTCTATTTGATTTTCTATTTCATGCATGAAATGCCCGATTTTGGTTTGGTTGTATGGTCTTCTAATAAACCAATTGCTCATCAAACTATTGAGCGAATGAGGAGGTATGGTGATCCTACTACATAGGAAATGGAATTCACTTCATTTTTCTTGTACTACTATATAAAATGCACAACCGAGATAGAATCCCTGAGTCTGTAGTCTCCAAATACAAGAATGATATTACATTCATAGACACTATAGATAAATGTATAATGGAAGTTGTTATTCCAAGAACTCAGTGGATACCCGAATTGGGGTATGAAGTTTTAGAAGAGTATGTGGAAAGCCTTGCAAAATTTTTGTTAGAAATTTTGGTAGACGCCTCTTAGAAGAGGTTTGGCACTACAAAAGAAAAAGCCAAAGAAATTCAAGAAGAAAATTGGAAAAGAGAAATATGATGATGGGAAGCTATTTGTTGATTTTTTTTTGGTATCTGCATCTTACATAGCCAACTACTCACCCATGTTTGTGGCATTTGAATGAGTAGAACTACAAATTTCAACTAGTAGGCTAATAATTGGGGTAGGTGAGTGTGGACAATATTTGGGTCAATGAATAGACATAAGTTCAATAAATATTGCATGATGATCAAGAAAATGATTTAAAGGATTATTGAGATGCCTTTCCCTTGCGACCTCTTTTCTAACCTTCTCCATTTATTTTTTCTTTTTTTGTAGCTTCTTGTTCAATCCTTTGTTTCTCCTTTTTATGTTTCTTCTCCTTTTTTTTTTCTCTTTGAACCCCATCTACCAGTCATTATTGTTCTCTTTCAATTCTCATTTGTTCCTTGAGCTGCTTTGTTGCAATTATTTCAATCTTCCATTGTTCAATCTACTCGCTTCTTATCTTTTAGTTGCTAAATTTCCTTCTTCCTCTCCTCTTGCTCCATTAGCAACTTGATGTAGTCATCTGTGGTGAGTAGTTGGGATCCTCGTAGAATTTGAATCCCACATCCAACTAGGTGATTGAACTTATCCTTCACTACATGAATAGGTAACTTCAAAAATTGGGAGAGGTCTTAACTTTTTTGGCCTCCCTATGGCTCTAAGATATCTTCTTCATTTTTAAACTACACCTCACTAGTTGTTTCATCCACTTCCTCATCTCCTCCTAATTGATCAAGTTCACTTTCTCCCCAATCAACATAAAAATACACTATGGTATTTGGGCACATGTTGTTTGGTGGAAATGGCATTAATAAATTTTGTTTTAAATCCACATGCAAATCAATTCCAATATTTGTAGCCCCCTCTAACAACCATGATTGCTCCTCTGGTGGACTAGGTAGAGAAAGAGAGATGTTTGCACATGTATTTTGGTC
This sequence comes from Sequoiadendron giganteum, assembly GCA_007115665.2. Classification (NCBI taxonomy): domain Eukaryota; kingdom Viridiplantae; phylum Streptophyta; class Pinopsida; order Cupressales; family Cupressaceae; genus Sequoiadendron; species Sequoiadendron giganteum. Next base: position 440,809,658 of record CM021108.1, on the reverse strand, counting down.
ACCCAAATGAGGTGTTCTATATGGACTATGTTGATCACCCAAACCAGGTGTTCCAATTAGAGATTGCTAGTATGACAAAATAGTTGTTTCAAGTGGAATATGTTGGTCTACACAATCAACTATTCCAATTGTAATGTTAACCTTAATTTGTGGAACACCATCAATGAATAGAATTAGAATGTTTTCTACAACAGATGCTTCCTTAGGGGTAGCAAACTAGAATGTCTCACTTGGCCTCATGTCCTCCATTAATTCATTTGGATTTAGAGGCAAAATACTTATTCTTTTGAAGCCTACTTTTATTCTCTCAATAGTCAATGCAATATGAAATGTAGTTTTGCCAAGTGTTGCCGATTTTACCCTTTTAATCTCTAAATTTGGATATTTCATAGTCCATGCTACTCTTTCCTTTTTAAAATATGATTTGAAAGATGTAAACACACTAAAATCAAGTGGCTACAACCTATGGGATTTGTGGGATGGTAGGGTAATCAATTCAATGCTTAGTAACCTTACTTTGTTAATGGTAGAAAATGTAATGTGGCTTCCATGGCCATCAAAAATCAAGAGGTTTCTATTAGTGGGCGAGACACCCCTAGGTATAGAACCAAAAAAATGGTTTACCCATTACAAGAATAGGTCTTTTTTCATCCACACATGGGATTGAGTAGTCATACATGCACCTGGATCATAATTATGTATTTAGTTATTGAGGTGTTTTTTGCTATTAAACAAATAAAATCCAGGTATCTTCCATCCAATAGCGTTTACAGTTGACATAAAATAGTGATGCACTCTCGGCTCTTGGGGATAATGTAGGATAAACTTCTATTGCACTTTCTGGAAAGAACTCTCATTTTATCATTTAATCCAAATTGTATGTTAGTATCACTATAGTTATAAATCCTTACTAGACTATAAGGATTGGTTGTGTATGCCTTTTTCAATGTTTCATAGAATGCAACAACAATTGCAAGCCTAAGATTGAGTGCACAGTCTCTATCTTGGCCTTGTGTTATCCTCAAAGTTAAATCAGGATGCCTTATTTTAAGACCGTTCACCAAGACTTACTAGGAAGTCCATCCTTGAACAGATTAGGCCTCATCTAGTAGATTTGTGCTACTTAAGATTTGAGATTGAAATTTTCCAAACTATGGCCAACAACAACCATCTCCTTGCACCATTTGATAACCTTTTCCTCTTCATCATCATTCAAGATTTTTGGGGACCCTTTCCTTTTTGTAGAGGTAAAAGCAATCAACCAATTGGTCAACGTGATTATTGGAAGAAATCACTTCTTTGATTCCCCTCTTGTTTGAATTCTATTCTCCAACATCTACCATGGCAAGTTCCATGTCATCCTTGGACCATTCTCATTGCACTAAAATCTTTTTAGTTGTAACAATTGCATTCACTTGAACTACATGTTTGATTGACTATGGAATAGAAATTACTTCATCCTCATCACTGTGTGTAAGTGTCACACCTCTCTTGTGTGGAGGGAATTCTATCCAAGCTCACTTGGTTACAGCTCATGTGGTTCTTATTGGAGCTTTGTTTTCATCTACATTGAGCCAAGTGTAAGAAAAATAAATAGAAGACACATACACAAAGGCATATATTCAAATTAAATGAGAAGTTCTAATGGTGGTGGGTGATATGTTGTACGAGGTGTCCATGTCAATAGATGACAAGTTGACAAAAAAATTGAATTGCATACAACTCTTAACTGATCATATCCCCAATTCTAACTCTTGCAACCCTTAGGTGATAATGTTAACTAATTACTATATATAATTAGTTAAGGGGTTATATATTCTTGAAACAATAGTATGATACAAATATGTATAACCCCTCTTGAAACAACATAATGATATTTCTACTTAACTTTAAACAATATTAAGATGCAAATATTTATAACCATTTCTAAAACAACATTATGATATTTATATATAATTTGAAATAGTAGTATATTTACAACCCTTCTTGAAACAACATAATGATATTTCTATATAACTTTAAACAACATTATGTTGCAAATATTTATAACCATTTGTGAAACAACATTATGATATTTATATATAACTTGAAATAGCAATATGATACAAATATTTAGAACCCTTCTTGAAATAACATTATGATATTTCTATATAACTTTAAACAACATTATGATGCAAATATTTATAACCATTTCTAAAACAATATTATGAAATTTATATATATCTTGAAACAACAGTGTGATACAAATATTTACAACCTTTTTTGAAACAACATTATCATACATGTAAAATTCAAGGTTAAAAGGAAACATTTATATCTATCTATCTCTGCAATATATATATATCATAAAGTTGTATAAAAAAGGGTTAGAAATATTTGTATCATACTATTGTTTCAAGTTACATATAGATTTCATAATTTTGTTTCAGAAATGGCTATAAATATTTGTATCATAATGTTGTTTAAAGGTATAGAAATATCATTATTCAGTTCCATAGAAGGTTATAAATTGCTATCGGTTGAGGGTATCATACACTCAACTATTAAGGGTTTCATGCACCTATCTTTTGGTTAGTTGTGTGTATGTATAAACTAAGGATGTTAGGTGGAATTATACATATGTATACATTTTTTTCTAAAGAAAATCATGATACGTATGAACAATAAAATTAAACGAAATAATTAGCCCGCATGGGTAGCGGAGTTGGTTTTGGCCATGGGTTTTCTCCCCATAGGTTTTGAGTTTGACTCCCGCTCTCAGGCTTAGCTAGTGGACCGACTTGCAGGCTGTCGTGCCCACCTGCACAAGATTAGTCTCGCCTCAACTCACCCCTTGGATGTTGGGCTAGGTCATGGGGATACCCCTATAGCAACAAAAAAAAAATACACAAAATAATTCATTTTAATGTAAATGAACAAGGCTATATGAAACAAAAAATTCTATGTCTTTTAAATATATGTATCATATACTTGACTGTCAAGGGATTTATGCACCTATCTTTTGGTTGGGACTATGTGAAAAATATATAATAAGGATGATGCATGGAATAAATATCAAAATATGTATATAAAATATTGAAACAACTTTAAAATAGACATACCGTGGAAGCTAAAGTAGGTGGTTATAGAATTTTGCAAGAGCTCTCTTGAATTATTGTCCAATAGGTGTCTCCAATAGAGACTCATAAATTTCAAACATGGAATAGGTAGCTTGCAATTCACAATTCTAGTCTCTTGTATAAATAATGGTTAATTGAGTAGTATAAATTTGGAAAGATAGGTGCAAGTGGCAATTTTGAATTCTAGCAAGGAATTTGAAATTGCATTGAAGGAATTAATGGTAGAGACGATAAGAAATGGGTTGTGAATAGTACGTACAAATTTTGGTTGGTAATTTGAAAGGTAATTATAGAAAAATTGAAATTGTTTTTTGTTTTAATATTTTGTTAGGATTAATTAAATATCCTGTAAAATTGTGAAATATGGTTGATATAATGTCATTATTTTGTAAAATTGTATTGCATAGTGAGCTTGAAAATTCATTTTCAATTTTTGCAGGTAAATTTCCAAAAAGAAATTAATATATATGGACATGGTGGAACCATTAGTTTGTTAATGAGGGATAAATAATGGAACATTTTTTAATTTACAATATGTTAAAATGTATTTCCAAGTTGGTTAGTGACAATGGGTTCTATACATGTGTCAACTCGGTTTTAATGCATTAAAGTATATATATTGTGAAAATAAATATAATTATTTGCATTCACCTAATATTGGGAAGGTGGAAAATTAACATATATTTTTGGAAATAAATATATCTATTTGCATTCACCTAATTTTGGGAAGGTGGAAAATCAACATATATTATGGAAATAAATATATCTATTTGCATTCACCTAATTTTGGGAAGGTGGCAAATATTTACTCTATCATTGATAGGACATATTTTTTATTTAACATGTACATGTCCTATCATGGGTAAGTGCATGGATTTGTGACACAATTTTGGTGCCAAATTTTAAAAAAAAACCAATAATAAGCCATATTGTGCTTGCCAAATTTGAAGAGCGCCAAATCTAGCACTCGCCAAATAGGCTTGATAATTCTAATCCTATTTGGTGAGCACCAAATTTGGCACTCTCCAAATGGCTTTACCATTTGGTGAGCTCCAAATTTGGCACTCTCCAAATGGTTTTACCATTTAGTGAGCTCCAAATTTGGCACTCTCCAAATGACTTTACCATTTGGTGAGCTCCAAATTTGGCACTCTCCAAATGGCTTTACCATTTGGTGAGCTCCAAATTTGGTGCTCTCCAAATGGATTTACCATTTGGTGAGTGCCAAATTTGGTGCTCGCCAAATAGGCTTGGTAATACTAAGCCTATTTGGCGAGCACCAAATTTGGTACTCGCCAAATGGCTTGAATTTTGCAATGAATGTTTGTGAGCTCTTTCATCTTCTCTTTCTCTACCAAGGAGACTATATACATGAAATAAACATTTAAATATAAGTTGACATTTACATATGGACATTTACTTTCTTAAACTTTAAGTTATATTTCATGTATATATTTTCAGGATGTTTGAGAGTGGTTTTGGATCTCTACGAGTTATAATGCAAATTCTAGTTTTTGGAAGATCTTAAAAATTTTAGACAGTCAAAGTTTAGTAATCAAGATTTCGAATTTCGGTAATTAGGAGGTCAAATTTTAGTAGTCACCAACTTCTATCATCTTTCTCTCTCACTCTCTCCTTCTCTCTACTCTCTATCTCTCCACTCCCTCCCTCTCTCTCCCTTCCTCCCTCTCTCCCATCTCTCCAACACACCCCCCTCTATCTCCTCCCTACATCTGCCTCCCTCCCTCCCCTCTCTAATTCTCTCTATCTCTTCTCTCTCTCTTTACACATCCTTCCCTCTCTTCTTATCTTTATCTCCCCTTTCTCTCTCTCTTTACCTACCTCTCCCTCCATCACTTTGGATCTCACCTATGTCTCCATCCCTACTTCTTTACCTATCTACTCTATATCTCTCCTCTCCCTCCCTCTACCTACATCTCTCTCACTCTTTATCCCCCTCTTCCCCCTCTTTCTCTCTAACTCTCTCTTCTCTAGATCTCATAATTCTCTCTCCCTCCCTCTCACTCTCTCCTCTCTATCTCACCACTCTATCTATCTCTCTCTCTCACACACACAAACCTCTATCTCCCTCCATAACACTCCCTCCCTCCCTCCTTCCATCTCTACTTCTCTCTATCCTCTCCTCCCTCTCTCACCTCACCCTCCCTCCCTTCTTTTTGTCTCTCCTCCCAATCTCTCTCACTTTTCCCTCCCTCGCTCCCCCCTCTCTCTCAATTGATCCTTTTCTCTATCTCACCATTATCTCTCTTTCTCTCTCACACACACACACCTCTATCTCCCTCCCTACCTCTCCCTCCCTCCCTCTCCCACTCTCTATCTCTCCTCTCTCTTTCCTCTCTATACCTACCTCTCCCTCCATCACTCTCTCTCCATCCTCATCTCCTTTATTTCTTCTTCCCTACCTCTTTCCCTCTCTACTCTCTATCTCTCTCCCCTTCCTCTACCTGCCTCTCTCCTATCTCCATCCTCTCTTTCTCTCTCTCTCCTCTCTATCTCACCATTATCTCTATCCCTACCTCCCTCCCCTCTCTAAATTACCATTCTCTCTCCCACTTTCCTCTTTCCTCTAACTCCCTCCTATCAATCACCATTCTCTCTCTCTGTCCCACTTTCCTCCTTTCTCTCTCTATCTCACCTATCCCTCCCTCCAACCCTCCCTCTCTCTCTTTATCTCTCTTTCTTATTCCCTCCTTCCCTCTCCACTCTCTATCTCACCACTCTCTCTCCATCTCACTCTCCCTCCTTCCCTCTCTCCCTCCTATCCCTCCCTCTCTCCTTCACTTTCTACCTACCTCTCCCTCCACTATCTACCAATATCTACCTCTCTCTCTCTCCCTCCCCCCTATTTCTCTCTTATTCTCTTCTTCCCTCTCTACTCTCTATCTCTCCCCCCTTCCATCTCTACTCTCTTTATCTCTCTCCCCCTTCCTCTCTCTCCTCATTTCTATCATCTCACTCTCTCTCCCTCTTACACACACTCACCTCTATCTCCTTCTTTCCTTTCCCTCCATCCCTCCACTCTCTACTTCTCTCTATCTATCATCTCTCTCTACATCTCCTTCCCTCTCTATTTATCTTTATCTCCCTCTCCTCCCACCACTCTATATCTCACTATTCTCTCTCTCTCTCTCTCTCTCTCTCTCTCTCTCTCTCTCTCTCACACACACACACACACACACACACACACACACTCACCTCTATCTCCTCCCTACCTATCCCTCCCTCACCTCTCTACTTCTCTCTATCTCTCCTCTCTACCTATATTTATCTCCCCTCTCCCTTTGTTTACATACATCTCCCTTCATCACTTTGTATCTCACCTATGTTTCCCTACCTACCTAGGGTAGAGGGTTTAAGGGTTGAGGATTGAGGTTATAAGGTTGAGAGTATAGGGTTGAGGGATTAGGGTTGAGGGTCCAATGCATAGAGTAGAGGGTTATGAGTATAGAATCAGTCCACTATTTCCACCTTATAATTTCCTTTTTATCTGTATCCTTGTCCCTAATCCTGTCACCATTTTTTGAAGGAACCTTAATATTTAATAAAATAAGGAAAGAAGTTGGGATTGATAAATTACTGAAAAATCATGATAAATCTGATTGTTATGTGGTAGGAGATAGTTCAAAAGGAAGTTGAAGGTTGTTACAAACGTGAGGACCTCGGGAATCTAATGAAGTGAAATCGGCAAAAAGGTGTTGAGACTCTTTATTTTAGTTAATGTTGTTTTAGTTTTATGCTAAAATTGGGTTGTGGCCTTTTATCAATCTAAAGACTCTTGTTTGTGAGTGGTCGAAAGGCCGAACGAACAAACAAACTTATCTGTTGTTTTTAGTATAATCAAATGATATATATTTATTGCATGATGGAAACAGATATGGAGAAGATATAATTAAGAAATCAGACCCGTGTACTAGAAAGATCGACATTTTTCTTCTGTATCAGTCATTTTATTAGATGAGAATTAGCATGGAGTAGATTAGTTTTTTGTGACTTCCATCATTCAATAACCGGTGAAGGCAGGGACCACTTCATCGGTTGTTGGTGATTTCAGCATTAGATTTATATGCATGGTAATGTGTGTTTTACAATTGTTTGATTAATTTGATTTTTGTGATTAAATGATTGGTTACTATTTTTGAATTAACTTATTTTATGATACTATGCAATTCATTCTTTATTAATTCAATTGTTTAGATCCTTACTAATTCATTCAGTATTTTTTGGTATGTATGCTTCATCAAATCAATGATTGCCAGTGTGAGAACAATTTGGTATTATAGAATGGAATCATAAAAAGCTAAAACATGGAAAAGTGAGATAATCTATTATAACCAGCATCTTTGATTTTGTTTCTGTCATACCCTTTATTCTGCTTTGTAGAATCTTATTTCTCTTCAGTTTTATGTTAGTGATTTGTTTTTGATGCATAATTCTCTCTTTAAGGGTTCTTGTCACATTTGTGACAGGAAGTCTGCCGGTTGGAATTTTTCTTGAACACAAATTTCATTATTATGCATTCATCAACCCTTGGTTTCTAAACTATAGCTCTTTAGCATACTGCCACGACATAGTTCAAAAGCCTATGTTCCCGGATTGACCCTTTAGTATAAACTGAGGAAACCATTTCCAAGAACTTAAATGAAGCCTATTCTAAAAAGTGAATTAAACACCACAGTTTAGTCCAATCATTTTGGTGTTGTTGTCGAGGAACGGTGTTTAAGACCTGCATTTGTAGTAAACCAAGTTAGGAACATTGCGTTAAGGAGAAAATCCACACAATTGTTTGGGTAATTATCCTTAGTTTTCTTTGCTATAGGTCATTTAGGTGTATGAATCGTGATAGAGATAGTAAGGGAAGATTCATTAGAAAATAAAAGGGAAGTAGTTCACAACCCAAAAAATCCAAAAATAAGTCAACACCATCCATTGAGAAGCTGCAACTTGAAAAATTGTAAGATAAGTTAAAAGAATTTATTAAGAAGGGTAACTCAACTCAGGAGGAAGTGAAGTCTAAACTTCCTTTGTTAGAATTACCTGAACTCGATTTAGAGAAGTGTGCTATTGAGACCACTATTGTTCAAACACCTGCAAATACTCAACCAAGATCCTCTGAAATATTACATAAAAAGGTAGAACAAATTCTCAAAAGGTCTTACAAAGAAGAAGTAAGACCATTTGCTGAGGAAAGACATGATCCCTTTAAAACCTATTTTACTCCTTGGGCATTTCAAGTTATGGATCCTGAAAACAACAATGGCAACAACAACAACAACGATGAAGATCACAACAGGGTGTTGGCCAACAACAATCCAATTAATTTTGAGTTTCCAATTACAGATCCTAGGAGAGATGCCCCCATGAAAAATATTCCTCATTCTGCTTTACCTATTTTCCGTGGTCTTTCAGTAGAAGATCCTGATATTTTTTTGTTTGAATTTGATGCGTTGTGTCATAGTTATGACTATCAAAATGACGCACAAAATCTCAAACTATTTCCAGCTACATTGAAGTATGCTACTTTGTGATGGTTTATGAACCTTCAGAATATCAGAACGTGGGTTATGAAGGAACTATTTTTGAACAAATATCAAGAATATTGCAAAACAAAAGAGGTTTGGGATGAGATTTTCCTCATGACTCAAAAAGAGGAGGAATCCATAGAAGAATACCTTGAACATTTTATGTTTAGTCTTCAATGATCTTGCCATGAGGAACAAAATGATGATACTATTAAAATGTTATTTCTTAGAGGCATACGAGATGATGTCATGGAAGCATTTAATTTAATAGGAAAATAAAATATTTCTAAATTGGAATTTAATGATATTTGTGATATTTTCAGGAACTATTCAAGGTCACAAATTTTGACAAGGAGTTATCCAAGTAAACCTTATACCGGAAATAATATGACATGTATCACGAAAAGGGAAATAGGTAACTTACTTGAAGACCTTAAAATGGATTTTCTAAATCATATGGGAAAATAGATAGATACTCTTTACACCTGTAGGAAGCAAGAAGAAGTTGAGAAGGCTTTAGCTGTGTTTTGTCCAATATGTCATAAAAAGCATGGTAGTGAGGACTACCCATACAATAGGACAAACATTTCATCCTTAGAAGAGGCTAGTAAAACCTCCACACTGAAACCTTTCCCTATAGGAATGCCTGAAATAGAATATTCTGAGGAACCTGTCTATTATATGGCCCCTAGGTGATCTTTTCCACCACGGGCCATGCACCCTAGTGTGATGAATGATTATCTTGTTTCAGGACCTATTCAAACCAACCCTTACCAATCTGGATGGAATGGGGGATGGAAACACCCCCCATACCCTCAGTGGATGTCACAATATCCATATACTTCACAACCATGGCAACAGGCATGGAGGCCACAACCACCACAACCATCAACATATCAACAACCATTCCCATTTCCACCACCTTCTATGGTTAACCCTTATCTTCAATCACAACAACTTCTTCTCGAGTTTCCATCTTCAACTGCTCAACCTATAAATCCAACAAATCATCGACCACAGCCACCAAGACCTACATCTATGCCAACCCAACCAAATCCTAATCCCAATAATAAGGCTACTCAGCTAGTGTATAACAATGAGCCAATAGGATACTCTACTTATCCCATAAACACACTAGAGATAGATGGAGTCCAGTTGAGGTCAGGGAAGGCTCTTTTGGGAACCACTATTAAAGAAATCAATGACGAATCTGATCCAGAACCAATAAAAGAAACCACCTTTTCCTAAAAGGTTTCAATCGGAACCAATACCAAGGGAGGATTCTCAATCTGAATTTGATTTGGTCAATGAATTACACAATGTTAATATCAAAATTACTTTATTGAAGGCTATCAAGGATATTCCGGTTTACACAAAAATAATTCATGAACTTTGTACTCGAAAGTAGAAAAAGAAGCAAGATCTAAAGACTGTTCAAGTCATTGGACAATTGGTAGATCTTATGCTTGGGAATTTAACCATTCTAAAATATTATGATCCAGGAAGTCCGGTCATTAAGGTAACAATTGGTAAAGTAAGTATTCCTAACACTCTTGTGGATTTGGGTGTTGCAATTAATGTAATGACAAATGAAACAAAGGAAAAATTATCATTAGAAGGACTTAGGCCTACTCCTACAGTCCTTCAAATGGCTGATAGATCTTTGGTTAAGCCTAAAGGAGTAATTGAGGATGTGATTCTTTCTATTGATTCATGGGAATATCCAACTGACTTTGTGATTTTACAGCCAAAGATTAAGCTGGGGGGATAACCCCTAATTTAGGGATGACCTTGGTTAGCAACGAAAGATGCCTATATTAATTGTTGATCAGGGGACATGGTTATTTCTAATGGCAAGCACAAGAAGCAGTTGACTTTATACCCGCCATCACAACCTTTGTTGGAAACAAAAGACCCAGTGTGGATTGATAATGACTTGGATGAGACATTACCAATTCTAACAATTGATAAAGCCCTAGATATGGGGGAACCCACAGAGGATGATGTTCTTGTTAACTTTCTTCTTAACAGGTATACATTTGATGAATTTTTTGAAAACATGGTCCTCCACTCAGGTATAAATACTCCCTATCCTTTTGGGAATTTTCCGTTGGTTGGTAATTCACAATCTCTCCAATATTTTATCACCTTGCATCAATTGCTAGCTCATAATTTCTTATACTGTTCATTTTTATTTTCTAATGAGCCATTTGTTTTGCAAGCCTTAGCGATTAATTCACCCATACAATCTAAAGCTATGGTACTTTTGCCTAATCATACACTTAATATTAATCCATAGTTGACCCCTGAACAAATCTAGGACCTTATTACCATGCTTAGAACAAATAAAGATGCATTTGCTTGGGAATACCAAGATATGCGTGGTATTCATCCTGATACCTATACCCACCGTATCTACATTGAAGATAGAAGTCATCCACTTGGGCGGCCACAACATCAGCTTAATCCTGCTTTGTGTGAAATAGTTAAGGAGGAATTACAAAAGTTGTTAAATGTTGGGTTTATATATCCTATCTCAGATAGTCAATGGGTTTCTCCTTTAGTTGTGGTCCCTAAGAAAAATGATAAATGGATAATTTGTGTGGATTATAGAGCATTGAATAAATCTACTAAGAAAGATCACTTTCCATTACCATTTATTGATCAAGTGTTGGATACTCTTGCAGGTAAAAAATTATTTTCTTTTCTGGATGGATTCAGTGGTTACAATAGGATTCAGATTATAGTGGAAGATCAAGATAAAACTACTTTTACTTGTCCTTGGGGGAATTTTTCTTATAGGGTCTTGCCATTTGGTTTGTGTAATGCTCCTGCTACTTTTCAATGGGTAGTATTGAGAATTTTTGCAGATCTTATCAATGACTGTGTGGAGGTATATATGGATGATTTTACTGTTCATGGTAATACTTATGAGGAAGCCAAAGCTAATTTAGAAAAATTACTTAAGCATTGTATAGACACTAATTTTTCATTAACTCATGAAAAATGTCATATGCTTATGACTGAAGGAATTGTGCTTGGCCATTATATTTCCTCTACAGGTATACAAGTGGATCCTAAAAAGATCCAAATCATTCAGGACTTTCCCACACCTTCTAGTCAGAAGGATATTCAAAGTTTTCTTGGTCATGCAAGATATTATCAGAGATTTATTCAAAATTTCAGTAAAATTGCTTCTCCTTTGTTTTCTTTGCTTTCTAAAGCCATTACTTTCTCCTGGACACTTGAATGTCAGGAAGCTTTTGAAGCCATCAAAACAAAACTTTTAACCACACCATTTTTACGAGGACCCAATTGGGAATTTCCATTTCATATTCATATAGATGCTTCAAATTGTTTGATGGGAGCTATACTCGGCCAAAAAGAGGATAATATCTTCTACTCTATTTACTACATTAGCAAGAATTTCACAAGAGTTGAGGTAAATTACACGGTAACTGAAAAATAATTTTTAGCTATTGTCTATGCGATTAATAAATTTCAGCATTATATTACTGGGTATAAATTATTTATTCACATGGATCATTCTACCATTTAATTTTTAATGAATAAACCTGTGGTAACTAGTAGAGTCCTTAGGTGGTTGCTTTTACTTCAAGAATTTTATATAACTATACTTGATAAGCCTGGTCGAGAAAATGTGGTTTTAAAATTTTTGTCCAGGTTGCAACACTCTTACACCGAGCCCTCTCCAGTCAATGATACATTTTTCGATGAAAATTTGTTTTCCATATCCACAAAGAGCCTGTGGTTTGCTGATATTGCCAATTATCTAGTCACATGTAAGTTTCCACCTCACTTCTCTTCCCGGGAGTGGTGGAAGATGGTTGGACTTAGTGGACAATATACATGGATCAATGGATTACTCTTCTGCACCGGCATTGATAATATCATGCGACGTTGTGTATGTGAAGATGATGTCTTCGATATATTTCACGCATGTCATATAGAGCCATGTGGGTGACACTTTGCTGCTCGAAGAACCACCCAAAAATTCTTATCGTTGGATACTATTGGCCTACAATCCAAAAAGATTGTAGGTGCTATGTTCATCGTTGTGACAAATGTTAGTGCATGGGTCAACCTACACGATCAGATGAGATGCGTTTACACCCCCAGTTGTCTATTGAGCCATTTGAGAAATGGGGCCTTGATTTTGTTGGGCCAATAAATCCACCCTCATGAAACAAGGAATATATCCTTGTATGCACCGATTATGTCACCAAGTGGGTTGAGGTGGTAGCTCTCAAACATGCCAGAGATTCAAAAGTAGCAGATTTCTTGTATTCTGTGATTTTTACAAGGTTTGGTGTACCCCAGGAAATAACCATAGATCAAGGACCATAGTTTACATCTGAGCTCATTGTTGCTTTGGTTTGTGAGTATGAGATTCACCATCGAAAGTCTTCTCCTTATCATCCTTAGTCTAATGGACAAGTTGAAGTTACCAATAGCGAGATTGAAAATATTCTTACTAAGACAGTCACACTTCATAGGTGTGATTTGGCTACACGGCTTCCTGAAGCTATGTGGGCTTATCATACAATGTGGAAAACCACCACTGGTTTGACCCCTTATGAACTTGTTTATGGTAAGAAGGCAATCCTTCCTATTGAGTTTGAGGTAAAAACTCTTCGCACTGCACTTCAATTGAGTCTGAATATTTCAAATGCATAGAAGACACAGATTGATCAATTGCATTCCTTAAGTGAATTGTGCCAAGAAGCTCTCTTCCACTTTGAGATTGTTTGAAAGCAACGTGCCTTATGGCATGACCATCACAATCATCAACAGTCATTTCAACCTGGCGATTGGGCACTTTTATATGATTCTCATTTTCAGGACTTCATGGGAAGTTTCACACACATTGGTTGGGACCTTACGAGATTCAGACAATATATGATAATGGTGTTGTTCATTTCTGTATAGTGGACTTTGAACGAAGGACTCTCCTTGTGAATGGTCATCGCCTTGAACTTTACAAGAAGCCTCTTTCTAGAGAAGTTGTATTTCTTATGATGGCACAGGAACTTACTATTGTTCCTTTTGGTCTCCTCTAGGATTGACCACATATATCATCAAAAAATCTAAAAAATGAAAAAAATGAAAAAAAGTGAAAAAAAAAAAAAAGAAGAAGAAAAAAAACAATAAAAGATCCAACGGTGAAAACCTTCAGGCATTGTTGCCCAGTTAATATCTAAAAACTAGATTTCAGTGGATGCTAACTACAAAATAAACTTAGGGGTGAAAACCGAGTTTTCAGTGCCTCTAGGCGGTGGCAGGTTGAAAACCGGGATGTCGGCAACCTGTTGTCATTATCAAAATTGAAAAAAAAAAAGAAAAAAAGAAAGAAAATTAATCAAAAGAAAAAGCGAAGGCCACAAAAACTCATGTCCTTTTCTTTTCCAGGAATTCTCTTGCCTTTCCACTTCTGCAATGGTTGTTTGTGGCTTTCAACCAACAACCATTTTTTTGCTCGCGCTATCTTCTTTGTTTTCTTGCAAGCACTCTTCTTCTTGGTTCCAACTCCTGTCGTTTCTTTGCCAGGAGGCGTTGTTCACTTTCACATGTGCAACAAGTGTTCATTGGTTCTTTTCTACATGTTGGCTTGATTTTCGATGATTGATTAGCTGGCTTGCGCCATCGTCTTCTCTCGGTCGTTCTAACAACTCTTTCTACCGTACTCGTTTGCTGTCTTTTCCTTATTGCTCTTTTGTTGTCCCTTTCACACGATTTGCTCTTGGCGTCGTCATCCTTCAATATGACTTCCTTCTTGTCACATCCACCTCCTTTCCAGTCACATCTTCATAAATTTCCAATCTTCTTTGTCATCTCGGCACATGCCACGTACATTTTGGGTGATCATGGTAATCGGTAACAAATTTTTCTCTATCTCTTTCTTTATTTTATTTTATGTTATGCTTTCCTTCTATCGAATTCTCCTTTTCCCCATGGATGGTTCAACCAATCAGCTGGGGGGATGGATTGTCTATGTCATCATTCCTTCTGAGGGTTGTCATTGCCATTATTTCCACATTAAAACTCTCATTTACTGTACTTACCATCATCTTACAACTAAATAATCACTGCTAAGTCTAACTGATTGAACACCATTTATCTGAAAGTTGTATTCCTTCAAACTCTAGTATCGAGTATAGTGAGTTCCTATGAACATGGCAAGAGGTCACGGTCTACAGCATGAGCCCATCACAATGCAAAATTTGAAAACACATGTTGAGGCATATGCAGAGTTTCAGAAGGCTCATTAGGATACTTATTTCAAGCAGTTGCGAGGGTTTGATGAGAGGGTGGTGTTGGAGCTTTCCCATAATTTTTGCAACCAAAAGGCTATTGTTCGAGGGATTGATATCACGGTTACAATGGACACCATTGTGGAAGTTTCTGGACTTCCATTGAGCGAAGAACAATATTTTCCAAAGAATCTGTAGAAATAGTTTCCGGCCAGGGTACCAAGCTGCAATCTTTACCAGGGCATTGGAGGGAAGTTGCTAGGTACATAATTCAATATATTACTTCTCAAGCAAGGTTTCAATATGTCTTTGCTCAACATTTCAAATTGATGTTGCATTTATGACAAGGGTTGATCAATATTCCTTACTTTCTATATCAAGCTTTGCAATGGATGGCTAAAATAGTTTGAAGTAGTAAACCTCACTATTTATCTCACCATGACTTAAAAAAACTTTTATTAGTCTAGGAATTAAAATTGTTAACTCCTCTTGTTGATTGGGATTCATTTGTCCATTCTCAGGACGGTGAGGATACTGGACCCTCTAAGGAAGAGGAATCTTCCGCAGAGGGTTCCTCTGAAGATAATTCTTTGGAAGAAGATTCGGGTTCTGATAAAACACCTAAAAGAGCCAGTCACAAGAAAACTAAGGAGAGCATTGGTGAGTCTTTTGTACAAACCCCAGGACCTAGAAAAAGAATAACTAGAAGTGCTACAAAGAAATATTCCCCCAAACTCAACAAGTCAAAACCTTTACTTTTTGGTGAGGAAAGTTGTGAGAAGAAAAAACCCTCAAAGTCGACACCCACTAGTCAATCTGGGGACATGAAGGGACAACAAAAGTTTCATGCTTCGTCTAAGTTAGATAATCTAGCTCAGGTAGCTGGTAATGTGTTGGGGTCTGAAGAAATAGAAGTTCTCTCTAAAGTCTCGAGAAAGCAAGGAAAATTTCATAGAGAATTGAGTAGGGCAAAACATCAGAAGGCAAAAGAAAAAAAAATCCAGGCAACAAACCAACGAACCTCTAGAACAGTCACCTAGTGTCAACCTAGAAAATGAGCAAGCTGAAAGTCAACCAGAACAAGTAGAGGATACTATGGTTATGACACCATCAGAAAAAATCAAGAACAGGAGGTTGTGATAGAGGTAGCCCCAGAAAATGAAGAACATATTCTGAAAGAACCCATGGATATTATTGATAATAACCCTCAAACAAAAGTTTTTATAGAGGCAAAAGACATTGTCCATGAAGAGCAAGACATACCATCTACTCTTGATCCCCAAGAAGAAGAAAAGATGGATGAAATAAGCAAGAATGTAAATGAAACTGTTTAGTCTGAAAGTCTTGAAGCTGAAGAAGAATTTGAGGGAGAAATAGATCCTCCTCTAAGTATGACAAAAAAGTAATTACAGGACCTAAAAGAGGAATTAACCAAGGTACAGGTAGAAAACCAGACGTTGCATGGTCTGCTCCAGGAAGCTCATTCTATCGTCAATTCTCAAGCAAAGGAAATTGGAGAACTCAGGGCTGAACTTGAGAGAAGAACCGCTTCACAAATGACTATCCAGGAACATGAACAAAGGGTTCAAACAATGCGGCAACAATGGATTGATGAATTCAAGGGCACTGTACAAAAATTCACAATTCTATCGAGTTTGTAACTTTTGCATAAGGACATGCAAAATGTCTAGCTGGGGGGAAATGATGAGTATAGAATCAGTCCACTATTTTTACCTTATAATTTCCTTTTTATCTATATCCTTGTCCCTAATCCTGTCACCATTTTTAGAAGGAACCTTAATATTTAATAAAATAAGGAAAGAAGTTGGGATTGATAAATTACTTAAAATCATGATAAATCTTATTATTTTGTGGTAGAAAATAGTTTGAAAGGAAGTTGAAGGTTGTTACAAACGTGAGGACCTCAAGAATCTAATGAAGTGAAATTGGAAAAAAGATGTTGAGAATCTTTATTTTAGTTAAAGTTGTTTTAGTTTTATGCTAAAATTCGCCTGCAGTCTTTTATCAATCTAAAGACTCTTGTTTGTGAGTGGTTGAAAGGCCGAATGAACAAATAAACTTATTTGTTGTTTTTAGTATAATCAAACGATATATATGTATTGCATGATGGAAATGGATATGCAGAAGATATAATTAAGAAATTAGACCCACATACTAGAAAGATCGACATTTTTCTTTTGTATCAGTCATTTTATTAGATGAGAATTAGCATGGAGTAGATTGGTGTTTTGTGACTTCCATCATTCAATAACTAACGAAGGTAGGGCCCACTTCCTCAGTTGTTGGTGATTTCAGCATTAGATTTATATGCATGGTAATGTGTGTTTTACAATTGTTTGATTAATTTGATTAAATGACTGGTTACTATTTCTGAATTAACTTATTTTTTGCAACTGTGTAATTCATTCTGTATTAATTCAATTGTTTAGATCCTTACTAATTTATTCAGTATTTGTTGGTATGTATGTTTCGTTGAATCAATGATTGCCAGTGTAAGAATAGTTTGGTATTATAGAACGAAATCATAAAAAGCTAAAACATGGAAAAGTAAGATAATCTATTATAACTAGCATCCTTGATTTTGTTTATGTCATACCCTTTATTCTGCTTTGTAGAATCTTATTTCTCTTCTATTTTATGTTAGTGATTTTTTTGTTGTTGTAGAATTCTCTCTTTATGGGTTCCTGTCACCTTTGTGATAGGAAGTTTTCTGGTTGGAATTTTGCTTGAACACAAATTTCATTAGTATGCATTCATCAACCCTTGGTTTCTAAACTACAGCTATTCGGCATACTACCATGACACGGTTCAAAAGCCTACGCTCCCAGATTGACACTTTAGGATAAACTAAGGAAACCATTTCCAAGAACATAAATGAAGCTTATTCTAAAAAGTGAATTAAACACCACAGTTTAGTCCAATCAGAGGGTATAGGGGTTGAGGGATTAGGTTTTAAGGGTTGAGAGTTGAGGGTAGATGGTAGAGGGTTGAGGGTTTAAGGGTTAAGAGATTAAGGGTTGAGGGTTGAGGGATTAGGGTAGAGAGTTTACTTAGGTTTAAGGGTAGAGGGTATTGTGTTGAGGGTAGAGGTTTGAGGGTTGAGGGTTGAGGGTTGAGGGTTTAGGGTTTAGGGTTGAGTGTTTAACAGTTTAAGGGTTGAGGGATTAGGTCAGAGAGGGAGGGAAGGATGGAGGGAGAGATGGAGGGAGAAGTGAGATAGAGAGGAGAGAAGAGGAGGGAGGGATAGAGATATATCAGGTTTAAGGATCCAATGTATAAGGCAGAGGGTTGAGAATTGAGGGTATAGGGTTGAGGACATATAAGGTTTATGGTTTAGGTTATTGGGTTGAGGGTATAGGGTTGAGGGTACAGGGTTGAGGGTACAAGGTATAGGGTAGAAGGTTTAAGGGTTTAGAGTTTAACGGTTTAGGGTTGAGGGTTTAGGCTTGAGGGTAGAGGGTTTAGGGTATAGGTTTAAGGGTATATGGATGAAGGATTAGGGTTGAGGGTCCAATGTATAGGGTAGAGGGTATAAGGGTTGATGGTTTAGGGTTCAAGGGTTGAGGGTTGAGGGATTAAGGGTTGAGGGTTGAGAATTCAGGGGTTGAGGGTTTAATGTATAGGGTAGAGCGTAGAGGGTAGAGGGTTAAGGGTTTAAGGGTTTAGGGTTTAAGGGTTGAGGGTCAAGAGTTTAAGGTTGAGGGTAGAGGGTTGAGGGTATGGGTTGATGGATTAGGGTTGAGGGTCCAACATATATGATAGAGTATATATGGGTTGATGGTATAGGGGTTGAGTGTTTAGATTTTAAGGGTTTAAGGTTGAAGGTTGAGAGTTCAAGGTTGAGGGTTTAAGGGTTTAGGATTGAGGGATTAGGGTAGAGAGTTTAATTGGTTTTAAGGGTTTAAGGGTTGAGGGATTAGGGTTGAGGGTAGAGGGTATTGGGTTGAGGGTAGAGGGTAGAGGGTTTAAGGGTTTAGGATTTAAGGGTTGAGGTTTGAGGGTATAAGGTTGAGGGATTAGGGTTGATGGTAGAGGGTATTGGGTAGAGGGTAGAGGGTAGAAGGTTTAAGGGTTTAGGGTTGAGAGTGGAGGGTTTAGGGTATAGGTTTGAGGGATTAGGGTTGAGAATCCAATGTATAGGGTAGAGGGTTGATGGATTAGGGTAGAGGGTAGAGGGTAGAGGGTATTGGGTTGAGGGTAGAGGGTTTAAGGGTTGAGGGTATAGGGTTGAGGGATAAGAGTTAAGGATAGAGGGTTACTGATAAAGGGTAGAAGGTTTAGGTTAGAGGGTTAAGGGTTTAAGGGCTTCAGGGTTTAAGGGTTAAGGGTAGAGGGTATAAGGTTAAGGGTAGAGGGAAGAAGAGGTAGGGAGGGAGGGAGAGAGAGGTGAGATAGAGAGAGAGAGGAGGGAAGGAGGGATATTTAGAGAGAGATAGGTGAGATAGAGAGAAAGAAAATAAAGAGGGAAGGGGGAGAGAGAGAGGTGATAGAGATAAGTAGAGACATAAGGAGGAAGGTAGATAGATTGAGAGAGGGAGAGAGAAAGAGTTATATAGGGGTAAGTTAGAGAGATGTAGAGTGAATTTTGGTGGAAGGAAGAGAGAGAGGAGTAGGTAAAGATGGATTATTGAGATAGATAGCAGAGAGAGATATAGGCAGAGAGAGGGTGATGAGAGATAGAAAGAGGGAGAGGGAGAGAGTATAGATAGAAAGAGGAGGAGGGAGGGAGAGATAGAGGGAGTAGAGAGAGAAGGAGAGAGATAGAGAGGTGATAGAGAGAGAAGTAGAGATGGAAGAAGGTGGAGATATTGAGAGAGAGGAGGCAAGGAGGAAAGATAAATAGGTATAGAGGGACAACTAGGTAGAGAGAAGTATATATGAAAGGAGAGATAGAAGGAGAGGTAGGGATGGAGAGAGAGAGGTGAGACAAAAATAGAGAGAGGTAGGTAGAGGGAGGGAGGAGAAGATAAAGAGAAGTATATAGGGAAGGAGAGAGGAAGGAAGAGGTAGGGAGGGAGAGAAAGGTGAGAGATAAGATAGAGGAGGGAGGGATAGGTAGGGAGAGAGAGGTGAGATAGAGAAAAAGAGAGTAGAGAGGGAAGGGGAGAGAGAGAAGTGAGATAGGTGATAGATATGTGTGATGGAGAGATAAGTAGAGGTAAGGAGGAAGGTGGAGAGATTGAGAGGGAAGGAGGGGGGAGAGAGAAAGAGGTATAAGGGATAGGTTAGAAAGTGAGAAGTAGAGAGAAAAGGTGGGTGAAAGGAAGAGAGAGAGGGAGAGAGAGGGGGAGAAAGAGAGGTGAGATAGAGAGAAGTAGAAAGGGAAGGAGAGAGGGGGAGATAGAGAAAATTAGAGAAGGAGGGGGGAAGGATAGAGAGGTGAGATAGAGAGAACTAGAGAGGGAAGGAGAGAGAGAGAGAAAGAGGGGAGAGAGAGGGAGGGAGGGATAGGTATGGATAGAGAGAGGTGATATAGAGAGTAGAGAGAGCTATATATAGAGATATAATGAGAGGGAGGGGAGATAGAGAAATGTAGAGAGGGAAGGAGAGAGAGATGGACATGTAGAGATGTAGTTCTTGAGCTAAATGTAGAGTGTCAGATAAAGGGGTGGAGATAGTGAGAGAGAGAGAGAGGTCTAGAGAATAAGAGATGAAAATGAGTGAAATAGAGAGTGAAAGATGAAATTTGACCTCCTGATTACTAAAATTTGACCTCTTGATTATTGAAATTTGACTGTCTATTTTTTTTAAATCTTCCAAAAACTAGAATTTACATTATATCTCTTAGAGATCTAAAACCACTCTTAAACATGTTGAAACTATATACATGAAATATAACTTAAAGTATAAAAATTAAATGTCCATATGTAAATGTCAACTTATACTTAAATATTTATTTCATGTATATAGTTTCCCTAATAGAGAAAAATAAAATGAAAGAGTTTAGAAAAATGTATTCCAAAAGTCATGAATGACATTTGGCGCTAGCCAAATGAAGCAACCCATTTGGTGAGTGCCAAATTTGGTGAGCGTAAAATTTGGCGTGTGCCAAATGGGTTGCATTGGGAAATACCAACCCAATGGGTTGTATTTTGCATTGGGCATCCAACCCAAAGGTTTGGAAAACCATTTTATGCAAAAGACATGAATTTTTGAAAGGGTAATAAAATTTTACACATTTTTGGTTGTGCTCACCATCACGTTTGCATGCATTTCAATGAAAGTTTATAAAAAAACCATGATGGTGTTAATCTCTCTCTTAGCTATCTAAATATATATAAAAAATTCATTATGATTCAATTAAGGTTTTGATCCATAACTTCTTTTGTAAATGCCTTTGTTTTTGGTCAAAAACCAATGTGTGCTTGTTTTAGGATAGATTTTTACTTGTTCATCGAAACGTGAAACAAATTACATTTTTTAAAACTAGACTCCATTCTACACGTGATGAAAAAAATCAGTTTTCAATTAGTTTTCAAAAAATTTAGGGGGGAGCACGATCAAATTTCAGCTTTTCACGATGTGTCCAATTTGAAAAATCATAAAATATTATATATTCATTAAAAAAATTATCCGAAAGAATGTGGACAAAATACATGGTGTTAGCTAATTTCTCACCATTCAGATTTTTGAAATTCTAAAAAAAAGTTAATCGAAAGGGGTGGAGCCCTCAGATGCTATGCTATATTTTTATAAAAATAGAACCTATTTTGGGCCCCCCTTTTTGAAACCCTTAATCTTCATCAATTTAAAAATAAACTAGCAGCTTAGAAACTAGACTCGGGGCACTTCAACTCTTGTTCTTGTTGCATCTTGAAATTTTGAGCGTAATTATCTTCATTTTCTCGTGCAAATCAGATTTTCCTAATTTTAGAAGAAAAAAAGTGGCAATTTAAGAGCCAAAATTATGTCAGATCCATGCACTTACCCTCATATTAATCAACTAAATCATAAAAAATATTGGGTCTTTTATTTTTATTAAGTGGGGCCCAATCTATCATCTCGTATCCCCACGTTAGTAGCCAACTCCACAATCGGCCCCTCTCCCATAATCATTTTTTTCTTTCTTTAGGTTTACAGTTAAATTTTCTTTAGCCTTCAATTCTTCTGCAATTATTTTCCTCAAATTATTCATCTCTTTACCAACACAAAGAAATTCTTCCATAAGATCTACCTCATTATTTTTAGAATAATCTTCATTGGCTTCAAAATCCTTGAACACAAATTTTTTCTCTTTCATCTCTAGAGATATCTCGATCTTCTTTATCAGTAGTGTAACCTTCCTCATTAGTGTAAAAAGCTCTTTTGTTTCCTTTAACCTTGATTCCCTCTCTGAAATTATTTTTTTCCATGGTGTTTTTCAACATTGTTAAAGTCCTTATGTGGTCACTTAGCCATAAAATGTCCTACTTCATCACAATTAAGAAATTTGAAAGGTAGTTTTCATTTATACTTAACGAAACCCTCTGTAGTTTTCTAAAAAAAAAATTCCTGAGAATCAGATCCAACATCAAAATCTAAATCAACTTTTTTCTTGGATAATCTAATTGCAACATCTTTCCTTATAAAATTTGCACTTTCAAATCTCATTTCAAAAGTAGTTAAAATTCCATGTAACTTTCAATCATCTTCATTTCATTCAAATTTTTAGCTTCTTCAATAGAAAAAACTTTAGAATCAAACCTTATAGGAAGATATCTAAATACCTTTTTCACCATCATGCCTTCTTTCAGTTCTTCACCAAGACCTCTGATGAAATTGACAACTTCATCAACCTAGAGTAGGAATGTAGCATTTTTTTCATCTTCCTTCATCTTTAGGCTTTCAAAATGATATCTATGAATTTAAAGCTTGCATTCCTTGACTTTATCATATCCTTCATAAATGGCATGCAGTTTCTCCCATACTTCCTTCATTGCCTTGTACTACATCACCTTCAGAAAGTTAGTGTTATATAAACCTCAAAAAATAGCATTCCTAGCCTTAGCATTAGTCTCACAAGATTTCTTTTTCACATGATCTCTAGGAGGATTTCCAACAATCTCATATCCTTCTATAATTTTCCTCTTAAATTAATTAAATGCACAAATTTAAATAATTTGTCATTTAGTTTATTTCCCTCCTTCATTTAAATGTGAATTTTTAATTCAAATTTAGCAAATTTCTCCATAATCTTCTAACCACCTCCACCTCATCATATGTCACACAATTTCATTTATTCCTAATTTTTAAATTTGGAATATTCTCTCCAACCCCTCAACCTCCTAACTTCCTTGGAGACACATGGCTCTGTTGATGGTGAAAATGTCACAAACAACGTTAAACAAAATATTTCTACTCTATTTCTCTTGAAAAAGAAAGACAACATATAGTAGCCTAACTCCCAAGGTCCTGGTAGTTGGTTCTCAACTGTCTGATGTCACTCAATTGGCCCATGAAACTGTAATATTCAAGGGGCCTTTGATGGTGATAAGGAATACAAGCAACAACGGATTCATCAATCTATGCTTAATAAAAAGGGGGGGTTTAAATAAATAGAAAAAGATAGATCAAGGCATAAATTAGTAAAATATGAACAAAATTCTCTAACATCCAGACATATATCCTTAACAACGAATGCTTCTTCAACTGATCAAGAAAACCATAACATGATGCAATTTACAGAACAATCCATACTATTGCATACATTTAATGTGCTTAGTTTAACCATCGCAATCATTCATCACAATACTTTAAGATTAAAAAGAAAGAACAAACCCTTCATTCATTGTCAATAACATAGATCAATAGACATGTAACAATTCCATCCATAGACAATTTAATGAAATAATCTTTGAAATTTGGTTTCTTCTATTGATTCACACCAAATAAGAAACATTTATGCACAACAAACTCACTGGCATACAGATAGATTATGGTTCATTAACCTCATCCAAGAAACTCAAATCCACCATAACATTGTATAAAAACGTATCTAATTTCAACTGAACTTAAAACAAAGTATCTCTTTTAAAGCTATGAAATTCCTATCTGCTACTATCAGGTGGCTAATTCTATTTTCATTAGCCGACCCTTACAATATGGAGTTCAAAAATACATATAGGTGTGCGAAGCACAAATCCCTCTCAATCAAAATTGAGATCCACAAATTAAGGAATTGGAACCTCCTCAAAAACTTAGACCAGTTGATCTCCAGTTCCAACATTGATTACCCTATGAAATAGGAGAGAACAAGGGGGAAAGTTATGTGCCCAAAATAGACTACCAACTCATTCTTGTGTAGTTTTCTCCAGAATGTATTCATCATAACTGGAGAAGACTTGTTGAAGAATATCTACATCCGGCCCATCAATCCAGCTGTCCTCAAATTTAATTCTCTTTAGTTATGCAGAGGAAAACTCCTTCGTGCCTTTCAATTTAGTCAACTCTTTTCTCACAGCCTTCACTTCTTTCTTGACATCCACTAATCTATCTAATAATAGATCTTCTCCATCATCCTCTTTTTGCATAACCTCTTGAAACCTTTTGTCCCATTTCTCTTTTAATTGATTCAGAGGAATGCCCTCCTTAACCGTTATATCCACATTAACTAGAATGGCTACAACAACTTCTATTTCATCAAGTTGTTTATTTAAATCGTTACTATCATCCTCGATTTAATTCATATGCTTGTATATAAAATCGGATCTAAATTGGATTATGCTAGAGGCCTTCTCCAAGAAATTTGTATTGTCTTCCTCAAGGATTGACTGCTCAAGGAGAGTTCACTTTGGAAATTTATTTATATCTTTCATTTTTTGGACATACCCCTTATATTCCTCCTCCTATTTTCCCAAGGTTTCATTGCGGTGGCTCATTTCCTCTATCAGTTCCAAACCTGTCTTATGAATCTCAAAACTACTCACTAACACCTCACCCACTTCCTGGTTAAGTTGATCTATCCACCTGCCCATCATCCCTGAATTATTCTTCATTTGCAAAAGATCATCAACCTCTCTTTTGCTAAGAAAAACTCATGTTTTTAAGGCAGCAACTTGTTGTGACCAAGGAGTGGAAACATCCCTTAAAAAGGTATGCAGCTTATCCAACTGAACTTTGAGCTCATCCTTTCTTTGTTTGTCTTTCATCATCTTGGACTTTGTGGATGAAGCTACAACATCAATCAGATTCATTTGTTGATTTCTTGTAGGCCTCCCTAAATTGAAAGTGCCCAGTTGATAATCAGTGACCTGCATGTCTCCCATATCCTTATCCACTACTGGAATTGCACATTCTGCAATAATCTCCCCTACCTCAGTGAGTCTTATGGAATGAATAATTCTAGCCTTCTTCTTAGGTCTCTCCTTTTCTATCTCCTTCATCATATCTTCCCGATTAAGAGGTTGTGGTGGATCTATTTGTTTCTTTTCAAGATAAAGCTTCAACCAAGTAGGAGCACTAGGAGTGATAGCCATTACTGTAGAAGAAGAAACAATAGTTGGAGAAGATAGTGGTTGTAATAAATTAACCTTAGGTTGAAAATCAACCTCTTGTACACTTTGCCATTCTTTTTTTGCATTCTCTTTTGCAAGCTTCTCAACCTCTTCCCTATCTTTTTTCTCTTGTAACCTTTTATCTTCTTTCTCCTTTTTCAATCGTTCATCCTCCAAGTTCTTCTCTTTAAGCAATTTGTCTCTTTCACTTTCCAAGTTCTTGAGCTTATCCCATGCTTCCTTCTCCTTTTGTTGTTATTTAACCAACTCTTCAACATCCTTACTTTTTTGCAAGCGTTCCTCTTCTTCTCTTTTCTTATAGGCCTCTTCAATCATTTTAAACTTAGCCTCAAGGGCCTCTCTTTCTCTTCTTTGTTTGGCCTTTTATTCTTCTAGCTCATGTATCTTTTGCACCATCTCCAATTTGTCATTTTCCTCCTTTGTTTTGAGCTCATGCTCCTTTTGTTGCTACTGCTTAATCAATTCATCAACTTTCTGCTTGGCCTCCAACTGTTGTTGCTGGAGTACTGCATCAACTTCTACCTTTGCATCTATTTCTTTTTTCTTTGCCACAACTTTAGAATGTTCCTTTTCATCTGAGGCTTTCTTAGCTTCTTCAAATAATTCCCATTGGTCCTCTTCTGTCAACACATGCTCAATTTCATCCAGAGGAATTTCCTCTATGTCTCCTTATCTGACAAAGTATCATCAAAATTTGTTTCTATATCATGAATCTCCATCTTTGCTTCCTTTCCCTTTAAAGTCTCGGCTTCTTTATGGAGAGTCTCATTAGGCATTTCCCCAATTTGTTTCTATATAGAAGGGAGTTGAGATGGTGACTCACCCACAACTGATGTTGAAGCCACGGGTCCTGTTGGGATTTCCTCTTCATGTGTTTCAAGCAAATCTTCAGTCAAAGCTTCAAGTTCAAATTCCTCTATGCCCGAAGGGAAGAATTCCAAAGGCTCCTTTGGAGGCATTCTCCTCTTCGTTCTCCTGTACCCTTGTGTGGTACTTGCACCTTTTCTTTTCTTGGAGGTTTGACCCCCAAGCTCCTCGGTTCTTAGTACAACCCATTTGATACTTATATCCAACACTGGTCTTACTATTTGCTTGATATCAATTGTCTCCTCCGTATCCCAATCTACAGGATCTAAATTCTTGGTGCCTATATCTTGTGCTTCATATATGGGATCCAAAACTACATCATCATCTGATAGTGTCTCAGGAATTTCCACTTTAACCCCACATTCCACCATGAGCGAGATAGGCAGTCTTTCATAGTTCCTCTACCTCAAATCATATCCATCCTACAGATCACTCCATAAGTTTTCCAACAGATTGAAATGTCTATCAAAGACTGAAGCAAGCAAGGAATTCATCTTTTTCTTCAGATCAAAATTCTTCCTAGCAGTATATAGGCTCAATTTCAGATGCATTAACTCATTACAAACAACCTTAGCCCCCACAAGGTGGGGGAAACTGTATTCACCCAACTGCATGGGGAACTTGTGACAACCTGTCTTATGCATTATTCCAAATTTAGCATTGACTCCCAAAGCTTGGTAGACAAACTCCATTAAGACCATTCTGTTGCTTCAACATCTAGGGAGCAAGTGAGGATGGCCTTCAAACCCTTCCAGCCTAAAATAAGTAAATTTAGGGTATTGAATAAACCAATAACCCCACTCTATAATGAACACCATGTTCTCCTGGCTCAGTCTATACCCTGCATCTCCATTAAGTTGGTTAATGATAACATACAAAAATGAATCATTAACTCTTTTATAGTGTATCTCAGAGATTTGCAAGGATAGCTGGTCATAATGGTTCCATACTTTCTTTTTCCCATCAGCTTCTCCCAATACTCCCACTCTGTTCAACCCTAGAAAAATGCCTCTCCTTGTTGCTGCATAAATGGCATAAGACGTCAGAAAGAAGCTCTTAGTTTCCCTCGCTCTCATCATCTGATTATATATGGTTTTTGACACAATCATGGGCCAATCAAACTACTACCTACCATCCAAGATTGTTTGAATGAATGGAAAAATTCATTCCTTAAAGTGCGAAGCATCTCTCTTTCCAAAGACCCTAGATAACATCATTATTATATATACAACCTCTTTGTAGAACTCCGCCCTTTTTGGCTTATCTAAAAGATTTATTAGATACTTCTTCTCAGTTCTTAACCATTTCTTATTCAAATGAGCCTTGTTGGTCTCCTTATGATTTCTATATATCTCCAAAGCCTCTGCCTCATTGATTTGCCTAGGATTCTTTGGGTTAGGGACACTAAACATAAACTGGAACATTTGGGGAGTCAAATCTATGATAACGTTGCCTTGTGAATCCACACATTATCTAGTAGCTAGATTATAAGCTCCAGTTGCTGTCATTATCAGTTCATGACATTTGATTGATAGGGGAAAAATAGTAATGTGAGCCAAGCTAGACTCAACTATCCTTTGGGTTCTTCTTGTCACCTCCTCAGCAAATGTCTCAGAGTACAACTCATCATAATTGAACGGACCCAAATTTGTATTAGTTATGTCTACCCAATCAAACTCCACCTTGCTAGCAGTGACAACAGAACCCCGATGATTATACCTCAAGGTATAAGGGAGTTGTTCAGGTTTAACCTTTTTAGGTTTAGCTATTGCTTTTGAAGTTTCTGTAGGCTGAATCCTCTAAGAAGCCTCACCTAATGCTCCAAAAATTCTTTAGTTTCCTGCAATAAAAACCCTAGATCAGATCTACAAGAAGTATAACAAAAACATGGTTAGAGATCTTACCCTTCATACACACCGGAGGCGGAACCAAGCAGAAGACATCCTTAAAAATTCTCCTTTTAAAAAATTGTCGGGGTCAAGACTGGAATGGGCATTGATCTTTCAATAAACCCTATGGTAGGATTGGAGTTGGGGATGACATGGTAATCAGAACCAGGATTGGAACGAACACTAATTTGGTAAAGTGAAGAAATTTCAAACTCATATCTCGGTCTGGCTCTGATTCCGACTGTGTTGAAGAACCCTTTGATAAAACATCACTCACCGAAAGGACCGGAGACGGAGTCAAAGTTGATTTACTACAAACCATGTTCTAAGAAGGAAATCAATCTTGGCTTCAACCTCAGTTTAAACAGCCATGACGTCATTTTAGGAATTTCACCAAAATAACTAATGATGCCATAACCTAAAAAATGAGGTAACCCGATAAAACACAAGGGCTTAAAAATGACAACCTGAAACCATCCCCATATGACCGAGAGGTAAATATAGTAACTAGGGCATCATTTTCTAATTTAAACAAACACACGCAAAACCCTAGCTTATAAACCCTTTGACTCAAAAATAATTAGGGCACAAACTTAACCCTATTCGAAACTAATTATATCAATATGCAGAAGAACCATCAAGCAAAACTGTAAATCAACAAACACTATAAACATAATATAGCAGATGATCCATACCTTCAAAAACTTAGGAAATTATGGTATGGTGATGACTAAAACATAAAATTGACTGTGGCAAAACAAACAAATGAGAAAATCCAAACATTGAAATAAAAGACAAAACGAAAACAAGAAAAACAAAACAAAACAAAAGAGAAGACAGGCAAAATAAACAACAGGGATTCAAAAGAAAACCAAGAGCCACAAATCCATGTGAATAACAAGTGACCAAACAGAACAAAAAGAGAAACAAATGAAATGAAGAACAAAAACCCTACCTCTAAACGCAATCCAACAAGCTAGTCCTTTGATATGAATCCACATGCAAATATCTCACTTTCAATTCAATCATGCACTCAAATGCTCCACCGCAACTTTGGTTCATCCTTAATCTTTAAATAGTGATGATAAGATCTAGTTAATCCTTAATTAAGGTTAGAAACATAGCTTCATACATGTAAGGCACCTGTAATTAATGCCATAAATGTGGCAGATCAGAGTTGAAACCACAGAGGGAATTGGCACAAGACTGTTGTGCGACTGAAGTAAAGTCAGACAAACAAAAAGAGAGGTGGAACCGGAGTCGGAATAGAAGTTGATTTAGAAAAATTTTCCAACTTTCCAGTTTTGTTCTGGTTCTAGTTTCGGTTCTGCCAACAAAGCAGAAAAGGAAAGAAAGAACCAAAAGAAAAACACCAAGACTGAAACAAGAAAACCCATCACCGATCTTAAGTCCAAAAGAACAAACCAAAAGGCGGAGGTAGAGTCAGAATGGAAACAAATTTGAGACTATAAATAAATCTTAGATTTAATATCCATTCCCACTCTGACTCTGGTAATGACAAACCCAAGAGACCAAGAAAAAGACGATCGAGACCAAGATCGGAATGGAACCCTCAAAACAAGTTTCAAACCTAATTTTGTTCTGGTTCCGATTCTGACAGAACAAACAACAACAAGAAAACAAAGTGTTGAAAGAAAGAATGACTCAAAATGTTTTTGAAAAACAACCAAGGACAAAACAACAAAGGGGGACCCATTTTGACCAAAGCAAAAGATGGGGTGGTTATGCAAGGCATAACAAATGGTGACTCAGCTGGGAAAATGGTTTACCTATTTTCAAGACACCCAATAAAATTAAGTCACCCAAAAATTACTTGGCTTATGAAGCATGTTAACTTGAATAAGATCAGATATATAGAGTAAGATTGAGCTGGAATCTTAGATGTATGTGTTGATGAACATTTCTGAATCTGAGTGTGTGTGTGTATATTGTGCATTATTCTTTATAGATACTTTTCTCCACTCCTAAACAACTATACCTAAGATTCAAGCTACATAGGTTGAGTCCTTTAACTATCATGCAATGGAATCCTGGGCATTGCTCCACTACTAGACAGACGTCCATAGCCTTGATGAAGATACCTCTTGTTCTCTCAAAGCATTGCTCTACTGCTAGACAGGCGTCCATAGCCCTGATAGAGATACTTGATTCACCCATTTGATATTGAGTTTTCCTTCTTTTTTTTCTTTTTTTCTTCTCTTCTTTTTTTTTTTACTTAAGCTTCACTTGTAGAAACCTTTTATGAACTTTTCTCAATACTTAGATACAATTGATTTGAAATGTGGGTTGAGAAATACAATTAATTTCATGACAGTCTTGGAATCAGATTTTTAACTTAAATCAAAGATAAATCCACTCCGAAATAAATAGGTATTTACTTAGGCAGATGTTTATCTATTTTGGTGATAGAATTTTTATCATAATTCATGAGATATTCACAGTGTACCTTCTACCCTTAATAAATTTTCAAACCAACATTAGAATGGTCATAAGACATGAGTTTCAAAATGAAATCCTTCAAAAGATGCTTGTTGAAAATACCTAAATCAATTTCTATCCTAGTGCCTGTAGCATACTTTGAATAACAACCCCTTTTCTTGGGATGGATAGAAATGAAGATCCCCAACAAAACAAGACAAGACAAAAAGAAACAAAGACAAACAAAAGAACAAACAAAACAAAAAGAAAAAGAAAAAAGAAAAAAAAAACTAAAACTTAATTACATATGATATAGTATAATACATTTATTCAAAACATCAGACCTTTTATGAACCAAATTATTGCTTGAGAAACTGACCATTAATTGGAAATGGAACAAGTTCTCCTGTCAAGGTACTTAAACGAAAAGCATTCTCGCCTAGTATCTCAACCACTTGATATAGACCTAACCAGAGTCTATCAAATTTTTGGTGGTCTCCCTTCTTCTCTCTAGATTTGTCCCATAGTAACACAAGATCTGATATCCTAAAGGCTTTTACCTTGGCCCTTTTGTCAAACTAGCATTTGATGGCAGTCTAATGCTTAGAGAATTATTGTAAAGCAGCATCTCTTTGTTCCTCCATATTGAGCAAATTGATTAGTTTGACCTTGATCCTATCATCCTTTTTTATAAAATTCCTGCATAAACTTAAGGACAAGTATTTGCAAATGGATCAGGAAGACTGGGTCTTGGCCATAGACTAACTTAAACGGTGAATTTCCTAGGGTGGCTTTGATTCGGTTTTGATCTTCCCATAGGGAAAATCTCAACTGGGTGCGCCAATCCCTAGGATTGTTTTCTAACAATTTTCTTATTACTTCCAACAGATTTTTATTAGTGGACTCAACCACTCCATTTCCCTGAGGGTAGTAATTAGATGAATATTTCAAAATGATTCTATGTTCATAATCCCATTGAATAAATTAAGCTGAAGAAAAATTAGGGCCATTCTCACATACCAGGGCGAACGCTACTCCAAACCTGGTGGTGATGTTCTCAGTCAAAAAAATGATAGCCACCTCTGCGGTGCTATTTTTGCAGGGCTAAGCCTCGGTCCAGCAGGTATAATAGTCAGTTGCAGTCAAGATGAACTCGTGACCTGCAGAAGATTTTGGGTTAATGACACCTACAAAGTCTAGTTCCCATTGAGAAAACGGTTTTACCTCATACACTGGTTACAAAGGCATTGTCATATTTCTTTCCCTAGGTGTAGAGGTTTGGCATACATGACATGTCCTGACATGTTGATGTGCACCCTGGAAGACATAAGGCCACTAATAGATCAATCTAAGAATTTGATGGGCCAACGCATCTGCAGATCCATGTCCCGTACCATGTCTTCCATGAAACTCAGAAATGGCGTGCTTAGCCTCTTGGTGATCCAAACAGTGTAGGTAAATTCCTTGAAAGTTCTTTTTGTAGATAGATCCCCCTTTAAGCATATAATGAGAACTCTTCATCCTCAATGCTCTCCTCTGAGTAGCATTCATCCCTTCTGGACATCTGTTGTTGAGGAGGAAGAATACCAAATCTGTGTACCAAGGATCCTTGGTAAATGATTGCATAGTGTACTGTTGACATCTGATATTCTTGTCCACATCTACCATTTCCTTTGATAAACCCTACCCTCAGACGAGTTTCATTGGATGAATCTCTAAGTCAAACTTTTGCAGAATAGCCATCCACTTTCTTCTTCGCTCTCCCAACTCCCTCTGCATCAAGAGAGATTTCATAGCTGGATCAGGAACTATGGCCATTACCTGACTTCGAAGAATGTAATGCTTGAATTTCTTTACCGATCGAACTAATGCAAAGGCTTGTTTCTCCAGGGATGGGTACCTAACTTTTGTATTCTTAAATGGAGATCTCATGAAGGTGATAGGTCTTTCCTGTCCCTCACCTTTTTGTTGCATTAAAACAGTTGCACATGAATGATCAAATGTGAAAGAATAGATATAAAAAGGCTTTAGATAATCTAGGCTAGTCAAAACCGATGCCTCAGATATTAATTTTTTGATCTGTGAGAAAGCATATTTGGCCTCATTGCTCCATTCTATTTTCACGTCTTTCTTCATCATCTCATTAAGGGTTTTAATGATTTCTGCAAACCTAGTTATAAATTTTCTAACAAAATTAATCCTTTCGAAGAAGGATCTCATTTCTTTCTTATTTCTTGGCCTTCTCAGTTTCAAGATATTCTCCACTCTATTAGGGTCAATGGATATCCCTTCTTCTGATATGATGTGGCCTAAGATTTTCCCTTCAGATACTCAGAACACACACTTTTTTAGATTGAGGGAGACACCATAGCTTATACACTTTTTGAGTCCCTTTTTCCAGATCTGTAGCATGGTCTTCTTGATTCTTGGAGAAGATAGTTAGATCATCCACATAAATAATGATATACTTACCTATCAAATCCTTGAATGCTACATCCATTACACATTGAAAGGTTTCTCCAGCATTGATAAGACCGAACGACATCCTCCGGTAGGCAAATGTGCCTCATTTAGTGGTGAAGGTAGTTTTCGTTTTGTCCTCATGACTAATAAGGACCTGATTATACCCAGAATAGCCATCCAAAAGTGACATCATCTCAAACCCATTGACTATTTGTAGTACCTCATCAAGAGAAGGTAGTTGGTAATTATCCTTCTCGGAGGCCTTATTCAAATTCTTGAAATCAACGCATAACCTGATTTCACCATTTTTCTTGCATGCAGGAACTAAATTTGCAACCCAAGTAGAATGTCTAACTTAGAAGATTATTCTTGTAGAGAGAAGCTTTTTCACCTCCTTTTGGATCAAGGGCTCAATCAAAGCATTGACCGGGAATTGTTTTTGATGGAAGGGATTGGATTTTGGCTTAAGAGGTATGGTATGTGTGATTATCGAAGTGTCAAAGTTCTTTAAATCATCATACCCCCAAGCAATGGCTACAATGTTCTGCTCCAAAACTTTGACTATTTTCTTCTTAATTTCTTTAGGACAATTTTTTCCTATCAGGACATTCCTTTCAAGGCCTGAGTGAGTCTGATTAACAGATTCATATTTCCCTCCATCACTCTCTGTGGGCACCCTTTGACGAGCTCATGGGTCAAAGTCAAATATTCTCTCCAAAGCTACCATCCCCTTTGGGATACTATTGCTTTTCAAATCCAATATCCCTTCTGCATCACCATTCTCAGGATCCCAATCTCCCTGATCTCTCTCAGATTCATCTATAATCTATCCTTCAAAGACATTTGAACTGGCCAAGAAGGCCAATATGTGCAGCTGGTCATCATCGAAAACCTGAAAATTTTGGACATTATCGGGGACAGCTGGGACTAAGACTAACTCAATAGAAAACATTTTCATCTTAGATTCTTGCATAGGCTCCAAGGTACTAGAAATAACAACAAGGGCATCTACAATCTGATTAGCTTCTCTAGGAATCAAAGCGATCCCAAAAGCATCAAAGTCTTCAATCAAATTCCAAATTCTATTTATGTACGTAGCCAATCTTTTGTTATGACAAGTATACTGGCTACGTACCTGCTTTTCAATTACCTCAAAATCCCCCATTACCATAAGAGCAGTGACCTTCTTTTGATGAGAAAACATAAGTTTGTGATCCAGTGCTTTGTATTCAACCACATTGTTTGTGCAGTCAAACTGCAACCTATAAGATGCGAAGTAAGTCTTCCCTTTTGGATTGGTTAGTTCAATCCCTACTCCACTTCCTACTTTGGATTTGGAGCCATCAAATTTAAGACTCCACAGTTGGTCTTTAGCTGGAGGCTCTTTCCTTTTTGGGATAATAAGGAATGACTTACTTGATATGTGTGACGGCTCACAGTTTTGTTGTCCATCTAGAGTTGAAAGTGACTAGGGGCCAGACTCACTTAAGGGTTCTTTTGTATTTAAAGCTTGCTCAAGAATAGCTTCTTGAACAATTTAATGGATAAATTTGCAATCCAATTCATTTTTTATCAATGCCCTAGGCATTGGTAGAGTATCTGGGGAAGGTGTATTGGAGAAAGGCTAAGACACCTCAATCTCCTCTTAAAACTTAGAGCATAGAACTTAAGTCTGCTCAAACCATGAGGAATCTCCCTCTTGAGAAAGATTGGTTCTAGTGAGAATGGTAGCATCCTTAACTTTAAAAGGAAACTCATTGGCGGGCATTTTAGGTTGATCTTGACAAATTAGTTGAGGCTGGCCTATATGATTTAAGATATCTAGGTAGGGTTGGCATGCCATCTTAGAATGATTGTGATAATGTATCCTACACAAATTAGGAAGCAACAAATTGCACAAATTTGTCTCTTCTCCTAGTACCAGCTTATCTTGTTGCAATTTTCTTATTAGAACTTGTTGGTTGACCGAGATCATTGGGTCATTTTGTTCTAGGGGTCATGCATGATTAGGATCGAATACTGAGAAGGTCATGACTTCCTCTTTCCTGTAAACTCCTATCTCAGTCTCAAATTATGCTACTTCATTTGGACAATCATATTTTGTGATCATGTGTTTGAGCCTAGGTTCACTCTCGATTCTAATATGTGTTGATATTCCTTTCCAGGGTAGCCACATGTGAGAGAAATCCAAAGACAAATATCCCCTAATACTCTTCATTAGCTCCCGACTTAGGAGCATACCATATTTCTTTGGGATGTCAACCACTTGGATATCTATGCAAGTTTGGATCCTTGGATCAGATCCAACCTATACATGCATACTCTTCAGTTCTCCTACCATGTTAACCTCAGTTTTATCCAACTGAATTACTTTCTTATTAGTTTGGGTAGGAGTTAACCCTAGCTTCTTGCAAATTGAGAATGACATGGCATTACCCAATGCTCCAGAGTCTAGTAGACAATTATGCAGTTTCTTTCCAAAGATCGTTAAACTCAAAAGAAAAGGTGGGGTACTGGTCTTACCTTTATAGATGGCCACATTTGTCTCCTTCATTGGAGTCACTTTACCTTTTCCTTTTGAACAATCTGCCTCCTCCAGAGCTTTCAAAACAACTTCCCTTTGAGTCGGGCACCACTTCATAATGTCAAAGAATGACAATGAGGTCTTTTGTCTCTACAGTTTTGCAATAAAATTAAACTCTGAATGATTCCTAACTTGATATTTAGGAAAAGAGGGTGGATTACCTTTATTTTAAGAGTCAGAAGGCCCCTTTGGTGGTGGTGGGTTATTATCTGCATTTTGATTAGGTGGGACCATGTTGTTTGGAGGTACAGATGTAGTGAATGGTCCCTTATTCTAATTTCTCAGGAAGTGACCACCTTTGGACTGGAAGGATTGGGCATCATACACGTCTTCTTCTGGTTCATTATCTCCCTGCATAGGAAATTGATATTTTTCCTCAACAGTCTCGTAAGTCATAGCAATACTTATTAACCCACTATCTTGATTGGAACTTCCTTGTGAAGGGTGGGAATCATCTTGCGCAATCTTCACCATTTTCTCCATCTCTAGGAAATTGACCTCAGAATGTGTTGCAGTACCATGTAGTCTACACCAATTAGTCATGAAATTGAGATCCTCAACATTAGCAGTGTGTGGCCTATCTTCAACTAACTGATAATTATGGGGAACTCCCTCATTGTTGGGTCCAGTGTTTTACTACCTATTGTTGTCGTTGGACCTCTGATTGTATCCTCTATTTTGATTTTGATAATTTTGGTTAGAGGATTTTTGAATCTAGAAGTTCCTATTGGTGTTTTGATTTGCATTTTGATTGGAGTAACTACCCTAGTTGTTATAACCTCCCTGGTTCTAATAATTATGGTTTTGGTTCTAAGGGGGGTTATTCCTAAGTTGTGCCATGTCATTGGACACTTGCGATAGAGTCTTTTTGAGAGTTTCTACCTCGTTGGTTAATTGAACATTTTTTTCATTTTGCACATTTTGCCCTATAGATGGAGAATGAACATGAGTTGACCCTTCCCCTTGTTGTTGGTGACTTTGGAATTTTTGGGAAGAATCATACATGCCATTAGCAAAAAACGACATGGTAGGTGGGGCTTGTAACTTAGAAATAGGTCCATAATGGGAATAAGACATCCCTGGGACTGTTTTGAATAATGGTGGGTTAGGCATTTGATAACCCATGGGGGGAAGAGGTGCTCCTAAACCTCCTGATTGCAAACTTATTTGTTGTTGCAATTTGATGGCTAGGTGATACACTTTAGAAAAAGAGTCAATCTTTTTGGCCTCATAAGTTCTCTACAAGAATAGACCAATCAAGGGATCAACAACTCTTAAATATGAATGAATAGCAATATTCTTAGCCACTAAGTAAGGGTCTTGCAACCTGCGGAACATTCTTTAGAATCTAGTGTTGAATAACAAAAATGGTTCATGATGTTCCTTTCTTATGGTAGTGAATTGATGATACAAGATTGTCGGGTCTACATAGACCCGAAATTGATTAATGAAGGCATTTTCTAAATCTACCCAACTTAGAATAGATGCCTGGAGAAAGTTCAGATACTAGTTGGATGCCATGTCCCCGAGACAATAAGGAAACAACCTACACACAACATCCTGGTGTGCCACTTGGGCACAAGTATAGGCATCCTTGTATGCTTATATATTCTCCTTTACACTTTAGGATAATCCATGCATATACTTGGGGTAAAATCTTTTTGGGTTCTTTGGTAGATCATGGATACCCCTAGGAATAGTCCCTAATGGAGAAGGATTATTCACAAAATAAACCATGGGTGGTGGTGGGATTGGTTGATCAGGTTGTGGTGATATAGGCCAGAACGGTGGTGACATTGGTTGAACTGGGGGGTGGCGTGCATGGATTTGGTTGAAATTTAAGTGGAGTAAGTGGTGGTGGTAATGGTGGGATCAAAATTCTACCAAATTGGGGTTTATATCTAATCCGGGTTTGAAGTTCTACTAATGGTTCAGGGTTTTCAAAGGATCTAAGAATCCTACCATCCTTTTCAGGTGAGAATGATCCAATCCGAGCTAGCTTGTTCCTTTAGGCCCTCCTTCTAGTGCCAGATCTGTTGATGGTGAAAATTTCACAAACAATGTTAAACAAAATATTTCTACTCTATTTCTCCTAAAAAAGAAAGACAACATATAGTAGCCTAACTCCCAAGGTCCTAGTAGTTGGTTCTCAACTGTCTGATGTCACTCAATTGGCCCATGCAACTATAATATTCAAGAGAACTTTGTTGGTGATAAGGAATACAAGCAACAACGGATTCATCAATCTATGCTTAATAAAAAGGGGGGGTTTAAATAAATAGAAAAAGATAGATCAAGGCATAAATTAGTAAAATATGAACAAAATTCTCTAACATCCAGACATATATCCTTAACAACAAATGCTTCTTCAACAGATCAAGTAAACCATAACATGATGCAATTTATAGAACAATCCATACTATTGCATACATTTACAGTGCTTAGTTTAACCATCACAATCACTCATCACAATACTTTAAGATTCAAAAGAAAGAACAAACCCTTCATTCATTGTCAATAACATAGATCAATAGACATGTAACAATTCCATCCATAGACAATTTAATGAAATAATCTTTGAAATTTTCTTTCTTCTATTGATTCACACCAAATAAGAAACATTTATGCACAACAAACTTACTGGGATACAGAGAGATTATGGCTCATTAACCTCATCCAAGAAACTCAATTCCAACATAACACTGTATAAAAGTGTATCTAATTTCTACTGAACTTAAAAAAAAGTATGTCTTTTAAAGCTATGAAATTCCTATCTACTACTATAAAGTGGCTAATTCTATTTTCATCAACCGACCCTTACAATATGAAGTTCAAAAATACATATAGGTGTGCTAAGAACAAATCCCTCTCAATCAAAATTGGGATCCACAAATTAAGGAATTGGAACCTCCTCAAAAACTTAGACTAGTTTATCTCTTGTTCCAACATTGATTACCCTGTGAAATAGGAGAGAACAAGGGGGAAAGTTATGCGCCCAAAATAGACTGCCAACTCATTCTTGTGTAGTTTTCTCCAGAATGTATTCATCATAACTGGAGAAGACTTGTTGAATAATATCTACATCCGGCCCATCAATCCAGTTGTCCTCAAATTTAATTCTCTTCAGTTCTACAGAGGCAAACTCCTTCATGTCTTTCAACTTAGTCAACTCTTTTCTCACAGCCTTCACTTCTTCCTTGACATCCATTAATATATCTAATAATAGATCTTCTCCATCATCCTCTTTTTGCATAACCTCTTGAAACCTATTATCCCATTTCTCTTTTAATTGATTCAAAGGCATGCCCTCCTTAACCAGTATATCCACGTTAACTAGAATGGCTACAACAACTTCTAGTTCATCAAGTTGTTCATTCAAATCCTTACTAGCATCCTGTATTTCATTCCTATGCTTGTATATAAAACTAGATCTAAACCAGATTATGCTAGAGGCCTTCTCCAAGAAATTTGCATTGTCTTCCTTGAGGATTGACTGCTCAAGGAGAGTTGACTTTGGCAATTTATTTATATCTTTCATTTTTTGGACATACCCCCTATATTCCTCCTCCTATTTACCCAAGGCTTCAGTATGGTGGCTCATTTCCTCTATCAATTCCAACCCTATCTTATGAATCTCAAAACTGCTTACTAACACCTCACCCACTTCCTGGTTAATTTTATCTATCCACTTGTCCATCATCCCTGAATTATTCTTCATTTGCACAAGATCATCAACCTCTCTTTTGCTGAGCAAAACTAATGTTTCTAAGGCAGAAAATTGTTGTTACCTAGGAGTGGAAACATCCCTTAAAAAGGTATGCAACTGATCAAACTGAGCTTTGAGCTCATCCTATCTTTGTTTGTCTTTCATCATCTTGGAATTTGTGGATGAAGCTACAACATCAATCAGATTCATCTGTTGATTTCATATAGGCCTCCCTAAATTGAAAGTGCCCAGTTGATAATCAGTGACCTACATATCTCCCATATCCTTATCCACTACTAGAATCGCACATTCTACAATAATCGCCCCTACCTCAGTGAGTCTTATGGAATGAGGAATTCTAGCCTTCTTCTTGGGTCTCTCCTTTTCTATCTCCTTCATCATATCTTCTCGATTAAGAGGTTGTGGTGGATCTATTTGTTTCTTTTCAAGATCAAGCTTCAACCAAGTAGGAGCACTAGGAGTGGTATACATTACTATAGAAGAAGAAATAATAGTTGTAGAAGATAGTGGTTGTAATAAATTAACCTTAGGTTGAAAATCAACCTCTTGTAAAAAATTTCGTTCTTTTTTTGCATTCTCTTTTGCAAGCTTCTCAGCCTCTTCCCTATATTTTTTCTCTTGTAACCTTTTATCTTATTTCTCCTTTTTCAATTGTTCATCCTCCAACTTCTTCTCTTTAAGAAATTTGTCTGTTTCACTTTCCAAGTTCTTGAGCTTATCCCATGCTTCCTTCTCCTTTTGTTGTTGTTTAACTAGCTCTTCAACATCCTTACTTTTTTGCAAGCATTCTTCTTCTTCTCTTTTCTTATAGGCCTCTTCAATCATTTTAAACTTAGCCTCAAGGGCCTCTCTTTATCTTCTTTGCTTGGCCTTTTCTTCTTCTAGATCATGTATCTTTTGCACCATCTCCAATTTGTCATTTTCCTCCTTTGTTTTGAGCTCATGCTCCTTTTGCTGCTACTGCTTAATCAATTCATCAGCTTTTTGCTTGGCCTCCAACTACTATTGTTGGATTACTGCATCAGCTTCTACCTTTGCATCTATTTCTATTTGCTTTGCCACAGCTTCAGCATGTTCCTTTGCAT
The DNA here is from genome assembly GCA_007115665.2 of Sequoiadendron giganteum. Classification (NCBI taxonomy): domain Eukaryota; kingdom Viridiplantae; phylum Streptophyta; class Pinopsida; order Cupressales; family Cupressaceae; genus Sequoiadendron; species Sequoiadendron giganteum. The sequence continues at coordinate 440,769,159 of CM021108.1, read as the reverse complement.
CTGAGGCTTTCCTAGCTTCTTCAAATAATTCCCACTGATCCTCTTCTGTCAACACATGCCTATTCTCATCCAAAGGCATTTCCTCTTGTGTCTCCTTATCTAAAAAATTATCATCAGAATTTGTTTATATATCATGAATCTCCATCTTTTCTTCCTTTCCCTTTAAAGTTTCAGCTTCTTCATGGAGAGTCCCCTTAGGCATTTCCCCACTTTGTTGCTCTATAGAAGGGAGTTGAGATGGTGACTCACCCAAAACTAATGTTGAAGCCACAGGTCCTATTGGGATTTCCTCTTCATGTGTTTCAAGAAAATCTTGAGTCGGAGCTTCAAGTTCAAATTCCTCTATGTCTAGAGGGAAGAATTCCAAGGGCTCCTTTGGAGGCGTTTTCCTCTTCGTTCTCCTGTACCCTTGTGTGGTACTTGCACCTTTTATTTTCTTGGAGGTTTGACCCTCAGGCTCCTTGGTTCTCAGTATGACCCATTGGATACTTCTATCCAACAATAGTCTTGCTATTTGGTTGATATCAATTGTCTCTTTCGCATCCCAGTCTACAGGATCTAAATTCTTGGTGCCTATATCTTGTGATTCATATATGGGATCCAAAACTACACCATCATCTGATAGTGTCTCAGGAATTTCCACTTTAACCCCACATTCCACCATGAGTGGGATAGGCAATATTTCATAGTTCCTCTTCCTCAAATCATATTCATCCTACAGATCACTCCAGAAGTTTTCCAACGGATTGAAATGTCTATCAAAGACTGAAGCAAGCAAGGAATTCATCTTTTTCTTCAGATAAAAATGCTTCCTAGCAATATATAGGCCCAATTTAAGATGTATTAACTCATTACAAACAACCTTAGGCCCCACAAGGTGTGGGCAGTTGTATTCACCCAACTGCATGGGGAACTTGTGACAACGTGTCTTATGCTTTATTCCAAATTTAGCATTGACTCCCAAAGCTTGGTAGACAAACTCCATTAGGACCATTCTATTATTGCAACATCTAGGGAGCAAGTGAGGATGACCTTCAAACCCTGCCAGCCTGAAATAAGTAAATTTAGGGTATTGAATAAACCAATAACCCCACTCTGTAATGAACGCCATGGCCTCCTGGCTCAGTTTATACCCTGCATCTCCATTAAGTTGGTTAATGATACAATACAAAAATGCATCATTAACTCTTCTATAAAGTAGTTCAGAGATCTACAAGGATATTTGGTCATAATGGCTCCATACTTTCTTTTTCCCATTAACTTCTCCCAATACTCCCACTCTGTTCAACCCTAGAAAAATGCCTCTCCTTGCTGTTGCATAAATGACCTAAGAGGTCATAAAGAAGATTTTATTTTCCCTCACTCTCATCACCTGATTATGTATTCTTTCCAACACAACATGGGCCAATCAAACTATTGCCTACCATCCAAGATTATTTGAATGAATGGAAACATTCATTCCTTAAAGTGCAAAGCATCTCTCTTTCCAAAGACCCTGGATAACATCATTTTTATATCCACAACCTCTTTGTAGAACTCTTCCCTTTTTGGCTTATCTAAAAGATTTATTAGATACTTCTTCTCAGTTCTTAACCATTTCTTTTTCAAATGAGCCTTGTTGGTCTCCTTATGATTTCTATATATCTCTAAAGCCTCTGCCTCATTGAGTTTCCTAGGACTCTTTGGGTTAGGGACACTAAACATAAATTGGAACATTTGGGGAGTCAAATCTATGATAATTTTGGCTTGTGAATCCACAAATTGTCTAGTAGCCAAATTATAAGCTCTAGTTGTTTTCATTATCAGTTCAAGACATTGGATTGATAGGGGAAAAACAATAATGTGAGCCAACCCAGACTCAACTATCATTTTGGTTCTCCATGTCACCTCCTCAAAAAATTTCTTAGAGTTCAACTCCTCATAATTGAACGGACCCAAATTTGTATCAGTTATGTCTTCCCAATTAGACTCCATCTTGCTAACAGTGACAATAGAACCCCAATGATTATGCCTCAAGGTATAATGGAATTTTTCAGGTTTAACCTTTTTCGGCTTCGTTGTTGCTTTTGAAGTTTTTCTAGGCTGACTCCTCTGAGAAGCCTCACCTAATGTTCCAGACATTCTTTAGTTTCCTACAATAAAAAACCTAGATCAGATCTACAATAAGTATAAAAAAAACACGGTTAGAGATCTTACCCTTCATACACCGGAGGCAGAACCAGGCAAGAGACATCCTTAAAATGTCACCTTTTAAAACACTATCGGGTTCAGGACCGGAATGGGCATCGAGATTTCAATAAGCCCTATGGCGGGATCGGAGTCGAGGTCGGCATGGTAATCAAAACTGGGATCAGAACGAACACTGATTTGGGAAAGTGAAGAAATTTCAAACTCATATCCTAGTCCACCTCCGATTTCGACTGTGTTGAACAACCCTTTGATAAAACATCACTCATCGGAAGCGGGACCGGAGATGGAGTCGAAGTTGATTTACTAAAAACCATGTTCCGAGAAGGAAATCAATCCCAGCTCCGACCCTAGTTTAAACAACCATGACATCATTTTAGGCATTTCACCAAAATATCTATGATGCCATAACCTAAAAAATGAGGTAACCCGATAAAACACAGGGGCTCAAAAATAAGAGCTCGAAACCATTCCCATATGACCAAGAGGTAAATATAGTAACTAGGGCATCATTTTCTTATTTAAACACAGACGCACAAAACCATAGCTTATAAACCCTTCGACTCAAAAATAATTAGGACACAAACTTAACCCTATTTGAAACTAATTATATCAATACACAGAAGAACCATCAAGCAAAACTGTAAATAAATGAACCCTATAAACATAATATAGCAGACAATCCATACCTTCAAAAAACCTAGGGCATCATGGTACAGTCATGACTAAAATGTGAAAATGACCGTGGAAAAAAAACAAACGAGAAAATCCAAACATTAAAATAAAAGACAAAACGAAAACAAGAAAAACAAAACAAAACAAAAGAGAAGATGGGAAAAACAAGCAATAGGGATTCGAAAGAAAACCAAGATCCTCAAATCCATGTGAATAACAAGTGACCAAACAAAACAAAAAGATAAATAAATGAAATGAAGAATAGAAACCCTACCTCTAAATGCAATCCAACAAGCTAGTCCTTTTATATGAATCCGCGTACAAATATCTCACTTTTGATTGAATCATGCACTCAAATTCTCCACCGTAACTCTGGTTCATCTTTAATCATTAAACAGTGATGATAACATCTAGTTAATTTTTAATTAAGGGTAAAAAATCAGCTTCATACGTGTAAGGCACCTGTAATTAATGTCATAAATGCGGAAGATCGGCGTCGAAACCACAGAGGGAACTGGCACAAGACTATTGTGCGACCGAAGTAAAGTCAAACAAACAAAAAGAAAGGCGGAACCAGAGTCAAAATAGAAGTTGATTTAGAAAACTTGTCCAAGTTTCCAATTTTGTTCTGGTTCCGGTTCCGATTCTGCCAACAAAGCAGAAAAGGAAAGAAAGAACCAAAAGAAAAACACCAAGACCGAAACAATGAAACTCATCACCGATCTTAAGTCCAAACGAACAAACCAAAAGGCAAAGGTGGAGTCGGAATGGAAAAAAATTCGAGACTATAAATAAATCTCGGACTTAATATCCATTCTCGCTTTGGCTCTGGTAATGACAAACCCAAGAGATCAACAAAAAGATTAACAGGGTCGGGATCAGAATGGAACCCTTAAAACAAGTTTCAAACCTGATTTCATTCCAGTTCTGGTTCCGACAGAACAAACAACAAAAAGAAAACAAACTGTTGAAATAAAGAACAACTCCAAACTTTGTTGAAATATAACCAAGGACAAAACAACAAAGGGGGACCCATTTTGACCAAAGAAAAATATGGGGTGGTTATGCAAGGCATAACATGCTCCTTCTGTTAATTGATGGTCTTGGACACTTGGAAGATTTTTTGTTCCAAATGGAGCAGCCTCCATGAATTCCTCCAACTTCCTTGTGCTCAACCATTGATGTCTCAGGATCATAATCCCAACCGTCCATCTTTTCCACCTCATCCCAGGCTTGGAAAAATATATAAATAGAAGGAAATTCTATATCTTTTCATAGAGGATTTGATCATAAACTTATGCTGGAGAAAACTTATTAGCAAGTGAGAGAATTGTGAAAGCATTGTAGTTATCGTTTGGCATTTTTGTTCATTTAGTGTTATCATGGCAATTTCAGTTTTAGCATCTTGCACACATCATTTCATTTAGAATTGCATCATTATCATAGCCATCATCTTAGTATCATTTTGAATATAGAAGCATTCCATCATTTCATTTAGCATTGCAATCAAAAAATACCAAAAACATGTAGATGTAGGCATATATTCTTGCATTGCATATAGCATCTTCTCATTTCTTAGGTTGTCATCTTTATAGATTCATGTGCAACGCTTAACTAGATCTGAGAGCATGAATTCAAAGGTCCTTAACACTAGAGAGCCATGCAATTATTTGAAAGGATAGCAGTAGAAATTTGATTTTGTTATTTCAATTCCTTTTATGCAATACATCTCATGGATCTGTGTGTTTAGTTTTACTATACTTCATTAACACATTTAAAAACCACACATAAATTGGCACCCACCTTGGGGCCCCAACCCCTTTCTTTTTAATATTTTTCGGAAAAGTGTGTTTCCAGGTTCGGACGTGTAGAGTTTTGGCGCAATTGTGAGTTTCGTTGGCGCATCCGTCTGTTGTTCGGGTGCATCCATGGAATTGTTTAACGCATCTATCTCATCATTTATCACATATAGGGAGTTTTCTGGTGTATTCATAGTTTCTTTTACTACACACTTAGACTGTTTTAGTGCATTCATAGAATCTTTTAGTGCATCTCTGTGATTTGATAGTGCATTTGTTTACTGTTATGGCGCATCTATTTTATTTTCCAAAAATTTATGATCCTTAGAACTAATATATTTTTCTCTATTTTGCAAGATTTTTTCACGTTGTCAGAGACTTTTCTGAAACCACAAGAATGTTTTCAAAGAACAATGAACTGAAAATACTGATGATTGCTTGTAGGGGCTGGAGTTTATTGTTTTTCTTTTGATTAAGTTAGGAACATAGCTTAATTAGAAGGATAATTGAACAACATGTATGCTATGTTTGTGGAATGGTAGGTGTGTATGCTCTCCCCTTAACTAGGTGATCAGAAAACCAGACCCATTCTTTTTATTGCATTTTATCTTTAGAGGGTCTACCTAGTGGGAAAAATTAATCACCCCAGGGAACGACCCAACCAGTAACATGCTAAATCCAAGCGACTTCTAGTCGGTATATAAGTGTGGGTACTTGAGGAAAGTTCAAGTATCATGAGGATTGTTTCAACAAGAAGGGAAACAATGGTCTCTTGTCACATGGATGATCCCCCACGAATGGAATTCCCCTACTAAAACCCTTTGTTGTAGTAAGCCAAAAATTCCTTTACTATTTACCAGTGCAAGAATGGTTTTTCTAAAGTCATCCCATATTCTTGTGGCTTTTTGTAGAAATGAGAAGTCTATCATGGGAGATTCATGAGGACTAAGGCTTGGCTGACCTGAGAAGTGAGTGTCATGGAGGGGAGTCGATGTGGTCAAGCCTCTAATCATTCACCAAAAGTAAGCACAACTAGAGCAATCCAAATGGGAATCTGGTAGATATTGTCTTACACAGCCTAGGATTTTACTTGTTTGATGTGTCTTACTTATGTGTTTTCAAAAAAACACTACACTCTAAGATATTCAACCACTGATTCAGAAAAAACATCCAACAAATATCAGAAAAATCATTCAAACTATCAAAAACCAAAGAATATTTTCTAAATCAACGCATCCATTGACTGCCCTGGCACATGCCTTTCATTCCCTAGCACATTTGTTTGTTCTTTTGACACATGCCTTCCATTTTCTAGTGCATCCATCTTATTTTCCAGTGCATACATCCCATGTTTTGGCATATCTATATAATCATGTAGCGCATACCTTTACTATTCTGGCACATCCATCTCGTTCTTTAGTGCATGCATGATATTCCTTAGCGCATATGTCTTTTGGCGCATATGAGCAATGTTTTGGCACATCCATAAAATCCAAAAACCAGAGAGCTAAAATCCATGTCTGTCCAAATTTTAACCTCATAATTCAGGATATTTTTTAGTCCAAGACCTTTCCTCTATCATACCAAAGTCTTAACCTTGTTGAAACTAGCATCTTCAAGTGAAAATCCTTTACCTAAACTTTGATTGAACATCTAAAAGTGCCTCCTCATCACACCTATTTTCTAATTTATCGGGTGAGTTTCCCCATCAGGATTTATCATCCTTTATCAAGATTTCATCATCCTTCATCCTAAAACAAATGTTGCTTAATCATATTTTAATTTAGTCCTTGGCACTACCCAAAATTGTTATCAAAGCTTAGTACATTTTTCATCACTTGCATGCCCATCCAAACAAGATCACAAAAATAGAAACTCCAAGAAAAAGAAATCGAAATTCCAAATTTCATGGTTGAAGCTGAGGAAAATCCCTTCCATAAATTTCACACACTTGAAACTAAGGAGATAAATGGTGAAGACATCCAACAAGCCCAACAAGACCCAAATTTCCATAAATTCTTAGAAAAGGTTTTTGAAAGAGATGGAGAAAAATACCTTTCGATGTTGGCCAAACAAGGTGTTAAATTACCTGATGACTTTGACATTAACCAATTGAAAAGAGAGCCCAAAAAGACCAAAACTAGCCCCCCAAATGTGGATTAAGTGGCCGCTTTGACCAACCAAATTCAAAACCTTCAACAAAAATTACTTGACATGCAAAAGGGTACCACCAAGAGATACTCCATACAAGACATATTCCCTTACCCTTTTGATCAATCCATCAACATGATCCCATTTCCCAAACATTGTGAATTCCCTAAATTTGATAAATACAATGGCAAAACCGATCCAATAGATCACATAAGGGAATTTAGAACCATGAGTCTTGAATTTTCCCATGAAGAAACATACTTGATGAGATTATTCCCACACAATTTGGGAGGGCAATGCATGAAATGGTTCTCACAATTACCTCTAAGGATCAAATCTTTTGAGGAATTAGTCAACAAATTTATGACCCAATATTCCTATAACATTCAACATGAAATAACAATGAAGGACCTTTGCAGTGGAAAACAAAAGAAAGGAGAATCATTTCTAGTATTTTTGCAAAGGTGGAGAAGGTTATTCGCAAGGTATCCTCATCACATACTAGAAAACGAGAAAATGAAAGTATTCATTGACAACCTAAATGATGACATGAGTTATAGGCTTGAATTACAATGTCCTCCAACCTTTGAAAAATTAATCGAAAATGGGATCAAAATTGAAGAAGCCTTAGTCAAGAGAGGAATTTTGAAAATTTACAATGAAAACAATTCAACCAATTCCTTCAACAATGACAAACCAAAGTTTTGGAAAAAATAAAAGAATAATGGTAATGATAATTCAGCCAAAACATATAATTCTAAACCGGTCTTCAATCTATCAGGAATCACACCCAAGACCGATCAAACCCCTAATCAAAACAATGCCAACCAAAACACGAATCAAAACAACAATCAGAATAATAACCAAAACACTGCTTCATCCTGATCAGCACCGTATCAAACATCGAACAATTAGAGAAAGTTTACACCTTTGGGTCAATCATATGAATCCACATTGAAGGAAATTCTTACTAAAAATCTCATCACTCTACTCAACACCTGAGGTTTTGAACCCAAAGTGAAATCATCATGGTGGAACAAGGCCCACTTTTGTGAATTTCATCAATGCAAAGGTTGCCTAACCAACAGTTGCATGCAATTAAAATGTAAGATACAAGACTTGATTGACAATAATATCATACAGATAGAGGGACCCCAAACAAACACTAATCATGGGGTATTCAATAACCCCTTACTGAATTATGACAAAGGGGAATCTTCTACCATGAATGGAAAAGGAAAGAATGTAAACTATGTTTAGGATACCATCATCCTTCATATCTTAGTAGTGGAGGACCCAAAAAATGACATTAATCTCAATAACACTCAAAACATTGTTGCAACCAACCATCCAATCACTGAAACCAACATCTACCCCAATCAAGTCCATAATATCCAACAAGAAATGGTTGCAACATATAATCAAATTAATGTCATAAAAATCAAAGTAAAACAAGACAGTGTGCCCATCAATGCAACCACGAGGACACAATCTAAATATGTTCTAAAAGGATTACTTCCAAAACATCTGCTACCCCATCTCATCAATATAACATTATGGATTAGCTCCAAAATATTCATGCACAAATATCAATATTGGAGCTCCTTAAAATATCACCCACCCACAAGGAGATCTTGGAAAAATCCCTAGTTGATACAACAGTACCAAATAATTTGGAAGTATGCACTTTCCAAGCCATTGTGGGATATCTAGTTGTGCCTCATTATTTATCCTTTTCATAAAATGATGATGTATCTCTCACCCATCCTCATAACGTTTCCCTTCACATCAAGGTCCTAATCCATAAAATTTGTTTCAAATGCATCCTAATAGACAAAGGAGTCGGTCTTAATATATGTACTTTAAAGCTTGTTCGTGCTCTGGGATTCTCTAAAAATGAAATAGATGCAAGGAAAAATATCACCATAAAAGCTAATGATGATGAGGAAAGAGCTTCAAAGGACTTAATTTTATTTTCAATTCAGGTAGGGCCAATTCAAAAATATCTGGTTTTCCAAGTTATAGACAAAGATTTGACATATAATACTTTTGGCGCATCCTTGGATCCATGAAATGTAGGCAGTCTCATTTACATACCATCAATGTCTAAAATTTCATTGCAATGGGCAAGAGATTACCATTCCTACTGATTCTAATAGTCCTCAACTTTGCAATATCCTTAAAGATTTCCAAGATGTGTTTGTGCCTCATAATTGAGAAGCTCCTAATTCCACATCTGATATCCCCAGTAATTCAAGTCAATCCAATCCCTTGTCAAAACTATTAGCCACATCCTCTAATGAAAGAAGTCAACCGAGTTCCTCATCCAAACAGCCAGAGAAAGAGGAGAAAGCCACCCCTTATGCATCCATCAACCCTGAAGCCCAACTCAATGCTTTGGCCAAAAACTTTGAGAAGAAATTCCAAGTCAAAGATAAAGGTGTGGGTGAATACTCCATTGAGCAATCCCTCTATCTCTCCTAGTTAACTTCACCAAAATCTTATGGTCAACCATCAACCTCATCACAAGCATCCTCACAACCTATCACACTTTTTAATGGTCGATTCATAAAAGCAAGCACTCAAGCAGAGGAATCTGATGACAAGGATATTCTAAATTGGCTCTACAAGGATGAAACTAATTCTCAAGCAGCAATGGCTAATGTCCAAACCACCCAGTATGGAAAAGGATTCTCGATCTTGGAAAAAATGGGATATGAGGGACAAGGAACTATTGGAAAAAGGAAAGAAGGTATTGTGGAACACAACCAACCCATCATAAAAAATCCAAAAGATAAGATAGGATTGGGATATAAAGAACATTAAAAGGATGAAGAAACAAAGGAGGACCTAAAGCAGAATTTTGTTGAACGGATCCTGCAACTACAAGCAAGTGATCAAAATGAAACTGATTCCAATGAATATAAGTGGGATTTTCTATTAGAAGAGTCTTCTCATGATAAGGATGTTGATGTGGTACAGAAGCATACTCCCACACTCAAGGAGGGACAAAGATCAGGGTTAAGAACACTTGAATTAGGATCACGAAATATCGATGGCTCGAGCAAAGACGATCAAACTCCTAGCGAGATGAATCACTTGAAAGAGAATGACACCATAGATCTCAATCTTTATATAGTATTGCTCGATGAAAATGTCACCATTAGGACCCTTACAACCTGTTATGCCTTGCATAACCACCCCATCTTTTGCCTTGGTCAAAATGGGTCCCCCTTTGTTGTTCTTTATCCTTTGTTGATTTTCAAATAAAGTTTGGAGTCATTTTGCTTCCAACACTTTGTTTATTTTGGTTTAGTCTGTCGAAAGCAGAACCGGAACTAAATCAGGCTATGAAAGTCCTTTTAAAGCTTATTTTGGTTCCCATCTCGATGATCTTTCTTTTTGGACTTTTTTTTGTCTTTAGCAGAACCAGAGCCGGAGTGGGTGTTGAGTTGGTCATTATCGAAAAATTGCAAAATCATAATCTATTTCGCCCCCGCCTCCGCTATTTCTTTTTTCGTTTTTGTCTAAGTCCTTGTGTTTAGTTTTATTGTGCTGGTCTTTCGCTTTACTTTTTGTGTTTAGTTTTGTTTTGTGTTTAGTTGGCGGACCCAAACCTGGAATGGGAATAAAGTTTGGAAATTTCTTAAACTTTCGGATCAGTTTCCATTTTGGTTCCGCCCTCTCCACTTTTGGGTCATTGACTTTTGACTGAAGTTGCACTACAGAGAAGTGTTCGTTCTCTCACAGTTCTGACTCTGCCTTAACTACATTTTAATGCATTAATGACAGCTACTCGTGTAGGTAGAAATAAACATTTTTACCTTCATTAAGGGTTAAATGAATCATTATTATCATTGTTAAGAGATTAGCAAACACGAAAGAGCAGCGGCGAAGTTCATTTGAGCAAATTGATCGAGAGAGAGGAAGGTTATTGCATGTGAATTAGTTCAGAAGGTTAGCTCGATTCTTTTGCGTTTAAGGTAGGGTTTCTTATCATTGTTGTTCTTCGTTTATCTCCTGTCGTGTTTGCTGCATTTTTGTTTTATATTTTCTCGTGCTTTCAATCATTTAGTTTTAAGCGGATCTGTGCTTCTTGACATGATTATACGAGTAGGTTCTTGTTTTATTTTGTTTGTTTGCTTTAGTTTTCATTTCTTGTACTGTCATTTTTGATTCTTTGTATTTTAGAGCACGGTCACTTTCATGTTTTAGTCGTGATCGCATCGTGCTATTTCTGATTTGTAGTAGATTACATTAAATTAGGTTTTTTAATGGTGTTTGCTAAAGTTAGGGATCTACAATGAGGTAGATTAGATTTATCATTTTTACTTAGGGTTTTGTCTTGTGTTTCGATCTGGTAAAATGGCAAGGTTTAAAATCCATGCCCTAGTTTTTATCAGGTCTGTTAGATTAGGGTTTCATGTCTTGAAGTGATCACAGTTAAATGATTAAATATGATGCCCTAAATACAGTCATTCCCCATGGTCATATGAGTGTAGTGTTTTTTAAGCCCCCTTTTCAATTAAAGCGACCTTGGTTTTAATCATGAAGTTATATGTTAAATCAATAAAATATTTTGATGACATCACGGTTAATCTAGGTGGAGGTGGGATTGGAATCGATTATGAACTTGAGAATTCTCTTTTACAAAAGTTATCGATTCATTTCCATCCTGTTTCTAGCTTCGCATATGATAAGAAGTCTTCTTTGGGAAATAACGATAACTTGGATGGAAGTGGAGGTGGAGTGGAAATGGAATATGAAAATATGAAAATCTGAAGAAAATCAAATCCCTTTTTCATTCTGATCCCGGTTTCGATCACCTTCCCGATTTTGACTCTGAGCCCGTTCATTGTTAGGGAAGTATCTATATCGGTTTTGGCTCCGAGTCTGACAGTATTGTAAAAGAGATTTTTTTAGTTTGAGTTTCTGCCTGGTTTCGACTCTGATGCATATATGAAAGGCATGGTTTTTAAAGCATGTTTTTAGATGATGTCTAAAGATCTAATTAAAGGTTTTACTTGCAGGAAAGTTGAAAGATGTCAGGAACATCAAGGGAAGTTGCTCGAAGGAACTAGCCTGCAGGAACATCAAAGGCATCACCAAAACCAAAGAAGGTAAAGCCAGAACAACTGCCTTATACCCTGAGGCATAATCATAGGAGTCTGGTGGTGAAGATGAGCAAGGTGGAATCAGACTGGTCAGACATTATTGACATGAATTTGGGCCAATACAACTTTGAGGAGTTACATGCAGACACCTTTGCAGAACGAGAAAATCTAATAGGAAGGACACAAACGATTGTTTATTTTGGCCAAGAACATATTACTGTGTTTCCCTTGTCAATCCAATGCCCAAAATTGATCTTAACAGTGGCTAGTGCCTACAATGTTGCTACAAGACTATGCATGGATTCACAGAATAATGTGATCATTGATCTTACTCCTTAGATGTTTCAAAATATATTTAATGTTCTGGATCCCAAGGACTTGGTGCAGTTAACTGAGGTAGAGGCCTTGGAGAAGTATAGCAAGCATAAGGACTCCAATAAATCTCATTTAAACAAAAAATGGTTGAAGACGGAAAAGAAATCTTCGAGCAAGTTTGCAGATCAGCCAAATAGGGCAGATTTTTATAAGGAGGTGTCTAATTTAATCATGATGTTATCAAGAGTTTTCAGGAAGAGAGATACACTTCGGTTCAAGGAATGGATGTTTCCTTTCATCCAGACAATCTTAAATGGAGCCCGACAGTTTGACTGGCCAATGATTGTCTCTGATGCCATATATGATCAGCTAACAAGGATCAGGCAGACTAAATCTTTCTTTATGACCTCTTAAATTGTTTATGCAGCAACAAGATTGGGGATTTTCCCAAGTTTGAACAGAGTGGGCGTAATGGGAGCCTTGGATGGACAGAAGAAGGTATGGGAGCACTATGATCAGTTGTCTCTTCAAGTTGTTGAGACTCATTTCAGAAGAGCCAATGATGCATTTTCATATGTGATCATCAACCAATTGAATGCAGATGCAGGATACCGGTTGATTCAAGAAGCTATGGCATTCATTGCTGAATGGGGATGTTGGTACATCCAATACCCTAAATTTACATACTTCAGGTTGGCTGGTTTTGAAGGCCACCCACATTTGCTTCCAAGGTGCTGCAATAACAAGATAGTCCTAATGGAGTTTGTATATCAAGCTATTGGAGTTAATGCTCGGTTTGGGATCAAGCATAAAACTAGATGTCATAAATTTCCCATGAAGTTGGGTGAATATAGTTGTCAACACTTGGTAGGAGAAAAGGTGGTCTATAGTGAATTGATACAGCTGAAATTGGGATTGTACATAGCTCGTAAGTGTTTTGATCTAAAGGGGAAGATGTATGCCTTATTGCCTTCAATATTTACTAGACATTTTAATTTGTTAGAAGACTTTTGGAGTGATCGGCAGGATGAGTATTATTTGAGAAAGAAGAACTATGAAATATTGTTGGTCGCACTCATGGCAGAACTAGGTGTTAAAGAGAACATTCCTGACACATTGGTGGATGATGGAATTGTATTAGATCCATCTTATGAAGCTTCGAATATTGGCACCAAGAGCCTGGATCCAATTGACTGGGATGCTGAAAAAACAATTGATATCAACAAGATAGGAAGAACAAAATTGGATAGGAGCATGCAATGGTTAATGTTGAGAACTCAAACTCCTCAAGGACCAGTCCTTAAAAAGGGTAAAGGATAGAAGAGAATCAAAAGAAAGACACCTCCCAAAGAGCCATTGGAATTCCTTCCTCCGGACATTGAAGAAATAGAACTTGAGGTGGTAGATGATGAAGAGGAAATAGAAGACGGAGATGTTCCAATAGGATCTATTGTTTCGACACCTACATTAGGTGAATCATCCACACAAGTCCCAATAACAAGGAAGAAGAGTAAAGAAATACAAGAAGGAGCTCTTCATAGCATGGCTGAAGCTACCAAGGGGAAAGAAATGGAGAAGGAAGTTCTGGAAGTTGAGACAGATTCATATGAGACTCTGTCAGAAAAGGATTTGCAAGAGAACATGCCTCTAGAGGAGGATATTGAGCAGATCTTAACACAAGAAGATCAGTGGAAACTATTTGAAGATGCAAAAAGAGATTTTGATGAAAAGGTTGTAGCCTTAGAGAAACAAAAAGAAATGGAGGCCAAGGTACAAGTTGATGTTGTATTGCACCAGCAACAATTGAAAGTGAAACAAGTTAAGGAAAATGTAGTAGTTGATGAAGTAGAGAGAAAGTGAAGGGAGCGGGAACATGAGCTCAAGGTCAAAGAAGAGAATGACAATTTGGAGCTAATACAGAAAATTCATGACCTTGAGGAAGAGAAGGCAAGAAATCGAAGGGAAAGAGAAATCTTAGTTGCAAAACTAAAACTTGCAGAAGAAGCTCACCAGAAAGAAGAAGAAGACAAAAGTTTAAAGAGGAAAAGGGATGTTGAGGAGCTGGTTAAGAAGCAAGAAGCAGAAGAAGAAAGGGAAAAAGAAGAAAAACTTAAGGCTTTGGATACAGAAAGGTTAGAAAAGGAAAGACTAGAGGCTTTGGAAAAGGAGAAACTAGAAAAGAAGCTCTAGAGAAGGAAAAGTTGGAAAGAGAAAAGGTAGAGAGAGATCGGTTGGAAGAAGAGAGTTTGAGGAGAGAAGAGGCTGAGAAGATGGTGTAGATGCATATACTGCAAGAACAACAAGAGAAATCCAGGGTTGATCCTCAATCTCAGGTAAATTATCAGCCACCTTCTACAGTTGTTGCTTCCTCTTCTATGATGACTACTGCTCCAAGTGCTCCTACTTGGCTAAAATTGGAACTGCAGAAGAGGGCAGTAACACCTTCACAACCTCTCAATTGGGAGGATATGATGAAGGGAATTGAGCAGGAAAGGCCTAAAAAGAAGGCTAAGATTCTACATTCTACCCGACTCGCAAACAAAAGGAGAAATTGTTACTGAATGCGCCATGCCAATGATAGAAAAGGAGGTAGGGGACATGCAGCTAACACATTATCAGTTAAGTACAGTCAACTTGGGAAGGCCCACTAGGAATCAACAAATGAATTTGATTGATGTGGTGGCTTCAACAACCAATTCAAGAATGATCAAGGATAAGCAAAAGAAGGATGAGCTTAAAGCTCAATTAGATCAACTACATTCATTCTTGAAGAGTGTCTCCTCTCCAAGATCATAGCAGGTAGCGGCCATTGAGACTCCTATTTTGCTAAGCAAAAAGGAGGTAGATGATTTGGTGCAGGTAAAAGGAAAAATGGAGATGGTAGACCGATGGGTAGACAAGTTAAACCGAGAGGTGGGTGAAGTTTTGGTTGAAGGTTTTGAAGCCTACAAGGATACAGAAGGGTTGATAAAAGAGATGCATCAATACATTGAGGCATCAAAGAAACAAGAAGAAGAGTATAAAGAATACATTCAGAAATTGGAAAGAGTGAGTGCATTTCCTCTAACAACTCTTCTGGAACAATCCATACTTGAGGAGGACAACAAAGATTTTGTGGAGAAAACTTCTCGTATACTCCGGTTTAGAACTGACTTTTTGTGTAAACATAAGGATGAAATTCAGGATGCTGTTAATAATTTCCATGAGCAATTGGAAGAGCTGGAAGCAGTCATTGCTATAATTGTAGATGTAAATGTGCTGACAAAAGAAGGCATGCCTTTGAGTCAAATTAAAGAGAAGTGGGATGAAAGGTTCAAAGGACTCATGCAGGGAAAAGATGATGGTGAAGACTTGATAATAGATCGTCTAGTGGAGGTTAAAGAAAAGATAAAAGCTATTGGGAGAGAGTTAACAAAAATAAAGGGTATGAGGGAATTTGTTGTAGCAGAATTGGATCGAATCAAGTTTGAAGATAGCTGGATTGATGGGCTGGAAATAGATACCTTACAGCAAGTCTTCACCAGCTACGATGAGTTTATTGCAGATCTAGCTTCGCATGCATGAGTCCCTCCATGCATAATTTTCCTCTTCTTTGCATGTTGCATGCAACACTGACAGCTCTTTGAGCGCATGACTTCTTCTTCTCTTCTATCTTCTATTTTTAGTTAAACTGAATGTCAAATTTAAGAACTCAAGATCAAATTGATCTGAGTTTCCAAGAGAATTTTTGTTCCTAAAAGGGTGGATAACCTAGAATAGAAGTAGAGTTTGAGGTTTTGTATATCTATAAATACTTGATGGGTATCATATTGTAAAGGTCGGCTAATTGAGAATAGAATTGGATTACCTAATGCTAGGAGATAGAATTTTGTAGTGATCACTTTTTGAGATACATTGTTACTAGATGTTTTACAGTTAATAAAAATTACAGGTTTTCTCGCAATATGGTGTTAGAGTTAAATTGTTTGTGTGATAAGGCTAATAAGTTATAATCTATTTGTATGCAGTGATTGTGCTAAACATAAAAGTTTCTTGAGTGATGAAAATCATTTGAAGGAATCAGATTTAAGGATTGTCTTATTAGATTGTCATTGAATTAAAGTTATTGAAAAATCTGTTGATCTATGACCTTGGCAATGAATGGATGTATGTTTTGAAATCTTGAAGATAGTTGTGATAAGCGAAAAGAGGTATTGAATTAAGCACCTTAGATGTATGAAATGGTATAGCTTATACTGTAGATTGTGTCATGCTTTGGTTTTTATGATTTGTTAGAAAAAAATCATTGTTGAAGGTATATGTCCAGATGTTAGATAAATTTGATTCAAATTTACTGGTTACCCCTTTGTTCCATCTTTTTCTTTTATTTGAAACCCCTTTATTTACAAGAACTATTTTGATAAAATGTGTCATTGCTTGATTCTTTTGTTACCAGCACAGGCCCCTTGAACATTACAGTTGCATGAACCAATTGAGTGACACTAGACAGTTGAGAACCAACTACCAGGACCTTGGGAGTTAGGCCACTACATGTTGTCTTTTTTTTTCAGGAGAAATAGAGTAGAAATATTCTATTTTAATGTTGTTTGTGTCATTTTAACCATCAACAGAAGTTGGCGCTAGAAGGAGGGCCTGAAAAGACAAGCTGGCTCGCATAGGATCTTTCTCACTAGAGAAATATAGAAGGGTTTTGAGATCCTCTACTAACCCTAAATATTTACAAGAACTGCAAACCCCGAAGACCTCATGCTCGTAGGGTTTTGATACCTACGCTGCTACCACCACTTACTCCACCTAGATTTCCTCCAAATCCACCTACATCATCACCTCCAAATAGGCCTGTGTCACCACCAATTTGGCCTATATCACCACCTGTCCAACCAATCCCACCAATGGCTTACTTTGTGAATAATCCCTCCTCATTAGGGACTATTCCTGGGGGATTCCATGATTTACCAAAGAACCCAGAGAGATTCTGTCTGAAATACATGCATGGAGAGTCGAGAAGTGTTAAAGAACATATACAAGCGTTCAAAGATGCTTGCACAAGAGCTCAAGTTTCTCATCAAGATGTGGTATGTAGATTGTTTCCTTACTGTTTGGGAGATATGGCATATAATTGGAATCTAAATCTGCCTCAGGCATCTATCCTGGGTTGGACAGATTTGGAAAATGCTTTCATTAATCAATTCAAGGTTTATGTCGATCCTGCAATATTATATCACCAGTTTTCCACCATAAGAAAGGAACATCATGAACCATTGCCCTTGTTTAACACTAGGTTCCAAAGGATGTATCGTAGGCTACAAGAGTCTTACTTAGTACCAGAGGGTATGGCCATACAGTCATATTTGAGGGTTGTTGATTCTTTGATTGACCTGTTCTTGCAAAGAACTTATCAACCTGATGAAATTGACTCACTGTCTAAGATTTATCATTTGGCTATCAAATTGCAACAGTAGATAAGTTTGCAATCTAGAGGGTTAGGAGCAGTTCTTCCCCCAATGAATTATCAGATGCCTAATCCACCGTTATACAACACTGTCTCGGGGATGTCTTATTCCCAATATGGACCTATATCTCAGTTGCAAGCTCCACCCACGATGCCCTTCTTTAGCAATGGTGTACAGGATTCCTCACATCATCCACAATAACAACAATCTCAAAATCAACCACAACAAGGGGGAGGATCAACCCATGTCCATTCCCCAGCCATAGTCCAAAATGTGCAAAATGAACAAACTCTGCAACTCACAAGTGAGTTAAAGACTCTCAAAATAATCTCTCTCAGATGTCAAATGACATGGCACAGCTCAGGAAAAACCCTCCCAATAATCAAAACCAAAATTACAACAATCAAGGAGGTTATAACTATCAGGGCAATTACTCTAATCAGAACCAGAATTAGAACACCAATAGGAATTTCCAAAATCAGAACTCCTCAAACTAGAATTATCAAAATCAAAATAGAGGATATAATCAAAGGTTCAACAACAACAACAATAATAGGCAGTGGAATACTGGACCTAACAATGGGGGAGTTCCTCATAATTATCAAGCAGGTGAAGAAAGACCACATACTGCTAATGTTGCTGATTTGAATTTTATGACGAATTGGTGTAGGTTGCATGATACAACAACCCATTCTGAGGTCAATTGCCTAGAAATGGAGAAGATTGTGAAAATTGCATAGGCTGATGCCCATCCTCCAGCAGGAAATTCCAATCAGGATAATGGGTCAGTCAGCACTGCCATGAATTATGAAACCATTGAAGAAAAGTATCAATTCCCTATGCAAGGAGATAATGAGCTAGAGGAAGATGTTTATGATGCTCACGCTTTCCAATCTAAGGGTGGCCACTTTCTGAGGAATCAAAACAAGGGGCCATTCACTACATCTGCACCCCTGAATAACATGGTTCCATCAAATCAAAATGCAGATAATAATCCACCTCCACCAAAGGGACCTTCTGATTCTCAGAACAGAGGTAATCAGCCTTCTTTTCCTAAGTACCAAGTTAGGAATGATTCGAACTTTGACATTGTTGCAGAATTACAAAGGCAGAAGACATCATTGTCTTTCTTTGACATCATGAATTGGTGCCTAGCTCAACGGGAGGTGGTATTAAAAGCTTTGGAAGAGGTAGATTTCCTAAAAGGGAAAGGTAAAGTGACTCCCGCAAAGGAGACAAATGCAGCTATGTATAAAGGTAAGACTAGTACCCCACCTTTCTTGTTAAGTTTGAGAATCTTTGGAAAGAATCTACACAATTATTTATTAGATTCTTGAGCATCAGTGAATGTTATGCCTTTTTCGATTTGTAAGAAGTTAGGATTGAGTCCTATCCCAACCAATAAAAAGGTGATTCAGTTGGATAAAACCGAAGTCAATGTTGTAGGTGAGTTGAAGAACATGCATGTCTAGGTTGGATTAGACCCAAGGATCCAGACTTATTAAGATATCCAAATAGTTGATATCCTAGAAACATATGGTATGCTCTTAAGTCGAGAGCTAATGAAAAGCATAGGGCGATATCTATCTTTGGATTTCTCGCATATGTAGTTACCCTAGAAAGGAGTTTCCACCCAGATAAGAATTGAAAGTGAACCTAGACTCAAACACATGATCACAGAGTATGATACTCCAAATGAAGTAGCATTCTTTGAGACTGAGATATGTGTTTACAAACAAGAGGAAGTCCTTACTTTCTCTGTAGTTAGTTCTGATGGTACATTATCCTTAGATCGTAGTGACCCGATGATTCACATCGACCAATAGGTTCTAATAAGGAAATTACAACAACATAGGCTGGTTTTAGGAGCAAAAATTGATTTGAGTAGTTTGTTGCTTCCTAATTGGTGTAGGATTCACTATCATAACCATTCGGAGTTAACATGTCAGTCATGCATAGATATTCTAAGTCATTTAGATCAGCCCAAACAAAAATGTCAAAAGGGATCTGAGACTCCCATTAATGAGTTCTCCTTCCAAGTTAAGGATGCAACTATTCTTACACGGGCAGTCTTTCTCAAGAGGAAGGTTCCTTACCAGTAGAGCAGACTTAGGTTTTAGGTTCTCTAGATCAAGAAGAAGTTGAAGTATCTCAGTTTCATTTCAATACCCCTACTCTGGATGCTTTACCAATGCCCAAGGTGTTAATGAAAGATGAATTAGATGGTAAATTAACTCAAGAGAGCATTCAGGAAATAGTTGTTAAACAAATTGGGAACATAGGAGAATCTTTAACTGAGCCTATCCTCAAGATAATTGTTGATGATCAGCAAAAGTACGAGCTGCCACATGTCACAAGTGAAAAATTCCCGGTTGCTTATAAAAAGAAAGAACTCCTAGCCAAAGACCAGTTATGGACTCTTAAATTTGATGGTTCTAAGTCTAAAGTAGGAAGTGGAGCGGGGATTGAACTAACCAATCCGAAAGGAAAAACTTACTTTGCAGTTTGGCTGCACTAATAATGTAGCGGAATATGAAGCACTTGCAAGAGGGCTCATGCTTGCTCATAAGAAGAAGGTAACTGCTCTTACAGTGATCGGAGATTCTGAGGTGATTGTGAAATAGGTACGTAGCCAATACACATGCCATAACAAAAGATTGGCTACATATAGAAATAGGGTTTGGAATTTAATAGAATATTTTGATGCCTTTGGGATTACTCTCATTCCAAGGGAAGCAAATATAATAGAAGATGCTCTTGCTGTTGCAACGAGTACACTAGAGCCTATGCAAGATTCAAATCTGAAGAGATTTTCTGTGGAATTGATTTCAGTCCTGGCCATTCCTGATAATGTCAGACATTTTTAGGTGTTTAATGATGATCAACACATTTTGGCCTTTTTGGAGAGTTCTGATGTATTTCAAGGATAGATAATTGATGATTCTGACAGAGATCAGGGAGACTGGAATCCAGAAGGTGACACTCCGGAAGGGATATTGGATTTAAAGAGCAATAACATCCCAAAAGGGATGATAGCATTGGAAATAATATTTGATTCAGATCCATGAGCTTATCAAAGAATGCCTACAAAGAGTGAGGGAGGTAAGTATGAATCCATTAATTTGGCTCATTCTGGCCCAAAAAGGAACGTTCTTATAGGAAAGACTTGTTCTCAGAAGATTAAGGATGAGATAATCAGAGTCTTGAAACAGAATATTGAAGCAATTGCTTGGAGCTATGATGATTTGAAAACTTTTGATACATCTATCATCACACATACAATTCCCCTCAAACCAGAAGCCACACCGTTTTGCCAAAAGCAATGCCTAATCAATGCATTAATTAAACCTCTGATTCAGAAAGAGGTGCAGAAAATTCTGGCTGCCAGAATAATCTTTCTAGTTAGACACTCTACTTGGGTGGCTAATCTAGTTCCTATAAGGAAGAAGAATGGTGAGATTAGGTTGTGTGTGGATTTCAGGAATTTAAACAAGGCCTCTGAGAAGGACAACTATCCATTACCTTCCCTTGATGAAGTATTGCAAAAGGTCAATGGATCTCAGATGATGCCTTTCTTTCTTAGATGGGTATTCAGGATACAATCAAGTCCTTGTAAGTCATGAGGATAGGATGAAGATGGCTTTCACTACAAAATGGGGCAAATTTTCCTACAGAAGGATGTCATTTGGTCTAATCAATGCTGGTGCTAGTTTTCAAAGGGCGATGGATGTAGATTTTAAAGATCTGATAGGGAAATGTATAATCATCTATGTTGATGATTTGACCATCTTCTCTAAGAATAGAGAATATCATGTTGCTGATTTGGAAAAGGTGCTAAAGAAATGTATCAGTTATGGTGTCTCCCTTAACCCAAAGAAATGTGTATTTGGAGTTTCTGAAGGAAAGCTTTTAGGTCACATTATATCAGAGGAGGGGATTTCTATAGATCTTGATCGAGTGGAGGCCATTTTGAAATTGACAAGGCCAGGAAGTAAGAAGGAAATGAGATCTTTCTTTGGAAGGATCAATTTAGTTAGGAAATTTATAATAGGGTTTGCAGAGATTGTCAAACCACTCAATGAAATGATGAAGGATGCAAAGATTGAATGGAGTGAAGAGGCCAAGTCTGCTTTCATGTAGATTAAATAAGCTATATTTGAGGCACCTATTTTGATAAGCCCAGATTATCTAAAACCCTTCTACATTTATTCTTTTACTTCTGAGCATTCATGTGCAGCAGTTTTAACACAGAGAAGAGAAGAGAACGAGGAGAGACCAATTGCTTTTATGAGGTCTCCATTTAAAAATGCAGAAGTAAGATATTCATCATTGGAAAAAAAAGCCTTTGCATTGGTTAGAGCAGTAAAGAAGTTTAGGCATTACATAATCAGAAGTCAAGTTATGGCCATAGTCCCAGATCTAGCTATAAAGTCCCTCCTAATGCAAAGTGAATTAGGAGAAAGAAGAGGGAAATGGATGGCAATCTTACAAGAGTTTGACCTGGAGATTCACCCAATGAAGCTTGTTCGAGGTCAAGGTTTGTCAAAGGCAATGGCTGAAGTGGACAGAAGTATAACTTGTCAATAGTACACTGTTCAATCATTCACAAAGGATCCCTAGTATACAGATTTAGTCTTCTTCCTCCTCAATAATAAGTTTCCAGAAGGAATGAATGCTACTCAAAGGAGAGCATTGAGGATGAAGAGCGCCCATTACATGCTTAAAGGGGGATCAATCTACAGGAAGAATTTCCAAGGGATTTATCTACGTTGTTTGGATCAGCAAGAAGCTAAACATGCTATAAATGAATTCCATGGCAGGCACGGAATAGGGCATGGATCAGCTGATGCTTTGGCACATCATATTTTAAGGTCAGGCTATTATTGGCCTTATGTGTTTAGAGATGCACATCAACACTGCAAGACTTGTCATGTATGTCAAACTTCTGCACCTAGAGAAAGAAATCTTGTAATTCCCCTACAACCGGTATATGACGTAAGGCCATTTTCTCAATGGGCACTTGATTTTGTAGGTGTGATTAATCCAAATTCTTCTACATGACATAAATTCATCTTGACTGCAACTGACTATTGCACACGTTGGACGGAGGCACAACCTTGCAAGAATAGTACCATGAAGGTGGTCATCAAGTTTCTAATTTAGAACAATACAACCAGGTTTGGTGTTCCATTTGCTTTGGTGTGTGATAACGGCCTTGCTTTTTCTTCTGCTGAGTTTATTTCATGGGCCTATGAGCATAAGATTGTGTTAAAATATTCTTCCAATTATTACCCTCAGGGGAATGGAGTGGTTGAGTCCACAAATAAGAATTTATTGGAAGTTATAAGAAAGTTTTTAGAAAGTAACCCTAGGGATTGGCACACCCAATTGAGATTTTCCTTATGGGCAAATCGAACCAGAATCAAAGTAGCCCTACGGAATTCACCCTTTAAGTTGGTCTATGGCCAAGATCCAATCTTTCCCATTCACTTACAAATACCTGTTTTGAATTTTATGCAGAAATTTTACTCCCAAGATGATAGGATTGAGGTTAGACTGCTTGATTTGTTAAATATGGAAGAACAAAGAGATGTTGCTTTGCAACAATTCTCTAAACATGAAGTTGTTGTCAAACGCTGGTCTGACAAGAGAGCCAAGATAAAAGCTTTTAGAATATTAGACCTTGTGCTATTAGGGGATAAGGCTAGAGAAAAGAAGGGAGATCACCAGAAGTTTGATAGACTTTGGTTAGGTCCCTATCAAGTAGCTGAAATATTGGGTGAGAATGCTTTTCATTTCAGTACCTTAACAGGAGAGCTTGTTCCATTACCCGTTAATGGTCAGTTTCTCAAGCACTATTTTGGTGCATAGAAGGTCTGATATTTTTGGAGGACAATGTATTATACTGTATCATATGTAATTAAGTCTTTGTTTTACTTAGGTTTTCTTTTTGATGTTGTTTTGTTTTTGTTTTCTTTGTTTCTTTGTTTTATTTTATTTTATTTTGTTCATCTCAAGACTTGGGGTTGTTATTCAAAGTATACTATGGGTACTAGGAGAGAAATTGGTTTAGGTATTTTCATTATCATCATTGAAAAGGATGTCGTTCTGAAATTTATGTCCTATGATCATTCTAGTTTGGGTTTGAGAAGTTATTTAAAGATAAGAAGATACATTGTGAATATCTCATGCATTATCATCAAGAATCTATCACAAAATTAGATAAAACATCTGCATGAGTAAATGCCTATCTGTTTTAGAATAAATCTACCTTTGATTCAAGTGAAAAATCCAATTCCAAGACTATCATGAAATCCATTGTAGTTCTCAACCCACATTTTAGATTCATTGAATCTGAGTATTGAGAGATGCATAAAAGAATTTCCACAAGTAAAAAAAAAAAGAAGAATGAAAAGAAAGAAAGAAGAGGCAAGCTCAATATCAAGTGGGTAATCAAGTATCTCTATCGAGGCTATAGATGCTTGGCTGGAAGTAGAGCAATGCTTTGTGAGAACTAGAGGCATCTTCGTCGGGGCTATGGACGCCTCTCTGGCAGTGGAGCTATACCCAGGATTTTACTGCACGATAGTTAAAGGACTCAACTCATGTAGCTTGAATTTTAGGTATGGTGGTTCAAATAATAGAGAAAGTATCTATGAACAATGATGCACAATATAAACACACACTCAGATTCAGAGATAACTCATGACCACATACATCTGAGATTCCAGCTCAAACTTATCCTACAAATATCTGATTTTATTCAAATTAAAGTGTTTATAAGCCAGTAGTTTTTGGGTGACTGAAATTTTCTTTGGGTATCTTGAAAATGGGTAAACCATTTTCCCAGCAGAGTCACCATTTGTTATGCCTTGCATAACCACCCCATCTTTTTCCTTGGTCAAAATGGGTCCCCCTTTGTTGTTCTTTATCCTTTGTTATTTTTCAAATAAAGTTTGGAGTCATTTTGCTTCCAACACTTTGTTTATTTTGGTTTAGTCTGTCAGAAGCAGAACTGGAACTGAATCGGGCTCTGAAAGTCCTTTTAAAGCTTGTTTTGGTTCCCATCCCGATGGTCTTTCTTTTTGGCCTTTTGTTTGTCTTCAGCGGAATTGGAGCCGAAGTGGGTGTTCAATTAGTCGTTATCGAAAAATTGCAAAATCATAATCTATTTCGCCCCCACCTCCGCTATTTCTTTTTTGGTTTTTGTCTAAGTCCTTGTGTTAAGTTTTATTATGTCGGTCTTTCGCTTTACTTTTAGTGTTTGGTTTTTTTTTTTGTTTAGTTGGCGGACCTGGACCCGAAATGGGAATGAAGTTTGGAAATTTCTTAAACTTTCGGATCAGTTTCCATTTTGGTTCCACCCCCGCCACTTTTGGGTCGTTAAATTTTGACTGAAGTTGCACTACAGAGAAGTGTTCGTTCTCTCACAGTTTTGACTCCGCCTTAACTGTGTTTTAATGCATTAATGATAGTTGCTCGTGTAGGTAGAAATAAACATTTTTACCTTCATTAAGGGTTAAATGAATCATTATAATCATTGTTTAGAGATTAACAAGCATGAAAGAGCAGCGGCGAAGTTCATTTGAGCAAATTGATCGAGAGAGAGGAAGGTTATTGTGTGTGAATCAGTTCAAAAGGTTAGCTCGGTTCTTTTGCGTTTAAGGTAGGGTTTCTTATCATTGTTGTTCTTCGTTTATCTATTGTCGTGTTTGTTGTGTTTTTGTTTTATATTTGCTTGTAATTTCAATCATTTAGTTTTAAGTGGATCTGTGCTTCTTGACATGATTATACGAGTAGGTTCTTGTTTTATTTTGTTTGTTTGCTTTAGTTTTTGTTTCTTGTACTGTCGTTTTTTATTCTTTGTATTTTAGAGCATGGTCGCTTTCATGTTTTAGTCGTGATCGCGTCATGCTATTTTTGATTTGCAGTAGATTAGATTAAATTAGGGTTTTTAATGGTGTTTGTTAAAGTTAGGGATCTACAGTGAGGTAGATTAGATTTATCATTTTTACTTAAGGTTTTTTCATGTGTTTCGATCTGGTAAAATGGCAAGGTTTAAAATCCGTGCCCTAGTTTTTATCGGGTCTGTTAGATTAGGATTTCGTGTCTTGAAGTGATCATAATTAAATGATTAAATATGATGCCCTAAATACAGTCGTTCCCCATGGTCATATGAGTGTAGTGTTTTTTAAGTCCCCTTTTCATTTAAAGCAACCTTGGTTTTAATCATGAAGTTATATGTTAAATCAACAAAATCTTTTGATGGTTTCACAGTTAATCTAGGCAGATGCAAGATCGGAATTGATTATGAACTTGAGAATTCTCATTTACAAAAGTTATCAATTCCGTTTCCATCCCATTTCTGGCTCCGCGGATGATAAGAAGTCTTCTTTGGGAAATAATGATAACCTGGACGGAAGCGGAGGCGGAGTGGAAATGGAATATGAAAATATGAAGAAAATAAAATCCCTTTTTCATTCTGAACCCGGTTCCGATCACCTTCCCGATTTCGACTCCGAGCCCGTTCATTGTTAGGGAAGTATCTATATCAGTTTTGGCTCCGAGTCCGGCAGTATTGTAAAAGAGATTTTTTTAGGTTGAGTTTCTGCCTGGTTTTGACTCCAATGCATAAATGAAAGGCATGGTTTTTAAAGCATGTTTTAGGATGATGTCTAAAGATCTAATTAGAGGTTTTGCTTGCAGGAAAGTTGAAAGATGTCAGGAACATCAGGGGAAGCTGCTCGAAGGAACCAGCCTGCAGGAACATCAAAGGCAACACTAAAACCAAAGAAGGTAAAGCCAGAACAACTTCCTTATACCTTGAGGTATAATCACAGGAGTCCAGTGGTGAAGGTGAGCAAGGTGGAATCAGACTGGTCAGACATCACTGACACGAATTTGGGCCAATACAACTTTGAGGAGTTACATGTAGACACCTTTGCAGAACGAGAAAATCTAACAGGAAGGACGCAAAGGATTGTTGATTCTGGCCTGGCACATATTACTGTGTTTCCCATGTCAATCCAATGCCCGGAATTGATCTTAACAGTGGCTAGTGCCTACAATCCTTCTACAAGACTATGCATGAATTCACAGAATAATGTGATCATTGATCTTACTCCTCAGATGTTTCAAAATATATTTAATGTTCTGAATCCCAAAAACTTGGTGCAGCTAACTGAGGCAGAGGCCTTGGAGAAGTATAGCAAGCATAAGGACTCCAATAAATCTCATTTAAACAAAAAATGGTTGAAGATGGAAAAAAAATCTCTGAGCAAGCTTGTAGATCAGCCAAAGAGTGTAGATTTTTATAAGGAGGTGTCTGATTTAATCATGATGTTATCAAGAGTTTTCGGGAAGAGAGATACACTTCGGTTCAAGGAATGGATGTTTCCTTTCATCCAGACAATCTTAAATGGAGCCCAGCAGTTTGATTGGCCAATGATTGTCTCTAATGCCATATATGATCAGGTAACAAGGATTAGGCAGACTAAATCTTTCTTTATGACCTCTTACATTGTTTATGCAACAAAAAGATTGGGGATTTTCCCAGGTTTGAACAGAGTGGGTGTAATGGGAGCCTTGGATGGATAGAAGAAGGTATGGGAGCACTATGATCAATTGTCTCTTCAAGTTGCTGAGACTCATTTTAGAAGAGTCAATGATGCATTTTTATATGTGATCATCAACTAATTGAATGGAGATGCAGGACACCAGTTGAGTCAAGAAGCTATGGCATTCATTGTTGAATGGGGATGTTGGTACATCCAATACCCTAAATTTACATACTTCAGGTTGGTTGGTTTTGAAGGCCACCCACATTTGCTTCCAAGGTGCTGCAATAATAAGATAGTGCTAATGGAGTTTGTATATCAAGCTATTGGAGTTAATGCTTGGTTTGGGATCAAGCATAAAACTAGATGTCATAAATTTCCCATGAAGTTGGGTGAATATAGTTGTCAACACTTGGTAGGAGAAAAGGTGGTCTGTAGTGAATTGATACAGTTGAAATTGGGATTGTAAATAGCTCGTAAATGTTTTGATCCAAAGGGGAAGATGTATGCCTTATTGTCTTCAGTATTTACTAGACATTTCAATTTGTTAGAAGACTTTTGGAGTGATCGGTAGGATGAGTATGATTTGAGAAAGAAGAACTATGAAATATTTCTGGTCGCACTCATGGTAGAACTAGGTGTTAAAGAGAACATTCCTGACACATTGGTGGATGATGGAATTGTATTAGATCCATCTTATGAAGCTTCGAATATTGGCACCAAGAGCCTAAATCCAATTGGCTGGGATGTTGAAGAAACAATTGTTATCAAGAAGATAGGAAGAACAGTATTGGATAGGAGCATGCAATGGGTAATGTTGAGAACTCAAGCTCCTCAAGGACCAGTCCTTAAAAAGGGTAAAGGATAGAAGAGAATCAAAAGAAAGACACCTCCCAAAGAGCCATTGGAATTCCTTCCTTCAGACATTGAAGAAATAGAACTTGAGGTGGTAGATGATGAAGATGAAACACAAGAGGGAGATGTTCCAATAGGATCTATTGTTTTGACACCTACATTAGGTGAATCATCTACACAAGTCCTAATAACAAGGAAGAAGAGTAAAGAAATACAAGAAGGAGCTCTTCATAGCATGGCTGAAGCTGCCAAGGGGAAAGAAATGGAGAAGGAAGTTCTGGAAGTTGAGACAGATTCATATGAGACTCTGTCAGAAAAGGATTTGCAAGAGAACATGCCTCTAGAGGAGGATATTGAGCAGATCTTAACACAAGAAGATCAGTGGAAACTATTTGAAGATGCAAAAAGAGATTATGATGCAAAGGTTGTAGCCTTAGAGAAACAAAAACAAATGGAGGACATGGTACAAGCTGATGCTATATTGCACCATCAACAATTGAAAGTGAAACAAGTTAAGGAAAAGGCAGTAGTTGATGAAGTAGAGAGAAAGACAAGGGAGTAGGAACATAAGCACAAGGTCAAAGAAGAGAATGACAAGTTGGAGCTAATACAAAAAATTCATGACCTTGAGGAAGAGAAGGCAAGAAACCGAAGGGAAAGAGAAATCTTAGTTTCCAAACTAAAACTTGTAGAAGAAGCTCACCAAAAAGAAGAAGAAGCTAAAAGTTTAAAGAGGAAAAGGGATGCTGAGGAGCTGGTTAAGAAGCAAGAAGCAGAAGAAGAAAGGGAAAAAGAAGAAAAACTTAAGGCTTTGGAGACAGAAAGGTTAGAAAAGGAAAGACTAGAGGCTTTGGAAAAGGAGAAACTAGAAAAGAAGCTCTAGAGAAGGAAAGGTTGGAAAGAGAAAAGGTAGAGAGAGATCATTTGGAAGAAGAGAGTTTGAGGAGAGAAGAGGCTGAGAAGATGGTGTAGATGCATATACTGCAAGAACAACAAGAGAAATCCAGGGTTGATCCTCAATCTCAAGTAAATTATCAGCCACCTTCTACAGTTGTTGCTTCCTCTTCTATGATGTCTACTTCTGCAAGTGCTCCTACTTGTCTAAAATTGGACCTGCAGAAGAGGGCAGTAACACCTTCACAACCTCTTAATTGGCAGGATATGATGAAGGGAATTGAGCAAGAAAGGCCTAAAAAGAAGGCTAAGATTCTACATTCTACCCGACTCACATACAAAAGAGAAATTGTTGTTGAATGCACCATGCTAATGATAGAAAAGGAGGTAGGGGACATGCAACTAACAGATTATCAGTTGAGTACGGTCAACTTGGGAAGGCCCACTAGGAATCAGCAAATGAATTTGATTGATGTGGTGGCTTCAACAACCAAGTCAAGAATGATCAAGGATAAGAAAAAGAAGGATGAGCTTAAAGCTCAATTAGATCAACTACATTCATTCTTGAAGAGTGTCTCCTCTCCAAGATCACAGGAGGTAGCGGCCATTGAGACTCCTATTTTGCTAAGAAAAAAGGAGGTAGATGATTTGGTCCAGGTAAAAGGCAAAGCGGAGATGGTAGACCGATGGGTAGTCAAGTTAAACCGAGAGGTGGGTGAAGTTTTGGTTGAAGGTTTTGAAGCCTACAAGGATACAGAAGGGTTGATAAAAGAGATGCATCAATACATTGAGGCATCAGAGAAACAAGAAGAAGAGTATAAAGAATACAGTCAAAAATTGGAAAGAGTGAGTGCATTGTCTCTAACAACTCTTCTAGAACAATCCATACTTGAGGAGGACAACAAGGATTTTTTGGAGAAAACTTCTTGTATACTCTTGTTTAGAACTAAATTTTTGTGTAAACATAAGGATGAAATTTAGGAGGCTGTTAATAATTAGACTAGGCAATTGGAAGAGTTGGAAGCAGTCATTGCTATAATTGTAGATGTAAATGTGCTGACAAAAGAAGGCATGCCTTTGAGTCAAATTAAAGAGAAGTGGGATGAAAGGTTCAAAGGATTCATGCAGGGAAAAGATGATGGAGAAGAGTTGATAATAGATTGGCTATTGGAGGTCAAAGAAGAGATAAAAGCTGATGGGAGAGAGTTAACAAAAATAAAGGGTATGAGGGAATTTGCTGCAGCAGAATTAGATCGAATCAAGCTTGAAGATAGCTGGATTGATGGGCTGGAAATAGATACCTTACAGCAAGTCTTCACCAACTACGATGAGTTTATTGCAGATCCATCTTCGCATGCATGAGTCCATGCATGCATAATTTTCCTCTTCTTTGCATGTTGCATGCAGCACTGACATTTTTTCAGCGCATGACTTCTTCTTCTCTTCTATCTTCTATTTTTAGTTAAACTGAATGTCAAATGTAAGAACTCAAGATCAAATTGATATGAGTTTCCAAGAGAATTTTTGTTCCTAAAAAGGTGGATAACCTAGAATAGAAGTAGAGTTTGAGGTTTTGTATATCTATAAATACCTGATGGGTATCATATTGTAAAGGTCGGCTAATTGAGAA
Source organism: Sequoiadendron giganteum (assembly GCA_007115665.2). Lineage (NCBI taxonomy): Eukaryota > Viridiplantae > Streptophyta > Pinopsida > Cupressales > Cupressaceae > Sequoiadendron > Sequoiadendron giganteum. The sequence goes on along the minus strand of CM021108.1, from coordinate 440,738,529 downwards.
TAGAATTGGCTTACCTAATGCTAGGAGATAGAATTTTGTAGTGATCACTTTTTGAGATACATTGTTACTAGATGTTTTACAGTTAATAAAAATTACAGGTTTTCTCGCAATATGGTGTTAGAGTTAAATTGTTTGTGTGATAAGGCTGATAAGTTATAATCTATCTGTATGCAGTGATTTTGTTGAACATAAAAGTTTCTTGAGTGATGAAAATCATTTGAAGGAATCAGATTTAAGGATTGTCTTATTAGATTGTCATTGAATTAAAGTTATTAAAAAATCTGTTGATCTATGACCTTGGCAATGAATGGATGTATGTTTTGAAATCTTGAAGATAGTTGTGATAAGCAAAAAGAGGTATTGAATTAAGCACCTTGGTATAGCTTATGTTGTAGATTGTGTCATGATTTGGTTTTTTTGATTTGTTAGAAAATAATCATTGTTGAAGGTATATGTCCAGATGTTAGATAAATTTGATTCAAATTTACTGGTTACCCCTTTGTTCCATCTTTTTCTTTTCTTTGAAACCCCTTTATTTACAGGAACTATTTTGATAAAATGATTCATTTCTTGAGTCTTTTGTTACCAGCACAGGCCCCTTGAACATTATAGTTACATGAACTGATTGAGTGACACCAGACAGTTGAGAACCAACTACCAGGACCTTGGGAGTTAGGCCACTACATGTTGTCTTTCTTTTTCAGGAGAAATAGAGTAGAAATACTTTTTTTTAATGTTGTTTGTGTCATTTTAACCATCAACACGACCTCTGACTTGAACCTATCTAATGATTCCCTACCATTGCTATATCCTGAACTCATAGATTGGGACCAAATTGAACCTATCGATATCCCCACCTTTTCAAACAATGAGACCCTCGTTAACTTTCTTTGTGCTGTTAATCTTCAAATAGAGTCCACCATTGAATGTCATAACAAAGCTTCTAGATAGGGGAGTGCCTAATTTCCCAGCTGCAAAATGAATAAAACAAAAGAAAGATCTGATGGTGAAAACCATTCCATAGTAGTGTCAGATCAAGAAGGAAAAAAAATAAGGGGCGCATCCAATGGTGAAAACCTCCCTGAGGTGTCGAAGGATGGTAAATTTGACACTCTTCAAGAGCACTTCCAAGAAAGATCCAAAAATTTTATTGATCCAACGCAGTCCATCAATATCGACAATGAGGAAATAGTGAAAACTCTCCATCTAGCAGAATCTTTGACAAAACAAGAGACGCCTAACTTTGTCAAATTCATTGAAGAGAAATAAATAAAATTTGCTTGGTCATATGCTGACACGCTAGGGATAGACCCGGATCTCATCATGCACCACTTATCCCTCCCTCCATGAGTCAAACTAGTCAAACAAAAGTTGATAAAAATGCATCCCCGCATTGCCTTATTGGTGAAGGTGGAACTAAACAAAATATTGGATGTAGGCTTCATTAGACCCATTGATTATGCTGAGTGGATATCTAACATTGTACCTATTTCAAATCTTGATGGCAGCATATGGATTTGTACAGACTTTAGAGACCTCAACAAGGCTTTCCCGAAAGATGATTTTCCCTTGCCAAACATTGATATCATTGTAGACTTAACAAAAAGTCATGGCATGGTGTCACTCATGGATGGCTTTTCTGGCTAGAACCAAATAAAGATAGCACCTGAAGACCAGAATAAAACAACTTTCACTTGCCCATGGGGTACCTTATGTTGGAATGTCATGCCCTTCGGATTGAAGAATGCAGGAGCCACATATCAGAGAGCCATGACAACCATCTTTCATGACATGATGCATACCTTTATGGAATATTATGTAGATGACTTGTTGGCCAAATCTTACACTACAGAAGGACACTTGGAGATATTAGACAAAATCTTCACCCGACTAGAAAAGTTCAATGTCCGCCTGAATCCAAAGAAATGTGTGTTTGGGGTAACATCAACAAAGCTATTAGGATACATAGTGTTAGAAAAGGGCATTGAGGTGGATCCTGCAAAAGTAAAATCTATCATGGAAATTCCACCTCTGAAGAATATCAGTCAGTTAAGGTCCCTTTAAAGAATATTTCAGCCAATCAAAAGATTCATATCACAACTGGTCAATAAGACTCATCCTTTTACCCACTTGCTGCATAAAAATGTTTCCTTTCGATGGGACGAGAAATGTGAGGTAGCATTTAACCAACTGAAGCAATACCTAATGATTCTACCTATCTTAGCACCACCAATAGAAGGGAAACCACTCCTATTGTACATAACCACAACTGATTGATCATTGGGAGCCTTATTAGCACAAGAAGATTCAACAAGAAAGGAGAGAGAAATCTATTATATTAGTAGAACTTTAAATGGTTATGAAATCAACTATACATCCATTGAGAAGCTTGTCTAGCAGTAGTGTTTTCTACACAACAATTGTAGCACTATATGTTGACTTACACCATTAAACTCATAGCCAAGATAGATCCGTTGAAATATCTCCTTAGCAAAGAAAATCTGACAAGAAGGTTAGCCAAATGGGTAATGGTACTCAGTGAATTCAACATCCAATATGTCGACAGAAAAGCAATCAAAGGGCAGGCCATCACCGACCAACTGGCTAATGCACCGATTCATGATGATCATCCTCTGTAGATTGAATTTCTAGATGCAGATGTCCTAATGGTAACAACAAAGAAATGGGTATTGTATTTTTATGGCTCATATACTCAACACGGATCAAGATCAGGAATTCTATTTATCACTCCCATAGGGCATACTATCCTAAAATCATATCGCTTAATGTTTCCCTGTACCAACAACATTGAAAAATATGAAGCACTTATCATCGGCATCAAGATAGCAGTAGAATGGAAAATCACAGAGCTACAAGTCTACGAGGATTCCCAACTAGTCATTAATCAAGTCAACAATGATTACCAAACAAAGGATGATAAAATGATGCCTTATAAGAGAATGATTGATGACTTCAAGAGATATTTTGTTGACATTAAATTTGATCAAATCCCAAGGATTGACAACAAATTTTTTGATGTTATGGCTACCATTGCTTCTTTGCAACAAATTCTAGAAAAAAGAAACCGTTATGAGTTCATGGTGGAACAACTATTTACCCCTGCCTATGATGACCCTGAGTCCCAAATCATATGCCACCTAGTCGATGTCGATACCTCAATCTACGGGAAGATTTATACCTACCTAAAAGATAATACCCTTCCTCTCGATCTCTCCCAAAACCAAAAATGAAACTTCATCCGCCAAGCTGCTCGTCATACCCTTATTGCAGATGTATTATACTGACGAGGTCTTGATGGAACTCTCTTACAATGTCTAGAACGCAATGAGTCTGAAATATCTTTACAAGAAGTCCATGAGGGTATTTGCAGCACTCATTCAAGTGGTCTAACCCTCACTAAGAAACTCCTCCATTTGGGGTAATACTGGCCGACTATGGAGAGAGATTCCTTCCAATTTGTCAAGAGATGTCAGAAATGTCAGATCCACAGTAATCTTATCCATTCACCGGCGCAAGAGTTTTAGCCCTTTGTATCAACATGGCCATTTTGTCAATGGGGGTTAGACCTTGTAGGTAAAATTCACCCATCTTCATCTAATGGACACAAGTTTATCATTACCACCATAGAATTCTTTACAAAGTGGGTCGAAGCCGTGCCTCTAACCACCATCACCAGAAAAAATATCTCATCGTTCATCCTAAAGTACATCATTTGTAGGTATAACATCCCTCAATCCATTATCATTTACAATGGTAGACCTTTTAAAAATTAGGACATACAAGAACTTTGTGAAAGGTTCCATATTCAGCATCAATTTTCTATGCCATATTACCCTCAAGGAAATGGCCAAGCAGATGCCTCAAATAAAACTATCCTGAAGATTCTAAAGAAAACTATCAACGAAGTTGGACGTGATTGGTATATTCAACTGAACCCTGCTTTGTGGGCCTATTGTACAAGCATCTACACTCTCATAGGAGCCACACCATGTGCCCTTGTATATGGATCTAAAGTTGTCTTTCCTATTGAATTTGAGATACCATCACTTTGTGTGTCCTTGAAAGGTCTCATTTCAGATGAAGATTACCGAGTATCTAGACTACAAGAGCTGGAATTGCTGGATGAACGTCGCCAACTTGCAGTGGATCACCTAAAAGCATATCAGCAGAGAATGTCTAGGAGCTACAATCACAAGGTCAAACCAAGGACATTTTAGGTAGGTGATTTAGTACTGAAGTAAAATCCTCTTAATCAGCAGGATCGAGAAAAGAAAGGAAAATTTGAGCCAAATTGGTTAGGCCCTTTTGTTATTATCTCAGTCTTTAGATCGGGGGCATATTAATTGTCTGCACTAGAAGGGGATCTATTTGAAGCACCGATGAACAACCTTCATCTAAATAATTTCTACACATAATGCATCCAGTGTATGCTAAAAGTCTTGAAAAAATCATAAAAATCAGAAAAAGTCCTAAAAAAATCATAAAAATTAGAAAATGTCCTAAAAAAAATGGTCGCCCTGATGAATACCTGGCAAACAAGCGTCTTGATGACAGCAAAAAAAAGAAGTGAAAAATCAAAAAAATTGTTACCTTGATGAAAACTTGGCAAACAGGCGTTGCTAACAACAAAAAAATTATAAAACCTTAAAATGTGCAATAAAAAAAAATGGTGAAAACTTGGAAAATAGGTGCTATTTGTGATAAGTTGACTCCTCCATCTATTTGGCCATGTGTTGACCCTCCACTTTTACTATGACTGTGCATTCACACCTATCATACAATGAGTTTCATGTCCATATCCAGCTGTTGTGGTCATGTCCCACCTTGGCTTGGTTATCATTGTACATATCCAAAATAAATTGGTTTGTTTCTCACTGGGGGCAAAATCCTGAACTCATTGGGGGAAAATAACCATGGAGCTTAAAAAAACAAGTAGGAAAACAACAAGGCAACCTTGGCGAAAACAACAATCACTCTAACTATCAATTTGAACATCAATCAACCAAACAATCAACCATCCCATTCAAACATCAAAATAAATCAAATAAATTGTCATTGGAGGATCATCTTCTAAGTCGTGGTTGGATCACTCTAACATGAATGTTCAATTGTTTTATCTTGATTGTCATTATCATTTCTCTAGAGTACCTCGATGATGTCACAAAATAGAGGGGCTATGATCGAGAATGATATTTTTCTTTGTTAGTTGTCTGTGAGTCAATCATTACTACTGTGCAAATTGTCATGAGACATGCTCTACATAGTATCATTGATGGCATTCTGAATTCGCACGGGAAAATGATTAACTCTTGTTTGTTTACACAAGCGATGCTCAGATCATCTTGGTCCAATTATACCTAGATGCTTGTGTTATCTTGCACTATCAAATCTCAACAAAAGTTGTATGGAAGTTGTACTCAGGTCATCATGGTCTAATTATACCATTGATGTTTGTACTAACTTTCAACATAATAAAACACTCAATGATGATATCGAGCACAATGAATCAGATGGAAACAGTGCATATATAGGACTGCATTCATATTAGTTCTACATTTGCATTATAGATTTTTTTTCCAAGGCTGGCAACTCTCAAAATGATGTTATCTCTCTCTACAAGATTGAGTACACTTGGCATAACAAAAAAATCATTCATTTGCATTAGCATTTCCATATCATATCATTATAAAGCATTATCATACATCCATCCATACATCTATCATTATCATATTATGCATTTACAACATCCACTATCACAAACCATTCATACATTCATTCATCATAATATTTGCATCACGAAAACCCACAAAAAAAAGAATTTTTCATAATAAATTCATACATCGACATCATAATAAATCCATCCATATATAAATTCATCATAACAATAATTCATAATAACATTGTAATCCATGTATCATAATAATTCATTCACATTCATGCATCTAGGTCATATGTGCATTAGAAAAATACCAAAAATAAAGAAAAGTGCATTGCATTCCATTCGCATAATAACATTCATCGCATATAAAAGCATAATTCATATCACATTGGGGCATAACATAAATTCATCTATACATTTTCATTCATCATGCATCCATGCATTATCATTTATACATATCATATCTAAAAGCAATTCATTCATTTATCATACTTTAGAATTCATAAATCATTCATATCCATGCATCCGAGCATTAAATCATATATTTGCATTCCATAATAAGTCATTTTCTCATTCATTCATCCATATCATTGATATATGCATATGAAAAATACATAAATATAATGCATCTCATATCATTTGTATAATCGCATCCATCTCATTTATCATCATAAAAGCATCATCCATAAATGTATAGAATCATAACATCATCATCTCATTAATGCATCCATACATAGAACATCACATAACATATAGCACATAAAATAAATGCATCCATCATAAACATCCATAATAAAAGCATAAACGCATCATAAATCACTAAATTGCCATTGCACATCATATATAACATCAAAATAAAATGTCAAGTATACAAATGATATCAAAGGGGAAGAGATACAACATCAAAAATATGGCAGTATCATGTCTATGAATCAATATATAATGTCAACTATGACCTTGGGATCCTATGGTGCTGCCCTTGGATGTCGCAGGCCTCTTTGACCCTCCAACACCTCCTACCCCTGATGGCCCTTCCCCTGGCCCTTCGCCCGGTGGAACTCCGCCTAGTGGATCCCCCATAAGTGGTTGCACGACACCCCTACTGGTGGTCCTAGACTGTGTCCTCCTTGATCATGACTAAGCATAGCTAACCCATCACTCTATAGGCACTGCCTCATAATACCTACCTTTGTAATACTCTGCCTCCTTAGCAGACTCATGAAGCTCTCTGACCAAATCTCTTGTGTCGGCTCCCTTGGTTTCTATCTCAAGCCTATCGGCTACAGCCACTTCTTTCTCCCCTATCGTCGAGTTGCATCCCTCTCTATTGTCAATGTCACAATCTAGGCCTATAGCTGCCCTTGTACCTGTAGTTATTCCTACATCTAGGCTAGCTGACCCTATAAAGTTTGTATCTGCTCTTGTAAAATGGCAACTTGCCCCTGAGCCTGAGCCAGCTGTGCTTGTAGAGCAATGATTTGTGCATGTTGCTACTATGACGACACCCCAATCTATACGTGTTGTTTTGGTGCAACCACAAAGGATCTTCGGTGCCGATGTACCATCACATATTTCACATCAAAAGCTAATCTACCTCCACCACCACCGCCATCTTCGTCATCTCCATCATCCCCATCATCATCTCCCCCACCAAATTCATCTCCTCCTCCACCTCCATCCCCGTCCCCATCTCCACCGCCCCTGCCTCTCCTCTGTCTAAGTGCCCTCTCAGCATCATCCAAGGTCGGCACTAGGTCATCAGGACTCGACAATCTTGAAAATGGATGTGTGAAAAAATACTACAAATTATCATCTGACATAATGGCAGCTGTGATATCAAGATGGTAGTCCCATGCCACTAGTTGTAAGGAAAAATACTCTTGGTAAGTTGCATCATATGATAACAGGGGCCCCCAATCTGGTATGTCCTGATGTTTGTGTGTATAGTGGGCTACTCCCTACGGCATACCCTACACCCTACCATATTGTCTATGCAACCTACCTACAAGAAATACTTTGATAATAGATCATGTCCACCCAATCAAAAATCTGGTGGTGCACACACGAAATCTCTAGGGGATCCTCTGCCCACTACTCGCAGTCTCAATAAGGCCACCATGTAACAGTGTCCAGGTCATCAAGTACCTATTTCCAATACTCCAGTTTTCCTAGCTTATGTTGAACAACTGGCTTGCTATATCCATAAACATAGGGTCTCCCATGTGGCTGATATACATCCGCAACTGGTTGGGTAACAACTATGTACTCCCATGCCCAAATCTGAAGGAGTGTGACCCTTACAAATAGGTTGGAGGCTCCAAGGTAAACCACCTGATGAAGGTCACGATAAGGGTGGGAAAACATGCATGAACCCCAAGCGTATCGGATCCCCTATAGTATCATTCACTCCAATGTCCTGTCACATCCCATAGATAGTCCCTTCGACCTATGGTTGGGACATAATAAACCACCCACAAATCGGGAAAGTATAGAAGGTAGTGGGGCATAGCTCTCAAACATCTCCTTCCAAGGCATCTCGTACCTAATGATCATCGTGAAATATCCTCTGAAGAGTATCTATCCCACCTTGCTCGATGGCATCATAAACAACCACCTCTCCAACAATAGGAATCCTAAGAATCTGGTATGCATCCTCTAGTGTGACAGTCATTTCGCCAGTAGCCAGGTGAAAGGTGTTGTGGTCGCTATGCCACCTCTTTGCTAGTGCTTTCAGTAGTGCCCGGTTAATCCTAACCTGAGGCATGTGAATCAAGTAATACAATCTACATCTCTCAATCACATCCATGTCAGCCTAGACCAGCTATGGGATCATATCCCATGTCTTCGAGAATCACTTCCAAGACATCAAGACTCCTAGATCACTCTCCTATCATCATCAAAAAGCACAAAATCAGCATAATATCAAATCAAGCAATCAACTTATCAACCTATCAATCAAAGAACCTCACCTATCATGAGGTCAATCAATCAACCTATCATTGATCCTCACCTATCATGAGGTCATTTATCATCAATCAATCATCGAATTTCACCTATCATGAGATCAATCATCATCTAATCTATCAACATCAACCCAAAGGTTGACGTGATTGAAAACATTCAAATCAAGGAGAAAAATAAAAAATTCCCAATTCTAGCATGGATTCACCATTACAACACTTCTATGCGCTAAAACATAGATGCGCTAGAAAACTTGATCTATGCGCCATAAGAGTCCACTAATGCACCAATTCTATGAATGCGCTAAAGTTTGACACTGATGCACCATTACAGTCAATGTATGCACTACTTTGATGGATGTGCTACTCTACTACATGGATGCGCCACTTTATCAATCTATGAGCTAAATCCCTAAACCGATGCGCTACATTGGGTCATGTATGCACCGAAACTCTAAATTCATGTGCTAAAACATGTGACCTATGCGCTATTCTATCCTATGGATGTGCTAAAACTTTTGACCATAGAATTTAAAATTTTCAAAAAAGCAAGAAAATTCATTTCAAAAATTCACAAAAGAGGGTTTTCGAGGTTCGTACTAGAGGTCCGTAGGTTGTCGGGTGGTTGTGCTACCTCACACACTCAAATCGATGAGTTTGGATCGAGATTACCATTTTACTCTCAATGCTCAAACCTACTCTCTCTCAAATTTTCAAATGAGCTTATTTTTCACTTTTTACCTATTAAAAGGGCTATTAAGGTGGGTAATTAAGTGGCAGTGATTTATTTTTCAAAGGGGCTAAATTTCATCAATTAATCAATTGGGGTAGATTTCACAACTATTTTCGGGAGACAAATTGCTGAAACGTGTTGAAACCTTCAAAATCATCAAAATTTTCTAAAAAAATCTAAAAAATCCAAAAATTCAAAAATTCACCAATTTATCTCCTGAGGGGGCATCTATCAATCATCGCTAAAAAATCGGTGTTTGGGGCATGTCAAAATTGTTATCATCATGGTCTGACAAATTTTTCTTTGAAGCAATGTGTTTGTGCACATCACTTCAAAGAGGGGCAAAATGTATACACATAAAAATGGTCTGGAGCACAAATTAATTAAATACTAGTTATTTAATTAATAAATCCTAATTTTTCTACTAATATAAATAAATTGATAAATTTATTTATATAGTTCATCCCTTAATTCTTCTATTTCAAAACTCATTTTCCTCTTAAATTAATTAAATGCACAAATTTAAATAATTTTTCATTTAGTTGTTTTCCCTCCTTCATTTAAATTTGAATTAGCACATTTCTCTTTAATCTTCTAACCACCTCCAACTCATCCTCCACATCATCACATGCCACACAATTTCATTTATTCCTAATTTTCAAACTTGGAATATTCACTCCAACCTCTCAACCTCCTAACTTCCTTGGAGACACATGGCTCCTTCTGTTAATTGATTCTCTTGGACAGTTGGAAGATTTTCTCTTCCAAATGGAGCAGCCTCCATGCATTCCTCCAACTTCCTTGTGCTCAACTGTTGATGTCTCGGGATCACAATCTCGACCATCCATCTTTGCCACCTCATCCCAAGCTTGGAAAAATCTATAAATAAAAGGCAATTCTACAACTTTTCATAGAGGATTTGATCATAAACTTATTCTATAGAAATCTTATTAGCAAGTGAGAGCATTGTGAGAGATTTGTAGTTAGCATTTGACATTTTAGTTCATTTGGTGTTATCATGGAAATTTCAATTTTAGCATCTTAGTTGTTGCATCTTGCACAAATCATTTCATTTAGAATTGCATCCTTATCACAACCATCATCTTAGTATCATTTTGAATATAGTAGAATTCCATCATTCATTTAGCATTGAAATCAAAAAATACCAAAAATATGTAGATTTAGGCATATAGTCTTGCATTTCATATAGCATCTTCTCATTTCTTAGGTTGTCATCTTTGCAGATTCATGTGCAACACTTAACAAGATCTGAGAGCGTGAATTCAAAGGTCCTTAAGACTAGAGAACCATGGAATGATTTGAAAGGATAACAATAGCAATTTGATTTTTTTATTTCAATTCCTTTTATGTAATACATCTCATGGATTTGTGTGTTTACTTTTACTAATTATTTCATTAACATATTTAAAAAACACACACCATCAAGTAGGATTCCATCCTAACTTTCCAAAATGCAAAATTTGATCCATCTAAGAGTGGCACTTCATTTGTAGAAAATCCTTTTTGAGCCACTAAGTGTTCCATTTCGAAACTACCTTAGGTTGTTAGGCCTTTTCTAATGAACCTTTCTCTAATACCAATTGAAGGGCACACAATCTACTAAGAGGGGGGTGAATCAGTAGATTTAATCAATTAAAAACTCTTAACCTCAACACAAATGACTGAACATGAAACATGAATCTTCACAATAACTAAACAAAATTAAGATCACATAACCATATAATTATTAGAATATATGATTCTTCTCTACTGCTAATCAACATCAAGAGAACACATTCACACAAGAGAACACCAGATATACATGGAAACCCAACATGGGAAAAGCCACAACGAGAATAGCTACTTGGATCTACTATCCAAATCTAACCTCACAAAGAAGGAATATAACAAGTGAATTTACAATTTGAAGTAGGCACCAACCTACCAAAGACACCAATTCCCTATTGCTTTTGTAGGCACTAAACGACTAGAGACACCAATTCCCAACAAAACAATATGACAAGTAGAACACTAGTCCTATTGGAATACAAAGATAAAGCTTGTAGATCTTTTACATGATGAATACATTTCAAACATGTGCCAAAGTTACAACTAATACTCTTCCACACTGTATATGATCTTTTGATATTACCACTCTCTTTTCTTCACACCTTCTCTTCAATTTACACCCTACAAACTGAACCAAAGAAAATAGGTGTCCACCTTTTAGGAGATGGAACTTTGGGACCTATTTTAGGCTTTAGTTCATTAGGGACCTATTTCGGGGTTCCTTGGTGTGATTAAATTGGGGTTCACCATTAAATGAAGTTTCAAAGGAGAAATACAAACATGTATGCACAAAACCCTAGAAACTTGAGAACATGAAATCAAATCACTAAAAATAATGAAACAAAAAATTATCTGGAGGATTGAAGATGTCTAAAAAAGATCTAAAAACCCTAAAAATTGTGGTTTTTGAAGTGCACTGGGATTGGGATTGGGGCCCTAGCGCGGTTGGCTAAACCTTTCCTGTTGCAGGATGTTGGTCATGAGGTCTAGTCTCCCCCATCCCCGTGGTACTGGAGGGCATGTCGCGCCAATGTTGCCGATCACATTAAAATTTTTACTAGGCACACTACAATTTATAGGGGGTCGTGCTACCTGATTCCTACAGTCTAAAAAAAAAGTGCACTAGGACTGATACGCTAGGCTGGGCAATTTAGTCCCAATTTAGGGTTTCTAGGAAGAACCTTTAATCTCCTAGTGACTGATCATAATCCACCAAAAACTTGCAAAAGGGCTATATAGGGACTCACATGCCCAAGGTGGTGATTTAGTCTTGTTACTAGGGGGTGAGTGGAGGATCATGGGGGTCTAAAAAGTGGCGATATAACCAAAAAGTGGCTGACAACCTTGTTTTATTCAAATTTGATGACATGAAAAGGGTTTATTGAGAAAATGGCTAGCTTTCCAAAAGTATAAGATATGCCTTATTTGGAATTAAATAGATAATTATTATTGATTTTCTACATACATTCTAACTAGAGTCCTAATTGATATGTTGATTGAAAAATATATATAATTCTTAAAAACATTCACATTTTTTGAATCCAAAAAATGTAGCACATTCTATGCTTCCCATACTATAGGATAAAAAAAATAAAAAAAGAATTTCATAAATTTTTGACCAAGTTATGGTGGTTAGATAAACAAGTTTTAATATTTTTAAAAAAATTTAATAAAAAAATTATAACTAATTATTTACTTGCAAAAAAAGTACAAAAAAATGCAGCACATTCAGGCATGTGTCCTTTACTTATATTGATTTTTTTTTTTAAATATTTGCTTAAACTTAGGTTGGTCAGACATACACCTACTCTTTATTTTTCCTAAAAATTTAATACTATTGCATTAGAATTTCAAATTTTCACCAAATAGATTAACTTTTTTCCAATAAAGGAATAGTATCCTAGAAACTACATTCAATTTGCTACAAATTTTGTTCTTGTACATATTTTTCAAATTATGTTAATAACTTCATTCAAATTTTTATATCAAGTTTCCTAACTCTATTTTTTTTAATTTTATTGCCACTTAAGGGCCTAGTTTAGACCCCCATTATCTTGCACTAACCCAAGGTTTGACTAATATTTCAATAGCCTCTAGTGATCTTTTGTAGCTTTTTTCTTGTCCGATTTTCAGGTCCAAAAAGTCTAAATTCCAATCTGTAGGTGAGTTTCCATGAAGATGATAACTTCTTGACAACTTTTTCAACTTTGTCTTCAAAGTATATTCAAGCTCCAATTCACCTAGATCTGCAAACACACATCAAGAGAGAAAAATGTTGTTTCATTAGGGAATATGGATTTTCCTTGGTCAAAAACCATTTTGGTAATTAAACCTTGAAATGAAATAGAAAATCATGAAGGAATGATGAATGAACAAATGCAATGTTGCAACTCACCAAACCCTTGAAATAAAGGATGCAAAATTGTGTGAAATGGCTCTAATGGATGTGGATCTTGACTCTTGATTGTTGATATGAGATAATGTCTTTGAATGTTTGCTTGAATCATGAAACCTACATCACAAATGTTATCTCACAAACACACATGATGCATGAAGACTTTGACATGATGCTTGAATCTTGAATGCTGTTCCAAATGCTTGATGATTTTCTCTTGAATTCTCTTCATCTCATAAATTTTCTATAGGAATTCTCTCTCAAAATTCTTAGCTTGATGTTATGATTGCTTAGATTCTTCTAGGATGAAACAATGTAAAATAACCTTGTATTTATACTTGTTTATGCCTAATTTCCCTAAATTACAATACTACAAGCCGACATCGGATCTAGGATAATAAAATCTTGACAAGAATTTGAATTAACATAGGTCTAGGTTAAAGTGGGAATCATACACCAGGATGGGCATATGAGTCACAATGGCTCAAACCTGGGACATAGATTTCAAGATGTGCTAAGTTCAATGTAACATTTGAAATTAGGCCCTGAGACCTAGGTGGGACCCATACACCCAAGGTGGTGTATGAGTTCCAAATCACTAGATCTAGAACACATAACCAAAAACATTAAATTATGATTTTTTATTTGATAAAGGTAGGGATTATCCTTGGAAAAATGCATTTAATTAGGCTTGTGGATGCAAAACAGGACCAATTGGGACATAAAGAATCCATGTTTTAACAAGGAGGGCCCAAACAAGTGTGAAAATGTAAAGGGATACATTTTCCTACACTACACAAACAAGTTTTCTTCACACCAGTGTAATTTTACTCCACATTGTGCATCTACATGATTGAGAAATATATATGTGACATTACATTAACACACTTCTATGTCAACTAGGGATTTACAAATAGCTAGGATGACATAAGGTGGACCTAAATTCAAATTACATGAAATGTGTAATAGGTTGATCCTAATTCAAATTTAGTTGCCACCAAAAGAACATGATTTTGTGCGATGTGATAGGAACCTTAACTAGTTCTTATCTTAACACCACATGCAAGATTTGAATTCTACATGCTACTAGAATCATTACTACACAATTCTCTAACATAGTTGATAGACAAGAACAAAGAGCCTTCTATCACTTCAAACTTTTTTGCATACTGAACATATCTCTCAAAAAATTTGGAACATGATAGAGCATGTCTAGAAATACTCTCCTCTCAAACCGTAGAGAAAACAATGCCTCCAAAAGGGAGACTTGAGAAAAATTGAACCTAATAGATAATAAACTGAAAACATTCTGGAATAATTTTTGGGACCACTACTCGCACATGCATGATATTACAAGCATATAGTAATCACACCAACTTTTGGAAGGCAAATACTCCTCAATAAAACTAATAATATATGTTTATTTATTTAGTGATATGATTGATTAGATAATGAAATGATAGTAGAATTACCAACACTGAACTTCTGACATACAACATACTAACAACTCAAAATGATAAGTCAAGGGGAATATAATAATAATTCAAGTACTACTTAGCCTTACAACTGATGAGTGCTTGGAAATGACACTTTAATTAATCTTTTTATGTTCTCAAGACTTAATTATGTTATTAATTAACTATGATGATGGTAGATTATATGCTTAAATGTTTGTTTGTTTTATCTTATACTTAACTAATTGGAATATATATTAGAAATTATATTTTGCATTAAATGTGTTTCTTTTAGTGGTGTTAATGATGGAATGACTATGCAATTAAAAATCTCTGCTATCATATTTGCATCCTATTCTTGAGGATTTCGTGCAGGTAAATAAATGCTTATTGTATGAGCTAGAGTTGTTAAACTTTATGTTTAACAACATGGCGTTAATTGTGCTCCCGAAAGCTCCAGATGGATACTGATTTGCTATGATTTTTAATTGGCTCCCTTTTTCGATTTGGAAACTATTTTCTCCAGCTGTGATGAAGAAAAATTCTCTCAGATATTTCCAGTTATGCTTTAGTTTAGTTTGCCACTCTATAACTTGGAGGTTAGCGCCATGAATTTGAATTCAAAATAAGTGATATTCTTATCAATATCCATCCTTAGGTTTAGTTTGAAGTTAGTTAATCTTTTGTTGAATATTGTAATTCTTGGTACTATGTACTTATTTTCTACTCGCCTATTTTGGCCAATTGGAACGCAAATAAGAAGTTCATTTGAATCTTGGTGTTAGAGGTCTCGCCAAAGGAAGAGCAGGGCCCACTCAACCGAAGGATGTGACCTTGTGTTATGTTATTTGATTCAATTAATTTATGTTTTATTTATATTGGTTGAAAGTTAAGAATTTTTAATTTTTGTTGGTCAATGTTTAGTAGTTGTATTCACTTAGATTAGTTTACTGTGATCCAAGATAGTCATAATGTTTTTTTGTAGATCAATATTCATTCACTTACTGTAGATTTAGTTGTTATTCACAAAAATTATATTTAGTTCTTATTTTCAGATGCATGTAGTTATAATGAAAGTAAAAAGGATGGCTGATGTAAGGATCAAACCAAAGTTTAACTGGAATATGTTCATGTGAATTAGTGTTGCTCCTTTTTAGAATGGGGTTTATTTTCTTGCAAGCATAAATAAAAAAATTTCTTTCCAAATTATGTTTATTTTCTACAAGCGTAAATAGATTTACTTTCCAAGCAAAAATTAAATTCTAAATTTTAGACTTAGATTTAATTTAAGTTATATCCTAAATCTTTCCATGAATCAATTCCAGTCAAGTGAGGTGAAATATGAACTAAGTTATTAGGGTTGGAATAATTCTAAATAAGCACTCATCAATAGATAAGATAAAGTTAGTCTTTAGAAATTAGTTGTTGTATTCCACTCCTAAGAGCTCCTGAAGGCTCATGAAGGAGACTAACCGAAATTGAAGTCACTATTTATAGTGAAAAACCAACCAATTTTTGGAGACATCCTTATCGCATACAACTCTAAGACACACCCGGTTCGATAAATAAAAAATCAAATGATGCGAGAAGTGACACCAATGACCTTGTCCATCAACACCCTTAACACAATGAACTCCTTTGACAACCTTTGACATCAATGATAACCTTTGTTCAACAACAAACCCATCTTCCCTAATTTTAAATTTATACTTCTGGATATTCTGATACTTTATCTTGTGTGTGTATTTGATCGCCAGTTATTGAGCGATAGATTAATTTATGTGTTGTGATTTGAGTTATCTAATGATTTGTTTTACATGTTTTAAATGGTGTAATGATGATTTTAGTGATATTACATGTTAGTGCATATGAGAATATTTGATATATTGTGGAAGTGTCAGTCTTGATGAGTGTATTGGTGAAGGGGATGGGTTCGCATCACTCGCTTGCGAGTGCCCTGCGATTCTGTGATTTCCTCTTCACGGTGTGTATTATATGCTGTTATATTTTATGATGTTGGTTATTATGTTTCAGGATTGTAGGTACATGACACCGACTCCACCTGGTTTCACAGGTCTGAGCATGTCTATCCAATGGTTAAGTTGAAGGGAGATAGTAGCTAGGTAACATGTGTCAAGTCTACACCCTTGCCTTAGTGTGTCGTCAGTCGTCTGTGTCGAGTCGTCGTTTGCCTTACTTTAATGTTATTTAATTCTGAAAGATTCTTGTTTTAGAAATAGATGTTTAGAATAATTGCATTATATCATGTTGATGATTATTTAATTTAAATTATGCAATGTGGATAAAAGTTTAGAATTAAATTAATTAATTATATTTAATTGATTAAATTTAATTTATTTAATTGATTAAATTTAATTTATTTAATTGATTAAATTTAATTTATTTAATTGATTAAATTTAATCCAAGGGGTTGAATCTAATTATTAAATAATTAAATTAATTAATTAATGTGTTGCAAGAAAATTAAATGAAATAAAAGAATTAAAATTAATTTGGAATTTAATTTAAATTGTGGAAAATTAAATTAAATCAAAAGAATTGAAAGAAAAGTGAAATGGCATTTTAAAATCAATTTGGGGTTTTCGAAAATGGGAAAAGGAAATAAATATCTATTTTTAATTTGCATGCGTTGGAAAAATGGGGGTTGTGTAAGATATTCTTGGACATGTGTGAATTGCATGTAGGGTTTCTTGAGGGGAAAGTTATTGAGAAGAAATGCATGCACAGGAAGAAAGGAATTTTGGGGGGGGAAACTTGCAAAAAGAAGGATTGGAAAGAATTTTGGATTGTAGAGTTGGGTTGGAGAATAATTTGTTTGTAGGTATCGAAGTTCTTGGATTGGATCCATTGCACGTTTGAAGAAATTGCAGGAATTCTTGGGAGGAAGCTTGCATCATATTTTCATCTTCATATGTAGCTTTGGATTCCAGGTTTTGTCTTGTTTGATTCATTTCATATTATATTGTTTGCAAATTTGTTGTTATTATTATTTGTGAATTGAAAATTGTTTGTTGAATCTGGATTTAATCCATTAAAATTTGGGGAAGAATGTTTAAATTTTACTGTAGCTTTTAATTTCATAACTGAGGAAAATTGAGGAAACATAGTTTAAATTAAACCTCGAATTGGGTGTTCAAACATTAGGTTTTATTATGATGATTTTACCCTGGTATATTATTCAGATCTGTTCTTCAAAAGAAAAATCAAACCCTTGTAGAAAACCTCCAATAGAAGAACATGATTTGTTTTATTTTCTTTATTTGATTATTTATTGTAAATTCAATGAATAGTGTTAAAATGAAACCTTTTAACATCTGGGTAATTTAGAAAACTATTCTGGAAATTTTCTTTATTAATTTATGTATCTGGATATTTGATTTAGTTTTCTCAATTTCTCCAGTAATTTATTTTGTGTAAATATATATATATTCATATATTATATGTATTATATTCTAATATACACATCATATATGAATATACTTTTTTATTTTATTAATGTTGAGATTTAAATTATTGAATTTGATTTAATTCGTCGTACGCGAATTTCATTTTCCGTGCGAGTTGATTTATGTGCGAACATCCAAACATTGCATTGGGGATGTAATGTTTTATTTTATTAAAAAAAAAAAAAATTAAAAATAAAACTTTAATGTTTTGTGGGGGGGGCGGATTTAGTCCCCACCACCCACATGTGTCCCTTAGGTGGAGCGCTGCCTATGGGCAGTGCGCCCACCATGGTTGGGGGACGCGCTACACATAGGGAGCGCTGCCTCCCCTTATCCTATGGCGGCCGACTGTACTATAAGTACAGTCTGGCGCAGCCTTGCATCACTGTCCCTTTTTGCTTTATGGGATCCGTGATATATATTTTTAATTTAATTTGTTTTTTTATTTTTATTTTTATTTTTATTTTTTGATTATTAATATAAGATATGTAATTTATATTTGTATAAATTGACATTTGTTTAAAAGATTTAAAATATATTTATAAATTGATAAATATATATATATATATATTGTATATCTGAAAATTATTAAAGTTTTATTTTTGTTTAGAATAAAACAGTTTGATAGTTTTGTGTAAAATAGAATTGTAAAATGTATATATAGGATTAAATATAACAATATATAATGAATGTATATATATAATAGGAACATATATATATATACATTATTATATATTTAATGTTTTATCTTGTTTTAATTGATGTACTTTTTTTAGTATTATTGGATGAAAAAAAAAATAGAAATGATTACTTTGCATAATTCAAATTGTTAGGGAAATGGCATTTGAATTAAATTGATTAAATTATAGGATATAAATGGAAAGTGAAAGAAATCCAGTTAGTAGAGGATTTAAATTGATTTTTAAAGAAAACGTTGATTACGATTTAAATTGTTTAAATTAATATTTCTTATAATTGTAGATTGAAGGCACTTGTTTAATTAGTTCAGTTATTTTGAAAAAGGAAATAGTTTTATATTATTTTGAATCGAGATTTTAAGGATAAGGTTGAATGTATAGTTAGATTGTTGATGAAAAGGGATATTTTAAGATATTTTAAATTGCATGTTTTAAATGGATAGTTGAAGAGACAGATTTTGGGTAGAAAATGGAAAAGATTATTAGCAATAATTTTATGTTGTATTAAAAGTGAATTAAGGAGTTGTTTGCAATGAAAGTCGATTGATTACCTTAAGTTATTTATTTCTATTTGAGCAATTTAATTATTGTGAATGAAATTATGATTGAGATATGGATTTAGAATATCCGAATATAGCAATACCCTCGTGATTGTCTTTTATAATTATTTTCCTCGTATGTTGCAAAAGGGGTTGTGAGTTTAATTAGTTTAAATTCCCTATTATGAAAATGGAAAATGGGTTTATAGTTATTTGAGTAAACTTTGTTATTGCGCCTTTGTCTTTGTATATGTTACTTATTGCTTGAGTATGGATTTAGGAAATCCAAATGATAGATTTGATTAATGACTTGATTGCTTTGTAGCTATGTCGTCATGTTATATGTTGGGATATGGGATTATGTGTTAGTCCAATTTATAAGTCTTCCAAAGAATCTTAGAGGATCAAAGAGGGTTGTCAATTCATGATGTCAACTAGTGTTGTCCCTTGGGTAGTGCATGATGTCTTATCAGTAGTTACCCGGTTTCCACGAACGGGGTTGTGTTGTTTTGTATCTCCTATGAAAGGAGTGGTCTATGTGGTTGTTGCCTCCAAGATATTTGGAGTGTGTCCTATTATTTGTTTCCTCCTTGTGATGGAGTGGTTTTGATACCTAGGATGTATGCACTTGTGAGTCCCTTGGTGATAAGTTTGTATATGTGTTGTCGAATAGAAGAGTGGCTTCCATTAGGGGCCAGAGCCCGGAAGAGGTAGGATTTGGGTAACCTATGGAAGTGAGCTTAATCAAGTGATAACTAAAATGGAAATGAATATTGGGGGTACTACACACTAAAAAGATAAGTTCTAGCTTCACTCATAGTCAAGTGCTAGTTAAGGCTTGGAATGAGTGGAAAGGCCTGGAATGGCAAAGTCATCTATCTCGTCTGTACGAGAGGTATTTGATTCCGCACTAGCAAGTATGAGGGCCGAAGATCGGTAGAGGCCACCAGGATTACCGGAGCCTATGAAGATCCGTTGAGGGTAACTTATTATGAGTTGTGCGATAACACTCTGTCTAGGACAACTGTCTGTTTGTTAGCATTTGTTTATGTGTATGGTTCTCTGAACATACTCGATCTATTTTATGTCTGGAAGCAATATGACCTATGTCAGTGATGTGAGAGTCGTACTTGTATTGTTCTTGTGTTATACTTATGTTGTACTTATGTTGTACTTATGTTTGTGTTGAGTCAGTTTGAGTCTGCCTTTGGTTAGTGGTTGTAAATCTTTGTCCATGTTTTCGTGTTACTATCTCCTAGCACCACATTGGTTGGGTGGAACATGCACCAAAACCGTTGGGTCCCCATTGATCGTCAGTTCGTGGAGGCGAGACATCCAATTGGACAGCTCGCGGTTCTTGAATTATTTATGCTTTGTACTATTTCAGATTGTATATGCTATTTTACCCCTCTTATGTTTATGAGGTGGAATTTTGTAATTGTAACCTTATATACTATTGCCTCATTCTGGGAATGAGTGATGTAACTATTGGATTATGTAAATGAATATGAGATTGTATCTTGGATGGTTATCTTTTATGTTATGTTGTATGATGCTTATTTTATAAAGTATTAAATGCTATGGCTATTTGTATTATGTTTGTGTGGGTTAAGTAATCCCAATCTTGTAGTCTTAAAGGTTGTTGTTAATTAGTAAGTGAATGTGTATGTTAATTGCACTTTATAAAAAAAAAAAATTTGGTTCACTTTAATCGTTAATTACAACTTCCTTTAGGGTTGCAAGGCGGGGCATTACAATAGTCATGATGTTTTTTTGTAGATCAATATTCATTCACTTACTGTAGATTTAGTTGTTATTCACAAAAAATAGATTTATTTCTTATTTTTAGATACATGTAGTTATAATGAAAGTAATAAGGATGAGTGATGTAAGGATCAAACCGAAGTTTAACTGGAATGTGTTCATGTGAATTAGTGTTGCTGCTTTTTAGAATAGGGTTTATTTTCTTGCAAGCGTAAATAATTTTTTTGCTTTCTAGATTAATGTTTATTTTCTGCAAGCGTAAATAGATTTACTTTCCAAGCAAAAATTAAATTCTGAATTTTAGACTTAGAGTTAATTTAAGTTATATCCTAAATCTTTCCATGAATCAATTCCAGTCAAGTGAGGTGAAATATGAACTAATTTATTAGGGTTGGAATAAGTCTAAATAAGCACTAGTCAATAGATAAGATAGAGTTAGTCTTTAGAAATTAATGTTGTATTCCACTCCTAAGAGCTCTTGAAGGCTCATGAAGGAGACTAACCAAAATTGAAGTCACTTTTTATAGTGCAAAACCCCCCAATTTTTGGAGACATCCTTATCGCATACAACTCTAAGACACACCCGGTTCAATAAATAAAAAAATCAAATGATGCAAGAATTGACACCAATGACCTTGCCTATCAACACCCTTGACACAATGAACTCCTTTGACAACCTTTGACATCAATGATAACCTTTGTTCAACAACAAACCCATCTTCCCTAATTTTAAATTTTAAATTTTGGATTCAAATTTGACTACTTCCTACCTAACTAGGTTGCTTGAGGTGCAATGTCCTTATGGCTCATTTGTACAATAAGCTATCAAAATTATTTATCAATATCACCAATCCTTTTACCTGTATTCAAATAAGGTGAAATTATATTTAATAATGATATATGTATTCTATCATTATTTGATTATCAAGATAAGTATAATTAATGTAATATATTAATCTAGTTTAGTTTATGTTGAAGTGGACATGCATTTTATTCGATTAACCTATTTTAGATTAAGGAAAGATCTATCTCCCTTATATTTGGTGAACATTTGATCAAATAGAACTTATTTACTTTTAAGGTTTATAGAATATTTGTTGAAGGTTCTTTTTTAAATCCAATTTATTATATTTTAAGATTACTTGTATTTTCAAACTCATGATTTAAGGTTATTTTGATATACCAATCTCACCATCTCATACGTGTCAAAAATATATTTTTTATATTATTATTGATAGATCTCTTTCAATTATGCATGGCTATTAACATGCCTAGTACACATTGAAATGCGATTGCTAATTTTAAAATTTGAATATATCCAAGATATGAAGAACTTAGTGTGTTGACCACAATCCATCAATTATTTAATATAACGCCTTCCTAAAATTTAATGTATATTTAAATTGAAAATAGTCTTCATGACACAATTTGAAAGACCAAGAAAAGGATGAATATTCCCTGAATCTATCTTTACATCATAAATTTTAATTACTTAACTACTCCCTTAACAATGTGAGGCATTAAGTGTTCCCTTATTGCATACTATATAACTAGCAATCAACCTTAATGTGCAATGGGCATGCTAATAATTATAATGAATGCAACTCTTAATTTATAAAAAAATTTAAAGAAGCATAAGCATCACTTTATGGTAAAAGAAGTCATTCGTGTAATGCCCCGCCACGAGACCCTAAAGGAAGTTGCAACACAACGCGGAAGTGTAGAATTTTTTTTTCTTAAAAGTGCATTATAAACAAAGAAGATGCACAACACTTCACAACAACCTCTAAGGTAACGTGACAAGATTGCATTAAAAACCAAAACATAAACACCACTTGCATACAAAGAATTTATTAAAATATTAACCATACATTTAATTTCACAAACTAATAAGCATTAAAGATACAACCACAAAGAATGACATAAAATAGGTTCCAGATTACAATAACTTAAAAGTAGATTACAATACTCATTCCCGGAATGAGGTAGATCAAACCTAACTATTACAATTACAAGATTCCTCCTCGAATACAAATGAGGGAAAGAATAATAACAAGAGTTAAATTGAAGTAAATAGAAAGCTTAAACTAAACAATGAAGCCACTGCAAGCTCTCCTCTAGAAAATCTCGCAACGCAATCTGTAAATCAAAGGGGACCCAACGGTGTAGGTCGCACGTTCCTCCCAACCAAGTGGTACCCAAAGGCCCACCCCCCGTGCTAGGAGACAGCAACAAGGATACAAGGACAAATCCCTACAACCTCTAGTCACAGGCTGACTCAACTCTAAACCTACTAGCACAAGAACAATACTAATTCAAGGTTACAATGAAATCAAAGTTTAACAAGATGGTACTCTAGTAGCCTAAACATACTACTACAACTAGGAGAAAGCCACTCAAAATACATGAGTTACCCGACAAATCATTTCAGATCTCGGTCCCCATAGAGTTTCACCCTCCTACGGTTACCATGTGATTCAACAACACTCCACTAAGGGAATACAAAATATCTAACAATTCATCCAAATAAAAAGAAACCTTCCCCATTCGTAGAAACCGAGTGACTCACTGAAATCAACAACCTTACTACCATAGGGGACTACAAAAGACAAAACCAAGAAATAACAGCTCTCAAAGTTAACATTCCCAACTAGGAAGACTTACAACAACTCCTCTAATACCTCTTACAAACAGAGATAAACATCACACTAACCATTTCCCTTAATTTTTCAATTTAAAAAAAATAGAATCTTGTTTCAACTAACATATTAGACATATCTTTTAAATACCCATTCCCGCAACACACTTAATTAAATATTCTTTCCCCTAAAGGCAACTAGAAGAACCACATAAGCAGTCAACACGATAAATAATCTAAGATTTGGATTTACTAAATCCATTCGCATTCAGTGGTAAAAATGAATAATAAAACAAGTTACTCAAACTTCTCTAATTTAATAAGAAGCCTTCTATAAAGACGAAGGTAAAAAAAAAAAACATATCTATTTTATCAAACGATTTAAATCAATCATAATTTTCTCTTTTCCAAAATCACACTATCCCAATTTCCCTAATACATGCCTTCACATGCATTCTCATGCATCCAATCCAATAATCATTTCAAACAAAAACAATTTCTTCATTGCAAGATTTCTTCATTACCCCGAATATTTAATAAAATAATACTCTATCTCCATTAGCCAAAATACCCACTTCTCTAATAGAATAACCTATGCATATTAATTATTTTTTTCTAAATCTCTATTAGAACCCATTGCATGCAACTAATACATTAAATAAAACAGTAATAATAAACATGCAAAATATATACAAATCACATATATATTATATAGATTTATTATTAACAGAGACAGCCATGGGGAAAACAACTTGACAGTAGCTCCGTGTTTCAAGCATAAATCAAAAAAAAAGATCTGGGTATTTGCGATTTTTGGAGAGGGATAAGAGAACATCAAGACGCAAAAACCCTCTAAATTTCGTACCAACCCAGTTTGTAGAAAAATAGTTATGGGTGACGCAACCATACCATCTTGCTATGGAAAAATTCTACCTAAATTTTTTTACAGGAGAATTTTCACATATACGATAATCGTTTTCTCAATTTTATGAAAGAGTTTCACTTTTAATCAAATTACACAGATTTCTTCATGATAAAATTTAACAAAACTTTCTTAAACATTTAAATAAATAAAATAAAACTTGAAGGAACCTGTTTTCCCGAAACTCGAAGCCAAGAAAGTTGAAGCAGAGCCTCTCCTTCACAGATCTATTTCCAAAGCCTCTCCCCAGATCACCACTTCCAAGAAGATCTAAAAACAAAATACAGAAAACCAAAAACCAAAAACCAAAAACTTGAAAACCCTCTTCCTCTTTTTTTTTTCACTCTCAACAAAACCCTCTTTTTCCAAACAATGTCTTTTCCTCTTCCCCCAAAAATCCCCCATAAGAAACTCTCTTTTCTTTTTTGAATCAATTTTCAACCAAAAATAGATAATTCATCATTACTCACACACATGTCACGTTCAAAATATCTTCTCCCCAACCCTAGATATTCCCTCAAAACCATTTGCATGCAGAAGTTATTTTCTAATTACCATTTAAATTCCAAATTGAAATAAACTAACACTAATTGAAATTTCCAATTTACAATTAAATTAATTTCCCTTTTTCTTTTAATTTGCTCAACCACATAATTAATTAATTAATTTTAATTATTTAATAAGTAAATTCAACCCATTGGATTAAATTTAATTTATTAAATAACTCCAATTTAATTAATCAACTTAAATAAATCAAATTTAATTCAACACTTCTAACCACAATTTCTAATTTAATTTAAATAAAAATCCACACTATTTAAAGCAATAACTCTAAACATTTATTTCCATATTCAAGAGCCCTTTTAAATTAAATAATACTAAAACAAGCACCAAAGACACAACAGACTCAACTGACGACACAAGATGGCTAGGGTGCAGACCTGACACAAGTAATCTAGCTACTATCTCCCAATCATCATACCATTGGGTCGACATGTTCAAACCTGTGAAGCCAGGTGGAGTCGATGTCATGTACCTGCAAACCTGCATCTAAGGCATCAATAGCACATGCATATAAAATCATCATAAAACACACCGTGAAGAGGAAATCACATAATCCCAGGGCGCTCACAAGCGAGTGATGCAATCATGTCCCCTTCACCCATACAGTATCACCAAACTGACACTTCTTTCATTAATAAATTCATAAGCAATAAACATGTCATAATCTCCAACATTATTAAATCAAAGCATGTCAAGAATAATCATCTAGGAAATATATTTCATAATGCATCTAGTTCGTAATGCTCAATAAGAAATGATATAATAACAAAACATCTTAGTCTAACATAAGGGCAAAACAAAGGGGTATTACAATTCGACATAGTATATTACAAGGGGTTGAAGTAAACTATTGATTGAATTATCTAATGATTTTGGGTGATATTATGTGTGCATGATCACCCTCCTTCCTCTTGAGGGAGACATGCAAAACTTGCATGTGATCATATTTTTAGTATTTGAAACTTGAGGAGATATATGTATCCACTCTAAATAGTACACATATAAGACCATAATGAATGTGAGACAATAGCAACATATGTCTCCAATATCAATTGATGCTCAAATCCAATACCATTTTAAGTGAGTTAATAGCAACTACAATTAGAAACCAAAATGATTGATATAAGACTCTATTTAAAATATTGATGGTCTATATAAAATTTTAAGGATAGTGAAATAGATATATGTTTGCTCTTGGAAGGATTATTTTTTATTTTTTTCTTCTTAATTCAATGGACTCTTGAGAACTCTACTAGTTGTACACATAATGTAATCACCACATTTGAGCATTAATTTTTTTCTTTCACTACAAGATGACCAAACTTGTTTAAGTTGTTTATTTTTTATCCAAAAAATGAAAGTCTTTGGAAGATTTGGGATAAATATAGGGAATATTATAATTTAATTAACCTCATTCAATGAATTTTAATTTATGAGTTATGAGTTATGAGTTTGATTGCCTCTCCCATGCATCACAATCAAGTTCCTTTCAATGGTCACTCAATCATCCTCATTCATGATTTGGGTCAACTGTCCCCTATCAAAGATAATGCTTTATATGTTAGGGCATATTATGAGTGATCAAACGAGGGGAGATCCTCTTTAAATCTCAAGAATGAAAAAATGCATTGCATGACACTCTTATGCATTAGTTAGCTAGGCCAAGAGTCACATTCTCTTGGATGCATGTTGCTTGTTGTTGATCAATTTTTTTTATGAAATAAAATATTGACACCTACAAGAAGGGGATGGTAGATGTATTCCAATTGTGGTTGTCAATTTCATTGAAATGAATTGAAACACTCAATTAGAGATGAGATGGGTTGCCACTTTTTATGCTCATCTATATTCAATCCATCTAGTTGATCAAAGAAATATTTAGTCTATCAATATCAATGTTGTGGAGAGTGCTTTGTAATTCACCAATATTCATGACACAACACATATTTAGATATTAATACACCTATGTAGACACTTAAAAATGTCTTGAATGATATCATGCACTCGAATCTAATATACTAACACCGTTCCATCCTAAAACTCATCCTCTTTTAACTTGATTAATCAAATTAGCCTAGCTATTTAATTAATCACATCATTTTCATCTATTAACCTGATTAACCTAATTAGGTGAATTCATCCCCTTTCATGCTAACATTTTGTTCTATTAAATTGAATAAATTAAATTATTTAATTTAAATCCCTGAAGTCCTCTTATTTAATTAAATAACTCTAAGTTATTTAATTAATATATCATATCACTTCCCCTTTTCATTAAATAAATAAATTATTTAATGAATATCCTATTTCCCCTAATTTGCATAATTGAAGCTTTATTTAATTATCAAATTAGTAATTAAATATAATCCTCCCACTTGCAAAAGAATATTCCAAGAGAATATTCCTCCTTTGCACATTCTTCCAAAAGGGAATATTCTCATGGAATATTCCTTCCCCTTTTGCACAATTAAATTTGGATTTAAATAACTAAACATATAATTTTCCTCACCCATGAGAATATTCTCTTTCTTCACTCATTTGAAAAAGGGAATATTTTTTTTTATAACAAACTCTCAACAAAGCTTCTTGTGCAAGTTTTGAAAGTGTGTTTGTTTGGATGAATGTAAGCCCTTGATTAAATATCATCTTGCATTTTCAACCCTTGATGGGAATCCACGATTCATGCCTCCATCTTCCTTCCATTCTGGCTGTTGATTGATTCTTTTTTATCTTGACTATCAATTTCATTTTGCCTATTCTATAAATAGAGCTTGCCTCTATTGAATAGGGATCCATCTTTTAAGAGAAAAATGATGTTGTTAAAATCACTTTCATCTTGCACTCACATGTTATGTTTTAGAAGTCATTTTAGGTTAATTTCTTGCATCATACTAGCTTAGCTTCCATTAATGGCTTCCATGGTAACATAGATTCATCCATTTAGCATGTTTTGAAATTAGGGTTTTAATTTTTTGAGCTTAAAATCCATTTAGAATAGCTTTGCATACACCCATATTGATTATCATAGCATTTATCATGTTAAATTAGCTTTCATCATGTTAATTTAGCTTTTAAATCATGTTTTCACACACATCTCTAATTGGTTTCATCGATTCTCTTTAATAGAATCGATCAAAATAAGCTCATTATGCAAGGGATTGGGAAAGGGTCGTCATTCCACATCAATGTGACACCACTCCCCCAATAGGATAAGTTTCAATGGATTAGAATAGGTGTTTTTGAAGTTTTCATATTTTAATATGTTAGTTTTAATGGATTCTTAGTTTAGTTTGCACTGAATGATTTTATTGGGACTAATGCATAGTGACTTAAATATGCTTTGAATCCTCATGGATCAAGTGTAGTTATCCCATACTACGTCGTTGGTCACAACCTATATAAACTAGTGGTATTAGTGATTGATAAGGAAAGGGGGAAAATAGATGTTGTAATGTAACATTTTTCTTTAACACAATCTTGTTGCATCATTTTAACTAAGATGGATCACAGAATATACAAGTCCATGTAGTACTACATTCTTAGGCCTCCCCCAAACAAATATAATCGAGTTGCATTTCAATCAAATTTCAAAAATGTGTGAGAACACTAATTGGATATCCTTGGGAATTATATGAACTGACCTATTGGTATGGATTGCATATAAATTGGTGTCTTCAAATAAGTTCACAAGATAGACATCTACAAATTCTTGAAGTATGAAGACAACATGACTCTAGACATATAAGTTTGTCTACAAGATGACATAGTGAAAATGGTTTATTGTTGACAATGGTGGCACAAGCGTTTGACAAAAAAATTGTGTCGCCACCTAAGAAATATATAATAGAATTTGATGAAGATGGTAACAAAATGAGCTAGTGTGTATGGTTAAAGGATAAGCACATATTTTATAAAATGTGTATTAAAATTACATTTAAGATTATCTTCTACTACCTACTTTTTCAAAACTAAAAATATAATTTTAATACATGAAAATTAATATCAATCCTATTTGCATTTCTTTCTTTGTACAAATGAAATTTTTGAATAAGACATGACATTTATATCAGCTAAATAAAAAATCAATTGCCACTAGACTTTCAAATAAGAATTGTGAGACAAATCATGTACATGCACTCTAAGCTAGTGGGTATTAATCTACACCTTAGACTTTTGAATTTTCAATATACAAAATAAGAATTGCCTAAAGTAGCTAAAACTTCCTATAAAACCATATGTAGGAAACAATGTACATGTAGACTCTTATGTTCTCTAGAATGAATTGGCACCTTACATGTTTGGCAATCTAAGCCACTTTATCTCTAGTGAATAAACTCAATGCTTTATGAAATGAATTTGCATGTTACACGTTAGAAAATTGAGCTAGCCAAAGTGTTATATGTTTCAATACTAAGCAACTATGAGGCCTATAGATTCTATTTGGTATTAGCTTTTCACAATCCATGTTATACTAAGTTTGCTTTTGGATTCACTATATATGTTTCTATATCAATGTTTTAGATCACTCAATGATCCATATAATGCAAAGCACTATTGCTAATGCATTCTATTTCTAATTTTGATATTGAAGATTGGATTTTCAATAATCATTATATGCCTATTTCACATTTAACACTATCAATTTTATAAAATATTAAAAGAACTCACTTCAATATAACTAATATTCTTATGAAAAAACTTATTTAATAACAATAAATAATTTATAAAATTTCACAATATTTACAATATTTTTAAAAAGATATATGTAAATATTTTTTGAGTCAAGTAGAAACACTCTTATTGAAAACCTCATTAGATAATATCCAATCAAGCAATAACTGAATTTATTTTTTCTTGAAAAGTTACCAATCCTAGCCGAGCGCAATGCTTATATAAAAAGCATAGAGCATCTTGTGCATGGGGAATCAGAAGCATTCTTTAGCACTAACTAAAGTAATTCACTTTATTTTGTCGGCAGGTGTAGGTAGGAGGGGACAGGGTGGGCTCTACCTAGTATTTTCTTTCAACAAGGTCACAATTTCGCATTCACATTTGAGAGCTTGTTTTTTCTTGGATAATTTTTAAAAAGGGAGCTAGTTTTGGGTGTAGATGGCAATTGACAGCTAATAGCGGGCGGGCCTACTTTTCCGTGCTTGCTTGGCTTCGACTTTTTCATGTTCACACAATCTAAAGTTCAATTATGGTAGATTTTTTGTTTTAATAATTTGTAATTTATTTCTTTCATTCATTTTTAAGAAATTGTTTTATTTTATTTAAGAAGATTTAATTATTTTATATTTAGTCAATAGGTTATATATAGTGTGAGATTTGAGTCTAAAATAAGTTTCATATTTGCAAACATTCGTTGAATTGTTGAGAAACAAGTTTTGGTTGTTATTAAATGGTAATCAGTTATCGTTTGTAAAAGCTTTCAAAATATCAGGTGAAAGCTTCCAAAATCTCAATTATCATGTAAAAGGCAAATAAATATTGATTTTTCAATAGGATGGGAACATTCTATTTCCATTTGGAGCGTTTTTTACCAATTTGATTGCAACTTAACTATTTCATTTGCATTGCTTTATGTTTTAAATTTGCATGCAAATATTTCAAAATTAGATAAGAATGCAAATGACATTTGTAGATGTGACAATCTCAAACTTGTAATTTACTATTGTGAAAGACCCTAATGGTCTATGTTTTCAATGTATATTACTATTGTGAAAGTAAACCCCTAACGTTTTATGTTTCCAATGTCTAATATTGCTCTAATGATCATCAAAACCCATGTTTTATGAATTGTCAATGCTCAAACCATTGTTAATGAGATTTGTTGTTGGTCACTATTAGTAGCAAGAACCATTGGAGTTAGTTGTGGCTCTTGTGTGTCCTATATATGACCAAAAAAAGATAAATGAGGTGGTTTTCTCTATTTTTTAGAAATCTATAGCTTTATGGCAATAGATAGAGGTTGATCAGGTGTCGTGCTCTCATTTTCATAGACAATAGCAACTACTTTACCTTGGAAAAAAACCATGCACCTAAGACATGAAGGTTGATGAAAATAATATATAGAGCTACATTAAAATCATGTCATATGGTTATCAACATGTGTAATGCCCCGCCACGCAACCGTAGAGGAAGTTTCAATTCACTAAACAAGCATACTAATTTATTTTTTAAAAGAAGTGAATTAAACCCACATGTTCAACTATAATTGACAACATCCCCTAGGGTTACATAACTGAGATTACTTAAATCCCCATTAACATACAACATCTAAATTACATTGAAAGAAAATAACTCAAGAAATAACATTCAACAACATAAAAAGATACGAGATATAAACGAAGCATCCATTACATAAATCTATTACAATCCTCATTCCCTGAATGAGTCAAAATACATAAGTATGATAATTACAAGGTCCACCTCATAACACAAGAGGGGTAAATCAATGCCATTACAATATGAGATACAAAGTACAAGAATTAAAAGTGAGAACTGCGAGCTGTCCATCTAGATGTCTCGCCACCAAGTACTGAAGATCAAGGGGGACCCAATGGTTTTGGTGCATGTTCCACCCAACCATGTGGTACCCGAAGGCCCACCCCCCATGCTAGGAGATAGTAACAAAGTAACATGGACGAGAAACCTACTACCTCAAACCAAAGGCAGACTCATACTGATACAAACTGACTCAACCACACATATGTACAATATAAGTCTAACACAAATCATGGTTACATTGCTTCCAGACATATTATAATCAAGTATGCTAAATAAACATACGCACAACATAACACAATGTTATCCTAGATAGAGTGTCATCGCAAGGTTTGTCATGAGGTATCATTTGGGCATTCTTCATAGGCTCCGGTAATCCTGGTGGCCTCAACCGAATCCCGGCACTCATACTCACTCAAGCGGAATCAACTACCTCTCATAAGGACAAGGTAGTTGATCTTGCCATTCCAGGCCTTCTCACTCACCCCAAGTTTAAACAAACCCTTGTGTCTATGAGTGAGGTTAATTTATCTTGGTTAATGTGAACTACATCCTAATCCTCTAAGTACATTTATTTTAGTTCTCAGTTGTTAAAATCACTTCTGAAGGTTTCCCAGTTTATCTCTTTGGGCTCCGGCCCCTAACAAAAGCCACTCTTCTAATTGGATAACACACTCCACAATCTAACTCCAAGGGTTACTCAAGTGTTACAGAATCTGAACCAACATGCTTTCTCCTATCTTGGGAGGCAACCTCAAAGAAATCCACTCCAACACTAGGAGGAAACTAAATACTTGTAACACTACCCAAGGGAAAGTCAAACAATAACTTAACAAGGCAATGACCCACATTCACTGGAAGACTTTACAATCCAAAACTCAACACCCATTCTCAAAGCAATCATAAAAAGAGAAATCCATATAATCATGCATTGGCAATGAAAAATACTACATTTGGTTATCCTAAAACCATGTTCCTAACTAATGCTTCTCACAGGAAATAGAATAACATCATTCTAGAATTTACATTGAGCAATAAATCTCCATTAAATAAATAATCTCCGCAACTTAGTCAAATCATGAGCAATACTAAATTCAACTATAATTATTTGTCCAAGTCGTTACATATTCCTATGTTTAACCAGCTATTAAATATGAATATTTACAAATGAAAACACCTTATATTAAATATTAATATTCACTATTAAAAATACAATCCATATTCCCATTTTAATCCAACAAATCAAACTATACAAAGAAAACTTTCAATAAAGTTAAATAAATTAATATATAATATTAATTACATACATAATATATATATATATATATATATATAAGAAAAATACATATAATATATATATATATATAACTTAAATATTATATAGAAAAAAATAAAATTAAAATTAAATAAAAATTAAATAAAAAACGAAATTAAAAAAAATAAACAAAAGAAAAAAAATTTAAAGAAATTTTAAAAAAACAATAAAGGCGCAGGCCGGACGGTACCGTCGGTACCTCCGCGCACAGTCCGCAGACCAAAGCCAAAGCCTGCACAGACTGTACTCTAAGTACAACGGTCGGCAGCAAAAAGGGGGTCGCAGTCCCCCCATGTGGTGGGCGCACTGCCCAGAGTACGTACCCAACAAAAAGACAGTGGGGGGCCGAACCACCCCCCCACACATATAAAAAAAATTTAAAACAAAATTTTCAAGACCCAGTTTCGTACGCAATACGAATTTCAGACAATCGTCGTACGGCGTCATTTTTAATATTTCAAAAAAAAACTATAAAATCAAATAACATATATTTGTAAATATATGTTATATATATCATATTTAAAAATATGATATATGAATGTATATTTACATATATATATATTTTTCAGAATTCATTTTACTGGTGAAATTGAAGAAAATAAATTTAAAACCAGTAATAAAATTTGACAACAATAGACATCTCATGATCAAGAGATTTAAAATCTGAATACCAAAAGAAGCCATTCTTCCATGTTTCAAATAATTTAAACAAAGGAAAAGCAATACATTGTTTATGAGTTTTTCAACAGAATTTTCTAAAAGGGTTTGTGTTTTGAAAAACAAATCTGAATACCAAAATGTTGAAGTTCAACCTAGGGTTTCAAATAAATCACCCATTTGCAATTTCTTATCATTTAGGAAAAATAGATTAAACTAGGAACAATAAATCAAAGAAATAAAAGAAAACCTGGTTATTTGAAGCCACAGGAAATAGCCAAGATTCTTGATGTAGAGCTTCCCTTAAGATCCTCACACTCCTCTTCAACAATGCAATTAATTTCCAGCTAGCTGTGATCCAATAGCTTCACCTTCTCCAACAGAATTTCTCTCCTTTCAATTTAATTTTTTTACCAATCATAAAAATACTTCCAATCCTTTCATGTCCAAAACCCTTTCCAAAAATTTCCTGCCTGTGAATAAGAAAAGAAGAAGAAGCAGACCCCCAAACTTTTTGCCCTAATCTTATAAAACATCCTTTCCTCAAACTCCAAAATAACCTAATGCAACCCTAATTCACGTGAATGCAAAAATTGAATTTAGATAACAATTTCATTTTCCAATTTGAAAAGCCCTACTTTGACTTTAAAGTAAAATTTCAATTTCCTATAAATCCCCATTTGATTTAAATTTAATATAAAAAAATCAAATATACATACTAATTATTATTACAATATTTAATAATTGAATCCAATCTCTTGAGATTTGAATTCAATTAATTAAATAATTTAACTTTAATTAATTTACTTTCAATTATTTAATAATTAAATTTAATCCCTTGAGATTTAAATTTAATAAATTAAATAATTAAATCTAATCCCTTGAGATTTAAATTTAATAAATTAAATAATTAAATCTAATCCCTTGATATTTAAATTTAATAAATTAAATAATTTAAGTTTAATTTCAATAATAATTTTGAATATAACCAATAAGCATAACTTTAATACAATATAAAAATAAACATCTCTTTCAACCAATGCAATTATTCTAAAAGAGCCATTTAATAAGAAGCACTTCTCAAAACATTACATAACATCAAATAAGATACAACATGACTCAATAATCAAGATTGACGACATACTAAGGCTAGGGTGTAGACTTGACACATGTTACCAAGCTACTATCTCCCGTTCAACTTAGCCGTTGGATCAACACGCTCAAACCTGTGAAACCAGGTGGCGTCGATGTCATGTACCTGCAACCTGAAATCAAGTAAACAACATAATATATCCAGCATATAATTCACACCGTGAAGAAGAAATCTCGGATTCACAGGGCGCTCGCTAGCGAGTGATGCGAACCCGTCTTCTTCACCAATACACTCATCAAAGACTGACACTAATGCCATAAACAATACTCACATAATTAATCTCAAGATAACTCTACTAACATTATTAATCCATTAAAGCATGAGAAACAAAACCAGATAATCACATCACACAATAATAGTTGTCGCTCAAAAGTAGCGATCAAAACAACATAACAAATGTGTCCAGTATCAAAGTAGCTGCAATCCAAGCAAAGCATAAAACAACCTGAAACAAGAAGCAAAACGGAGGGGTATTACAACATGACTTTGCTAACCATTCAAAGGATATATTTTTTGATAATATACTAAAATATCATTTTGTGCAGTATAGTCTTCCTTAAATTTTATTTTAGTTTATGATAAAAGTGTATTGATACAACCATCTAATTTGACCTTAGGAGCTATCTTTTCTAGCTAGTCACACACTACCAAACACATCTTCATCTTTTCAAAATTAGTTCTTTGTGTACTATGTAGGCATTCAATTTGTTGGTTGCAATTGTTGTTCCATCTTTCCATGTCTCTATTTATATTGTAATATTTTTTTAACTATAGTGAGATTAATGAGAAGAGTGCTAGAATAGTGTGGTAATTAATGGCAATCCTATATCATGTCTCCAAACATCTTGGAGAGGGTGCTTCAATTTACAATTTTTCTTTAACTTCGAATGTTATTTATAACAATGTTCATAAAGATGGTATAGTTGGTAGTGACAATTATAAAATTCATTTATGGTGTATGCTCTTTCATCGACACCTTGAAAGGAGTTACTTAGCATCTTGCAAGTTGTTTGTGGGGTTCACATGCATGATGGAGCCAAAATATGGCATACCATTTTGGGGAGTGTGTCTTTTGGGAGTTACAAGTCAAAGATATTATTATTATGTCTACTATGAGATGTGAGAGTTACATTTATTATTTATATATTTATGGGAGTTTCAATTGGTTTTGCATAATTTTAGGAGTTACATTTACTATTCCAAGATGTTGCCCATGCGAGTTACATTTATTAGATTAAGTAAAATTAATGTAATCAATTAATATCTAGGTTAGATTATGTTGAAATGGACATGAATTTTAATTATTTTATTAGAGCTAATATTTCCTCTAAAATTAAATAAATTATTTAATTTGACTTTTCCATTCCTCTAAAAAAATCAATATTTTATTTGTTTCCTAAACATATCATTCTATTTATATTCCTCCATCTCTAAATTTAGTGAATTGACTAAAAAACAACCTTAGTTCACTCTCATTCACTCCACTTCATCCACCCATGCAACTAGTCATCTAATTCATGCAATCATTTAACTCCCCAAGTCCCTCATCTTGACACACGTTTCTTGTGGATTCCTCATGATCTCTTAGCTATTATCATCCATTAATCTTTTCAATCATCTTGCACCATTGATCAAATATTACTATTTAAGCTATAACACATCCATCATTTAGCCAAATTCACTCTCCATGAATTTGATGAATCTTACATCCATACTATACACTTTTTGCATTGCTTTTGTTAGCAAGGTTATGCTAAGGTTTTATGAGCAATCCATAATTTATTAAATTAGCATTACCACATTCTATAATGGAGTAAGACTAGGCACTTTGGTGTAGGTAAAGTAATTTAATTTGATTTTCTTTCACGTTTGTCTACAAACTTTATTGAGGTAGGTTATTTGATTATTAAATTGGGTTTGTTATTGATTCATTTACATTTCATATTTGATAATCTTATTTCTCCTTCCACATTTTGGCACACTCAATGAGACCCATCCCCTAAAATTTAACAATTAAATTGAGTTTCCTTGATTTTTAGGTCACATGTGTAGAATGACACATTTGATCCTAGAATGATGCTTCTAATAGAGAAACAATGCTTTTGAAAGCATAGTGGTGCTTTTGACGACACTTTGGTGCATCTCACACTTACATTGATGCATTTGATCTCTATGTGAACTTTTTGAATGTGTGAATATGAAACAAAATAAAATATCAATCAAAGGGGAAAATAACACAAGGGTTAGATCTAAACATAATTCAAAAGTTCAATTAACCAATTAAACCCATTACCAATGAAGTGACAAGTTAAAAATTACATGAAACAAACAAGAAATGAATGAAATTAATTAAATCAAACTCTACTTTTACCTCACCCAAGAATGAAAGTCCTTACTCCATTGTTGAATCATGCAATGATATGTTGGATTGCTCAAACTAGCATAACCCAATTGTGCAAAAGCTCAAAAGATGGCTATGGAGATCAGATTGCTATGGAGATGAAAATTGCAAAGAGAGAGGTC
The DNA here is from genome assembly GCA_007115665.2 of Sequoiadendron giganteum. Taxonomy (NCBI): domain Eukaryota; kingdom Viridiplantae; phylum Streptophyta; class Pinopsida; order Cupressales; family Cupressaceae; genus Sequoiadendron; species Sequoiadendron giganteum. The sequence goes on along the minus strand of CM021108.1, from coordinate 440,700,991 downwards.
ATTTGAATGAAGGATGAAGCTTATTTTATAGATTTTAGGATATTTGATCAATAGTGGAGATTGAAAGATAAGATCAATGACTGAGAGTGAATTAACGGGTGAGGAGGCATGCCTGAAGAGGAGAGGGCCAATTAACTAAAGCTCTTCCCTAGAATTTAGGAAGATATTTTAGGATATTTTGGAGGAGGATAAATTCAAATTTGAAATCAATTTAAATTTGATTCTTTTGGAGGAAATGTACAAACTAAATAAATTTAATAATACATTTAATTATTTGAAGAATATTAGCTAATTAAATAATTATTTAATTATTTAATTATTTAATTATGAGAGGTAAGAGGAATAATGATTTTTAATTAAATAGTTGATAAATATATAATCAGGCAGATAAGAGGAAAATTAGAAATTAATTAAATAATCAAGATTATTTAATTAAGGTGGGGGATAGAAGAATATTAAGTTTCATTAAATAATTAAAATTATTTAATTAAAGTGGGAAAGAGGAAAATCAAATTTAATTAAATAATAAAAATTATTCAATTAAAGTGATAGAGGGAAAAATAACGAATTAATCAAATAATTAATATTGTTCAATTAATAGAGGAAAATAATTAGTTTAATTAAATAATAGAAAATTATTTAATTAAAAGTGATGAAATAGAGAGAATGAGTAAAATTGATGAAAATGATGAAGTACATGAATGTGTTTTGCATTAACAATTTTACATGTCTACATTTTTTCCCTCTTTAAGACAATGTACCTATTGCATTGTTTCAAAGACATACTACTAATTTAGAAAAAAAATAGGTGAACTTGTGATGCCCTACTATGCCCTAGTAGATGAAATAATGTTGGGAGGACAATAGGATGCCCCGTTGAGAGGTCAAACAGAAAAAACAATTTTCAAGTTGGTCTCACGATAGGATGATATGATAGGTTTAATGCAGAAGGGAATGAAAAATTAAGTCCTAATTGGTGAGGAAACTGATCAAGAAGATCAAGGAAGGGTAAAAAGTGGCATGCAAGGGGTGGGAGGGATTAAATTTAGGGTTTTTGGGGTCTATATATAGGCCCTTGGGGGTCAATTTCAACTCATTTGCATTCTTAGAGTTCATAGATTTTAGAGTCCAAAATGAGATTTATGTGTGAAGTTATTATAGAGATGGCCCTCATTCCTTGAGCTACACATCATGCAGACAAAGTCCATTAGTTCTAGTGGTCAACCAGAGCAAATCCCATAGTACACATCTAACCCTTTTGTAGTTAGGAATAGTTTTAGGTGTCATTAATAATAGGACAAGTTAGGTCATCAAATGTGTTGATGTAGAGTTGATGCTTCTGAATATTGATGTGATGTGTCTAAAACCTAAAACAATACTTCTAATTGTGGTGTGACACATTTTTAAAGCATGACGCTTGTGATGAAGTACTTATTGGGTCTCTTTTGACTATGATCAATCAGTGTGTTTGGAAAATGACTTATTTATGATTGGGTAAAGTGATGCTTTTGAAAAGGAGTGCACGTTTATGACTATGAAAAAGTGATACTTTTATAAAAAGGTCACTTTTGATTTAGGGATTTGCAAAATTAGTTTTTCTTTTCTTTTTTGACAAATTGAAATTGTGGATGTTATTCGTACAGGTTGTACTTGATTCCATTATATCTAGGGATTGATGACCACAAGTCCTATATTAGATGTCCCATCTCAATGAGATGGATATTGAGTACATAGGAGCTATTAGTATATTCCACATCACATATATGTCAAATATTAGAGCACATTTGGGGTTTATGAATGATATCGCTAAGAGATTGCATTTAGAGACATCCTCCTTTAGGTTATCTACTAGTGAGGCCACCATTACACTCGAGAATATGACACATTCTGAGGATTTCTATTGAGGGAGCTATGATTATCTATGATCCTAATTCAAGTGCAGAGGCATTAGATTGGGTTTTGTTCAATGATGACTTGGGGTGATCCCACAATACTAGTTTATAATTTTTGGCCAAACTGGACATTGAACTGATTTTTTTTAACAAAATCTTCACTTTCGAGCACTTATAGCTGCTAAACCATGAGGAATTTGAAGATGATGCAGACTACTAATTTGTGACATTTTCTCTTTAGATTCTAAATATATATTTTATTTTATTTGGAATTAGATTGCATTTCTTTTTCCATCTCCTTTGAAAACTAGTTTTTAACAGTAAACACTATTTTTAAAGAGTGGTGTTCACCGTATACAACATAACTTTTTTCTATGAAGGATAAAATTCTTTTTTTTTGAAATTTTTAGATTTGTAGCTATGATATCTAGCACTTTCATTTGGTTTCATAGTGATTTATTAGATATTTTGTTCTTAATTAATTTTTTAAGTCAAACCAATTACAATTTAGACATAGGAAAACCATATACAACATAAAAAAAAAATTGTATATATCGAAAAAAAATTATTTATTTTTTCTGGATCAAGGACATCAATACCTAGCATAGACATATTTTTTAGAATTTTTTTTGGTAATCTACTATTTTTCCACATGTGTAGAACAAAGAGCTTGATTTTTTGTGAAAAACCTACATTCACAAGAAATAAAAAATAAATATAATAATCAAATTAAATATATTTAAAATTATACTTTTTGGGAAGCTTATAATAAGAAATACATACTTACGAAAAATAAATTTTAAATGAATTTGATTGATCCTCCAAAAGGTAAATCAAAAGTGGTTTTTTATCAACATTTTGATAGGTGTAAAGGAGACTATGTTATAGGTATCATTTAAAACTAGTGGTGTTCTATCCAAGGGGGTTTGATCTAAGGTGGATTGATCAAACCCTCTTCAATTGGAATCCTTTACATTGAACTTTTCAAGGCTTAAATCATTATATTTTCTAAAAATATGTGATTTCAACAAAAAATAGGATGTCCCAAAAAGTTTAATCCACTATTGTGGGATCACCCCTTGGATATAGATGATGGTCAGATTGATCTTAGACCCTATATTAGAGTTGTAAATGACATTATCTTGGTTGTAGTAGGACTTATCTATGGGTAAATTATGCTAGACCAACGGTCTAGAAGATTCTTTGTTGGAAGGGGTCATGTCCTAGAGAAAATGTTTCATGATGGTTGAGTATATGCATGGGGACCTTGTATTCTTGCACATTTGTACCATGATATGCATCAAGTGGTTTACATGCTAGCCACCAGTTTATCAACTGGTGTGACACTACTTCATGTCTAGGCATGGGGGAACATAGCTCTCATGCGACCCCTTGGAGAGGTATCCTATAGGGTCATGTAGGGTCCCTCTAAAATAACCTCTCTTAGTTTTTCATATCTCTAATCCATTTGGCCATGGTGACAAGTTTTCCTACATTGGAAAAAGCATCAAATGCATTGAAGATAAAGTTGCAAGGTGGCATAAAAAAATTTCTATTTGTCGTGTAACCAAATTAATAGTTTCAAAATTTCTGATTGGGTGGGTTTTTGCTAGGAAAGGTCTTGTTTTGCATCTTAGCATTTAGATTGTTCTAGGCTACATTGTACTGGTGTTTTCTCTTAAGAGCCTTATGTGCCAAAAAGTGGTGAAATTTGACAAGTTGTTTCTCAGAAACGGTGGCACTTAGAAACATTTCATTTGAAGGTAAAAGGTCACGTAGGGTCTTTCTATAATAACCTCTCTAAATTTTTCATATCTCCAATCCATTTGGTCGTGATGACCATTTTTCACACATTGGAAAAAGTGTCAAATGTATTGAAGAGAAAGTTGCAAGGTGGCATAATTTACATTTTGTTCACCGTGCGACCAAAGTTATGATAATTCCAACAAGTTCGAGTGGGTATTTTTATGGTAGGAAAGGTCATGTTTTTCGCCCAACCTTCCAAATTGTTCCAGGCTACATTGTACCAATGGTTTCTCTTAAGAGCCCTAAGAGCCAAAAAGTGGTGAACTTTGATGAGCTATTTTTCAAAAACTGTGGCACTTAAGAATATTTTGTCTAAAGGTATAGGGTCATGTATGGTACCTCTACAACAATATCTCTCAATTTTTCATATCTCCAATCTATTTGGCCATGGTGACAAGTTTTCACATGTTGGAAAAAGTGTCAAATACATTGAAGATAAAGTTGCAAGGTGGCATAATTTTTGTTTTGTTCATTATGCAGTCAAATTGATAGTTCCAACATGTCTTGGTGGGTGGGTTTATGCTAGAAAAGGTCATGTTTTTTACGCCAACATGCTAGATCATTCCAGGATACATTGTACCAATGCTTTCTTTTAAGACCCCCAAGTGCCAAAAAGTGGCAAACTTTGATGAGATATTTCTCAAAAATCATGGAACTTAGAAAAAATTTGCCTAAAATTACAAGGTTGCTTAGTGTCCCTCTACAGTAACCTCTCAATTTTTTATATCTCTAGGCCATTTGGCCATGGTGAAATTTTTTTTGTTGCCCCAAAAACTGTTAGATGCATGCAACATGAAGTTGCAAGGTAGCCTAATTCTTGTTTTTTTCTTCGTGGGGCCAAACCATTAGTGCCAACATGTCTAGGTGGGCATGAATATGCTAGGCATGGTCTTTTTTTGCACTCCAACTCTCTTGAATGTTTTGGGCTACATTGTGTTGATGCTTTCTCTTAAGATCCCTACGTACGAAAATATGTCAAAATTTTATGCATTGTATCTCAGAGTCGGTAACACATACAAATTTTATGTCTAAACCTATAGGTGCATGTGAGGCCCCTCTACAATAACCTCTCTCATATTTTTAATAATTGAAACCATTTGATCGTGGTGAAAGTTTCTTTGATGTCCCAAAAATTGTTAGATGCATACAATGTCAAGTTGCAGGGTAGCCTAATCTTAATTATGTGTCATGGGGCCAAACTATTAAACCCAACACATCTGTGTGGGCATGTCTACACCATGCATGGTCCTATTTTACACCCCAAATCTCTCGAATGTTTTGGGATACACTATGTTGATGTTTTCTCTAGGGGTGGAGATAGCACAAGGGCAGGGCATGGGTACGTGAGATGTCTATGTGGTTGTTACATGCAATGATCATAATCACAACATGGAAATGACTAGTTAGTCCATGCCTACACCATTGCATTTCAGGATCTCTATGTGAGGTTAAGATTCTTTAAGTTAGAGCAACCCCGAGTCCTTAAGATCCATAGCAACCTATGAACATCCAATTAGTCTAAGATGAATCTAGTTAAAGCCAAGAAGATATGAGAAGCCTATCACTATGTGAGAACCAATAAGGATGAGTTCAAGTAGAAGGGAAAGTGGGAAAAATCACCACACCAAAGAAGACATTGCTTTTGAAAAAGAGAAAATTGTCCTGCCAAGTAAATGGTGCAACAAACACAAAAATAGAAGTGCTCCAATGTTAATTTCTATGCTTGAATTATACATAGCAAACCAAAATTCATAATGGGCTACAATTTAGAACAAGAAAATTTTAGAACAATCCACTTTATGGCATTCCTACAGTTTTATTTACAAGTCACTTTCTTGCTAATGTTGTAAGGTCTCTAGAGATTTGTATACTATTGTCTCCAACCCTGCTCCATATAAATTTAGAGGGAGTATATTGATTATGAAGAATGGTAAATTGGGTCATCTATCTTACTTATACAATAAAAAATGGAAGTTTTTAAAACAATCTACTTTATGGCATTTCTTAAGAGCTATAACTTTAGTTACAAGTCACTTTCTAACTAATGTTGTAAGGTCTCCAAATATTTGTATACTATTGTCTCCAATATTTCTCGATTTAAATTTAGAGTAAATATATTGATTATAAATAATGGTAAATTGGGTCAACTATATTACTAATATAATGTGAAAAAATCTTCATCACAATGCATACACCAAAGTTATAATTTTCTTGCAAACCACATCCATATGTTATAAGAAGTCATCAATGACAATATCATAACCTCCTAGTATCTCTATTAAGTTATTTAGCATTTGAATCTAATAAATAGATGATAAACCCCCAAAAAAATGATTAATAAAACTTAAAATGCATAAACAAATTATAAAGAAAAGTTTATGAGAGATGTATAAGTGTCAAAAGACAAATTTACATTAGGAGAAGTTTTTTAATCCACTTAGGAAGATAGGAATTATCATGATCTATAGATGATTTTAATTTCATATCATCGCAGTTTGATAAGTAGATACCAAAAGGCAAGAATTTAAAATAGATAACTATTATATGATTATTGCAACTCGTAAATTTTGGGCATTTAAAATCCTACGAATAACATATGCTTGATAATAATCTGTTTCAAGGCTTCATTAGGTGACTAGCTTTGCATCTGCAAACGTATTTTCTTGAAAATATTTTCATACATATCCATTTTATTCAAATTTGCAATCTAGGCATCTAAATTATAATTTTAAATCTATATCAGCATGTAGGTAAAAGGGATAAGATCGGGTCACAATTTATGAACAATAATTAAGGTGTAACTGTAACATACATGCTTGCCTTAAAAAGTAATCCTAAGTATGCTATGTGTCTACTTGATTTATTTCATTACAGAGTTCTATTGTTCTTAGCATCGTATGAGTTGCCTACCGTGTAACTCCAAAATAAGACACACATGCATTATCCCATAGATATGTAATTCCTTTGAGGAATTTTGTTAAGCCATTCAGGCATATATGCAAATGCTTAAAAAAAATGCATACAATTTCTATAGCTGTGGAATCCATAAGGCCGCATTTCTTTATGTATACTTTACCCTTTTTGTATGCATGTATAACAAAAATAAAACCAATTTTCTTGCAGTTGCTACTAGATCTGTGCACAATGGATGAAAGGTAAATCTAAAGATAAATTATATTTTATAACTATTAGATTTTGAGCTCAAGAGAATATTTTTATTGAAATGCCATTAAAGTTCAATGCATGTTAATACTAGTTGCATGAAAAGTCAATAATTAAATTATTTGTCAAAAGGTCTTTTTCTTGTCAAAGGGAATTGCATATGGATTTCGTATATTACCATTTTAATGCATGAAAGATTTGAGTTGATAAATGATGTTAATTTTATTATTTACACAAAAAAGATGAAGAGTGTCTTCATGTATTATGACCATTTGTATGTTACTATATTCATGAGTGTTTTCTTGATGTGGTTATCTTGTATGTTATTGTCTTCTATGAGCATTTTTGGAAAGGTTACATTTTGGGATGGGTGTCGAATATGGGTTATCAAGGAGAATAGACCGCTTTTTCCAATTCTACTTAGATTAGTTGTATACAGCTATATGCTTGGCCAAGTAATTGTAGACCATTGAAATAGATGGATTTATTATATATATTTTTCTCTCTACCATATCTTAGTATCAACCATTGCATGTTCTAGTATGATAGAAATGTGTGTAGATATGTTAGGCATGCACCATATTCTATCTTGTACGTTGATTTATTTTTGGTAAGCATCTCGTGTAGGGTCGGTGGTTCTTCATGTCAAGAACAACTCTTCGGGGAAGCGTAAGCTTCATGGTTGGGTGAAAAAGGTGCTTGGACCATGTTCTCATCTATTGATTTGAAAATGACTATGAGAGAGTTGATGGTGATCAGAGACTTTATTATTTGCATATCCACATTCTTATTGACTTGTTATTTGCATGTGTACTTTTAAATTGTACAAAAATTAAAATGTGGGTGATTCTAGTGTATATGTGTATATTATTGACTTGTTGGCAATGGACTGCGTAAGTCAATTGTTGTATCGCATTGTCTCATGTTCTTATGTTCATGTATGAACATTATTTCATATGACGTCTTGACTTATAAGGATTTATTACTCCTGTGTTGATGCAATCATGATTATTTCTTGTTAATTTGAATTAATATTGTTGAATATTTGGATTTTATGTTGAATTTGAAATCTGTATGTTACACTCCCTTTAAGTGTATCTTAGTGAGATGATAAACATGCAAATATACAATTCCATATGTCTTAATTTATAATGTCATGTTAGATACCCATTTATGAATAATCTCTCATAAACAAGGAAAAGGAGTCTCCAAAAGAGGTAAAATAATAAAATATGTACATGGATGGATGGGGATTCAACATGAATAAATCCATCACAAATATTTAATGAGCACCCTTTGAGAGATAGTTAATGAAAACCCCCAATAATGTTGTAGGTCTTCCAAAAAATGAAGATGCTCATATATGAATGTTGAAGATAATCCATTTATGGCAAATGACATTTATCCCCTTGTGAAAAATAATTCAATGGAAAATATTGAGGTAACTCTCACTCCAAGAAGAAATGCGAGGTGATGTATCATGATGCATCTTATCTTTGAAATCTACTCAAATGTGCCCACCTAAACGCAAAAGATGCCTCAATTCACAAAGGTAAAACAAATCCAAACACATGTGAAGAAAAATGAAACCCAAGATCCAAAGACAAAGTAGATATGATAAGACTATGAAATGGTTTTCATAAAATAAGAGTTGAATATCCTCAAGAATGTATCCTAAAGTTGTAAGATGAGATTCATGAAACAAAACTATGATACCTATCAAGTGGTCATCTCAAGAATCTAAATCAAGAAGATAATTTATAACCTATTACTCTGAATTTGAAATAGGATTAGGAGGAGATAGAATATATTCTCCAAATAAGAAACTAAATATGTCCTCAACCTCAAGATGGTAAATAATAGAATTTTAGAAACTTATGATTTCAAATGTAAGAGAAAGAGAGGTATAAGATGTCTCAATTTCATCACAATTCTCAAGGCCATCCAAATATGAAAACTCCTATAAAGTACTATCATCAATAGGTATATTATTTACACCATAAATGGGTATTGAGGTTTTCTATAACAATGATCATAAAATGGAGATGAACAAGTGGCTCCATACAAATACCAAACTTTAGTCCATGGAGTGTGGGGACAATCAAGTTGTGAAAGGTCACATAACAAGTCAAAATAAAAGATGCAATAGATTTTTGAAAAAAAAAAATAGACTATAGGAATCGGGTAGCCTCCCTATAAACTGTAGTGTTCCTAGTAAAAAAATTTCTCATGACTGGTGATGCTAGTGTGACACATCCTCCAATACCATGGTGATGAGGGGGAGACTAGACCTCGTGACCTCTTGCCTGCAACATGATGCTTTAGCTTGATCGAGCTAGGCCCCCAGCCCCAAAAATATGCAATCGATTAATCTTAAGACATGATAAATATTATTTGTCCATGCTATCTTCCTATAGTGTGTACTGGAATTTTTATTTGGCAAGCATGTGGTCAAGTATATCTAGGATCCCTAGCCTAAAAACATAAAGAACATAAGGAGCACATCAAAAATACAAGACCCTTAATGTAATCTTAATGTTGCTTATGTTTTTAGGCCAAGGGATCAAAATAAATCCCCACATTTACAAATAGAAAAATTAATAAGAATAATTTAGAAATATTTAAGAACATATACCAATATTGAAGTCCACTATCTAAATGGCCAAGACACATAAAAAAATAAATCGATTCAAGAGCTTTAGCCTCCATATGGATCCTATAGAGATAACTCTATTTCGTACGATTAGTAATAGTCTCAAAATTAGTTTTCTCTTACACTCTATCATATTGTACATGTTACAGTACTAATGGTTGAAGAATCTTTAAGATATTTTTGTAAAGTTGACTATAGAGAATTTATGTACTTTCAGAAGTTGTGACATAAATGCAATTTAGATAATATTATAGTTAATTAGCACAAATAATAACATGGTGGACCTCTCTTTCCCTTTCCAATCATTTGTAATATTTAAATAGTAAGGATATAGGATATTTGTAACAATTTTAAGATTACTAACAATGAACTTTATGTAATTATTCATTTATTCAATTAATCATTTGTAGTGCAAATATGGATTACAGTTGTAAAATAAGATTTGGATTAACCAAAAAGCCTTAAGGCCATACAACATTATATGTTGATAAAAGAATACAATATATCCAATAAATTCATATAGGCTTGCAAAAAATCCATTGAAATGGTGGAAAAGGGAAGCCCTGTCTCTTTTTCTCTAGGATGTGGTTTGACACCTTTTCTTTGATTTCATTAATTGAAAAAGGCAGAGATGATGTGATATAATTGTGAATGGGGGTTTGATGGATTTTGACAAGATAAATGATTGACTTACAGCCTAAAAGGGGAGTCAGCCTACCCTTGACCAAATGTGAAATGACCTTAACAATGAAATGTAATGATTCAATTCATCTAATGATGAAAATGACTATTCTAATACAAAAACAATAGATCTAGAAAGTCACAGGAAAATTCATACTACAAAAATAGACTAACTAGGACACTGTGTACCTGTGACATAAATTTGAACATATTTTTTTAGGATGTTTCCTCTAGGGGCGCCATTGTCCTTGTTGACCAGTTTTAGATTTTTTTTCGTGGTCCTCGAGAGCCATATTAGAGCTTCCAATTTTAACTTGTCAGACTGTCATATCACTATCAGATATTTTTGTAATTAAGTTTATATGAGTTGTCAAGGTGTAGGGTTTTGATTGCAATAATGAAAAATTGATCTTTAAACTTCCTTCAATCCTATTTAGACCTGAAACTTGCACATTCAAAGAGAGAGGAAGAGTTGTTCCATTTAGGGGCTTACCTTGGTCAAACCCCATGTTAGTGTTTCCACTGCCACAATGGCAATGGCAATGATAAAAGACCTATCCTTTTGAGGGATAGGTTTAAACAATAGAAAGGAATGATAAATCCATAAAGTGTTGCAACTCACCACCCTTCAATGGCTTCCTTGAAGGACTAAAGTCATACACATCTCCTCAAGGCTTGGATCTTGCTTGCTTGAATTTATTGAAGACCTACAAAGGGATTGACCTTCACAAACAATGATAAAAAGAATATGCATAAACTCACATAGGATTTGACATGATGCTTGGATCTTGAATTGCTGTAATAAATCATTGAAATTATACACTTGACTTGCTTGATAAAGCTCTTGACAATAATTTCTCCAATAATTGCTTGTTATTTTCCAAATAGTTTTTAAATGATGAAATGAATAGGTATTTATATGAAATTATTTTAATTTCCCAAAAATTAAATCTCGATAGCCAATAATAGACATTTAAATTTAAAATAATAAAAGGGCACCTTTTAAATATTTGAATTTGGAGCCAAAATATGGGGACATAGGTGCCCTAGGTGCCAGTGTCCCAAACATATTTTTTGGGATTTTTGGATTCGAGGCCAAAATAATAAATGAATGCATTTGTTTTTTGTTTGCAATTTATCAGTTAATGTTAAAATGGGCCATAGAATACATGATTTAGAAAATTAGGTGTTCAATTAGGTCCAATTACTTAAGGCCCGGAAGAAAAATAGTGTGAAATTGTCAAGGGTGACAATTTATGATACTACATTTAGCCCCCACTTTAGTGAGAGTATGAAATTATGCTCAGAATCACTGAAGTAGAAAATATGTCAATAGGGGATTGATTGTCCAAATGTTGAAGACATAGGATGAAAAAGGATCTAGGGAGAGTGCACAAGTCCCCAAGATCCAAGATCCCATGGCAAGACAAAATAAGTACAAAGGAACACACACATGAAATGAAGTGCAGGAAAACAACATACACAGATGTCAACACAAAATTCAAAAGGAGGGTGTGGATAATCAGAAGCTAGCAAGTTGTATTACGCTAGGATCCACACCAATCATAGATTAACAAAGTCTAATATTTTTCAAGGTGAATAACAAATTGAAGGCACCATAGGCTAGTGAAGTCTAATATTCACTAGGTGAGTCCCCAAGACAAAGTAGCAAAATGAGAAACACACAAGGTCTAGTGAAGTTTGATATTCACTAGGTGTGTACCCATTCACAACCATACCAAGATTTATACTCCCTGACAACTCTAATAAGGTACTGAAAAAGTGATCAATATCCCATGCCAAGACATCACTAAGTTCAACACGTGTGAACAAATTGACGAAAACATGCTAATATCAATGTATCACCGAGTCCAACATGTGTGAAAAAAGTGAAGAAAAAATTATTATACCAATGCATCACTAATCCAACACGTGTCAATGAAGTGAAGCACATAATGGAATGTATGCCCACACCTTAAAGAAATTTCTAAACACCATATAATGAGCAATTGATTTAAGGTAGAAAAATGATAAATTTGATGTGATAAGGACATGAGAGATTACTTGGAAATCCCTATACCAACAATATGCTTCCCAATGAAGTTGCATCATGATAAGGGGTTGCTCCCCCAATGCAATGTTACAAACAAGACAAAAGATGAACACATAAGGGATCCACGAATCTAGGGTCAGTATACATATTTCTATAGTAGTATAATAGGGCTTGAAACTAACATCATTCCCAAAATACTTGTGGAATAACAAACGCAATGGAAGAAGGACACATAGAGAGGACAAACAAACTTTTGGGTCAGCATGCAAGAGATCTAAATGTCTCAATGCCTTGTATCATCCCCAAAGGAAAACACAAGACAACAAATTTCATGGTATATAAAATAATGGAGATACAAATAGAAGAATATCATGATAGATTCATTTCCTTTGTATCCTTGTGTTGATGGAGCAACAAGGATCATCCAAAGAAAAATTAAAAACACAAAGACACGCCAAGCAACATAACACATGAGATTACATCACGTACAAAAAAATAGAAAGATCACATAAATAAAACATAATGAAGGGGTATCGCACATGTGAGCTGACCTAAATTAGGTTATTTGCATCCCAATATTGCTCATCATATATGGAAGGCAGACAACTAGCAAAAGGGACTACAAAAAGTGATGTCCTCAAAGCATCACCAAGTTCAACATGTGGTGGGTCACTCTTATTAGGAGGATCATCATGGTTTCCCCCATCTAAATTCATAGACTTTGAAAATAGTAAATTTAGCTCATTATTTACTTGTTCATCAATTTTAGAAATTCATCTTCATCATCCAAATTATCACAATGGGAGGTTTAATGAAAATATCAATTATATGCTCTTGTTTCAGTTTTTTTTTGTTGAGACATGTAAGGTTCATTGTTATGTTTTGGTGAAGGTGGTAAATCATCATGCTTTGTTTGAATTTGTGTTTGGCCTTGAGGTGTTGTTTTATTATTTTCTTCCAATTGACAAGAAATAACACAACGTTAATGCCAACACTCTTTAGAATTTCTATTTCTTCTTGTATGTTTTTCAATTTGTGAAGGTGTAAGAGCAGATCTCGACCATCAATCTCATTTCCTCCTTTAGGGGAGGAAATGAAGGGACCACCGGGGGTTGGGAAACCATTATCTCCTTAGGTATATACACTTTATTTACCTTTGAAGGTGCAAAGGGAATCATTTGATTATATCTTAGTCTTTTGTATGATATAAGTGGAGAAATTGCGACATAATTATCTTGGTTATTTGGAAGGGAAATTACTTCGAGCATGGGTTCATCCACAACTAGTGGGGGAGGAGGAACAACCACAGACCTATCATTCTCAAGTGGGATATTGGTAAGTGATATTTATTTTATGTTCTTTGCCTTAAACTTTTGGTATGACCTGAAAAAAAAATCCCCATGAGGCTTAATAGGTTTCATAAGTTGAGTCCAAAAGAAATCGAACCAAATTTTTCCATGGGAAGATAAAGGATTAAACCCACTATGATGTACTATAAATATTTAATTTTTAAATGGAAAATTTATGCACTTGTGAATAACTGTCATGATGACATTCATGGAGCGTAACCATGGATACCCTAGCTTCACACAAAATTGGTTCGATGTTAGGATGATGGAGAATGATACATCTAATTATTTTAGTCCAACTTTAAGTGGAAGAGTGATCAAACCTATTGTAGGGAAAGCAAAACCATTATGAGCTTTTAACCATTCTTTCGATTTTTCATAAGAATATTGATAAATCTCATGTAAAAACAAGATTTCCTCGGTGATCACATTATCTATACACATAGAATCAATGAGTGTCCCTTGTGTATGTTTATCATTGATACACCCAGTGATATAGAAAGGACCATTTCGAGCATGTATAGATGCATCAATATGTGTGAAAGAAATGTTGGTTAAAAAATTAGGTTGGCCCTTACGAGGTTGAACATCTATGAAAGTGACCATATTTTCTAGACCATACTCATCATTATTCTTATCATCATTCATATCATCATTTTTAACATCACAAGCTTGCACAAAGTTGGGAAAATGATTTGGCATTGGATTGGTAAATATTTACAAGTTTTGGTTAGGTGGAGCAACAAATTTATTCCCTTTATCATTAACATTGGCCAAATGGATGTGATTAGAATCGATGAGGTCTTGCACTTGATGTTTAAGATACATACATCATTTTGTATCATGTCCATGTGTACGATGATATTGACAAAAGGATTTTAGATTAAAATTTGGAGATACAAGTTTGGTTGTGTCCATAGGTTTGATCGAAGGTAATTGGATTAAGTTCTTACTCGAGAGTTGTAACATAATTGAATGAAGGGAATCAAGAAATTGAATAAATTATCTATCTCTTGATCTAAATTGGTATGGAGTTGAACTTGTGGCTACAACTTGTGGTTCAATGTGGTTGGTTATTTGAGGTGTACTTATCTTGATAAAGTTCTTGGTTTATTTCTTGAATGGTTGATAGTTGTTTTAAGGCACAGGTTCAGATCATTCAGTAGGATTCAATGAAGATGATCCTTCATACTGATCATGAAGAGTCATACAAAGTTTATAAAGGATGGATACTTCATCAGTAAGGTCTTATTTCTAATATCAGATTGTAGATTTCCAATGACCACTCTTTGAACGTCAACATGAGGAAGAGTATAATTGATTTGTGAATAAAGTAACTGATAGCACCCTATGAAGTCTATTAACTTTTCATGTTTGCATTGCTCTAAATCAGTTAATGTAATTTTAGGTCCAATATTTGCTTCTAGACATGTTGTAGGAATGCATCAACAAGTTTATTGAAGGAATGGATTGAGTTATTCAGCAATGAAAAAATGATTTCAAAGCCATGTCTTTCAATGACCTAGGAAAGAGTTTAGCTAGGAGTGTATCTTCAAAAATGAAGTCACTACACAAGGAATTATACATTGATATATGATTGCTAGGATCTCCTTTGACATTGTACTTCTCAAAGCATGGTATTTCTATGTTTTGTGGTATTGGTATTTTCAATATTTCAAGTGACAATGGGCTCATTCTGACATATTACAATGGTTGTTCATTTTGGTTTTGGTTCAATGTTAAGATTTATAGTTGAAGTGATGTCACATTTTGCAAAAGTTGGTTTATGACTAGATCATTGCTTGACATGTTTTGAGAGTGTAGTGAAAATGGGTTGAAATTTTATGAGAGGTGATCAATATTGAGGTGTCACTTGTGAGGACACAAAACTATAAGGATTACCATTGGAAATACCTAATCATGAAGTTGTGCCATTTTTTTGTTGTATCATTGTAGCTACACTTGGCAATGTGAAAGTAGAAATAGAGGTTATAGTTGTGGGGAGGGAGATTTGACTTCCTACTTGGCCTTGAGTGTATCCCAAATCTTGAGCACAACTAGCCATCATAGGGATATTAGCATCAACTATAGGGGATAGATTATGTAAAACCTCTAATCCTTGAGCGTCACGTCACATTTCTAAGGCTATCCACTATAGGAACCATTAAGAAAGCCAAAGATTTAGTTTCAAATAGTCTTGGAGTCCTAAATATTTATCCAATTATTTCAGTTTTTCTTCAAGAATATGGGCAACAATAGTCTCAACATCCAAAAAATTATTTGGTTGTGAAGTTTTCATTAGTATTTTAGGATTAGGGATGGAGTCCAAAATGAGATGAGTATTGACAATACTTTGCATGAAATATTTGGAAGACTTAGGATACATAACGAATGTAACAACAACATGGGATTCCATAAGTGTACAACTACATCTCACTAAAGTATTGGCAATAGGACACTAGGTTGTGAAGCTCATGTGAATTTCAAAACACTAGGTGTACCCACTATGAACACAAAAATGTTAAACAATCATATTAAAACACTCAAAAGAAAAATTCAGAGAGCAGGAGAAAATGGAGAACATAGAGGCAGAGGTCTAATATAAATCTGAGCCAAAAAATGTAGGAAAGGGGTGCCCAGGGCGCCTATGTCTTGGACAAGGTCGTGCAAATTGAAAAAATTGATTGTTTGTAATAATGTTTAAGGATTATGTGTCTATGTGCAAACTTTTCTAATAGTGAATATCTTTCTAGAATTTACTCAAATTAAGATTATGTAATGCAAGAATGCAAGTGTGCAAAAATTTCAAAATATTCAAGCAATAAAAAAAATTATAAATGCAATTTCCATATCTAAGATGCAATAATTAACTAATTCTAATATGCAAAATTTGAAAATGATAATGTTGATTCCTTTTTGAAATGAAACAATACAAATTTTCACTTTTCAGCTATATGAAAGATTCCTAAGTGGATGCAATTAACACTTTTAAACTTGTTTTCATATTTAATGCAACCAGTTGAGGAGGAACTGAATTACCATGTGGTTGTGATCTTGATGGTTTATTGGGACATTGACTAGAAAAATGATCCCCTCCACATGCAAAGAATCCTCTTACTAGTCCTCTTATTTTCTCTGGCCTATTAGAATTGCCACCATTCCCTTCACCTTTGTTGTAGTTAGCACTGTTGTAGTTGTTTCCTTGATCATCCTTCCTCAACTCATTCCAATTATTACAGAATCCCTTTTCCCCTTGTCTTTGAAATTCTTTCCCCTTATTAAACTTCTTGGAAGCTTGATTAGATTGAGGCCCTCTAAACTTCTTTCAATTCTTCTTTTCTTGGTAGATCGAGATGGCTTTGAGCTTTTTCTCTTGCTTGATTTCCTTCTCATATACTAGGTCCATATTGGTCGAACCATGTACATCCACCTCTCCACTTATTTGGCCATTTAGTCCCATAATAAACTTCTTGATTTAAAATCGCTTATCCTTTTGGTACATTGGCACATACCTCAAGAGACGAGTGAACTTCTCCCAGTATTCATTTACTAACATTTCTCCTTGCTTAAGATTCTGGAAGTCAATGAGATTTTGACTGAAAAAGAGTTGGGGTAACCACCTCTTCCAAAAAATCTCAACAAACTCATTCCAAGTCAGCTCTAAGGAATTGATTCCAAGTTCCATCTTTTCTTATCTTTTCTTCATCCACCGGTTAGAGGCTTCTCTTGCAAACTAGAATGCTCCCCACATAGCTTTACTGACTTCAGAATAGTTCCTTATTTCAAAGTACTTCTCCATTTGGATTAATCAAGCCTCGACTTCTTCTCCATTGGTGCTTCCTTTGAATTTAGGAGGAGTAATCTTTCTCATATCTCTAGATAATTCAGTTTTCAAATGCTTCCTCTTGGCTCCCTCAAAATATGATTGTGTCTTATCACTTTCTTGATCTCTATATTTAGTGCGGATTTTGGAATCTTCCCCTTCTTCCTCATTGTTGGGAACTTCTTCATATTTTTCATTGTGTAGGAATTCTTCATCTTCCTCTCTTTCTTTTCCCCTCACTTATTGTTCAAGGTTTCCTATCCTTGCATTAGTTTCATCCATGATTTCCAGAAGTCTATCTAGCTTAGCTTCAACATTTTTCGGACCTTGTCCTACTTCTTGACTCCCTCCAAGATTAGTTCTTGTCCTAACCATTGGCTTAAGTATAGTTATAATTTTAGGTTCATCATTAATTAGATCCTATCACGGTTTACTAAATGCATAGAAAACATTTCAAAAAGATAAGAATAACCACATACAAAGTTTCATTGAGTTTTTCACACATTTTTTAAAAACAAAATATTTCACTTATTCATAAGGATTTCAATATCCTTTTTTTTTTACATAAAATGACTATTTAAATAGTCAAGAGGAGAGTATCCATTATATTCACTCTCAGATACATAGCTTAGTGGGGTATACCCCACTAATTTTTGCTCATTTCTATCCCAACAAGGATAGTAACCCTCATATTTATCTTTCGATACATAGTTTTGAGGAATGTGTCCCTTAGATTCACTACTAGAGGCTATAAAAATTACTTCATCCATAGGTACTACTCAAAGATTCCTAAATATCAATGTTGGACCGACACTACATTCTGAGGGCATATCCCTAGAAAGTGATAATGAGTCCAACGTGGCTAGAGAAATAGATGGTAAGTTGTTGAAATTGGCTTCATCTCTCATCCTTATTCTCTCTTGACTAATCTATGATAGAGCATGACTAATTTTCTTGGTATCACTTAGACATATGGCATTGTCATAGTTTGCTCCCTCAATGGTATGAACAAGGGATTCTTTTTCCTTCTTGGCCCGTAGGTAGAGCTAATTTCCGATCACTGACTTTCTTGTAGTTAACTAGAGACACACCATCTTGGCACAAAAATTTTCCAAATATTAGACTCATAATGGTGGAAGGGAAAACATAATGAGCACATATGTTCCAGAGTTGAACCTAGTAGCCTTGATACCACGTGTAACATGCCCATTGTTCTACACAGTAACTTTCCTATGTTTTAACCTCAAGTAAATAGTTCAAGCATCTAACCATTGTGAGCAATAATTTTTTTCTTTTTAAAACTATAAAGATAGCGTGCGCATTTAAAATAAATATCTTTCCAAACTTTCCCATTGCATTATATCAAAGTACTACATCTACAAATGTAATGATTATATAGTACATGATAACATGTTGACATTTCTCTTAGAATTCTTCCATAAACATGGAACATACTAGGATCCATTGAGCTTGATGACAATAGATGTATGAATGGTCCAGGTGCCCTCAATCAAATCTTGGTTTCCTAATGATGAGGAGAAGAATTACTCAAGATATTTTCCACCAACCTTGGACTAATTGTGGTCCCCTTCACATCTACCATACTAATGGATGGCCCTACCCTTCAATGAAGAGATTGGTT
Organism: Sequoiadendron giganteum; assembly: GCA_007115665.2. Classification (NCBI taxonomy): domain Eukaryota; kingdom Viridiplantae; phylum Streptophyta; class Pinopsida; order Cupressales; family Cupressaceae; genus Sequoiadendron; species Sequoiadendron giganteum. The sequence goes on along the minus strand of CM021108.1, from coordinate 440,681,930 downwards.
TGGTAACCTCATGATAAAAATTGACCTTTGTTGATCTTGGTGTTGTGTCCTACATAGATCTAGATCTATCAAACAGTGGTCAAAACCTACACATATGAAATTACTTGACTAGTATGGGTAAGTGCACCAATTTGTGACACAATTTTGGCTCTTAAGATGCCACGTTTTTTTTGAAATCAGCAAAATCTGATTTGCACGAGAAAAAAAAGATAGTTACGCTCAAAATTTCAAGATGCGGAAAAAACAAAAGTTGAAGTGCTCTGAGTCTAGTTTCTAAGCTACTATTTTTTTTTGAAATGAATGAAGATCAAGGGTCTCAAAAAGGGGGGGCCCCAAAACAGGTTATGTTTTTATCAAAAAACAGCGTAGCACCTGAGGGCTCCCCCCTTTTTGATTAATTTTTTTTAGAATTTCAAAAATCCCAACAGTGAGAAATTAGCTAGCACCGTGTAGTTTATCCTCCTTCTTTCGGATAATTTTTTTAATGAATATATAATATTTTATGAATTTTTAAAGTGGAAACATCCTGAAAAATTGAAATTTGAGCGTGCTCCCCCCCAAATTTTTTGCAAACTAATCAAAAATTGATTTATTTATTTTCATCATGTGTATAATGGAGTCTAGTTTCAAAAAATGTAATTTTTTTCACGTTCCAATGAACATATAAAAAACTATCCTAAACCTAGCACATGTTGGTTTTTGACCAAAAACGAAGGCATTTACAACAAAAGCCATGGATCAAAACCTTAACTAAATCAAAATGAAGAAAGAATTATATATTTAGATAGCTAAGAGAGAGGTTAACATTATCACGGTTTTTTTATAAACTTGCATTGAAAGACGTGCAAATGAGATGGGGAGAATGGACCAAAATATGAGAAAATTTGGCAAATCCTGTTAATTAACACATCCAAAGTAGGCCATTTGGCGAGCACCAAATGGCTTGCTTTGCATAGAACTATAATTTCCCCTCTTTGGTGAACAACTTTGATAATTCTTAGAGTGCACAATTTATGATCGTAGATGGATAGTCGAGGTTTTACCTTTCATACCTTCTCTAACTCGTTACCAGTACTGGATAACTCTTTATCCCTCTAAAGTCTCTATCTCTTAGGTCTCACTCCCTCCCACGTGACCTAGACAAATCTCTCTGTCCAATCCCCTCTCCCAGGTCTCTTTCCCTCCCACATAGGTACCTAAATAAATCTATCTCACTCCAACCCCCTTTCTCACTCTCCCTCTTTGGTTTTTTTATCTCTCTCACTCCATCTCCCTCTCTTAGGTTGTTATCTTTCTCTCTTTGTATCTCTCTCTCAAGTCTCTCCCTCCTACCCCCTCTCCCTCTCTTAGGTTTTTCACTCACTCACTCCCTCTATCTCTCTCCCATTCCCTCTCTCTCAGTCACTCTATCTCTCTCCCTTTCTCTCTCACTCTCTCTCGGGTATCTCCATCCCCACTCTCTCTCTCTCTCTCACACACACACACACCCTCTCTCTCCCAGTCCCTCTCTCTCACTCTCTCCCACTCTATCTCTCTCCCTCTCTCTCAGGTATCTCCCTCCCACCCCCTCT